>CM022298.1:414033061-415233061 GCA_011799875.1 Thinopyrum elongatum
AGTAAAGAAACGCGTTGAGTTAAAACTAAATTGGAGTGCACATAGTTTTGATTTGGTTTCCTACAAGTAAAATATGATGTCGGTAGCTGACGGTGTTATCATATTATGTCAGCTTACTTAATATAGTACATGCAATACTCATGCATGGTTTGAAAAAACATATCGTGGCAGCTTTATTATTTGAGGTTCCTCTATTTCTGAATTTGGTAAAAATGATACTTTTCTCTTCCTAATGACATAGTTAGCCATCTGAAGTGATCCAAGGTGCTGCTCAGAATCTGGGTGGCGAAGGAACTTCGTCAGTAGTGCACAAGAAGGAAGGCATCCGCATAGACTCAAATTTTGACAATGAGGACACATCAAGATGATAATGGTGTTGTCAATGCTATGAGAAATAGTGTACAATAAAGAAAATTTGAGTAACTATTGTGCATCTATCAGTTAGATAGTGCTTACTTTTTTAGCTCACGGTACAGTTTGCCTTTATGTTGCTGTAGGCGTTGCTGTTTTGAAGGTTTCTGCACATACATGCATTTGCATATTAGTTTTTCCTTGATCATGGCACCCTTAACAATTATGCAATACAGTACACATAGGATATGCACATCTATGGTTCTTTTCTGCTAGGGTAAAAGTTTTTCAGCCTGCTTCAGTCATCTGCGAAATAAATTCTTTGTAAACTGGGACACATTTAGTGCAGAAATTTAAATAGAATGAAAGTTCATTTGTTCTAAATACAAATTAGAGCATACATGGACATCTATTTTCCTTTTGCACAATGGTTAGTGTAAAAATATGGTTAGGTGTACATGATAAAAAGATACAACATCTGAGAAAATTGTAATTATCCTGCAACGTTTTGATGTGGTTGCACATTCTTGTGTGTTGACTAGGCCAGATTTCTTGCATGGCTCAATTTAGTTAGTGCCCCCTTATTATCAGGTAGGTACTACTTAAAACACCTCTTCTTAATGTTTTATTTCGTGGTACACAGTATGATGGAGCGTTAGTTGGCTTGGCTTTTGTGACACTCATTGATGAGCTTTCCATTTAGGAGTTTATCTTGGTGGATATCTAAATTATTGTTCATTGAGATTGCTTTAGGTGATTGGTTGATGCACAATCCTAAGCAAACAAACCTTACTCATCTCCTTCTCTATAAATCATTGCATGCAGGTTGTCGGCACATCTTCTAACCAAGTCACCTCCATTGATCCGCGCCTTGCTCTCCTTCCCACGGGGTCGTGACCGTCCTCCCTTGTGTCCCGTCATTTCCTCCCCATCATGGCTGGCCAACGGCAAGGTAGCCACCGGTGAGCAGCACGCTCCATCCTACCCATGCTCTTTGAAGGTAAGCCCTCTTGATACCTACATATTGATTCTGCTGTTGCTAATCTCCTTTCCTATGGATGCCTCTTACCAGATCCGCCGCCGGTGCGAAGTGCGCCATCCCGCGCTCCCTTCCATCCATCCTCCTTCTCACGGTCGTTCCTCCTGGCCGGGCTGATTTCATGGTCGTGTTGCAGTTGGTTCCAGTTCTGACCGCGCGCCTCGCATCCGCCGTCTGCCGTCCACCGTTTGCTCGGTTGCCGCCATGGGAAAAGTTAATTCTTCCTTCCTTTCTTTGTCTTCCAGTGTTTCCTGCGATATGCACCTATACATGAGCAATTGATTTTCTCTAAAAAATACATGATGTTGTTCCATTCGCTTTCTCTAATTGATGTGGTTGAGCAATTGATTTCTCTAAAATACATGATGTTCTTCCATTCGCTTTCTGGTCTGATCCTAAATATCATGGTATCAAACTAATCATTGATACTGCAACTGAAGCTAGCTCTTATGGAGATAGAGAATTACTACACTGCTGTCTGCATGCGTGTGAAGCTCTTATGGAGATAATACTACATACCAAAACCATATATGAGTCCGCTGTGTATTATTGTTCACCAGAAATGATGATAAATTTGGTAATTAATTGGTGTCTATAAGTGTGAACTTTATCAAAAATATTGTGGTTCCGGGCCTATGAGTCTTTGTTTTGTTGTTTTCCAGAGCACACAGTAAATAAAACAAAGCACTAAGCAGTAGCCTTTGGAGCAGGTTACAGTTTCTACTGGAATTAAGGATTTGGAGCAAGCTACATCTGTGATGACACAGATTGGTTATGCATGATCTTATATTATAATGAAACTCTTCCTTGTTGTACCTAATCTTGTATGTTCCATTCTTTTTCTTTTGAGTGGATTTATATATGGAATACCATCTATTTCTAATGAATTTATATGTTGCTTGCTGCCTTTTTTAATTAGATAGATCCAATAATTATACCAATGAATAGATTTTTTTTGACTGATATATGATTCAGTGATATAAAATGCTATATATTTGTATCCGATATGCAAGGTTCCTGAATCTCCTCGCATATTTTTTTTGAAGGAAGAGTGAACGCAGTCCTGAATGCAGTCAATAGGCGCACTCCATTTAGAACAATGGAAGCATCATTAATTAACTTGGTTGACAGATGGTTCAAGCTGCTCATCGTCTAATGGAAAGCTTGGCCTAATCAAAATATCTGGGAGGTAGCTATGGTAGTCTCATTGTAATTTCTACTCTACCATCAAGGTTCTCCACGATGATTGAGAAGATCGTGACTACTTAACAAGCTTTTGGAAGCTGTGACAGAAGGCATGGAAACATGGTAAGTCAAAGCATATAAACCTCTCAAATTATGCAGCTGATCATATCATATTGCCACTGGAATGAAATTGTCTATTCTAAAGTGTTCTACACTAAAGCTATCATCTGCACTTCATTATTTTAATCATTCCTCACCAGAACTACTTTATAGTAGTGAAAGGATCACGTAATTTATTCATCGCCAAAAAATACTATCATGCTCCCAATTTAGCTGGAAATTGGTGCACATGTCTGCCAGGACTAAGGGAATCCAGAAAAAGTCCTTCAAACTATAATTATGGTCATTTTTATAAACGCTTAGCTAGCTACCTATTTGTAGTAAAGTTCGGCTACATAATTCTCTTCGTCCATAGTTAGTCCTTGGCCTCCTGGCTACTGTTGAATGATTGTTATTTTTTTAGTCACCTTCGTATGCTCCTATTGCTCAAGCGTGAGTTTTGTCCCACAAGGTTAATGCCACTTCCAATTTTTATTATTTCTATTTTACTTGCAGCCATTGTCCTGCTTACTCCACAGTTGCAGAAAAATTTCCTTGGTTCCAAATTCTGAATACGCATTAATCCATCATCTATTTTGACTTGTAGATGAATTTATTCCCAGATGTTTATGCAGGGAAGGAGGAGGCATACCATTGATAGTTTGAATCAAACTAGTAGAGGACACCACTGCGGTTATGGTGTCGAGTGATGGAACTGCAGTGATCTGGCAGTGTGGCTTGTTGACCTCCTTAACATCATTCACGTTCGTCGCTCTGAACCAACTCAGCAGACAAGTAACTCTTATCCTTAAATTCCCTGTATAATTATGTATCCTTAAATTCCCTGCACTATTGTCATGGTTGTTGAATACATCATGTAACCCCATAAAAATGGTTAGGAACCAAGATAAATTTGATTTATCTTCAATACCCTCGCCAAAATGTATGTGTTGTTTATGCTTCTTATTCTGATCATACACTGCCCCGTAGTGTGTTGGTTGTAACTTTGTTACAGATGTGAGCTTCACATCACACCCTGTTGTATAATCTACCTCGAATAAATGTTGCGGTGTAAGCGTGATTCCATTTTCCATGATCCTTTACTTCTGCAGATTGTTATTGTGAATTGGTGATTGTCCTGAAAATATCATATTATCTCTACTGTTATCTCACGGCCTCTCACAGGCCTACTTCTGAGTATGTTCTTTGAGTGAACTTCTATTCGAGGGCCCGCCTTCTTTAGTAATGCCTACCTCTAATATTATGTTGCATTAAAACTACTAGATGCTCTCTCAAACTTTGTTGCTTTGTATGGAAAATAGCCTACTTAGGCAATTTTGGGTTAGCCCTGTATGTGGTTGCCTACTCAATATTAACCTCATTGTCACTATGTCTGCTTCTGAAACTCTTTAGCACTTAATCACTGTTTGTGTGAACTTTATGCCATGCTGCACTTACTCAGGCTAAATCCTTCTGCTTTATCACCGAGGACAACAATAGTGTATCTAAGCTTGAATTGTGGTGAATGCGACTGATGTTTCAACCGCATACGAAGATGAAGTTCTTTTTGTTCTCGAGTAATATTATCGTATATAGGCGTGATGCCTCTGCAGAGGTGTTTTGGATCAATACCTTATCTTTATTGTAAATTATGTGTGATCACCGCTATGAGACACTTTGGATGGATTTATACTCCATAGTTATTGTAAATTATGAACAAATTATGCTGTAGTTCCAGTGTTAGTTATCTAATCTATTCATATGCCTATGTTATCCTGTAGTAATGCATATGCTACACCGGGATTCCTAATAACTTTACACATTAACGCTGGACCCAACAAGAGGGGAAACGCATGCGCCCGCCATATGGGCCGGACTAAGGATGAGAAGGGAAAGGTAAGTGTGGATTAGGATTCCCACTTCCTTCCCTCTCCCCCCCCCCCCTCTTTCCTTCCCCCTCGATTATATACTAGATCAGGATCGCGCCTTGGCGCGAGGGTGCCGATCCCATCATTTTGGTCAAGCAGGTAATGGTAAGTTATTAGGAATCCCGGTGTAGCATATGCATTACTACAGGATAACATAGGCATATGAAGTAGATTAGATAACTAACACTGGAACTACAGCATAATTTGTTCATAATTTACAATAACTATGGAGTAATAAATCCATCCAAAGGTGTCTCATAGCGGTGATCACACATAATTTACAATAAAGATAAGGTATTGATCCAAAACACCTCTGCAGAGGCATCACGCCTATATACGATAATATTACTCGAGAAACAAAAAGAACTTCATCTTCGTATGCGGTTGAAACATCAGTCGCATTCACCACAATTCAAGCTTAGATGAACACTATTGTTGTCCTCGTGATAAAGCAGAAGGATTTAGCCTGAGTAAGTGCAGCATGGCATAAAGTTCAGCACAAAAGCAGTCTGATTAAGTGCTAAAGAGTTTCAGAAGCAGACATAGTGACAATGAGGTTAATATTGAGTAGGCAAACCACATACAGGGCTAACCCAAAATTGCCTAAGTAGGCTATTTTCCATACAAAGCAACAAAAGTTTGAGAGAGCATCTAGTAGTTTTAATGCAACATAATATTAAGAGGTAGGCATTACTAAAGAAGGCGGGCCCTCGAATAGAAGTTCACTCAAAGAACATACTCAGAAGTAGGCCTGTGAGAGGCCTGTGAGATAAACAGTAGAGATAATATGATATTTTCAGGACAATCACCAATTCACAATAACAATCTGCAGAAGTAAAGGATCATGGAAAATGGAATCACGCTTACACCGCAACATTTATTCGAGGTAGATTATACAACAGGGTGTGATGTGAAGCTCACATCTGTAACAAAGTTACAACCAACACATACGGGGCAGTGTATGATCAGAATAAGAAGCATAAACAACACATACATTTTGGCGAGGGTATTGAAGATAAATCAAATTTATCTGGTTCCTAACCATTTATGTGGGGTTACATGATGTATTCAACAACCATGACAATAGTGCAGGGAATTTAAGGATACATAATTATACAGGGAATTTAAGGATAAAGAGTTACTTGTCTGCTGAGTTGGTTCAGAGCGACGAACGTGAATGATGTTAAGGAGGTCAACAGCCACACTGCCAGATCACTGCAGTTCCATCACTCGACACCATAACCGACAGTGGTGTCCTCTACTAGTTTGATTCAAACTATCAATGGTATGCCTCCTCCTTCCCTGCATAAACATCTGGGAATAAATTCATCTACAAGGTCAAAAATAGATGATGGATTAATGCGTATTCAGAATTTGGAACCAAGGAAATTTTTCTGCAACTGTGGAGTAAGCAGGACAATGGCTGCAAGTAAAATAGAAATATATAAAAAATTGGAAGTGGCATTAACCTTGTGGGACAAAACTCACGCTTGAGCAATAGGAGCATACGAAGGTGAGCTAAAAAAAATAACAATCATTCAACAGTAGCCAGGAGGACCAAGGACTAACTAATGGACGAAGAGAATTATGTAGCCGAACTTTACTACAAATAGGTAGCTAGCTAAGCTGTTATAAAAAATGACCATAATTAGTAGTTGAAGGACTGTTTCTGGATTCCCTTAGTCCTGGCAGACATGTGCACCAATTTCCAGCTAAATTGGGAGCATGATAGTATTTTTTGGCGATGAATAAATTACGTGATGCCTTTCACTACTAATAAAGTAGTTCTGGTGAGGAATGATTAAAATAAATGAAGTGCAGATGATAGCTTTAGTGTAGAACACTTTAGAATAGACAATTTCATTCCAGTGGCAATATGATATGATCAGCTGCATAATTTTGAGGTTTATATGCTTTGACTTACCATGGTTTCCATGCCTTCTGTCACAGCTTCCAAAAGCTTGTTAAGTAGTCACGATCTTCTCAATCATCGTGGAGAACCTTGATGGTAGAGTAGAAATTACAATGAGACTACCATAGCTACCTCCCAGATATTTTGATTAGGCCAAGCTTTCCATTAGACGATGAGCAGCTTGAACCATCTGTCAACCAAGTTAATTTAATGATGCTTCCATTGTTCTAAATGGAGTGCGCCTATTGACTGCATTCAGGACTGCGTTCACTCTTCCTTCAAAAAAAAATATGCGAGGAGATTCAGGTAACCTTGCATATCGGATACAAAATATATAGCATTTATATCACTGAATCATATATCAGTCACAAAAAAAATCTATTCATTGGTATAATTATTGGATCTATCTAATTAAAAAAGGCAGCAAGCAACATATAAATTCATTAGAAATAGATGGTATTCCATATATAAATCCACTCAAAAGGAAAAAGAATGGAACATACAAGATTAGGTACAAGCAAGGAAAGAGTTTCATTACTAAGAGATCATGCATAACCAATCTGTGTCATCACAGATGTAGCTTGCTCCAAATCCTTTAATTCCAAGTAGAAACTGTAACCTGCTCCAAAGGCTACTGCTTAGTGCTTTGTTTTATTTACTGTGTGCTCTGGAAAACAAACAAAACAAAGACTCATAGGCCCGGAACACACAATATTTTTTCGATAAAGTTCACACTTAATAGACACCAATTAATTACCAAATTTATCATCATTTCTGGTGAACAATAATTACAGCGGACTCATATATGGTTTTGGTATGTAAGTAATTATCTCCATAAGAGCTTCACACGCATGCAGACAGCAGTGTAGTAATTCTCTATCTCCATAAGAGCTAGCTTCAGTTGCAGTATCAATGATTAGTTTGATACACATGATATTTAGGATCAGACCAGAAAGCGAATGGAAGAACATCATGTATTTTTAGAGAAAATCAATTGCTCAACCACATCAATTAGAGAAAGCGAATGGAACAACATCATGTATTTTTTAGAGAAAATCAATTGCTCATGTATAGGTGCATATCAGCAGGAAAACTGGAAGGACAAAGAAAGGAAGGAAGAATTAACTTTTCCCATGGCGGCAACCGAGCAAACGGTGGACGGCAGACGGCGGATGCGAGGCGCGCGGTCAGAACTGGAACCAACTGCAACACGACCATGAAATCAGCCCGGCCAGGAGGAACGACCGTGAGAAGGAGGATGGATGGAAGGGAGCGCGGGATGGCGCACTTCGCACCGGCGGCGGATCTGGTAGAGGCATCCATAGGAAAGGAGATTAGCAACAGCAGAATCAATATGTAGGTATCAAGAGGGCTTACCTTCAAAGAGCATGGGTAGGATGGAGCGTGCTGCTCACCGGTGGCTACCTTGCCGTTGGCCAGCACGCATGATGGAGGAGGAATGACGGGGACACAAGGGAGGACGGTCACGACCCCGTGGGAAGGAGGAGCAAGGCGCGGATCAATGGAGGTGACTTGGTTAGAAGATGTGCCGACAACCTGCATGCAATGATTTATAGAGAAGGAGATGAGTAAGGTTTGTTTGCTTAGGATTGTGCATCAACCAATCACCTAAAGCAATCTCAATGAACAATAATTTAGATATCCACCAAGATAAACTCCTAAATGGAAAGCTCATCAATGAGTGTCACAAAAGCCAAGCCAACTAACGCTCCATCATACTGTGTACCACGAAATAAAACATTAAGAAGAGGTGTTTTAAGTAGTACCTACCTGATAATAAGGGGGGCACTAACTAAATTGAGCCATGCAAGAAATCTGGCCTAGTCAACACAAGAATGTGCAACCACATCAAAACGTTGCAGGATAATTACAAGTTTCTCAGATGTTGTATCTTTTTATCATGTACACCTAACCATATTTTTACACTAACCATTGTGCAAAAGGAAAATAGATGTCCATGTATGCTCTAATTTGTATTTAGAACAAATGAACTTTCATTCTATTTAAATTTCTGCACTAAAATGTGTCCCAGTTTACAAAGAATTTATTTCGCAGATGACTGAAGCAGGCTGAAAAACTTTTACCCTAGCAGAAAAGAAGCCCATAGATGTGCATATCCTATGTGTACTGTAGTTGCATAATTGTTAAGGGTGCCATGATCAAGGAAAAACTAATATGCAAATGCATGTATGTGCAGAAGAACTTCAAAACAGCAACGCCTACAGCAACATAAAAGGCAAACTGTACCGTGAGCTAAAAAAGTAAGCACTATCTAACTGATAGATGCACAATAGTTACTCAAATTTTCTTTATTGTACACTATTTCTCATAGCATTGACAACACCATTAATCATCTTGATGTGTCCTCATTGTCAAAATTTGAGTCTATGCGGATGCCTTCCTTCTTGTGCACTACTGACAGAAGTTCCTTCGCCACCCAGATTCTGAGCAGCACCTTGGATCACTTCAGATGGCTAACTATGTCATTAGGAAGAAGAAAAGTATCATTTTTTACCAAATTCAGAAATAGAGGAACCTCAAATAATAAAGCTGCCACGATATGTTTTTTCAAACCATGCATGAGTATTGCATGTACTATATTAAGTAAGCTGACATAATATGATAACACGCGTCAGCTACCGACATCATATTTTACTTGTAGGAAACCAAATCAAAACTATGTGCACTCCAATTTAGTTTTAACTCAACGCGTTTCTTTACTCATCTAGCAAAAAAGTTTTGTTATCACCACAATATACATAAAACAGACATCAAGAACAACCCAAAAGGAAAGATACTTTTAAGATACAGGGGATGGTCTAACAATTTTCCATGGATCACCTTGCCGATTGAGTGGCTTCAGGAAACTAATTTACTTCCAGTCACCAGACATCTGCAATACGGTACGGTGCTTTTTCTTTCCGAGAGAAGTTTAACTTGTCTGAAAACTTAAGTCGAAGCACAAGAAGAGGATCATCCTATCCATCATTTAAAAAAATTGTGACTACTATATTCTGGCCAATTTTGATATATCATGTTTTTTTCGAAACTGCATCAACTGTACCCTGGTCTAGTTGTTGTTGATTAAGCATCTGAGATATACAGTGAAAAGGAGAGCATTAGCCCTAACAAATGCATCTTAGACTCTTAGTGAAGCTCCAAATGAGAATCTCTCAGAATTATTTTGAGATCCCTTATTCAGTTAACCAAACAAAGCATGTTCATCTTAATAAAAAGGCAGGATAAGCATCATACCACTATCCGTGAATTGCATGTAGAACTTGATCTTGGAGGTGGGCTGGGGCTCTTTGGTGCTAGCTCTTCCATTCTTAGATAAAGTTGCTTGTTCTTCTCCGGGTCTCCTACCATAAACCGTGGATGCGTTTTTAAAAAACAATTATACATATGGATTAAGCATATAGTAGCGGCTGCAGCAGCAGCTATACAAAGCTACAAATAATCAAACTTAGAACAACAACAACGTTTAAAGTAACACCACACTCTTGCTTTACACCAATAGTAGACAACAAAGCTAGTATAAATCAGCATGATGAACATATCATATAGGGTTCTGCGTCATTTTAAATGACTCAACAACGTGCAACTAAGATATACCGAGTTGTCATTGTAGAAGTACAGAATTAGCATGAATGACAACAAAGGAATGCACATACGTGCATTAGGATTAAAGTAGACAAAAGTGAAGCACGAAGACACTTTATTTTCAAAGGAGGTGACACTACTCTCACTCAAGCGATAGGAGCATAGAGCCCTGAGCAAAAGAAGAAGAAAACACAAGGATTTAGTTAGCGGCCACAGGAGGGCAAATAAAGTAATTGTACTATATATAGTAGCTAAGAGAAAGTCCAAAATTGAATTCAAATCTAACGATCAGATTCACTTGTACATGTTTGGGCCCAACGGATCAGAGAACATATAGTGCAGTTCATCTCTGTGTTTTGTACGGGAGTCTAGTACTTATATGAATAAAAACAAACAAAAACTGCTACATGGAGTATCCTGGCAAACCGGTACATACATCGACTGTGCAAAAACTATGTTTGGGATACAAAGGGAATCAAAATGAAAGCTCAAGCAATCATCGCCATTCCCCATAAGAAATCTGCTCGCTCACAGCAACACAGCTAGAATAAAATATATATCTAAACTAAGAGTAGACATGTTGTAGAGTTAAAAATCGCCAAGAAGTGAACATATCTTTTGGAACTAACAATAGAAACAGAACCAAGACTGATTTGTTGGGCGAGCCTCTCCATGAACACCAAACCAAATCTCTAGTGAGGGAGAGAGGGGGAGAGGGGAGGGGGAGATGGACCTGGAGGTCTAGTAGGCGCGGTAAAAGAGCCTGGTGAGCTCGTCGCTGCCGCTGCTCTCACGTCAAGCTCGTAGCTGCGTCCACATCAGCCCAGCCGGCGCATGAAGGAGACGGGTCAGGGCGGGGCGGATGGGCGACGGATCCGGGGAGTACCTCATGGGAGAGCCGTGCTAGTAGCACTGCGGCCACTTGGGCACTTGGCGCAGGCCTCATCGCCGGGGACGGCTCGCTGATGAACTCGGGCTCCTTGTCACCGGTGGCCACGTTCCTGGCCTTCTTGGTCGGCTGCATATAAATGGACAAAATTTATTTGAGCAAACAAAGCAAAATCCTGATATACGTCATGCAAGTTAGTAAGTTACACACTCCAGTCTACAGATCACTAATATAAATGCCATTCACAATTTCATTCTTCGAGTTTGCTTGCCTGCTAATTGCATTGGGACAGATTTTTAGAAGAAGCTAATCTCAATTAATCTAACCTCACCATGCAGAGATCCAATCTAGACGTGCTTCCTTCAGCTTGGTCAGACCAGAACATGGCCACACTATACATCCATTGCCTCCAGTGTTTGCTACGCTCACAAATCTGGACATTGCCTAATGTCCAGTTATTTACCCACACCACCGATCCATACCAGAGAGCAGAGGGGAGTGGCGAGCTGTACCTGAGTGGAGATGTAGGGTTGGTGGCCAGGGAGCGCTGGAGGTATGGCAGTGGCATCGGTCCACATCAGCCCGGCCGGCGCGTGAAGGAGAAGGGTCAGGGCAGGGCGGATGGGCGACGGATCCGGGGCGTACCTCATGGGAGAGCCACGCTGGAAGCACTACGGCCACTTGGCGCAGGCCTCGTCGACGGGGACGGCTCGCCGAGGAACTCGGGCTCCTTGTTGCCGGTGGCCACGTTCCTGGCCTTCTTGGTCTCCGGCGCCGCATGCCCCTCCTCCTCCTGCTGCTCCCTGGAGGCGGCCATCTCCTCGTCCTCCTCGAGCGCCAGCTCCTCCTCGTCAGCGAGAGGGGTGGAGAAGGGGACGATCCGACGGTGACGGGGCAGGGAGGCAGTCTAGGGTTTGGAAGGAGAGAGAGAGGTGAGGCGGGAGGAAGAGGAGAGGGCGGCGCAAGGTCGTGGATAGGTGCCCGAGCGAGCGGCGGCGGCCAGCGGCGGGGCAGGGAGGCTGGCACGGGAGGGAGAGAGAGAGAGGCGGGGCAGGACGAAGAGGAGAGGAGAGTGGGCTGGAGGGGGAGGGGAACGACCCGGTGCTCAGGCTCCATGGTCTCACCCCTGCCTGCGCTATGAGATCTTTTCTCAATCAGGTGAAATGACTAAAATGCCCTCAACGGGGCAAGGAAATTACAGGCGGTGGCACACCGGATGTTGCACTATTCATCGCTAGAGCGCCGATTTTTGATCCGGCGGCCGAGATCGTCCGGAGGCGAGATCGAACGGCCGAAAACGCATCAAGGAGTCGATCGGACGGCCAGAAGTCGCTAAACTCTGAGAGCGTCCGGTGCTCCCTTTGTTTCTTCTCTTTTGATGGTGGGGGGGGGCGGCTTGGGAGGGACTCCAAGTAGGATTCCTCCTACTTGGGCGCCTCCTATGGCTGCTCCTCCCTCCCTCCCACCTATATATATGTGGGAGGGGGGCGCCTAGCACACCCTAGACAATTGCCTAGCCGTGTGCGGCGCCCCCCTCCACCGTTTACACCCCCGGTCATATTTTCGTAGTGCTTAGGCGAAGCCCTGCGGAGATCACTTCACCATCACTGTCACCATGCCGTCGTGCTGACGGAACTCATCTACTACCTCGATGTCTTGCTGGATCAAGAAGGCAAGGGACGTCACCGAGCTTAACGTGTGAACGCGGAGGTGTCGTACATTCGGTACTTGATCAGTTGAAGCGCGAAGAAGTTTGACTACATCAACCGCGTTGTGAAACGCTTCCACTTACGGTCTATGAGGGTACGTAGACACACTCTCCCCCTCGTTGCTATGCATCTCCATGGATAGATCATTGCATGTGCATAGAATTTTTTTTGTTTTCCATGCAACGATTCCCAACATTTATATGTGAGACCTCTCTTTCTTTATTACTTCCTATTAATTGCAGCAATGACCAAAACTATGTTTGTCAACTCCCAACAAGTTTCATGCGACATACTTCTTATATGTGAAGTCATCACTTCCCATAAGATCATTATATAATCTTCTTATTTCTTTTATTATTTATTTCTTTTACTCAAGATCATAGCAAGAAAGCAAAGCCCTCAACTCAAAACTAATCTTTATTATATAACTCTCAGACTCGATTACATAGAAGGAACACAAAGCAAAACTCAAAGCTAGATCATACTAAAACTTTATTCTACTAAACCAAGATATAACCAAAAGGATCGAACTAAGAAAAATGGTAAAGGTAAAGATGTGATGGTGATACAATACCGGGGCACCTCCCCCAAGCTTGGCACTAGCCAAGGGGAGTGCCCTTACCCATGTACTTAAGTCTCTTTCTTTGGAGGTGGTGATGATGGAGTTGATGATGTTGTGGGCTTGTCCTCCATCTTCCAGGGCATAGGTTCACCATCATAGAAAGATGAACGAGTCTCCAGAATCCTCAAATATGCAGCCAAACTCATCCTCTTAAATCTATATTCATACTCATAGTTCTGGTTCTGCAGGTCATAGATCTGGGCTTGGACATGCTCGTTTTTTCTCATGAAGCTTGAAGATGGCCTTCCCAATCTCACTAGCATCCAGCTTATGGTCACGGGTAAAATCCGTGATCATGGAGTGATTGGTGTTGAGTCCGCGCTCCACCATCCCTTTGCACTTGAACACCTCTTGCTCCACCGCTTCGAGCCTGGACTCCACGCTTCCTGTCCTCCTTGGCCCTTGAACATCACAGATGTGAAGCACCCCCTCGTGCATCTCGATGGTTTGAGGGTGTTGCAGCACCTCCGCAAGGTAAGGGTTGATGACCTTCTCGAAAAAACTTGTCCTTAGGGGCGCTTGGAGACGTCATGGCGATCTAGATCTGTCAGAAAAAACAGCTTGAAACAAGAACAGAGGATTTTGCCGTGGTACGGTGGTCAAAACCTTCGGGAGATTATATAATGAATTTTTACCGACCAAAAGGAGTGTACTACAAGAAAACGGAGTCCGGATGGCACATGAGGTGGCCACAAGCCTGGGAGGCACGCCTAGGGGGGTAGGGCGCGCCCTCATGGCTTGTCACCTCCTCGTGCACTTTTCTGACTACTTTTTATTTTCCTAAATTTTTTAAATATTCCAAAATGGAGTAAAATTGCTTTTCTTGGAGTCGGTTTACTTACCGTACCACATACCTATTCCTTTTTGGAGTCTGGAGCGTTCTGGTAAATATCCCTTATGTACTCCTCCGGTGTTATGGTATTAATAATATTGGTTTGAACATTTATGGGAGTACCTGAGATATAATGTTTGGTTCTTTGCCCGTTTACCACCTTCGGGTTATTGTCTTCGGTGTTGTTGATCTTCATGGCACCGGAACGATAAACTTCCTCGATAATGTAAGGCCCTTCCCATTTAGAGAGAAGCTTTCCTGCAAAAAATCTTAAACGAGAATTGTATAGCAAGACATGGTCACCTACATTAAATTCACGCTTTTGTATCCTTTTATCATGCCATCTTTTAACTTTCTCTTTAAACAATTTGGCATTCTCATAGGCTTGGGTTCTCCATTCATCAAGTGAGCTAATGTCAAATAACCTCTTCTCACCGGCAAGTTTGAAATCATAGTTGAGCTCTTTAATTGCCCAATAAGCTTTATGTTCTAGTTCAAGAGGTAAGTGACATGCCTTTCCATAAACCATTTTATATGTAGACATACCCATAGGATTCTTATAAGCTGTTCTATAAGCCCATAGTGCATCATCAAGTTTCTTAGACCAATTCTTTCTGGATCTATTAACAGTCTTTTGCAAAATCAACTTTATTTCTCGGTTACTTAATTCTACTTGACCACTAGATTGAGGGTGATATGGAGATGCAATTCTATGGTTAACATCATATTTAGCAAGCAATTTACGGAAAGCTCCATGAATAAAGTGTGAACCACCATCAGTCATTAAATATCTAGGGACTCCAAACCTCGGGAAAATAACTTCTTTAAGCATTTTAATAGAGGTGTTATGATCAGCACTACTAGTTGGAATAGCTTCTACCCACTTAGTAACGTAATCAACAGCAACCAAAATATGTGTATACCCAATAGAGGAAGGAAAAGGTCCCATATAATCAAATCCCCAAACATCAAATGGTTCAATAACAAGTGAATAATTCATAGGTATTTCCTGACATATACTAATATTACCGATTCTTTGACATTCATCACAAGACAAGACAAACTTAAAAAGAGTAGGCCAATAAAAACCAGATTGTAATACCTTGTGCGCAGTTCTATCACCAGCATGGTGTCCTCCGTAGGCCTCGGAGTGACACTTGCGTAGGATCTGTTCCTGTTCATGCTCAGGTACACAACGTCTAATAACACCATCTACTCCTTTATAAAGGTGTGGGTCATCCCAGAAGTAATGTCTTAAATCATAGAAAAACTTTTTCTTTTGTTGGTATGTGAAACTAGGTGGTATAAATTTAGCAACAATATAATTGGCATAATCAGCATACCAAGGAGTACTACGAGAAGCATTTCTGACAGCTAATTGCTCATCCGGAAAGCTATCATCAATAGGCAGTGGGTCATCAAGAATATTTTCTAACCTGGACAAGTTGTCTGCTACGGGGTTCTCAGCTCCCTTTCTATCAATAATATGTAAATCAAATTCTCGCAGCAAGAGAACCCATCTAATAAGTCTAGGTTTAGCATCTTTCTTTTCCATAAGATATTTAATAGCAGCATGATCGGTGCGAACAGTTACTTTGGAATCAACAATATAAGATCTGAACTTATCACAAGCAAATACAACTGCTAAAAATTCTTTTTCTGTGGTAGCATAATTTCTTTGAGCACTATCTAGAGTTTTACTAGCATAATGGATAATATTCAATTTCTTATCGACTCTTTGTCCTAGAACAGCACCAACATCATAGTCACTAGCTACACACATAATTTCAAAGGGTAGGTTCCAATCAGGTGGTTGAACAATAGGTGCAGAAATTAAGGCTTTCTTAAGTATTTCAAATGCTTCTACACAATCATCATAAAAAACAAATGGAACATCCTTTTGCAAGAGATTAGTAAGAGGCCTAGAAATTTTAGATAAGTCTTTATAAATCTCCTATAGAAACCAGCATGGCCAAGGAAACTTCTTATACCTTTGATATCTTTAGGACAAGGCATTTTTCCAATAGCACCAACTTTAGCTTTATCAACTTCAATACCTCTTTCGGAGATTTTATGCCCCAAGACAATACCTTCATTAACCATAAAGTGGCACTTCTCCCAATTCAAGACAAGATTAGTTTCTTCACATCTCTGCAAAATTCGATGAAGGTTGCTTAAGCAATCATCAAAAGAAGTTCCGTAAACGGAGAAATCATCCATGAAAACCTCAACAATCTTTTCACAAAAGCCAGAGAATATAGCAGTCATACATCTTTGAAAAGTAGCAGGTGCATTGCATAAACCAAAAGGCATACGTCTATAAACAAAGGTACCGAAAGGGCAAGTAAAAGTAGTTTTTTCTTGATCCTCTTGTGACACAGGTATTTGGGAAAAAACAGAATAACCATCTAGAAAGCAGAGGTGTGTATGTTTTGATAGTCTTTCTAGCATTTGATCAATAAAAGGTAGAGGATAATGATCTTTCCTAGTAGCTTTGTTTAATTTTCTAAAATCAATTACCATTCCATAACCTGTGACAATTCTTTGCGAAATCAATTCATTCTTATCATTAGGAACAACACTAATACCTCCCTTCTTAGGGACACAATGAACAGGACTTACCAATCTACTATCAGCAATAGGATAAATTATACCTGCTTCCAGAAGCTTTAATATCTCATTCCTTACCACTTCTTTCATATTTGGATTCAACCGTCGTTGATGATCAACAACTGGTTTAGCATCAGGTTCCATATTAATTTTGTGCTGACATAGAGTGGGACTGATGGCCTTAAGATCATCAAGAGTATATCCAATAGCTGCACTGTGCTTCCTCAGAGTTTTCAATAATTTCTTTTCTTCATGCTCTGAAAGGTTAGCACTAATAATAACAGGATATATCTTTTTCTCATCGAGATAAGCATATTTCAAAGTATCAGGTAATTGTTTAAGATCGAACACAAGATCACTCTTGGGTGGTAGAGGATCTCCAAGAGTCTCAACAGGCAAATTGTGTTTCAAAACAGACATTTGTTTAAAGAAAATCTTGTCTAATTCCTTTCTTTCATTCATGAACATATCATTTTCATGGTCTAGCAAGTATTGTTCTAAAGGATCAGTTGGAGGTACGGCAATAGAAGCAAGACCAATAATTTCATCTTTATTAGGCAATTCTTTATCATGGGGTTGTCTACGAAATTTGGAGAAATTAAACTCATGAGACACATCCCTGAAACTTACACTAACAGTTTCTTTCTCACAGTCTATTTTAGCATTAACAGTGTTCAAGAAAGGTCTACCAAATATAATGGGACAAAAATCATCTTGTGGGGAACCCAGAACTAGGAAATCAGTAGGGTATTTTATTTTCCCACACAAGACTTCAACATCTCTAACAATCCTAATTGATGAGATAGTATCTCTATTAGCAAGCTTAATAGTGACATCAATATCTTCTATTTCAGCAGGTGCGATATCATTCATAATTTCTTGGTATAAAGTAAAAGGAATTGCACTCACACTAGCACCCAAATCACATAAGCCATGATAACAATGATCTCCTATTTTAACAGAAACAACAGGTCTATGTTTATCCTTTTCATCAGGTTTAGCAATTCTAGCAGCTTCATCACAGAAATAAATAACATGCCCATCAATATTATCGGCCAAGAGATCTTTAACCATAGCAATACTAGGTTCAACTTTAATTTGTTCAGGGGGTGTAGGTGTTCTAGTATAACTCTTACAATTCACAGCTGAAGTTTTAGCATGTTCTTTTATCCTAACAGGGAAAGGTGGTTTCTCAATATAAGCAATAGGAATAAAAGGATCAACATTATAAGTAATAGTTTCCTCTTCAACTTCAATGGGTTCTACTATTTTTACTTCAATGGGAGGATGATATTTAAACCACTTCTCCTTAGAGAGATCAACATGAGTAGCAAATGATTCACAGAAAGAAGCTACTATCTCAGAGTCAAGTCCATATTTAGTGTTAAATTCACGAAAAGCATCGGTATCCATAAAAGATTTAACACAATCAAACTTAAGGTTTATACCTGACTCCTTACATTCGTCGAGCTCCCAATCTTCAAAGTTGCGTTTAATTCTTTCCAAGAGATCCCATTTGAATTCAATAGTTTTCTTCATAAAAGAGCCAGTACAAGAAGTATCGAGCATGGATTGATCATTACGAGAAAGCCGAGCATAAAAATTCTGAATAATAATTTCTCTTGAGGGCTCACGATTGGGGCATGAATATAACATTGACTTAAGCCTCCCCGAGCTTGAGCGATACTTTCTCCTTCACGAGGCCAAAGATTATATATATAATTCCGATCACGATGAACCAGATGCATAGGATAAAACTTCTGATGAAATTCCAATTTCGATCGGTTGTAATTCCAAGTCCCAATATCATCGCATAGCCTATACCATGTCAATGCCTTCTCCTTCAAAGATAAAGGGAAGACCTTCTTCTTGACTTCATCCTCGGGCAAACCTGCAAGCTTAAATAATCCACAAACTTCATCCACATAGATTAGATGCAAATCAGGATGTAGTGTTCCATCTCCTGCATAAGGATTAGCTAGCAGTTTCTCTATCATACCCAAAGGAATTTCATAGTAAATATTTTCAGTAGGTGCAGTAGGTTGAGGGGCAACTCTTTGCTCTTCCGGTCGGGGTGAAGATACCCCGAACAAACCCCTCAAAGGATGATTTTCCATAGTGACAAGTGACAGTAATTTTTTTTTGACTATAAACAGTAGGGTAAAAACTCCACTGCAACTTTTATTAAATAATAAAAAGAACAAAGGTCTGTCTCATTGGGCTTGAGGTAAGCCCAGGAAATAAAAAGAAAAGAGAAAGAAAAAAGAAAGAAAAGAAAAAGAAATAGAGAGAAAGAAAACAAAAAAATAAGAGAAGAAATACTAGAACTAGACTACCCTACCCTACTCCTAGAAGAACAAGATTACAAGATTGACTCCAGCCAAGCTGAGAATTGCTGAGCAAACTTTTTCTTCATCCTGTATCTTAGAAGCTTCAGCTCCTCCAAGTAAATGAATTTCCAGCCCTGAAATGAGGGGTTAATATTTTCAAAGATTTTATTATTTCTGGAAATCCAGATAGCCCAAGACCCTAGAATAATAATCTCCATGAAGAAGAGCTTGTTGAGTTTGTCTTTGAGATCTTGAAAGGCTTCCAATACTGACAAGTTGTGTGTTCTGTTGGGGCATACAAAATCCCAGCATTGTGCTGCAAAGGGGCAACTCCAAAAAAGATGGTGCAGTGTTTCCTCCTGTTGATAGTTCCTAACAGCACAATTATATTCTTCTAGCTCAAAATTCTTCCTTCTCAGTAAGTTTCTTGTGTTTACTCTGTTATGCAGCAACATCCAGAAGAACACCTTGTGCTTTGGTTGGCATGAGCTCTTCCAGATCCAACTGAAATGTGGGGGTGTTTGCTTGTAACCAATTAACACATTGTATGCTTTAATTGAAGAGTAGAATTCATTTCCCCAAATATAGCTCCATGTGTCCCTCAATTCCAAGTGCTCTGAATTTCTCAGTGTGATGCAAATATTTTCCATTTCCAGAAATTCCTCATAAGCTTGAGTTGTCAATGGTAAGTGAAATAGATCTTGAAGGTATTCAGTGTGGATCACTTGATTGACATTTATGGCTGTATCTCTAGCAAAAGTATGTAGGTGATCAAACTTGTGCTCCATAACAAAATCATGCCAACAGTCATCCCAGAAAAGAGCACTTTTTCCATCTCCCACATTGCATCTAGCAATGGCTTTGTACTGATCAATGAGTGCTAAATTTGATTTCCACCAGAAAGACCCAACCCTGTTATCACCTGGTAACTGCCCATTACTGTAGTAAGTCTCCCAAATGAGGTTCACCCATGGTATATCATGTCTGTTAAAGAACTTGTGAAGGTTTTTCATAAGCAATGTCTTGTTTTGTGTGAAAATATCCATAACACCCAGTCCTCCTTGGCTTTTTGGTCTGCAAACAGTTTGCCAAGCTACTAGAGCTGGTCTATGATCTTCCAAATCAGGGCTCCTCCACAAGCAGTGCCTCAGATATTTGATGATTTGTTGCTTGATGGTGATAGGTACATCCAGACATCACATGAAAAAAATTGGGAAGGATGCCAGTACTGACTTTACCAGAAGTAATCTTCCTGCCTGAGTCATGAAAGTAGAAATCCCAGCTAATCTTTTGGCAATTCTTTGTACCAATGGCAAACATTGCTCCACAGTTGGTTTTTAAATTCCAAGAGGCAATCCCAAGTATGTAAAAGGGAATTGACCTCTGGCACATTGCAAGGTGTTTGTGAAAATACTAACTCTGTCCTCTGCAATGTTAATGGGCACCATGCTAGACTTCCCATAGTTCACTTTTAACCCTGTGGCTGATGCAAAAGTGTTTAATAAAGATTTGAGGCAAATGAGCTGTCTGGCATTTGCTTTCATAAGGACCAAAGTGTCATCAGCATATTGAACTATTGGGAAATCAGGGCATGAATTGACTTGTAATGGAGGAGTCACAATTCCCAATCTCATAGCCTTATTAAGAATGGATTGAAGTAGGTCAGCAGCCAGCACAAAAATCAAAGGTGAGTAAGGATCACCCTGTCTTACTCCTCTTTTGCAGTAGAATTTTTCCCAGGGACACCATTTAGCATAATTGCAGATGAGGCAGATGTAAAGATGTGATTCGTCCAGGAAATCCATTTTTCCCCAAATCCTTTTGCTCTGAGTATATCAATTATTTCCTGGTGCTCAATTGTGTCAAAAGCTTTTTCAAAGTCTAGTTTAATCACCAACATCTCCTCTCTTAATCTGTGACACTGATGGATATATTCATAGGCCCACCCAATACAGTCCTGGATCATTCTATTTTTGAGAAAACCATATTGGTTAATATGAACCATCTATAGGATCACTCTTTGGAGTCTGTTTGCTAGCAACTTGGTGATAATTTTAAGAACTCCATTAAGTAAAGAAATTGGTCTGAAATCATTTGGTGTGAGAGGCACTTCCTTTTTTGGCACCAAGGTTATGAATGAGGTATTAATGCTCTCAAGATTAACATTACCAGCATGGAAAGCCATGATAAGTTCAGTAATATCCCCTTTAATAATCCCCCAACAAGCTTTGATAAATTCATTATTGGAACCATCTGGGCCAGGAGATTTGTCATTTGGGAGATTTTTCACTACTTCATCAATTTCCTCTTGTGTAAAAGGTTTCTCAAGGTCTTGGAATATCTAAGGATCAACTCTGTGTTCATATAGATCATTCAAGTCAAAATGCATTGTGTGGCCATTTGATTGTCCTAGTCTTTTTTAAAAGCCTCCCACAAAATAGCAGCCTTTCCTTCATGGTCAGTAATTTCCACCTGATCTTCATTTAGAAGCATTGCAATCTTGTTGTGTCTGTGATTGATAGAAGCTTTAGTGTGAAAGAACTTGGTATTCTCATCACCAAACTTGACACCTTTTATTTTCCCCTTTGTTTCCAATAAATCTTCTGATTATTTAGCACCAGCAACAGGAATTCTTTTAACAGGGACCTACAGTTTGTTTCAAACATTGTGAGATCTCTGTATTCCTCAATCATATCCCAAAGGAATCTACAAGCATTCAACTCTTCAATCTATTTTTAAGGCATGAGAGACTCTTGGCCCACAATTTGAGAGCTCTCCTTAAATTCTTAAATTTAGCATTAATCTTCTTTGCAGGGTCTGTGAATCCCACAGGTATATTCCAGGCCGCCTGAACAATGTCCTTGAAAGAGCTATGTTTCAACCAATAATTTTCAAATCTGAATACCTGTGACTTGGGAATTTTTGTTCCAATTTTGATCATACATGGGAGATGGTCAGAGATTGGTTTGGCCAAAGGAAGGGCAGTAGTGTCAGGGAAGGATGTCATCCATGCTGCAGAAGTAAAAAACCAATCTAACTTCTCAAGAAGGGGATTTTCCTGCATGTTGCTCCAGCTAAATTGCCTGCCTTTTAGAGGTAGCTCCACCAAACCTAGATTATTAATTGCCTCATTGAAAAGAAGCATTTGATTGACATCCCCTCCAGGTTTATTTCTGTCCTTAGGTGATCTGATAAAATTAAAGCCCCCCATGATTATCCATTCTGTCTCATTAGGCATTTGAATTGAGCTGAACCAATCTATGAATTCCATTTTTTCTTCAGGATTGCAAGGACCATAAATATTAGTGAGAATCCAGGAATGGTTAGTGGTATTACAAGTAAACTGGACTGAGAGAGAATATTTATTTTGGAAAATCATTTCACCATTGAAAAGAGCTCCATTCCATGCAGTCAAAATACCTCCAGAGGCCCCAATTGATGGAAGATATTCAAATTTGTTAAATCTTTGTGGGCAGAATTTGTGAATATATGTAAGATCAAAGGTCCCTCTTTTAGTTTCCTGAATGCAAACAATACCAGCTGCACTTTCTTCAATTTTTTGCCTGATAGCTAACCAATTATCTGAAGCATTAATACCCCTGACATTCCAATTCAGGATATTCCATGACCTGTTGTTATTCATTAACAAGTATGATCTGATTAATGTAAAGTACCAAGTACCATCCCTTGGTATTATGCCCTGTATTGAAATGCTGTGCATTCTCAGAAATTGCTACCCTCCTACTCACTTCATGGTCAAACAGGCAACAACAATCATGAACATAAGATCTTTTCATAGCTTGCAGAATAAGATTGTCAGACTGAACCAACATAGTGCAGTCATCAGTACACACATAGCTTAGGCCTGACCACCTAATATAGAACAAAAGATGCCAAATAGTACCATAGCCATTCCTATTACACAAACTGACACAGATGGTCTCAACCAGCATACAAATCATATTGTCCAAACTAGGGAATTGAAGGAGTCCTCTTATGATATTGGAGATGTGTTCTGTCTTCATGATTACACATCTTTAGGATGCTCAGTAGCTCCTGTGGCTTTGGACACCTTGGCCACCTCCTCCTGTCCCTTCTTCTTGGGTTTCTTTGGTAGCTTCTCATGAGCTTCCTCCTCAGATACCTTGCAGAAAGTCTTTGTCAGATTTTTTACCACTTTATTATGAATTACTGGTGGTATAGCATTGCAAGGCAAACAAGCTTTAGCATAACAGGATTTTCTCCTATATCCACTATTATCCTTTTTAATTCTATCACTTCTTCTTACCTTAGTTTCAACCAAAGGCTCTTTTTCTCTCCTTTTCCTTGACACTGCTTCACCCAGAGGTAAAAGGATCACCTTATTTGGGGACAACTGCTTTAGTGGACTCCCAGTACCACTTGAGGAATGTGCAGCTGGGCTAATGCCCTCATTTTCCTTACCATTTCCTTGTATTATTTCTTTAAAGCATGGTGCCTGAGAGGTAGTGCAATTATCAGGTATGTTGAATGAGATAGATTCTTCAGTATTACAATTAGCAGTCAACAATGCCCATAGATCAGATTTCAATAAGTGCATAACCCAGCCAAATTTATCAGGAGTTAACAAGAGATGGATTATGAAATTGAACTAACTTACTGGGATCTCAATCTTAAAAGTATTGACTTCACCCTGAGTAGCTGGAGCAAAGTGTTGAATCTAGAGGTCCAATCCTTCTTCAGAGATTAAATGAGAACCATCAATAATATCCAGAGCATGTGCTTCAGCAAATTTTTTTAAATCAAAGGAATTTGGTGAACAGGGTGAAGAGTGTGGGCCATATGTACCTTTATTGTTTCCAACTGAAGAATTTCCAATCATGAAAGCAGGCTCTATAGGAACATTCTCTTTGCCTTTTAAAGCAGATCTATCCACCTCTTCCCCAGCAGCAGCAGCCTTAGTTTCTGAGGTCAGGTCTGTGCTCTTCTCTGAGGTATTGACTTTTTCACTGTCAGCAGCACCTTCTAGAGCAAAATCTTGAGGTGCAGAGCCTCCAACACTAGCAATGTTATTTCCAGAGTTTTCCTCCCTGATATTCTCAGCAGCAGCAATAATGAGAGGAATGTGTGGCAACTTCACATGTGGTTGAACCAAATCTACTGGAGCCTGTTCATGCAGAACAGGTGGTTGATCCAATTCCATAATAGGCAGAGCAACTAACCCCTGTTGAACTAAGGCCACCTCCAAGTTTGCTGCAATAGCCTGCTCTGGTTCCTCTGGTTCTGCCTGATAAGCCAGTGCAATGTTGTGCAGTCCCAGCCCCATGGGTAGAACAGGAGCTCCCTGATTAACCTCCTCACTAGCAGTATGAGTAATGGAATAGAGACGATCAGACAGGGAAACAGTAGTGGTAATGCTACTGTTGGGAGCACCATCTTCAGGAATCATAGGAATCTCAATTTGTTGCTGTAGAGGAGCTGGAGGATTTGGTTGTGGAAAAGCCCAGTGCTCATTTTCCTCCTGTTCATCCCACTCATCCCATTCATCATTGTTAGCTTGATCATGGTTCATTGGCACAAGTTGAAACCCAGGGAAATCATTTGCATGCTGGGGCACAAGATGTGGGTCCACCCCAGGAGGAGGAATTGGGTCTTCATCAGCAGGGCCCCCACCCAACATCTCCTCCCACAGGACCTCAACAGAGTAGGTCCATGACTCTTCCTCCAAGCTTTCTCCTTCAGACCATCTGATACTCTTTGGCACATTAATGAGTTCAGTGCCATGAGCTTTAACCAGAATCTTCCTTCTTAGGGCATCCTCTCTTTCCCAACTAATAATTCTGCCCCATTTTGAAATAGCAGCAGCAATGTCCTCTGAATTGCAATAATCAAATGGCACTCCAACAAACAGCAGCCAACAAGTTCTATTAAAGTGAATTCTACGCCAGTTTCTTCCCTCATTATGTTTAGTGAAGGAAATGAAAACATCACCAAAAGGATGAGGCTCTGCCTGATTAATCTGTCTCTATCTCACACATGCATGAACTGTATGTATGCTTCTCCAAATGGACATGGCTAAATCTCTCTAAACCCTACATCTTCAACCCCTTGCAGAAACTCTTCTAGAACTTCACGAACATTGGGAAAGAATACCTCATTTGGGTGCGGATGGATGGATGCAATCGCCCAGTCTTCATGCCTACGGGGGTGATGCGGCAAGATGACTCTGGAAACCCTAGTTCGCCCCTCGACTTGTTGTATCTGGAATCCATTCGGGACGAACGGGAGGGGGTCAATGGGAATGTTGGCCATTGCTGGCACTTCCAGCGAGCAGAGCACCACCGCTCTCACCGGAGACGACGACGAAGTTGGCGAGCTCGACGGAGGTGAAACGGAGTTGGTAGGTGAAGTGGAATGCGAGGAGGCAAGTAGAGGTCTCGGCTGGAAATTTGGGAAAAGATCCTTGACCAGCTCCTTAAATGTCGAGACTTGCCTTAACGGGAGCGCTGGCCCAGCGCAACGGAACCAAGACTCCACCTCGCCCTCGGCCCAGGCCTACTCAGGCGGGCTCCGGAAAGTAGCATACGAGATAAAAGGCCAAAGCCCAGGGAGATTTGGAACCAGGCAGCTTCGTGCATAATGACCCTGATCCCCGCATGCATGCGTAATGACAATAAATTTCAGCACGTAATATTAATGTTTCCTTACCAAAGATGCTTCACTTCCTGGCAACGGCGCCAGAAAAGAGTCTTGATGACCCACAAGTATAGGGGATCTATCATAGTCCTTTCGATAAGTAAGAGTGTCGAACCCAACGAGGAGCAGAAGGAAATGACAAGCCGTTTTCAGCAAGGTATTCTCTGCAAGCACTGAAATTATCGGTGACAGATAGTTTTGTGATAAGATAATTCGTAACGGGTAACAAGTAACAAGTGTAACAAAAGTGTAGCAAGGTGGCCCAATCCTTTTTGTAGCAAAGGATAAGCCTGGACGAACTTTTATATAAAGCAAAGCGCTCCCGAGGACACATGGGAATTATTGTCAAGTTAGTTTTCATCATGCTCATATGAGTCGCGTTCGTTACTTTGATAATTTGATATGTGGGTGGACCGGTGCTTGGGTGCTGTCCTTACTTGGACAAGCCTCCCACTTATGATTAACCCCTCTCGCAAGCATCCGCAACTACGAAAGAAGAATTAAGATAAATCTAACCATAGCATGAAACATGCGGATCCAAATCAGCCCCTTACGAAGCAACGCATAAACTAGGGTTTAAGCTTCTGTCACTCTAGCAACCCATCATCTACTTATTACTTCCCAATGCCTTCCCCTAGGCCCAAATCATGGTGAAGTGTCATGTAGTCGACGTTCACATAACACCACTAGAGGAAAGACAACATACATCTCATCAAAATATCGAACGAATACCAAATTCACATGATTACTTATAACAAGACTTCTCCCATGTCCTCAGGAACAAACGTAACTACTCACAAAGCATATTCATGTTCAAGATCAGAGGGGTATTGAATATCATTAAGGATCTGAACATATAATCTTCCACTGAATAAACCAACTAGCATCAACTACAAGGAGTAATCAACACTACTAGCAACCCACAAGTACCAATCTAAGGTTTTGAGACAAAGATTGAATATAAGAGATGAACTAGGGTTTGGAGAGGAGATGGTGCTGGTGAAGATGTTGATGGAGATTGACCCCCTCTCGATGAGAGGATCGTTGGTGATGACGATGGCTTCGATTTCCCCCTCCCGGAGGGAAGTTTCCCTGGCAGAACAGCTCCGCCGGAGCCCTAGATTGCTCCTGCCCAGGTTCCGCCTCGAGACGGCGGCGCTTCATCCCGAAAGCTTTCTTCTTATGTTTTTCCAGGTAAAAACCCTTCATATAGCAAAAGATGGACACCGGAGACCTGCCAGGGGGCCCACAAGCCCTAGGGGCGCGCCCAGGGGGTAGGGCACGCCCCTAGGCTTGTGGCCACCTGGTGGGTCCCCTCTAGTATTTTCTTCGCCCAATAATTCTTATATATTCCAAAATAATTCTCCGTAAATTTTTAGGACATTTGGAGTTGTGCAGAATAGGTCTCTCAGATTTGCTCCTTTCCGGTCCAAAATTCCAGCTGCTGGCATTCTCCCTCTTTGTGTAAACCCTGTAAAATAAGAGAGAAAAGGCATAAGTATTGTACCATAATGTGTAATAACAACCCATAATGCGATAAATATCAACATAAAAGGATGATGCAAAATGGACGTATCAGGTGGTAATTTACTTTCCCCCACGCTTCCATCTCCTGCGCCACCGCCTGGAGCCTCCAGTGCTCTAGCGCCCCAGATCAATTCCATAACCTCCGCACTTCACCTGCGCCCTCATTTTTTCATCAGCAATGGCCGATGTCGAGCTGATCTTTCCTATGGACAATGTGAGAGCAAATGTGGGGATCTCCATGGGAGGTCCGACCTACGCAGTGGCCTTGTCTTCAAGCGCGCCGCCAAAGGCGGCCTCTTTTCTGCCTGGTGGGTGTGGACAGGAGGTCCCTCAGGAGATTCAGGAGATCGGCGCTCCTTTGAAGGTTGCTGACGGGGCGCTATGGTGGCTATGGGAGGCCCTTAGGGAGGTCGGCCAGGAGCTGGAGCCCGAATTCCAGGTAAGTAATTGGAATTCGTATGATGGTAGTAGCCCCCGGGGTCGAGTGCGGCGATGTTTTGTTAGCCGGACTTGGTTCCTTAGGAGATCTAAATTTTCTTTGCATGTTTTTGATATCAGGCAATGTCCGAGGCTAACTGCAGCCGTGAGGCCAAGGTCACCGAGCTGGAGTCACAGATTGAGGCCTTGCAGCACCAGGGTGACGGGCTGCAGTGTGAGTTGGATTCTGCATCAAGTAAGTTGTTGTCCTTTTGTTGTTAGTTTGTACGCCGTGTCTTGGCGCATATTTATACGGCCGACCTCTGGCCCGTCCTACCGTGCAGCTATGGAGACTGATGCGACCCTAACGAGGAAGGTGGAGGAAGTAGCGCAGGCCCGTCGTCTGGCTGAGGAAGCCGAGCGAGCTGCTCTGGCCGAGCTGGAGACGACTCTGCCTACAAAGCGGGAACTCAAGTCCTCGCTTTAGCGGGAGTGGGAGGCCTGTCAAGGTCTCCTTACTAAACTTGGTGAGAGTAGGGACCAACAGGTTCTACTTCAGTGTAAAGTGGAGGCCGTTGAGAAGGATGCTGATTTGCGAGAAAAAGCCGCGCAGGAGGCCGAGTGGAAGATCGCTCAATTGGAGGAGTATGGCTGGGGGTCGGGACACAGCTTTCTAAGGCCCAGCAATGTTGTGAGGATCTGGAGGCTGTGGCCTGAGGTATGTACAGGTAGGCCTCCCTCCTGTGGCTGTGTTTTGCCATGTCATTTTATTCACGTGTGCCCTTTGTTGTATGTTGTGCAGTTCCTTTGTCGGCCATCCAGAATGAGGACGCTGAGGAGTGATACGTCTCCAATGTATCTATAATTTATGAAGTATTCATGGCATGTTTACAATAATTTTATATGGTTTTAGTATGACTTGAATAGAACTAACCCGGACTGACCCTTTTTTCAACAGAACTACCGTGGTGTCGTTTTTTGTGCAGAAATAAAAGTTCTCGGAATGGGTTGAAAATTTACGATGAATTTTTATGGACCAAAAGAGACCCCCGAAGCTTCATGGGAGGGCCAGAAGACCCACGAGGACACGACAAGCTCGACAGGCACGCCCTACCCCCCAGGGAGGGGTGACTGAGCTTGTCGCTTCCTCGTGGACCCCCTTGACGTGAGACCGACAGAAAAAGTTCTTATAAATACCCAAACATTGAAAAGAACCCTAGATGTGAAGTTCCGCTGCCGCAAGCCTCTGTATCCATGAGAACTCAATCGGGATCCCGTTCCGTCACCCTGTTGGAGGCGGAAATCATCACCAGAGGCCATCTTCATCATCCCGGTGGCCACCATGATGAGGAGGGAGTAGTTTATCCTCGGGGTTGAGGGTATGTACTAGTAGTTATGTGTTTGATCTCTCTCTCTCTCGTGTTCTTGATTTGGCATGATCTTGATGTACCACGAGCTTTGTTAATATATTTGGATCTTATGGTGTTCTTCCCTCTCTACCTTCTTGTGATGAATTGAATCTTTTCCTATGAGGTTTTTTTATGTCGGATTGAATCTTTTGGATGTGAGAGCACTTGATGTATGTCTTGCGATGGGATATCTGTGGTGACAATGGGATGTTCTATTGATTCACTTGATGTATGTTTCGGTTATCAACTTGCGGATTCTCGTGGTGGCATTGGTGTAATCTATGCATAGGGGTTGATACGCGTTTTCATATTCCTTTCTCCGATAGAAATCTCGGGGTACTCTTTGAAGTTCTTTGTGTTGGATTGAATATTATGAATCAGAAGGTGTTTGATGCATATCGTATAATCAACTCACGGATACTTGTGGTGACATTGGAGTATCTAGGTGACATTAGAGTTGGTTGATGTGTATCATATGGTGTTATTTTAGTATGAACTCTAGGGTTGTTTGTGACACTTATAGGAATAGCTCAATGGATTGATCGGAAATAATAACTTTGAGGTGGTTTCATACCCTACAAACAATTTCATCTTATGTTCTCCACGATAGGAACTTTGGAGTGATTCTTTGTTGCACGTTGAGGAATTGTTATATGATCCAATTATGTTATCATTGTTGAGAGATTTTGCACTAGTGAAAGTATGAACCCTAGGCCTTGTTTTCAAGCATTACAATGTCATTTTTGCTCACTTTTGTTACTAGTTGCCTTGCTGTTTTTATATTTTCATATTACAAAAACCTATATCTACTATCCATATTACACTTGTATCACCATCTCTTCACGGAACTAGTGCACCTATACAATTTACCATTGTATTGGGTGTGTTGGGGACACAAGAGACTCTTTGTTATTTGGTTGCAGGGTTGTTTGAGAGAGACCATCTTCATCCTACGCCGCCCACGTATTGATAAACCTTAGGTCAACCACTTGAGGGAAATTTGCTACTGTCCTACAAAACTCTGCACTTGGAGGCCCAACACGAGTCTTCAAGAACAAGTTGTGTAGTAGACATCAAGCTCTTTTCTGGCGCCGTTGCCGGGGAGGTGAGTGCTTGAAGGTATATCTTTAGATCTTGCAATTGAATCTTTTTGTTTCTTGTTTATTCACTAGTTTGGTTTATAAAAGAAACTACAAAAAAAATGGAAGTGAGCTTGCCTTATATTCTTCGTCTTTATCATGTCTTTATTGAAAATGATAGTTCAAAAAATTGTGCTAATTGATAGAAGAAGAATTTAATAAAATGTTTGGCATAAAATCTTTGAATGATGAGCATGATTGCAATGTTGTTAGTATGAATTCTATGAATATCCATGATGCTAATGATATGCAAATCCATAAGCTTGTGGATGCTATATTTGATGAAGATGATCTTTTTAGTCCCCTACTTTTCGTGAGCAAATTTGTTATGATAATAGCATGCCTCCTATTTATGATGATTATATTGATGAAAGTGGGTTTGGAAGAGTGTCAACTCTAGGTAATAATGATCCCACTATTTTGGAGGGTGTTGAATCTTATTCTAATAATTATGAAAGTGGAATTGGAGAGGTCATAACTTTATTTAGTAATGATTCCACTATCTTGGAAGAGGTTTCATTTGATTATGATGAGAACAAGGTTGCTACTTATGATGATTATTGTGATGACACTTATGTTATAAAAAGTAGTGATGATCATTCTTATAAAACTTGTCATAATTATGATTACCCTTTTTCTGAACATTACTCTTTTAATGTGGAAACAATTTATAGTATTCGAGTTTCATATGATACTCCCATTACTACGAATGAGAAGAAAATTGCTTATGAGGAGAGTAATAAAAATTCTATGCTTGTGGATCACGAAAAGAATACTTTATGTGATAGTTATATTGTTGAATTCATTCATGATGCCACTGAAAATTATTATGATATAGGAACATTTACTTTTACATATCTCAATAATATCAAGTTTCCTCTCTATGTGTTGAAAATCTTGACGTCATGCTTGTTTTGCCTTCCTATGCTAGTTGATCCTTGTTTCCATAAATTGTTTGCTCACAAAATCCCTATGCATAGGAAGTGGGTTAGACTTAAATGTGCTTGCCATGTGATTCATGATGCTCTATTTGTGTTTCAATTCCTTACTTTTATGTGAGCATCTTTGGAATCATCATGCCTAGCTAAAAAAGGCATTAAAGAAAAGCGCTTGTTGGGAGACAACCCAATATTTCTACCTACTATTTTTGTGTGTTCACATGATTAATCTACTGTAGTAAGCTTTTGTTTCAAAAAAGTGCCATGTAAAGCCTTTGGGATAGTGTGGATGATAGTTGACTTGATTATATGAAAAAATAGAAACTTTTGCACCTAGTTCTGGAATTTTGTAAATTCACAAAAACGTGATTTTGCTCTGAATTTTTTACACGTTATTGATATACAAATTCCCTGCGTTTGCTAATTTTTCAGAATTTTTGGAGTAACAGAAGTATGGTCATTTTTCAGATCATTACAGACTGTTCTGTGATTCTGTTTTCAATGCATAGTTTGCTTGTTTTAGTGTTTCCATAGCTTATATTAAGTGATGTAAATTGTGGAAATGATGGAGTACAGTAGGAATTATGTGGAAACAATTATGAATCTTATATTTGACAATACCAAAGTGAATGGTTTGTTTTATTATACTAACCTATCTCACGAAGTTCCGTTAAGTTTTGTGTGATTGAAGTTTTCAAGTTTTGGGTGAGATATCGATATGAGGAGAATAAGGAGTGGCAAGACCCTAAGCTTGGGGATACCCAAGGCAACCCAAGGTAATATTCAAGGAAGATCCAAGCAACTAAGCTTGGGATGCCCCGGAAGGCATCCCCTCTTTCGTCTCCATCATTATCGGTAACCTTACTTGGAGCTATATTTTTATTCGTCACATGATATGTGTTTTGCTTGGAGCGTCATTTTATTTTGTTAGGATTTGCTTGCTTTCATTTATAATAATGGTTTGTATCTTTTCTTTCAATAAAAATGTCAAGGATAGCCTTCACCATGCTTAGTTTGCAAGTATATGAGTTGCTGTTTCAAAATAGAAAGTTGCACGCTATTGCGTAAATTCTCCAGAAAAGTAAGAATGTGATAAAATGTTGAAATTTTGACACAATGAGCTATGATAAACTTTCTACAGTGTAATTTTTTGAATTAAATAAGTATGGATCTTACTTAATCCTTTACAGACTATTCTGTTCAGACAGATTGTTGTTATGATTGCATTGTTTGCATATGTTTGCTTGTTTAATGATTCTATTTGAGGATAGGAGTATTAAATATGTAGAGGCATTTAGTATGCAATGTTAAATTATAATTTTAGTGATTTGCTATAGTAGGTAATAATAAGGTTTTGCATTGATTTATACTAACTTATTTCACGAGTTCTTGTTGAGTTTTGTGTGGATGAAGTTTTTAAGAATTAGGGAAACCGTCATATAAGAGGAATGAAGAAGACACAAGAGCACAAGCTTGGGGATGCCCAAGTCATCCCAAGAAAATATTCCAAGAAGTCTCAAGCAGCTAAGCTTGGGGATGCCCCGGTAGGCATCCCACCTTTCTTCATCAACAATGATCGGTCAATTTTGGTTGAGCCTAAGTTTTTGCTTCTTCACATGATATGTGCTATCCTTGAAATGTCATTTTATTTTGTTTTTCTTGCTGTTTGAATAAAATACTTAAGATCTGAAATTCTTAAATGAGAGAGAGTCTTCAAATAGCTACTTAATTATTTGACTACTCATTGATCTTCACTTATATCTTTTTGGAGTAGTTTGTCATTTACTCTCGTGCTTCACTATATCCTATGAGTAAATGGTTGAATGAATTAAATATCATAAATCTGAAATTATATATGTTTCATATGCTTATCCCATGGGGAGTAATGACTTCACATATAATAAGTATAGGTGGTAAAATTTATTAAAAGTTAGCAAACACAACATTGGTCACTTGAACAATTCATGAAAGAATATTGAAGGAAGAGAGATTTCACTATCTTGGACATCTTCTATGATTGTGAGCCCCATTAATTATTTTCAAACATGCACAAATTAGTTGAAGTTGGACAAGGAAGACAATGTAATGAGTCATGTTTGGTTATATTTGTATAGAAGTTATATTGTTATGGATCCTCCAACATGTGGTGCTTCCTTAGGATCTTTTGCTAGCCAAAAATTCGTACTAAATAGGGATACTACTTGTGCATCCAAAAACCCTTAGACCCAGTTTCTTGCCATAAATTTCCACCATATCTGCCTATGGATTGAATAAGATCCTTCAAGTAAGTTGTCATCGGTGCAAAAAGCAATAAAAATTGCTCCTAAATATGTATGATGTTTTATTGTAAGGGAAAATAAGCGTTGTACGAACTTGTGATGGTAAAGAAATAAAAGCGATGGACTGCATAATAAAGGTTGCTATCACAAAGGGCAATATAACATGACGTTCCTTTGCATTAAGGGCTTGCACATCCAAAATAAAAAGCGCATGACAACCTCTGCTTCCCTCTGCTAAGGGCCTATCTTTTACTTTCATGTATTTACTTTTATGCAAGAGTCAATAGTCCTTCTCATTTCAACCTCAATTGTTCTCTAGTTGGCAAGTATCATGTGGTGGGGAAAGATCCAAGCATATATGGCCATTCAAATATATTTGATCATGAATTATTATTGTTGACAATTATCTATATGATAAATAAGTTGGGAGGCGAATCATTAAGCCCCTATCTTTCTCTGTGTTCGATGGATGCTATTTGTTCTAAAAATATGCTTTGAGTGTTAGCAATCATGGAAGACTACATGATAGTTGAGTATGTGGAATTTACTAAATCCATGCTCTTACATAGACCCTTCCTAAAAATAAGATGAATTGCAATTGTTTGATGACTGAGAACATAGTTTGTTAGTTTTCAAGAAAGTTTATGGTCTATACTTTAACATGTGAATAGCTTGTTACTTGATCATGAGAAGTTTTATGAGATGAGCTACTGTTTATGATATATAATGATGCTAGAAAAAGTGTTTGGAACTATCATTGATCAAACTTATGCACTATGCTAGCATTCACACTTCATAAATTATTTCTTTTATCATTTACATACTCGAGGACGAGCAGGAATTAAGCTTGGGGATTGATGACCCACAAGTATAGGGGATCAATCATAGTCCTTTCGATAAGTAAGAGTGTCGAACCCAACGATGAGCAGAAGGAAATGACAAGTGGTTTTCAGCAAGGTATTTTCTGCAAGCACTGAAATAGTCGGTAACAAGTAGTTTGATAGCAAGATAATTTGTAACAAGCAAGTAACGGTAATGGTAAATAAAGTGCAGCAAGGTAGCCCAATCCTTTTGTGGCAAAGGACAGGCCAGAACGGTCTCTTATGATAAGCAAAGCGTTCTTGAGGGTACACGGGAATTTCACCATGTCACTTTCATCATGCTGGTTTGATTCGTGTTCGCTACTTTGATAATTTGATATGTGGGTGGACCAGTGCTTAGGTATTGTTCTTACTTGAACAAACCTCCTACTTATGATTAACCCCCTCGCAAGCATCGGCAACTACGAGAAAAGTATTAAGATAAAATCTAACCATAGCATTAAACTATTGGATCCAAATCGGTCCCTTACGAAGTAGCGCATAAACTAGGGTTTAAGCTTCTGTCACTCTAGCAACCCATCATCTAATAACTACTCCACAATGCATTCCCTTAGGCCCAAATATGGTGAAGTGCCATGTAGTCGACGTTCAAATGACACCACTAAGGGAATCACAACATACATATCATCAAAATATCGAACACATATCAAGTTCACATGATTACTTGCAACATGACTTCTCCCGTGACCTCAAGAACAAAAGTAACTACTCACAAATGATAATCATGCTCAAGATCAGAGGGGTATTAAATAGCATAATGTATCTGAACATATAATCTTCCACCAAATAAACCATATAGTAATCAACTACAAGATGTAATCAACACTACTAAGCACCCACAGGTACCAATCTGAGGTTCCAGTACAAAGATTGAACACAAGAGATGAACTAGGGTTTGAGAGGAGATGGTACTGTTGAAGATATTGATGGAGATTGACCTCCCAAAGATGAGAGGGTTGTTGGTGATGACGATGGCGATGATTTCCCCCTCCGGGGGGAAGTTCCCCTGACGGAATCGCTCTGCCGGAGGGCGAAAGTGCTCCTGCCCAAGTTCCGCCTCGAGACGGCGGTGCTTCATCCCGAAAGTCCCCCCCTAATTTTTTTCTAGGTCAAAATGACCTATATACCAGAAGATGGGCACCGGAGGTGGGCCGTGCTGGGCACAACCCACCAGGGCGCGCCTGGGGGCCCAGGCGCGCCCTGGTGTCTTGTGCTCACCAGGGTGGCCCCCTCCGGTAGTTATTTACTCCAGTATTTTTTATATATTCCAAAATAATTCTCCGTAAATTTTAAGCTCATTTGGAGATGTGCAGAATAGGTAACTCTGATGTAGCTTTTTCAGGTCTAGAATTCCAACTGCCGGCATTCCCCCTCTTTGTGTAAACCTTGCATATTATGAGAGAAAAGACATTAGAATTACTCCAAAAAGCATTATTATGCATAAAAACATTATAAGTAATAGTAGGAAAACATGATGCAAAATGGACGTATCAACTCCCCCAAGCTTAGACCTCACTTGTCCTCAAGCGAAAAACCGAAATCGAAAAACATGCCCACATGCTTAGAGAGAGAGGTGTCGATAAAAAAAAATACGGACATAGAAGCATCATGCTTATTATTATAACATCAAAGAACTTTAACATAAAACTTTATCACACAACTTTTATCATATAACTTCTCATGAACAAGTAACAATTCATCACAACATTGAAGTATAAAGCATAAACTTTATTGAAAACCAACAAAGTATGTTCTCAGTCAACTTTGCAACTACAATTCATCATATTTTCAGGAAGGGTCACGTATCGGAGCCTTTAGGCAAGTCCACATACTCAACCATCATTTAACCTTCTATGATTGCTAACACTCACAGCATACCCATGAAAAAAAGTTTCAACCAGACACATAGAAAGATAGGGGCTTATAGTTTTGCCTCCCAACGTATTCACCTCAGGGGTGATGTCAGCAATAATAACTCATGCTCACTCATATCCAACTGGATATATGTGCCTAGATCTTTCCTCACCACATGATGCTTGCAAAAAGAGAAAATAAAAAGGAATAGGGAAGAATACTTTGACTCTTACATAAAAGTAAATGCATAAAAGTAAAAGATAGGCCCTTCGCAAAGGGAAGCAGAGGTTGCCACACGCCTTTTGTTTGTATGCCAAATCCCTTAATGCAAAAGAACGTCATGTTATATTGCCCCTTATGATAGCAACCTTTATTATGCAGTCCGTCGCTTTTATTACTTTGCCATCACAAGTTCGTACAACTCTCAATTTTCTCTTACACTAAATGATCCAACACATTTAGAAGCAATTTTTATTGCCATATTGCACTGATGACAACTTACTTGAAGGATCTTACTCAATCCATAGGTAGGTATGGTGGACTCTCAAAATAGGATTTTGGGTTTAAGGGTTTTTGGATGCACAAGTAGTATCTCTACTCAGTGCGGAGTTTTTGGCTAGCAAAGATATTGAGCAAGCACCACATGTTGAAGGATCTATGACAATATAACTTCTATGTGAATATGAACAAACATAAATCATTACGTTGTCTTCCTTGTCCAACGTCAACAATTTTGACACATAATATTTAATGGGGGCTCACAATCATAAAAGATGTCCAAGATAGTGTATTTGCATGTGAATCTTCTCTTCCCTTATTAATTCTTTCATGAATTGCATCATTGACCAATGCTATGTTTGTCAATCTCCAATAAATTTTACCACTTATACTTTTCCTTATGTGATGTCATTACTTACCATAAGATTAGCATATGATCTTTTTCATTTATTTTCCTTTCTTTTTATTGGAACAAAAGAGTAAAGAAACAAAACTCAAACTACTCTTTATTATATATCTCGCACACGATTACATAGATAGGTAGATAAATAAGCAAGCACTCAAAAAGAAAGGATCGAACTAAACTTTTATTCAACTAAATCATAGGATAACTAAAAGATCGAACTAAAATAGATAAGGGCAAAGATAGTGGTGGTGATATGATACCAGGGTACCTCCCCCAAGCTTGGCACAAGCCAAGGGGAGTGCCCATACCATTAACTCAAGTCTCCTTGGTGGGGAAGATGATGATGGTGGTGGTGATGAGGTAGCGTCACACTTCAGGCTCAGGAGGTGCTCCAATCTACGAATGATGCTCCGGAGGGCGATGACATGCTCTTGCAACAGAATATTTTCTCGAGTGAGATATTTATTTTGCATATGAACCGTTTCAATGACCCTAAAAGCTTCAATTTCAGTAGGGGTAAGATGATCATAGTAAGGTTGAAGGATGTCTTCTTCTTCTGCTGCTGGAACTACCTGCCCTACTACCGGAACTTGATCTCCCGCGACTTCCTTGAACTTGTCACCCTTGATGGTTTCCTCTGGTTCCTCTCTCTTTAGTTCTATCTTCATCAACCAAGCATCCCCTTCTACTTTGTCGGAGGAGGGAGAAGACATGATGCCTGGCCTGACAGATCTAATAGAAAACAGCAAGAAAGAAGAACAGAAGATTTCTCCGTGATACGGTGGTCAATATGTTCGGGGGGTATATAAAGATTTTTTATCTTGGGAAACAAGCAAACGAGAGGAAAATGGAGTCTGGAAGGTTCCTGAGGTGGGCACAACCCACCCGGGCGCACCAGGCAAGCCAGGCGCGCCCTTGTGTCTTGTGCCCTCCTTGGTTGCCTTCCTGGTTGTTTCTTATTTTCCTATTTTTTGTAATATTCCAAAACTGACAAAAAATATTTTTGCGGATTTTTTGGAGTCCGTTTACTTACCGTATCACGTACCTCCTCTTTTTTAGTATTCTGGAGTGTTCCGGAAGGTTTCTTTTATGTGTTCCTCCGGTGTCATGGTTTGAATAATATTGCTTTCAACATTAATAGGCGTACCTGAGATATAGTGTTTAATTCTCTGCCCATTGACCACCTTTGGGTTAGTACCTTCGGCATTATTAATCTTGATAGCTCCAGAGTGATAAACCTCCTCTATAATATATGGTCCTTCCCATTTAGAGAGAAGTTTTCCTGCAAAGAATCTAAAACAAGAGTTGTACAAAAGAACATATTCTCCAACTTTGAATTCCCGCTTTTGGATTCTTTTGTCATGCCATCTTTTAACGTTTTCTTTAAATAATTTGGCATTTTCATAAGCTTGGGTTCTCCATTCATCTAATGAGCTAATATCAAATAACCTCTTTTCACCTGCAAGTTTGAAATCATAGTTGAGTTCTTTAATTGCCCAAATGCTTTATGTTCTAACTCAAGAGGCAAATGACAAGCTTTTCCATAAACCATTTTATAGGGAGACATACCCATAGGATTTTTATATGTTGTTCTGTAGGCCCAAAGTGCATCATCTAATTTCTTAGACCAATTCTTTCGGAACCTATTAACAGTTTTTTGTAATATTAATTTTATTTCTCTATTGCTAAGTTCAACTTGACCACTAGATTGAGGATGATAGGGTGATGCAATTCTATGGTTAACATCATATTTAGCAAGCATTTTACGGAAAGCACCATGAATAAAGTGTGAACCACCATCAGTCATTAAATATCTAGGGACTCCAAACCTTGGGAAAATAACTTCTTTAAGCATTTTAATGGAAGTGTTATGATCAGCACTACTAGTTGGAATAGCTTCTACCCACTTAGTAACATAATCAACAACAACCAAAATATGTGTATACCCATTGGAGGAAGGAAAAGGTCCCATATAATCAAAGCCCCAAACATCAAATGGCTCAACAACAAGTGAATAGTTCATAGGAATTTCTTGACGCTTACCGATATTACCAATTCTTTGATATTCATCACAAGATAAAACAAACTTACGGGCATCCTTGAAGAGAGCAGGCCAATAAAAACCAGATTGTAATACCTTATGAGGAGTTCTATCTCCCGCATGATGCCCTCCATAAGCTTCGATCCGTAGGATTTGTTCCTTTTCACGCTCAGGTACACAACATCTAATAATACCATCTACTCCTTCTTTATAAAGATGTGGGTCATCGCAAAAGTAATGTCTTAAATCATAGAAGATTTTTTATTTCTTTTGTTGGTATGTGAAACTAGATGGTATGTATTTAGCAACAATATAATTAGCATAGTTAGCATACCAAGGAGTGTTATGAGAAACATTTATTGCAGCTAGTTGTTCATCAGGAAAGCTATCATCAATAGGTAGTGGGTCATCAAGAATATTCTCTAACCTAGACAAGTTATCAGCTACGGGGTTCTCAGCTCCTTTTCTATCAGTAATATGTAAATCAAATTCTTGTAGCAAAAGAACCCACCTAATGAGTCTAGGTTTAGCATCTTTCTTTTTCATAAGATATTTAATAGCAACATGATCAGTGTGAATAATTACTTTGGAATCAACAATGTAAGATCTGAATTTGTCACAAGCAAACACAACTACTAAAAATTCTTTTTCAGTAGTAGCATAATTTCTTTGGGCACTGTCTAGAGTTTTGCTAGCATAATGGATAACATTTAATTTCTTATCAACTCTTTATCCTAGAACAGCACCAACAGTATAATCACTAGCATCACACATAATTTCAAAAGGCAAGTTCCAATTAGGTGGTTGAATAATAGGTGTAGAAGTTACGGCTTTCTTAAGTGTTTCAAAGGCTTCTACATAGTCATCATCAAAAACAAATGGAACATCCTTTTGTAAAAGATTTGTAAGAGGCCTAGAAATTTTAGAGAAGTCTTTAATAAACCTCCTATAGAAACCAGCATGACCAAGGAAACTACGGATACCTTTAATATCTTTAGGACATGGCATTTTCACAATTGCATCAACTTTAGCTTTATCCACCTCAATACCTCGTTCAGAAATTTTATGCCCCAAGACAATACCTTCATTAACCATAAAGTGACATTTCTCCCAATTCAAGACAAGATTAGTTTGCTCACATCTCTGCAAAACTCGATCAAGGTTGCTCAAGCAATCATCAAAAGAAGTTCCATAAACAAAAAAATCATCCATGAAAACCTCAACAATCTTTTCTCAAAACATTAGAGAATATAGCAGTCATACATCTTTGAAAGGTACCAGGTGCATTGCATAAACCAAAAGGCATACGTCTATAAGCATAAGTTCCAAATGGGCAAGTGAAGGTGGTTTTCTCTTGATCAGGTTGTGAAACAGGTATTTGAGAGAAACCAGAATATCCATCAAGAAAGCAAAAGTGTGTGTGCTTAGATAGTCTTTCCAACATTTGATCGATAAAAGGCAGAGGGTAATGATCCTTTCTAGTAGCTTTGTTTAATTTCCTAAAATCAATTACCATTCTATAGCTAGTCACAATTCTTTGTGGGATAAGCTCATTTTTATCATTAGGAACAATAGTAATACCTCCCTTTTCAGGGACACAATGGACAGGACTTACCCATCTACTATCAGCTATGGGGAAGATTATACCTGCTTCCAGAAGCTTTAATATTTTAGTTCTTACCACTTCTTTCATCTTAGGATTCAAACATCGTTGATGCTCAACAACGGGTTTAGCATCAGGTTCCATATTAATCTTGTGCTGACAGAGAGTGGGACTGATGCCCTTAATATCATCAAGGGTATATCGAATAGCAGTGATACGTCTCCAACGTATCTATAATTTTTTATTGTTCCATGCTATTATATTATCTGTTTTGGATGTTTTATATGCATTAATATGCTATTTTATATTATTTTTGGGACTAACCTATTAACCTAGAGCCCAGTGCCAGTTTCTGTTTTTTTCCTTATTTTTGACTTTTACAGAAAAGGAATATCAAACGGAGTCCAAACGGAATAAAACTTTACGGTGATTTTTCTTAGACCAGAAGAAACCCATGAGACTTGGAGATGAGGCCAGAAGACCCACGAGGCGGCCACAAGCCGTGGGGGCGTGCCTCAGGGGGGCCCCCTGGCTTGTGGGCCCCTCGTGGACCGTCTTCACCTAATCTCTGCACTATAAATCCTCAAATATTCCCCCTATACCAGAGGGCACACCAAAAATACTTTTCCACCACTGCAAGCTTCTGTTCCCGTGAGATCCCATCTTGGGGCCTTTTCCAGCACTCCACCAGAGGGGAATTCGATCACGGAGGGCCTCTACATCAACCTTGCTGCCCTTCCGATGAAGCGTGAGTAGTTTACCACGGACCTAAGGGTCCATAGCTAGTAGCTAGATGGCTTCTTCTCTCTCTTTGATCTTCAATACAATTTTCTCCTCGATGTTCTTGGAGTTCTATTCGATGTAATCTTCTTTTGCGGTGCGTTTGTTGAGATCCGATGAATTGTGGATTTATGATCAGATTATCTATGAATATTATTTGAGTCTTCTCTGAACTCTTTATGCATGATTAAGATATATTTGTATTTCTCTTCGAACTATCGGTTTGGTTTGGCCAACTAGATTGGTTTTTCTTGCAATGAGAGAGGTGCTTAGTTTTGGGTTCAATCTTGCGACGTCCTCACCCAGTGACAGAAGGGGTAGCAAGGCACGTATTGTATTGTTGCCATCAAGGATAAAAAGATGAGGTTTATATCATATTGCTTGAGTTTATCCCTCTACGTCATGTCATCTTACTTAAAGCGTTGCTCTGTTCTTATGAACTTGGTACTCTAGATGCAGACAGGAGTCGGTCGATGTGTGGAGCAATAGTAGTAGATGCAGAATCATTTCAGTCTACTTGTCACGGATGTGATGCCTATATTCATGATCATTGCCTTAGATGTCTTCATAATTATGCGCTTTTCTATCAATTGCTCAACATTAATTTGTTTACCCACCGTATGCTTTCTTCAAGAGAGAAGCCTCTAGTGAAACCTATGGCCCCCGGGTCTATTTTCCATCATATATTTTCAGATCTATAAACCAAAAAACCCAAAAATACCTTATTGGAATTTATTTATATTTACTTTAGTTTGCTCTTTTATTTATCTTTTATACCTATCTCTATTAGATCTCACTCTTGTTTGTGACCGTGAAGGGATTGACAACCCCTTTTTCGTGTTGTGTGCAAGTGTTTGTTAGTTTGTGCTGGTGCATATATTGGAGACTTGCTTGTGCCTCCTACCGGATTGATACCTTGGTTCTTAACTGAGGGAAATACTTAGCTGTACTTTGCTGCATCACCCTTTCCTCTTCAAGGGAAAAATCAACGCAAGCTCAAGAAGTAGCAGGAAGAATTTCTGGCGCCGTTGTCGGGGAGGTTCTACATCAAGCCTACCAAGTACCCATCATAAACTCTCATCTCTTGCACTTACATTATTTGCCATTTACCTCTCATTTTCCTCTCCCCCACTTCTAAAACATTTTCAAAGAAACACAAAAATATTTGCCTTTTTATTCGCCCTTCTTTCGTTCGTCTTTTCCTTTGCCTTTATGTCTTACTTCGTTTGTTTGCTCGTTCGCTTGGTATAATTGTGTGTTTATTGAAAATCAGGAAGCAAAAATTTTATGGATCCTCATGCACTTGCTAATCTTTTTAAAGGATCCAATTATGATGAACCAATTGCTAGTGAGTTGAGTGCACTAGATTATCTTTATGGAGTTTTGCTTGAAATTCATGAATCTAAAAATTGTGATAAAGTGCTAAAAGAAGAAATTTATAAAGTGATTAACGATAGCTCCTTGAATGAAAAGCATGATTGCAATGATGTTATTGTAAATTCTATTGATGTCAATTGTGCTAATAATATGCAAAACCCCAAGTTGGGGATGCTAATTTTGCTATGTCCACTACTTATTGCAATGATCATGATTGGGGTGATTCTTCTTATGATCCTGAAAATTTATTTACGCCTCATGATAAATATGTTTGCAATAATATTGAAAGTGAGTTTGGAAGAGTGTCAACTCTAGGTAATAATGATCCCACTACTTTGGAGTATGATCAATCTTATGATTTTTTTATAAAAGTGGGCTTGGGGAAGTCATGACTTTATTTGATGATAATCCCACTATTTTGGAAGAGTGTCAACTTTGCATGCATGTGGATCATGAAGAGAATATTTTATGTGATAGTTATATTGTTGAATTTTATTATGATCCTACATGTAATTATTATGAGAGAGGAAAATATGGTTGTAGAAATCTTCATGTTACTAAATTACCTCTCTTCATGTTGAGATTGCTAGTGTTTCTTTCTTCTTCCTTGCATATGCTAGTTTTTGCTTGCTATGATAATTTGTTTGCTTATAAAATGCCTATGCATAGGAAGTATGTTATACTTAAACTTGTTTTTCACATGCTAAATGATGCTCTCTTCGTGTTTCAATTGCTATCTTTCATGTGAGCATCATTAAAATTATCAATGCCTAGCTAAAAGGCTCTAAAGGAAGGCGCTTGTTGGGAGACAACCCAATATTTTTATTTTATGTTTTTTATAAAAATAAACATTATTACCTCTGTAGTAATTGTGTTTTGGTGTTTTAGTTAGTGTTTTATCCAAGTAAGACCTTTGGGATGGTCTATGGTGATAGTTGATTTGATCTTGCTGAAAAACAGAAACTTTTGCGCTCATTGCCAGAAATTTATAAAATCACAGAAATGTAATTTTGATCTGAATTTTTTACACAATATTTATATACAAATTTTCTAGGTTTTCCTAATTTTTCAGAATTTTTGGAGTTACATAAGTATACCAAATTTCCATATTACTACAGACTATTCTGTTTTTGACAGATTCTGTTTTCTATGTGTTGTTTGCTTATTTTGATGAATCTATGGGTAGTATCGGGGGGTCTGAACCATGGAGAAGTTGGAATACAGTAGATATAACACCAATATAAATTTAGAAGGAGTTCACAATGGTACCTAAAGTGGTTATTTATTTTATTATACTAACAGATCTTACGAGTTTTCTGTTGAGTTTTGTGTTGTGAAGTTTTCAAGTTTTGGGTAAAGATTTGATGGACTATGGAATAAGAAGTAGCAAGAGCCTAAGCTTGGGGATGCCCAAGGCACCCCAAGGTAATATTCAAGGACAACCAAGCATCTAAGCTTGGGGATGCCCTGGATGGCATCCTCTCTTTCGTCTTCAATCCATCGGTAAATTTACTTGAGGCTATATTTTTATTCACCACATGATATGTGTTTTGCTTGGAGCGTCTTGTATGATATGAGTCTTTGCTTTTTAGTTTTCCACAACCATCCTTGCTGTACACACCTTTTGATATGGACATAATTTAATCGTGAATTTATTAGGATACTCTATGTGCTTCACTTATATCTTTTGAGCTAGGCAGTTTGCTCTAGTGCTTCACTTATATCTTTTTAGAGCACGACGGTGGTTTTATTTTATAGAAATTGTTGAACTCTCATGCTTCACTTATATTATTTTGAGAGTCTTAAACATCATGGTAATTTGCTTTGGTTATGAATTTAGTCCTAATATGATGGGCATCCAAGAGGGATATAATAAAAACTTTCATATAAAGAGCATTGAATATATGAGAAGTTTGATTCCTTGCATTTGTTTTGAGATATAAAGATGGTGATATTAGAGTCATGCTAGTGAGTAGTTGTGGATTGGTAGAAATACTTGTGTTAAAGTTTGTGATTCCCGTAGCATGCACGTATGGTGAACCGTTATGTGATGAAGTCGGAACATGATTTATTCTTTGATTGTCTTCCTTATGAGTGGCGGTCGGGGACTAGCGATGGTCTTTTCCTACCAATCTATCTCCCTAGGAGCATGGGTATTAGTACTTTGTTTTGATGACTAATAAACTTTTGCAATAAGTATGTGAGTTCTTTATGACTAATGTTGAGTCCATGGATTATACACACTCTCACCCTTCCACCATTGCTAGCCTCTCTAGTACCGCGCAACTTTCGCCGGTGCATTAAACCCACCATATACCCTTCCTCAAAACAGCCACCATACCTACCTATTATGGCATTTCCATAGCCATTCCGAGATATATTTCCATGCAACTTCCACCGTTCCATTTTATTATGACACATACCATCATTGTCATATTGTTCTCATATGCATGAGACATTCATATAGAGTCATATCTTTGTTTTAGTATCGAGTTGTAATTCTTGAGTTGTAAGTAAATAAAAGTGTGATGATCATTATTATTAGAGCTTTGTCCCATGTGAAGAAAGGATGATAGAAGCTATGATTCCCTCACAAGTTGGGATGAGTCTCCGGACTTAAAAAAAAATAAAAGAGGCCAAAGAAGCCCAAATAAAAAAAGAGGCCAAAGAATCCCAAAAAAAATGAGAGAAAAAGAGAGACGGGACAATGTTACTATCCTTTTCCACACTTGTGCTTTGAAATAGCACCATGTTCTTCATGATAGAGAGTCTCCTATTTTGTCACTTTCATATAATAGTGGGAATTTTTCATTCTAGAACTTGTCTTGTATATTCCAATGATGGGCTTCCTCAAATTGCCCTAGGTCTTCATGAGCAAGCAAGTTGGATGCACACCCACTTAGTTTCTTTTTGAGCTTTCATACACTTATAGCTCCAGTGCATCCATTGCATGGCAATCCCTATTCACTTGCATCGATATCAATTGATGGGCATCTTCATAGCCCATTAATTTGCCTAGTTGATGTGAGACTTTCTCCTTCCTTTTTGTCTTCTCCACAACCACCATATTCTATTCCACCTATAGTCACTGGTACAGCGAGGTGCTATACAAACGGTTTTTAACCCCTTTCCGCGATGGCATTTTGAACCGTCGCCAAGTGAGTGACTGCGATAGGGGGATCCTTCCCACATGATCCAGAAACCGTCGGGGATAGGGAGCCATGATGCAGAGGCCTTGCCAAATGTAATCATATGCGATGCAGCACACACTAAATTCTTTCGCACATGTGGGATCGGTGATTAAACGTTTCTAATGACGCAGTGAAACCAAACTGTGTGTCGTAATGAACCGTTTGGGAAACAGTATGTAAGGCACACGGGCCAACATATGAACTGTCTGCGATATGTGCCCCATCGCACATGAATTTTCTGCGGAACTCGTCTGCCATGCAAGACTCCATCGCACACGTTTCCGAACAATTACCGTGTGCGATAATGTTCTATCACAAACGGTTCAGGAGCCCCTTCGCACACATACAAGTGCTGCAGGCCGTTTGTGATTTCTTGTGTATCACCAACGGTTGCGGTAAGAGTGACATGTGCTTTTCATTTGGGATCCCCCATGTTTCCTGAAAAATTTGCGACTGGGATTGTATTTTACATTGGGCACGGTTTACTCCGAGCTCTCGTGTGCGATAATGTGATAACACAAACGGTTCCGGAGCCCCTACACACACGTAGTAGTGCTGCAAACCGTCTGTGATCTGCTGTGTATCACCGACGGTTCCACTATGATTGACGTATGCTTTCCGATGTGGATCGCACACACTCATTTAGTTGAACCGTATGCGGAGCAATTGCCAGGTTAAAGCAAAAATATCCCATTTGAATCGGCATGCAAAAAGCAAATTCGCCACAATATGCAATTGAATAAATAGTGTTCACAGGAAGAACATTCATCAGATTTTGCAACAATTGCAATTGAACAAATGGTAGCTAAATTCCAATTAGTTGTCGACATATATATGCATTACATAATTAATCATAGTGTACGAAATACGAAGACCTCATCAGATGGAAAACAATGGATCCATGCGTGTATGTTTAGCGGCTAACTCTTACTCAATGTTTCAGGAGAAGGCATGCTAAAATCTTCATTATCGCTAGTTGACGATGACATGTACCTAAGGTAGGGTCATAGGCCTGACCTGTATGCCCTACCCAAGGACACTACACAAGAGGCCAAGGCCCACAAAGTTAAACAGAAGATACCGACTGGAATCCTCATGAAGTGCGATTCACTCGACAGAAGATCCACTCGGATATCCCAATTCCACTCGACCGTCATTATTCACTCGGTAGACAAGGATCCACTCAAAGGACAGAAGACTTAGAGCCACCCCTGGATGGCAACGGTCAGGCATTCACTCCATCGCCTTAAAGGTCATTAAACACGGGCGTTACCAGTAATGTTCGTAGCATTACTCTCTCATTGAACCCTAGTGTAACTCAGGACTGCGAGGGGTGGGCGCACTCTATATAAGCCACCCCTCCCTTCTGGCACAAGGGTTCGCACCTCCTGTAACTATACAACACTCCAATCGACAAGCCTCCGCGGCACCGAGACGTAGGGCTGTTACCTCCTCCGAGAGGGGCCTGAACTCATAAAACTGAGTGTACAACCTCACCGTAGCTAGAATTCTGCCTTCTCTTACGTACCCCCTACTTCTACTGTCAGACTCGTTCCCACGATAGTTGGCGCCCACCGTTGGGCAGGCGTCTAAGCGACTACCGGTGAGGTTGCAATCTTCGATCTTCGTCAACATGGTTTCCGGCGGTGGATTGTCTTTGGGTCGCGAGATCCGTCTTGGCGCACTCACCTTCATCGCCGATGATTCAGCTTGGCTCCAAGAGGCCCCTCTCGATGTCGAGGTGCTCCCCATTCATGGGGCGGCTCACTTCTGTGCGAGTGCCTGCGGCGTCCTCCTGCGGCAGCCGTCGATTCAGTATCGGTCGGCTCCCGCGGCGTCTTCGCTTCCTGCGGCCCGTCGCCGCAAGCAATCTGGTCGCTCGCGGCTCCAGCGGTGGGTGAAGCACGCGGTGGCCCGTCAGTCGGCCACACCTCAAATCGCGGCAATCGAGCCCGATGAGTCCCTGTATGGCTTGTTCGATCTGTCGACTGGCCACTTGGATACTCTCTCCAAGTGCGAAAGCAACGACCCAGCGGCGGAAGTCCTCATGGTTGGTCCTCAGCGCAGCCCGCCAGGATTTCCCCGTGGCGGGGGCGGTAGCGGTGGTCCAGCATGCGACGACAGCAAGTACTACCCTCAAGCCCTCACTGCGGAACATAGGGAAGAGCTGCGGCGCATGAATGATCAGGCTCTCCAGACCCCCATCATTGGGGAGACCCCCGAAGCTCAGGCCTTGGAGGCTGCGCGAGTAGCCACTCTGGCTGAGCGTGCGCGCCTGGAGAATCTTCAGCAAGCACTCGACGACCGCGCCCGTAGAAATATTCCAAGTTCCAGTCAACGGCAGCGGCAATTGTTCCCGACTGGACATCAGGATGAGTGTCAGGTATACCATACTCCGATCCAAAATGTTGCAGCAGCTGCATGTATTGCAGATTCGATCCAGCCGTCCCGTTCTGAGGCTGATAGAGGCTTACAGCAGATTCGAGCACTGCTCAGGGGAGCAGGAGAACAGAACTCAGCTGTTTCCCAGTCGCGCAATAGGATTCACAGCAGGTCTGTCATGGCAGATACAGTGTAACACCCCCAGTGGTTAGCCACAGTAATCCCATTTTGATAATGCCAAGTCAGCGTGATTAACAGTGCCAAATTTTCATTTGCATCATATTGCATTTCAACTCCTAAGTCAAATTCAAATTTAACTGAAAGTGGAAAATAAAAGTTGTTCAAACACAGAAACTGAAATGTTCAGTAAATAACAAATATTGCAGAGGCTATTCTAAAATTGTAACCAACAATTAATAAATTAATTAGGTGGCTCTATCTTTACCAAAACAGCAGGATTTAATACATTTTATTTATTGTAAAATTTGTGTGAACCCCATTTGTCTCCAAACCAATTTTTGGCAGTGGCAGAGAATGCCTAGTAATTATTGGAGCAAATGCCATATTTTACAAAAGTCATTTTGAGGCCTAACTAATTACAAAAACAGGAAATAAGGATAAGTAAAAGATAAAGACAAAAAGAAAACAAGACAAAAAAAATAAAAAGAGGAACCCCCCCGGCCACTGGGCCACGGCCCAGCCGGCCGGCCCATGCCGCCGCCGCTGGCCTATATGGCCCACCCCAGGGACCCCGAAACCCTACCCCCCCCACCGACACCCACTCCCCCCCCCTCGCTCCCCCCCCCGATCCATTTCTGGATCGGGCCGAGCCCGCCGCTCGCTGCCTCGCCGTTCGACGCCGCCGCCTCGTCCACCACCTCGCCGGACTGCCCTGCCCCGCCTCTCCACCGCCGGCCGACCTCGAGCCTTGCCGCCCCTCTCCCCTGCACCGCACATGAGCCACGCCCGTTTCCCCTCTCCCCTTTCTGTTGCCGCTCGCAGTCCTCGTCGTTCGTCACCGCGCCCTGGCCGTGGCCTCGCCCACACCTGGCCGCGCCCCCCCTCCGGTCTGGCCGATGCTGCCTCTGCCCTGCCGCTGCTTGCCCCGCCTCGCCTCGCCGTGCCCGCTGCGCCGCGCCGCCTCCCGCTGCTCCACCGCGGCCACCCCGCTGCCGCTGCTGCTCTGCTCCGCCGCGCTCCGGCCCCGACCGCGCCCAGCGCCCGTACGCCCCTGGCCTTGCCGCGCTAGCAGTGCCCGCACGCGCGCGCCCGCGCGTGCCTGGCCGCGCCCGCGCGCCGCGCCCGCGCTCGCGGTGGCCTCTTGGGCCACTGCCCAGTGGGGCCCGAACCCCTGTGACACTGACGTAGGGGCCCCACAGCCCCAGAAACGTTTAAAAAAATGGGGAAATAAAATGAATTAGTAAATAAATAAATAAATAATTAGTGAATTAATTAATTTAATTAATCCTGATTAGGTTAATCTAATTTAGTTAATTAGTTTAATTAAACAGTAATTAATTAGTTAATCACTAATTAACTAGACAGAGTATGACAGGTGGGACCCACATGTCTGGATGACTGCTGACGTCATGATGACGTCAGCATACACTGTTTCGGATAATGTTGAATTTAAATAAATAATTAAATTCTAGAAATTAATAAAAACTTTAGAAAATCATATTAAATAATCCGTAACTCCGATGAAAATACTTTATACATGAAACTTACTCAGAATTTCGATACGAACCCGAATATGCCCTCTGTATTCCTGTCGGACGCCCCTAGCTATATGAACATTGAACTTTTAGACCGATTTCAATAAATGAATAGTGCATGACTCTAATAAAATAAATCCAAACAAATTCCTAAAATAACTAAATGACTTAGACATGCCTTCAGGCAACCCTGCACTGCACATTAGCATAGCCTGCTCCGTGTTGCTTATGTTTGTCATGTATTTATTTGTTTCCTCCCCCTCTTCTCTCTTGATAGACCCCGACACCGACGTCGTCCCCGAGACCAACGCAGCTCAGGAGCCCGACGCCACCACTGACGACCTTGCCCTTGCCGCCGAGCAACCAGGCAAGCCCCCCCCCCTTGAGCATACCGATATCGCCCATTCTATTTTCTCATGCTTGCATTAGAATTGCTGCTGGTGCTGCTTTACCTATTCTGATGCATAGCCTGTTTATTGTAACCTGCTGTTGATAGTTACCTGCATAACCTAGACTGCTTAGTATATGCTGGGTAGAGACCTATCAGTGACCCCACTTATCCCGACTGCCCCGCTGGATTATCCGAAGACCCGATCAACGGGATTGAAGACTAGACCCCGGCACCGCACATCACCCCCCTTAGTTGTAACGACACTGCAGCGTTACTATCGAGTGTCGAGGGTGGTACCTCGTGTAGCACTACTGATGTTAACTCTGTAGAGTAGCTATTCGGTCGTGGTCTTCGAGGGTGATTCCTCCTTCACCACTTCCGATAACGACGCTGTCGTACAACACCTCAAGTGTGAACCCATCGAGGGTGATTCCTCCGAGTTCACCTTGACAGATACATCGAGTGGGAATTCAACGAGGGTGATACCTCGGATTCCTCTGATGTTATGGACACACGGATACTTGGACTTTACACTATTACTTGGATAGGCAGGTCGACCCTGAGGGGTACCCGCGTGCGCCTGAGAGGCGAGTGTTGTGAAGACGGGTGCCTGTGTGGTGCCCGAGTGAGAATATGAGGCGTGGCCGGGCATTCTTGGCCCTTGCCGCAAGTCCTCGAGAGGGGGCAATGGGGTCACATCTTTCGTGAGTCTCTGCTCATTACCGCAAGCCCTAGTCCACTAACGATTTGGATATTTGATCCGAGCAGGACTCTGGTCTGATAGCACTAACCATCACATGGGCATAGTATGGGCGCTCTGCATCGTAGCATCAGCCGAAAGCTTTGTCAGACGTCCAGTTCAGCACTGCGGCCGGGCCAGGCCGACACCATCCTGAGGGGTGGAGCCTGGTTCGCCCGGCACGCAATGACCCGGAGGGCGAGGGGCGATGGCCAAGACCCCCTTGCGCTTAGGATGTAGACCGACGGGGACCTCTCTGCTGAGCTCTAGGTAGGGCTGCGGTGTGTCGTTTAGCCGAGGCCGGGCATGACCCGGAAAAGTGTGTCCGGCCGGAGTTAAGCGAGAGTGGTGGGTAAGTTGGTGCACCCCTGCAGGGAAGAAAACATCTATCGATAGCCTGTCCTACGGTAACGGACACTCGGAGTTGTATCCCGATTGATACAAATAGAATTGGATACTATGGCTCTGGGATTGCTTCTCGCAGGGAGTCGAGAAGGGATCTCAGGACGAGGTTGATGACTGTATGGCTCTGGGATTGCTTTCTCGCAGGGAGTCGAGAAAGGATCTCTGGGTGAGGTTGAGACTTAATGATACTGCTACATTATATTGTACTGTTCTACTCTCTTCTATTGCTGCAAGACCGCTGAAGATGCTAGTCTTCGATAGGACTAGGCTTTCCGCTCTATTCTGGCATTTCTGCAGCCCAGTCCACATATACAACCTCTCTTTGAAAATGTTGCATATGTAGTGTAGATCCTTGCTTGCTGAGTACTTCTGAGTACTCACGGTTGCTTTGTTTTCCTTTTCTCCCCATATCAGTTTGTTGTGTCCAGAGGACGGAGCCCCTGAGACCGCTGCCCCGGATGACGACTTCAGATACCACTTCTACCCCGAGGATGGATACTACTACGAGCTTGCCGACGACCAGGAGTAGGTTCGGAGGGTCCCAGGCAGGAGGCCCGCGCCTTTTGATCGTAGTGTTTTATTTTGCCCCGCCTTTCTAAAGGCCTTTCTATTTCTGTTTCATATCTGTACTCAGATATCTGATGCTTCCGCTGATGCTTGTTCGCAAGCTTATGTATTCGAGCCCTCGAGGCCCCTGGCTTGTAATATAAAGCTTGTATGACTTTATTTATGTTTTAGAGTTGTGTTGTGATATCTTCCGTGAGTCCTTAGGCTTGATCGTGTGCATTTGCGTGTATGATTAGTGCACGATTGAGCCGGGGGCGTCACATACAGTTCAGTCGGCACACAGCCCAAGATCGCCTCTGCGGCGTGAAGATCGTGGTTATTGCCAGGACCAGTACCTGGGTCGAGGCCACGGGCAGTTTGACCCTCGATCCCATCGTGATGACCACCGTCGAGTGCCCACGCCCCCTCCGAGGGGTGGTTCGTACGCGCCCCGGTGGTATGATGACAGGTGCCCATACGATGACGAGCAGAGGATTCCAGTCGACCCCCGAGAGCCCGGATTTGATGCAAGGTCAGTCCTCGTGCAGGGCCTGGTTGACAGAGGCAGAGCTAACAGAGAAGGCTTGGATAGAGATTACCCGAGTGGGAGCAGAACGTTCGTCTCTAGACCCGAGTGTTTCAGCAGAGCCATTCGGGCTGCTGAGATTCCTCCCAACTTCAGATTGGCTGCGGGAGTGAGCAAGTTTACTGGCGAGTCAAAGCCAGACATGTGGTTGGAGGATTACCGAGTGGCTGTGTAGATAGGTGGAGGCAATGATGAGGTAGCCATGAAGCACCTGCCCTTGATGCTTGAAGGCTCAGCTAGGGCCTGGTTGAATCAGTTGGCCCTTGCTAGCATTTTCTGTTGGGAAGACTTGGCCCGAGTGTTTATCAAGACATTTGAAGGCACTTGCAAGCGTCCCGCTGGGCTGTCTGAGTTGCAGCATTGTGTCCAAAAGCCGAATGAAACCTTGAGGGATTACATCCAGTGGTGGACTACGCTTCACCATCTGGTGGAGAATGTTTCAGAGCACCAAGCAGTCCGCGCTTTCAAGGAAGGCGTACGGTACAGAGAGCTCACACTGAAATTCGGTCACTCCGGGGCCATGACTCTGAATCAGATGATGGAAATAGCCACTCGATATGCGAATGGAGAAGAAGCAGACCGACTCCGTAATGGCAAAGGGAAGACAGTCGACCCCGATGCTGGGGGCGGAAATCCCAGTCGGAAGCAGGAACGCAAGGCTGAAGCCGCAGGCCAGGCCGAAGCCGCAGTGGTGAATACTCAAGGAAAATTCAAGGGAAAGCCCAAGGGGTCATGGATACCGAAGAAGATCAAGGATCAGTCGGGTCAGGATGTCCTGGATTTACCGTGTGCCATCCACACGAAGAAAGATGAAGAGGGCAACGTGATTTTGCCCAAACACACCACTCGACAGTGCAGATTCCTTATCCAGCAGTTCCGTGAAGGACAACAGAGTGAGAAAGGCTCTGATAAGGATGAAGACAAAGAAAAGGGAGATGAGTATCCAAAGGTCAATGCCACCCTGGTGATTTTTGCTGACGTTGAGAGCAAAAGTCGACTGAAAGTCATCAACAGAGAGGTGAACATGGTTGCTCCGGCAACTACAACATACCTCAAGTGGTCAAAGACTCCCATCACCTTCGACCAGTCAGATCACCTAGCTCACGTTGCTACCCCCGGGCAGCAAGCTTTGGTGGTCGACCCAGTCGTCGGAGGCACTCGACTGCGTAAAGTGCTCATGGATGGTGGCAGTGGTTTGAACATTCTGTATGCTGAAACCCTCCAAGGGATGGGCATTCCGATGTCCCGACTCAGTGAGAGCAACATGCAGTTCCACGGAGTCATCCCAGGAAAGAAGGCGAAGTCACTCGGGCAGATTGCTTTGGACGTGGTTTTTGGTGATTCAAAGAATTTTTGCAAGGAAAAGTTGACATTTGAAGTGGTGGATTTTCACAGTGCCTATCATGCTATTCTGGGCAGACCAGCATATGCTTGTTTCATGGCCCGTCCATGTTACGTGTATCTCAAACTAAAGATGCCCGGTCCCAAAGGTGTGATCACGGTCACCGGGAATAGACAGAGAGCAAAGGAATGCCTCCAGAAGGGTTCCAAGATCACTGACGAGCAAATGGCGATGGTAGAGCTGGAAGAGTACAAGAAGAATGCTAATCCAAGTGATTTGCTCCACTCCAAGAAGCCTGCTTCTGAGTCCGCATTTCAGTCGGCCGGCGAGACAAAACCAGTTCACATTCACTCGGAAGATCCCACAGCTGCTCCGACCCACATCTCGATGACACTCGATAGCAAATAGGAAGCCGCACTCATCCAGTTCCTCCGTGAGAACTGGGACATCTTCGCATGGAAACCATCAGACATGCCAGGTGTGCCCAGGGGACTGGCTGAGCACCGTTTGTGTGTCGACTCGAAAGCCAAACCTGTCAAAGAGCATCTCCGTCATTTCGCCACAGAGAAGAGGAAGGCGATTGGTGAGGAAGTGGCTCGGCTCCTGGCAGCTGAGTTCATACGCGAGATATACCACTCCGAGTGGCTCGTTAACATCGTCATGGTCCCCAAGAAGGATAATTCACTCCGCATGTGCATTGACTTCAAGCATATCAATCGGGCTTGCCCGAAAGATCATTTTCCGCTCCCTCGCATTAATCAGATAGTCGACTCGACTGCGGAGTGTGAGCGTCTGTCTTTTCTTGATGCATATTCCAGATACCATCAGATCCGACTGTATGGGCCAGATGTAATAAAAACGGCCTTCATCACCCCATTCGGGTGTTTTTGCTATGTCACCATGCCTTTCGGTCTCAAAAACGCTGGCGCCACATTCATGCGCATGATTCAGAAGTGCCTGCTCACTCAGATCAGTCAGAATGTGGAGGCATATATGGATGATATCGTGGTTAAGTCACGCAAAGGTTCCGACCTGCTGACTGACCTCGCTGAAACCTTCGCCAATCTGAGAAGGTATGACATTAAGTTGAATCCATCTAAGTGCACATTCGGAGTACCTGAAGGAAAGTTACTCGGTTTTCTTGTTTCCGAACGAGGGATAGATGCTAATCCCGAGAAAATTGGTGCAATTCTCCGAATGAAATGCCCTGTGCGTGTGCATGACGTTCAGAAGCTCACAGGTTGTCTTGCTGCATTGAGTTGATTCATTTCACGTCTCGGTGAAAAGGCGCTGCCTCTTTACCGACTGATGAAAAAGTCGGATACATTCGAGTGGACTCCCGAAGCCGAAGCAACGTTTGTGGAGCTCAAAGCCCTGCTCTCCACCCAGCCGGTGCTTGCTGCTCCGAACAGCAAAGAGCCTCTACTCTTATACATTGCGGCCACTGGTCAAGTTGTTAGCACAGTGCTCACAGTGGAGCGAGAAGAAGAAGGCAAGGCCTATAAAGTTCAATGCCCAGTGTATTACATCTCTGAATTCTTGACTCCATCCAAGCAGAGGTATCCACATTACCAGAAGCTTGTTTATGGAATTTACTTGACTACGAAGAAAGTTGCACATTATTTCCAAGACCACTCGGTTTCAGTCGTCAGTGATGCTCCATTGTCTGAGATCATGAACAATTGAGATGCAACTGGTCGAGTGGCTAAGTGGGCAATTGAGCTTCTCCCTTTGGATATCAAGTTCAAAGCGAAGAAGGCGATCAAATCTCAAGCGCTCGCAGATTTCTTGGCCGAGTGGTTTGAACAGCAACAGCTGACTCAAGTCCACTCGGAACACTGGACTATGTTCTTTGATGGGTCTAAGATGCTGAATGGTTCTAGTGCCGGAGTGGTCCTGGTGTCCCCAAGAGGTGATAAACTCAGTTATGTCCTCCAGATTCACTTTGATTCCTCCACTAACGAAGCTGAGTATGAAGCACTCCTCTATGGGTTGCGTATGGCCATCTCACTCGGCGTCCGTCGCCTGATGGTCTACGGCGACTCATATTTGGTGGTCAATCAGGTGATGAAGGAGTGGGACGTTAGGAACCCTGCCATGACTGGATACTGCAATGCAGTGAGGAAATTAGAGAAAAAGTTCGAGGGACTGGAGCTTCACCACATTCCCCGACTCAAAAATCAAGCAGCTGACGATCTGGCAAAGATAGGTTCCACTCGGAAGCCCATCCCCAGCAACATGTTTTTAGAACACATCCATTCCCCGTCAGTACAGGAAGATCCTTTCACTGAAGAGCCTCCTCAGGCAAAAAGTCCTACCGATCCGACTGAAATCGAGATACTTGCTGTTATTGACTTAGTGATGGAGATCCTGGTAATCACCCCCAACTGGACAGTGCCATACATCGCATATCTGCTCAGGAAGGAACTTCCAGAAGATGAAGTTGAAGCGAGACAGATTGTCCGCAGATCCAAAGCATTCACAGTAATCAATCGGCAGCTTTATAGAGAGAGTGTCACTGGCGTCGCCCAACGATGCATTTCCCCAGAAGAAGGTCGACTGATTCTAGACGAGATTCACTCGGGGACCTGTGGTCACCATGCATCCTCTCAGACCATCATAGCCAAAGCATACCAAGCAGGATTCTACTGGCCTTGGGCTAATGAAGCTGCAAAAGAAATCATGGACAAGTGTGAAGGTTGCCAGTTCTACGCAAAGATGTCACACAAGCCCGCATCTGCTTTGAAAACCATTCCACTCGTCTGGCCATTTGCTGTGTGGGGATTGGACATGATTGGGCCGCTCAGGACCGGCAGAAGTGGTTTCACTCATTTACTTGTCGCAGTCGACAAGTTCACTAAGTGGATTGAAGCCAAGCCTATCAAGAACCTAGACTCACGCATAGCCATCAAGTTTATAAAGGAGCTGATATTCAGATATGGTGTTCCACACAGTATTATCACAGATAACAGATCAAACTTCGATTCAGAAGAATTCAAAGCGTTCTGCGCTTCCCAGGGCACTCGGGTAGATTACGCATCCGTTGCGCACCCGCAGTCGAATGGGCAAGCCAAAAGAGCAAATTGTCTGATTTTCCAAGGGCTGAAACCTCGACTCATGCGGGACCTTGAACACGCAGCTGGAGCTTGGGTGACTAAACTGCCATCTGTTCTGTGGGGATTGAGGACGACTCCTAACCGGTCCACCAACCGAACTCCTTTCTTCATGGTGTATGGGGCTGAAGCCGTGCTTCCTAGTGATCTGTTTCACAATGCACCCCAAGTGGAACTTTATTCTGAGGCTGAAGCCGAACAAGCACGCCAAGATGCCGTTGAACTTCTGGAGGAAGAGCGAGAGATGGCTTTGATTCGGTCGACTGTTTATCAGCAGGATCTCCGTCGATTCCATGCAAGAAACGTCAAGGGTTGAGCATTTCAAGAAGGAGACCTAGTGCTCCGAGTGGATCAGCAGCGACCACACAAGCTTGCCCCAGCGTGGGAAGGTCCTTTCGTTGTCACCAAGGTGCTTCACAATGGGGCTTATCATCTTTACAACCTGAAGCAAAGGAAAGACGAGCCGCGCTCCTGGAACGCAGATCTTCTTCGTCGTTTTTATACTTGACAGTCGGACTGTCAGGGTGTAATAAGAGTACTTTTTCCTAGATTGCTTATCAAGACATGACTCCTACAGTCTCATAATGATTGTTCTCGCATAAGCATGTGTTCAAATCCCCCAGTGGGTGACTTAGCTGCGGAACCCGTTTTCGCCTAAGTTAAAAAACTGCTCCGAGTGAGAGCAATCCTCCCACTCGGGGGCTTAGCCGCGAGCCCGTCCTCGCCTAAGTTTAAAAACTACTCCGAGTGAGAGCAATCCTCCCGCTTGGGGGCTTAGCCACGAGCCCGTCCTTGCCTTAGTTTTAAAAATACTTCGAGTGAGAGCAATCCTCCCGCTTGGGGGCTTAGCCGCGAGCCCGTCCTCGCCTAAGTTTAAAAACTACTCCGAGTGAGAGCAATCCTCCCGCTTGGGGGCTTAGCTGCGAGCCCGTCCTCGCCTAAGTTAAAAACCTACTTCGAGTGGAGAGCATCCCTCCCACTCGGGGGGCTTAGCTGCGAACCAGTTTCGCCTAAGTTAAAAACCTACTCCGAGTTTGAGCATCCCTCTCACTCGGGGGCTTAGCCGTGAGTCCGTCCTTGCCTAAGTTAAAAACCTACTCTGAGTGAGAGCATCCCTTTCACTCGGGGGCTTAGCCGCGAACCAGTTTCGCCTAAGTTAAAAATCCACTCCGAGTGAGAGCAATCCTCCCACTTGGGGGCTTAGCCACGAATCAGTTTCGCCTAAGTTAAAAAATCCGTTCACACAAAGCATTCTGTAAGCAAGAAAGCAATATTCGGATAAATCCACCAAGTTCGGATAAAACCGTCAAGTTCAGAATCACAAGCAAAAGTATTCGGACGTCAAGCCCGAAGCAGTTTAACGATTACAGGATCACTCGGCATCCCGAGGCAAATAAATTTGAATCATCAAGTTTTTCTTCACTCAGCACGAGGAGGACTCGCTGGCTCGACGAAAGTGTCCAGGTCGATGCCGTCAGCTATGCGAGTTGCTGCCTCAATGAAGGTCTCCATGAAGGATTCAAACTGGAGCTTCTTCGTGTTCGCCACTTGGAGAGCCTTCAGCTTTTCTTCTTTGGCGTCCTTGCAATGGACTCTGATGAGTGAGAGAGCCACGTCGGCTCCACAGCGAGCAGCTGATTTCTTCCACGCCTGCACTCGACCAGGGATTTCATTGAGCCGAGTCATCAGTGACTCGAGATCATTCTGAAGCACATCCTCTGGCCACAGCTCCTTGTCTATCCGTGTCATCGCAACCTCCAGTTGAGCAATGTACTCCAAGACGCTGGCGAGATGAGCTTCCAGTCGCAGCACATTCATTGCGGCCTCATCTTTGATGAGTGAATTTGTGGGGTCCAGGCCTGGTTCAATTCGCTCGGTTTCCTCCTCAAAATTCTGACAAAACTCTGCGCAAGGAGGGAAAGTATGAGTCAGCAGCAACATTGTGAAGAAGTTTTTTAGATCCAGTCGGACGAAGAACGGTACCTTCGAGCATGATGAACATCTTCTTTGCAAGGCCCCCCAAGTAAACCTCCAGCTCGTCCCTCTTCCGAGTGAGTTGGTCCACCTTGTCAGCCAAGACAACTTTCTCTTCTCTCAGTTGTGCAGCTTCCTTTTTTACCTCATCAATAGCAGTCTTCAGGGCAGCATTTTCCTCCTCAAGCTTATCGACTGAAGCCAGCTTCCTCTCAGCGGCTTCAGTCTTCTCTCGGGCCACCTTCTGCGCCCCCGCGAGCTCATTGTCCTTCCTATCCAGCACCTGCTTCATAGTGTCTAAAGAAATAACATTCTTCAGTCGTGCTTGGAGTTGGCGGTTTTCACTACGCACATCTGTTCGAGTGGAATCACTCGGTTCAAGGGACGGATAAGAAGAAATTGCAAAGCATACAGTCAGCAAAGTATTACCTCCCATGGTCTTCACTTCAGCCTGAGCTTCCTTCAGGTTCTTCTTGGCAAGTTCCATATCAAGTTGGAGTTGGATCTTCTCCTTCTCCAGGGCAACGTACTGATTCCCAAGTTCACAAGATTTCGGAAATCAAGAAAAAGACAAAGACCCTTTACTTCCAAGTGGAGAAGAGCAAATCTAGATTGCTGTTATCAAAACCTTATTCTCAGACCCTCGCCGACTGCCCGCAGTCGACAGCGGTCTCGGGGACTACACCTAGTGGGTGCACTCAGCGTGCCCCCACTGGATCAATTTCCAACTTGGAACGGCCTGCCCGGCCCGAGTGGAAGAGAAAAAAAACCTTGTTCTCAGACCCCCGCCGACTGCCCGCAGTCGATAGCGGTCTCAGGGACTACACCCAGTGGATGCACTCAGCATGCCCCCATTGGATCAGTTACCCACTCGGCGCGGCCCGACCGGCCCGAGTGAAGAGCTACAAATAAGCATATTCTAAGACCCCTACCGAATCAAACATTCGACAAGGGTCTCGGGGACTACACCCAGTGGGTGCACTCAGCGTGCCCCCACTGGAAGAACTACACAGAAAAAGAGAACACCCAGTGGGTGTACAGATTCAAGACGAAGAAAATTCAATCGGACATTCGCTTGAAGGGCTGTGCTGGCATCATAAGCTAGCTTGCTACTTTCATATACCTCCTTCAGGCACTGCATCATCAAGCCGGCCTGGACCATAGCCTCCTTGCCGGCCCCAGTCTGGTCCTCTGGGACATGGTGCAGAGTGAATACAGTCGATGGCGGAGCTGATGATACAGTCGGAACGATCGGCGCTTGAGACTGGTCAGCACGTCCAGAGCTTGGAAGAGTTGACACCAACGGCAGAGCAGTCGACGGTGGAGCGGTAGAGACAGCGCCAGTCTAAGACGAACCACCAGGTTCTTGAAAAGCAAGTTCAGGTGGCATACGAGGTGTCTGGCCTGAAGGTGTTCTCCTAGCATGGCTTTGTGAGGAAGTCGGTCTGCTTCTCCCTCCTGCGCTTCTTGGAGGTTCCTCCTCGTCATCGTCTGGGAGAGTGATGACATTAGTTGGCGTTGCAGTCACTCGACAGTCAGATCTCAGTCGACCGCCAGAGCAAATAGCGAGACAGAGCAAGATATGAGTTGGTCATACCTGCCCGAGAAGTTGCTGCATCCACAGTCTCAGCATCTGCGCGCTCGTCATCAATCTCCATTTGGGATGTCGCAGAGGTAGCCACCCTGGGATTCAGAATTCCACTCAGTCAGCAAAAACATAAGGGTCTGCAAGAATAAGACAGAAAGTGAAACGATTCGCAACAAAGGCACTTACGTCGAAGCGATAGGCACAACAACCTTGATTCTGGGCAAAGCTTTCCGAGGTTTAGGTGGAACAACCTTGGCTTGTTTAGCGGTTTTCTCAGTCGGGTCAGGAGTTGGCGTCCGAGCGCGCTTCAGGGTACTGGCACTCGACCCTCCAGCCTTGCCCTGGCTAGCCGCAGGATCTTGGGTCTGCTTGGTGATAACCCACAAGTATAGGGGATCGTTTGTAGCCTTCTTCGATAAATAAGAGTGTCGAACCCAACAAGGAGCTAAAGGCAGAACAAATATTCCCTCAAGTTCTATCGACCACCGATACAACTCTACGCACACTTGACGTTTGCTTTACCTAAAACAAGTACGAAACTATTTTGCAAGAATAAAACCACGAGTACTTTGCGAGAATAAAACTACGGATAAATTGCAAGGTAATAAAAGTGGATAGCTTTTGTCAACAAGAAAGTCATTTGTCCCTAGGCAATCAATAACAAGTACCGGTAATCATTCTTGTAATTCTATATGAGGGAGAGGCATGAGCTAACATTCTTGTAATTCTATATGAGGGAGAGGCATGAGCTAACATACTTTCTCTACTTGGATCATATGCACTTATGATTGGAACTCTAGCAAGCATCCGCAACTACTAAAGATCATTAAGGTCATGAAACCCAACCATAGCATTAAGTATCAAGTCCTCTTTACTCCCATACGCCATAACCCACTTATCCGTGTTTAGGCTGCTGTCACCCCCGCAACGCCAACAATAAGCAAACCATGAACATATTGCAACACCCTATAGCGGGGGGCCCTCATGTTTGCGCAAGACGAAGGGCACCGTAGGACAGCACCATAAATAAAATATACAATCATACCAACCAAGATCACGATTAACCCACAGGACAAAACGGATCTACTCAAACATCATAGGATAACCATAGATCATTGGGAAATAATATATGGAGTTGAGCACCATGTTTAAATAGAGATTACAGCGGAGAGAAGGGGTGTTACACCACTGCATAGAGGGGGAGAAAGTTGGTGTAGACGGTAGCAAGATTGTTGATGTAGATCGCCGTCACGATCCTAGCCCCGGCGGCACTCCGGCGCCACCGGGAGAGAGGGGGAGAGAGCCCCCCATCCTTCTTCTTCTTCCTTGGCCTCCCCCCTAGATGGGAGGACAGTTCCCCCTCTGGTCCATGCCCTCCATGGCGGCGGAGGGGCAGGAGCCCCTCCGAGATTGGATCTCCCTCTCTGTTCTCTTCTGTTTCGCGTTCCCCAGATCTGGCCCTTCACCGTTTCTTAAATTCCCGGAGATCCATAACTCCAATTGCGCTGAGATTTTAACACAATTTTTTTCCATAAATTATCTTTCTTGCGCCAGAAGAAGGGCTCCAACCGACGTTCGAGGAGGGCACAAGACACCAGGGCGCGCCTGGGGCCTGGGGCGCGCCCTGGTGGGTTGTGGGCACTGTGGGCCCCCATTTGCGTTGATTCCACCTCCCAAAAATCACATAAATTCCAAAATAATTCTCCGTAATTTTTTATCGCATTTGGACTTCGTTTGATATGGATTTTCTGTGATACAAAAAACATGCAAAAAACAGGAACTGACACTGGATCAATAGGTTAGTCCAATAAATCATATAAAAAGTTGCCAAAAATATGTGAAATTTGTATAATATTGGCATGAAACAATCAAAAATTATAGATATGACGGAGACGTATCAGCATCCCCAAGCTTAATTCCTGCTCATCCTCGAGTAGGTAAATGATAAAAAAGATAATTTTTGATGTGGAATGCTACCTAGCATAAACTTGATCATATATCTAATCATGGCATGAATATTAAGACATGAGTGATTCAAAGCAATTGTCTATAATTTGACATAAAGACATCAATACTCAGGCATCCCAACAAACAATCATGTCTTTCAAAATATCAACGCTAAAGAAAGCTATCCCTACAAAATCATATAGTCTTGCCATGCTCTGTCTTCTTAACACAAAGTATTTATCATGCACAACCTCGATGACAAGCCGAGCAATTGGTTCATACTTTTTAACGCGCTTCAGCTTTTTCAAATCTCACGCAATACATGAGCGCAAGCCATGGATATAGCACTACGGGTGGAATAGAGTATAATGATAGGGGTAAATATAGAGAAGACAAAAAGTAAAAAAGTCTCACATCGATGCGGCTAACCAACGGGCTATGGAGATGCCCATCAATTGATATCAATGCGAGGAGTAGGGATTGCCATGCAACGAATGCACTAAGAGCTATAAGTGTATGAAAGCTCAATATGAAAACTAAGTGGGTGTGCGTCTAATCCTATAATGAAAAATTCCCACTAGTATATGAAAGTGACAACATAGGAGACTCTCTATATGAAAAACATGGTGCTACTTTGAAGCACAAGTGTGGAACTAGCATGCCCCTTCTCTCTTTGTTTTTTTTTCTTTTTGTTTTTTCTTTCTTTTTTTCATTTTTCCTTTTTTTCCTTTTCTTTTTTTCTTCTTTTTTTTTCTCTCAATGTCCGGAGTCTCATCCCGACTTGTGGGGGAATCATAGTCTCCATCATCCTTTCCTCACTGGAGCAATGCTCTAATAATGAAAATTGATGATCATCACACTTCTATTTACTTACAACTCAATATTACAACTCGATACCTAGAACAAAAATATGACTCTATATGAATGCCTCTGGCAGTGTACCAGGATGTGCAATGATCTAGCGTAACATGTATAAAAAATGATGCACGGTGGCTGAGCCACAACTACTATGTCAGCTATATGATCATGCAAAGCAATATGACAATGAATGCTCAAGTCATCAAAACGGAAGCGGTGGAAGTTGCATGGCAATATATCTCAGAATGGCTATGGAAAGGCCATAATAGGTAGGTATGGTGGCTGTTTTGAGGAAGATATAATAAGGCTGATGTGTGATAGAGCATATCATATCACGGGGTTTGGATGCACTGGTGAAGTTTGCACCGACTCTCGAGGTGAGAAAGGGCAATGAACGGTACCGTAGAGGCTAGCAAATTGCGGAAAGGTAAGAGTGCGTATAATCCATGGACTCACATTATTCATAAAGAACTCATATACTTATTGCAAAAGTTTATTAGCCCTTGAAGCAAAGTACTACTACTCATGCCTCTAGGGGGATAGATTGGTAGGAAAAGACCCTCGCTCGTCCCCGACCGCCACTCATAAGGAAGACAATCAATAATAAATCATGCTCCAACTTCATAGCATAACGAGAGACTATACGTGCATGCTTCGGGAATCACAAACCTTAACACCAATATTCCTACTAACCACAACCATTTACTAGTACCTCCCACATATTACCATCTCTATATCGCAAAACTATTGCAAGGAATCAAACATATCATATTCAGTGATCCATAAGTTTTATGTAGGATTTTATGACTAACCATGCAATTGACCAATTCCTGTTGACTCTCTAAATTGATATAAGTGAAGCAAGAGAGTTTAATTCTTTCTAAAAAACACCATGCTCTAATAAATATAAGTGAAGCAAAAGAGCATTCTACAAACAATGGTTTTCTATGTGAAGAGAAACAGGCAATTCAAACTTTAAATAATATAAGTGAAGCACATGAAGCATTCTATAAAGCCATACTCAAAAGATATAAGTGAAGTGCAATGAGCATTATATAAATCAACCATGGACTATCTCATACCAGCATGGTGCATAAAATAAAAATGAAAACTAAACACAAAAGACGCTCCAAGATTTGCACATATCACATGAACGAAACAAAGACGAAAACATACCGATACTTGTTGAAGAAAGATGGGATGCCTTCCGGGGCATCCCCAAGCTTAGACGCTTGAGTATCCTTGAATATTTGCTTGGGGTGCCTTGGGAATCCCCAAGCTTGAGCTCTTGCCTCTCCTCCTTCTCCTCACATCGAGACCTCCTCGATCTTTGATCACTTCATCCACACAAAACTCAACAGAAAGCTCAGTAAGATCCGTTAGTATAATAAAGCAAATCACTACTCTAAGTACTATTGCAAACCAATTCATATTTTGTTTTTGCATTGTAGCTACTGTAATATAACTTCTCCATGGCTTATACCACCGACAGAATTGATAGTTTCATCAAAACAAGCAAAAAATGCATCAAAAACAGAATCTGTCTTAAACAGGACAGTCTGTAGAAATCTGAACACCTACCATACTTATGTTACTCCAAAAATTCTGAAAAATTAGGAAAAAAATAAGAAATTTGTATATAAAGACTCTAAAAAAAGTTTCAGAAGCTTTTTCTGTTCCAGTAAAAAATGTAAAATCACGCACTACAGCCAAAGTTTCTGTTTCTGCACCGCGCATACCAACAAGCAATCTAATCATCCTAAAGGCAAATCTTGGCACATTATTTTTATAATACAATGGATTTGTACAAGGGGATAATTATTTTTGTTAGAATCTTCATGAATTTTTTTACATTGTTTCCATGAGCATGAACACAAGTGTTCAAGGTCGACCCTCACTTCTCCAATGCATCACCTTTCAGACGCTTCTCTTTTTGTGAAGTTTTAAGGTTCCCCTCTATATTTTTTTTGTTTTTAAAATTTATAAAAGCACTTAACAGAAGTAAATGACTCTATAAAACTTCCGGGTTGTCTCCCTGGCAGCGCTTTCTTTAAAGCCATTAAGCTAGGCATAAAGTGCTCAAGTAATGAATCCACCCGGATCCCAAGGTATATCAAAGCCAATTTTAATTAAAAATGATTTGGCATTTAGTAGTGAGCACAAAGCAACATATATCATGCAATGACGAAGTCTAACTCTCTTCCTATGCATCGGCATGTCATACAAGAACAATTCATGCACATCAAGTAAAGGCCAATACATAGCATAAGCAGTTTCTTGCAATTTTTTCGTGTTGGAAACATAGAGAGGTGGAGATATAGTTCCTCTCTCATAATAATTACAAGTAGGAGCAGCAAGCACATGCATATTATATTCATCAAAATCATCATGTGTAGTGGTAAAAGGCAACCCATCAACATAATCCTTAATAAGTGCAAACTTCTCCGATATAGTGTAGTTTGGAGAATTCAAAAAGATAATAGGACTATCATGTGTGGGTGCAATAGCAACAATTTCACTCTTAACATAAGGAACTATAGCAAGGTCATCTCCATAAGCATAATTCATATTGGCATCAAGGCCACAAGCATAGCAATCATCAAGTTCATCAAAAAGGGATATTTCGAACGAATCAATGGGATCATAGCAATTATCATAGCATTCACCCTTCGGTAAGAACGAAGGGGCATTAAACAATGTATGAGTTGAAGAGTTACTCTCATTAGAAGGTGGGCACGGGTGATCAATCCGCTCTTCCTCCGCTTGTTCTTCGCTCTCCTCATCATCTTTTTCATCCAATGAGCTCACAGTTTCATCAATTTCTTCTTCCATAGACTCCTGCAAAATATTAGTCTCTTCTTGGACAGCGCAGAAGTCCTCAATATATGGTTTAATATAAGCATTAGAAGAATAATTTTCATAGCAATATTTAAGTATGGCAAAATTTTCAAATTTGTAAAGAGTAGCATCATACTTTTCAATCAAAGAAGCAATTTCATAAGCACCCTTAAAAGCAACAAATTCTTCAATTTGTTCAATATCATAATAATTATAAACACCCTTGGCATAAGAAGATAAAATTCCATTATCTCTAAACTCACATTGATAAGGAAGGTGTTTCTTAGGGTCTTCAGAACAACAAGTAAAATCATGTATTTCACATAAATTCCAAGCATAGCATTGCATAGTATTAATTTGATGCAGTAAAAGTTTCCCTTTTTGAGATAAACGGTGTCGCACAAAACAAGCATGCTCATCTAATGATTTCCCCTCAACTAAGCTATTTGGGTTTTCAGCACGAGCACAAATGGATCGAAGATGATCCAAATAGAAAACTTCAGTAGTATGATAGATTTTGGGTGGTTCTTCAACCATTGGTTTAGTAGGTACAACTATTTTTTTTGGTATTTTACGTTTCCTACCCATAACTAAAGATAGAAAACAAGAGCACAAAATAAAATCTACTTAGTGATAAAGCAAACAAGCACACACGAGAATATTCACCCCACGCTATTGCTCCCCGGCAACGGCGCCAGAAAAAGGTCTTGATAACCCACAAGTATAGGGGATCGTTTGTAGCCTTCTTCGATAAATAAGAGTGTCGAACCCAACGAGGAGCTAAAGGCAGAACAAATATTCCCTCAAGTTCTATCGACCACCGATACAACTCTACGCACACTTGATGTTTGCTTTACCTAAAACAAGTACGAAACTATTTTGCAAGAATAAAACTACGAGTACTTTGCGAGAATAAAACTACGGATAAATTGCAAGGTAATAAAAGTGGATAGCTTTTGTCAACAAGAAAGTCATTTGTCCCTAGGCAATCGATAACAAGTACCGGTAATCATTCTTGTAATTCTATATGAGGGAGAGGCATGAGCTAACATACTTTCTCTACTTGGATCATATGCACTTATGATTGGAACTCTAGCAAGCATCCGCAACTACTAAAGATCATTAAGGTCGTGAAACCCAACCATAGCATTAAGTATCAAGTCCTCTTTACTCCCATACGCCATAACCCACTTATTCGCGTTTAGGCTGCTGTCACCCCCGCAACACCGACAATAAGAAAACCATGAACATATTGCAACACCCTACAGCGGGGGCCCCTCATGTTTGCGCGAGATGGAGGGCACCATAGGACAGCACCATAAATAAAATATACAATCATACCAACCAAGATCACGATTAACCCACAGGACAAAACGGATCTACTCAAACATCATAGGATAACCATAGATCATTGGGAAATAATATATGGAGTTGAGCACCATGTTTAAGTAGAGATTACAGCGGAGAGAAGGGGTGTTACACCGCTGCATAGAGGGGGAGAAAGTTGGTGTAGACGGTAGCAAGATTGTTGATGTAGATCGCCGTCATGATCCTAGCCCCGGCGGCACTCCGGCGCCACCGGGAGAGAGGGGGGAGAGCCCCCCTCCTTCTTCTTCTTCCTTGGCCTCCCCCCAAGATGGGAGGAGAGTTCCCCCTCTGGTCCATGGCCTCCATGGCGGCAGAGGGGTAGGAGCCCCTCCGAGATTGGATCTCCCTCTCTGTTCTCTTCTGTTTCGCGTTCCTCAGATCTGGCCCTTCACCATTTCTTAAATTCTCGGAGATCCATAACTCCGATTGCGCTGAGATTTTAACACAATTTTTTTCCATAAATTATATTTCTTGTGCCAGAAGAAGGGCTCCAACCGACGTTCGAGGAGGGCACAAGACACCAGGGCGCGCCTGGGGCCTGGGGCGCGCCCTGGTGGGTTGTGGGCACTGTGGGTCCCCGTTTGCGTTGATTCCACCTCCCAAAAATCACATAAATTCCAAAATAATTCTCTGTAAATTTTTATCGCGTTTGGACTTCATTTGATATGGATTTTCTGCGATACAAAAAAATGCAAAAAACAGGAACTGGCACTGGGCACTGGATCAATAGGTTAGTCCAATAAATCATATAAAAAGTTGCCAAAAATATGTGAAAGTTGTATAATATTGGCATGAAATAATAAAAAATTATAGATACGATGGAGACGTATCACTTGGTACGATGTTCAGTGCGCGGTGGTGACTCGACCTCCTCGTTGTCTTCAGAGTCGTCGCTGTCACCTTCACTGTCGTCAGCATATTCGATGTCGGCGCTCCCGCCCTCATTCTCCTCTCCTCAAGTGAGTTGTTCCCCGTTCGTCACAGGCGAGTACATCTTCGTGAATGCCTGGGAGGCATAGATTATAAAGATCAGTCGGAGTCCAATTCAGTTGTGTATTGAAAACAAAAGACAAAAACACTCGACAAGTTATGTCTCACCTCTCCTGGGAGGTGATCAGCGTCGAATGGCAAGATCTGTTTTGCTCCACATGGATTGTCCTTGTTCCCAGTAATGCTCCGAAGCCACTGTGCAACTGTCTCCTCTTGTACCTCCTTCGGGTGGGTTCGGGCAGTGTCCTCTGTGCCTGAGTACAGCCACATATGGTGGTCGCGAGCTTGCAAGGGTTGGATGCGTCGACTGAGAAACACTTCCAGCAAATCCATGCCTGTCACTCCACCCCGGACCAGCTCAATGACTGCGTCAACCAGGATGGCAACCTCACCCTTCTCCTTCTCCTCTACAATCAACGAATGAGGGGTGCAGAGTCTCTCCAAAGAGAAAGGGGGAAGACCAGTCGACTGGCCTAGAGTTGGGACATCTTTGCAGTAAAACCAGGTCGATTGCCACCCCCAAACCGACTCAGGAAAGGTCATGGGAGGGAAAGCGCTCCTACCCCTCATTTGGATTCCCAAACCTCCACACATTTGGATCATGTGGGTCCTCTCATCAGTCGGATTGGCTTTCTTAACCGACTGAGATCAGCAAGTGAAGATGTGCTTGAATAGGCCCCAATGAGGATGGCACCCAAGGAAGTTTTCACACATTGAAATAAATGCAGCAAGGTACTAGATGTTGTTTGGAGGAAAGTGATGGATCTGAGCACCAAAGAAATTCAAGAACACGCAAAAGAATGGATGCGGAGGCAGGGAGAAACCTCTTTCCACATGAGTCGTGAGGAGAATCCGCTCACCGTCACGCGACGCAGGCTCAATCTCTCCTTTCGGTAGCCTCCAAGATCCAGGCACTATCAGGCCCTCGGCAGCGAGCCCCTCCAGATCCTCCTCCAAGACCGATGAGCGGATCCAATCCCCTTGGATCCAGCCCGGTGGCAGACCAGATCGCGAGGTCGACCCCTTAACAGCCTTCTTGCCCTTAGCCGTTGTCTTCTTCGCACGCTCCAGGGCCTTCGTCTTGTCCTTCACCATTGCTGCAGTGGTCGACAGGCATGAGCAGAGCGGCGCTGCGTTGGAGAGAGCAAGGCAGAAAGGCAAGGGAGAAAGGGGATAATGATGGACACTGTTGCACACATCGGCTGCATCGCCCTATATACTTGCACGTCCGAGTGACTGACTGGTGGGCCCGCGCAATCTCAGCGCATCCCGCAACCGGTGCCCGCTCGATACATGGCGAAAAAGGTGGCACGAGGATCGAGGAGTCCCTCTCCATTTGCTTCGCTTACCACGCCGCACCCCGACCCGCGCGCTTCTCCAAATTTTGAATCCCGTGAAATCCGGGCGCAGCGAATCAGTCGATCGCGCCAAAGATACCCAAATCCAATCTGCTCAGTACCATGTTACATATTTCACTCGGCAATTCCAGAAGCTAGAATAGATCAAGGCGACTGGCGAAGGATTAAACTACTAACATACTGTCAAACCTCAAAGAAGGTGTTCCAGAGACAATGAGCCGGGTCGAAGTCAACTTCAATCCTTCTTCACTCGGTCCTCAATCCATTCAGGGGCTAATGACGATGACATGTACCTAAGGTAGGGTCATAGGCCTGACCTGTATGCCCTACCCAAGGACACTGCACAAGAGGCCAAGGCCCACAAAGTTAAACAGAAGATGCCGACTGGAATCCTCATGAAGTGCGATTCACTCGACAGAAGATCCACTCGGATATCCCAATTCCACTCGACCGTCATTATTCACTCGGTAGACAAGGATCCACTTGGAGGACAGAAGACTTAGAGCCACCCCTTGATGGCAACGGTCAGGCATTCACTCCGTCGCCTTAAAGGTCATTAAACACGGGCGTTACCAGTAACGTTCGTAGCATTACTCTCTCATTGAACCCTTGCGTAACTCAGGACTGCGAGGGGTAGGCGCACTCTATATAACCCACCCCTCCCCTCTGGCACAAGGGTTCGCACCTCCTATAACTATAGAACACTCCAATCGACAAGCCTCTGCGGCACCGAGACGTAGGGCTGTTACCTCCTCCGAGAGGGGCCTGAACTCGTAAAACTGAGTGTACAACCTCACCGTAGCTAGGATTCCGCCTTCTCCTACGTACCCCCTACTTCTACTGTCAGACTCGTTCCCACGACACCAGTGGGATTGATGTAGTGATTCAGGAAGAAGTCGCTGATAAATCTCCGAACCATCAGCAATTCACCAGCGGGGAGCGGTTTAGGGGTCCTCGGTTCTAAAGTGAGCTGCAGTATTTTTAAGATCAGAATGTGCCATATGAGTGGAGTAGAAGATATTAATTAAGATAGACTTACTTGTACTAATTCGCGAGCATCTTCACAACTATCAGCAGATTTGCAGATGGAGATCATGTGTCTACAAACATAGTATCCACAAAGGTTGGTCCCTGCTTGTTGCTGAGGACACTGAAATTTTTTGTACAGAATTAGTCATGTATTTGTCCTGTTAGGAACAACCTAACCGGTGTTAGATGTATTTTTTTCTTTGGACAAAAATAGAAAGAGGTTTATTTAGAAGCTTGAACATTTGACTAGCGTAAGAAAAGGTATTTGCAAACTATTAGATACATTTTCCAAAAATAACGGATTTTGGTGTGTTGCCGGAGAAACGATCTCATGCTGCAGAGGTAGTTCCCTCTTGATCATGTTCCCTAGTTTAGTTTTCCACAATGCGAGCACACTGCAAATGAAGATGAATTTTGACAACATCAATTATTGAACCAGATATGAATGCAAATTAATTTCAACATCATAGAATTCAATACCTATCCATGAATTGCTGAAGATGCATCAGATCCCGAGTGTTTGTTGACTCTCTGAGAGAATCCATGTAGTAAATTGTGTTCTTGTTTGAAACAATGAATACCAATATCCAGTGATTGCTACATATTAAGAAAGCCATGAACTTATGAATTATGTCGAAATCTGAAAGAGAATCAGTGTATGCATGGTTGTTTATTTGACTTACCGTTCATGATATGGTCAGAGAAATGATTCTGCATGGGACATGTTTTTAAAGATACGGGCGACCGTGTTAATGGCCCACTCCTGTTCATCCTTACCATGTAATGTTGTGCCATTTGCTAATGCATGATCTATGAAATACACACTCTCCCTTTTTCTTCTCTGCGCATTCAATCCCCTGAGAGGAATAAAATGCAGTTAGCTATTTATCATTTACAGCCTTGTATGGAGAAGTTGATCAGAGTTTCTTAAGTACTTACAAAATCAGGCATCTAACAAGAGTGGCATCGAGCTCGTTGAAGTTGAAGAAGAGATGTAAGTCCTCGAAACTCACACTGATGGAACCAGCATCGTGTCGAAAATGATCTCTGTTGTAGTAGACTAGCAGAACATGATGACCTGCTAACATTTGATCCATGCAATATTTATGTAACTCGCAGCAACTGGAGCTGCACTCATCAAAGTATTCGCCAACAAGAAATGGCTGGCAATTGACATAATTGCGTGCTTCAAGTACGTCTGCTTTATTTTTAGCAAGCAGCAAAGCTATTTATTCATCATCCATGCCGTCAGAAATAATATTACTCTCCGATTCGAACAACTTGCTGTTAATTTGGTTCTGGGCAATGAATGCTTTAAGTAAGAGGCAATCGTTCTCTTTCCTCTTCGTCTCGAGGCGCGCTTCCTCACGGGTGCAACCTTTTTGCCCGCTTCCTTCTTGGTACTTGAAGCACTTCTGGTCCAAGGTCTGGTTGGCTGAAAGGCAGACTGCCGAGCAGACGGTAAAGCTTCAACGGACTGCTTAGCAGACAGTTTAGCTATGCTGGATTGCTGAGCTGGCGGTGCTGCTGTGACGGACTGCTGGGCTGTAGGAGTAGAGGCATCGGACTGCTGACCATGCATTGAAGCTATGTCGGGTTTCTGCGTAGGTGGTGCCAACTTGTCGGTGTGCTGAGGAGGCTGTGCCAACGCGTTGGTTTGTTGAGCAGGAAGTGCTGACGCATTGGTATGCTGATCACGTGGTTGCGGACAGATAGACTGATGAGCAGTCGGTTCTGGACCTACAGACTGCTTAGCAGGTGGTTCCGAAGCATCAGACTGCTTAGCAGTCCATTCCACCAGGTTGGTCTGCTGAGCATGTGCTGCAGCTGGGTCTCCCCCCGCTGCTTCAGTGGCCGGCATCTGAACCGGTGGTGCGTTTTCAGCAGTTGTAGGCCTTGCCACTGGCTGCTCTGGGGTGGATGATGACATAGCATGTACGACACAAAGTCGCGTGAGCTGATCACAGGATGATGCATCAGCCGTCGGATTACGAGTATTAGGTTCTTTGGGGGAAGCACGCGAGAGCTGCTGTGGCAAGGAAAGCGTCACCGGTTGAGGGACGACATTGGTTGCTCTTGGCGGGGCTTCAGGGATCTCATCCATGAAGTCTATTTCCTTTCGTGGCCACTGGATGTGATGTAACAGTGTTTCTCCCAAGGTCCTTTGCTCATCAAAGTCTCCTAGGACATTATTCAAGGCAAATTCATTGAATCCAGGCTTTACTTCAGTCACGTAGCACTTCACATAGCCCGGCTTCAATGGCACATTGTCCAACAAGAGGCCCTCTTCCAAGAAGGGTGGGCAAACCCAGGCTGTTGCACATTTTAATGTACCTTCATAATGTGTAAGCACACCCTTCAGTCTGTCTTTCATTCCAGATAGATCAGATATAGCATCATCATGAGGAGCTGCAGTCTCAGTGTCGCTGGGGTCAGCTGATGCACAGCTACTCTTGTGCGGTGTTGTCGCGCAATAACCAACATCCTCCATGCCCGCCTCCCCTCCCATCTGCTGGCTATTTGTTAGTGTTAGAGTCTTCTGCATCATCAGCGACTCCTCAATTTCCTTTTGAACAGTCGGATACATGTCCTTCCTCAACCTTTCATACAATTCATTCTGCTTCATTTCACTCCTCACTTTTTTCATGCTGAGCCTCTCTTCTTTGCTGAGTGTGAAAGCCCTCTTGTGCGGGACATTAACACCTATACCCCTTGCACAGCCAGGGGGCTCTCTTGTTTCCAGAGCATCGGACAGAATGTCACATGGCCCTGAGTTCCTGTAGAACCTTCCAGGGATCTCGGAAGCCTTTAACATCACGTGATACAGTTTTTCGTCATGTGAGTTTTCAAAGTAATAAGTTCCGTCATCACGCCTCCTTGCATGTGCCCGCAAGTAGTCGCTAGTGCGTTCGCCCCTGATTTCACTAAAGGCCGGTTCCCACCCGCAGCTACTGCTTCTTTGTCCTCCTGGTCCCATATCGGTTTCATGCCGTAGTATCCTGCCACACCCATACGGTGGGGGTGTGTGTTCCTCTTCTGAAGTTCCGATTGCTTGGCACTCTTCGTAGCAAACTCTGTAGTTACCCTGACCCTATTGAATTCTGCCCAGTCTGCCTTTGTAATTTGGGGGTATGCGGGGATTGGGTCCTTGCCTTCACTCAAGTACTTCTTGTACAACACGTGCTTCCAGTTTCTCCAAGCATCCCTAGCCTTCTTCAGTGCAGCATGTTCCACCTGCATTCTCCACTGCTCTGGAACATTGAAGTGATCCATGATTTCCCGAACTATCCTTTGCCGTGTTTCTGTGTCAGCCTTCCGAAACCCCAGCAGATTAATGTTGAGCCTTGCCCTGCCAACAAATTCACACACACTCCTGAACCTCGTGCGTGCTTTATCTGGTTTAGTTGGAGCCCAGGACTTTAAATCGATCTTGGTTACTTCATATACACCTCTAGGCTGGTGTGTGGGCTTCCTTGGAGCGTTCCTCCGTGTCCTGACCGGAAGGGTAATTGTTGCAGCTCTATCCCGTTCCAGATTACTTGATCCCTCACCATCTGCTGAAGACCTAGGGTTGTCGGAATCAGATGAAGATACATCGCCTGAAGCATGAGTGTTGTCGCTGCTACTCGGCATCTATAGAGAACACATGCGAAACTCACGAAAGGAGGATAAGCAGGGGGGCATCGGCCATGTTTTAGTAGGCACACGGCTTTCGTGAGTGAACCATGTGCTATTTGAAAACATTTACATGAACTAACATCATATTTTCGTTTGAATGAAAACATGAGTTCATCGTTTCGCCTCCAAATTTTTTTCCACGGTAAGAAATCACCATTGTACCCTATGGTTCGATTTTCTGGTGCATTTGAGGTATCGTTTGCTATATTTGAGTGGTTTGCTATAGTCGCAACTACACGTGGGTGTTAGCAAGATCATTTGTGTGTTGCTTTGGGAGTTTTCATTCATTGTCCGAGAAACCGGAAAAAAATTCAAACAGTTCAGCCGCAGGGTGCGGCCAGAGGCGTAGGCCTTGTTGGTATTTTAATTACAGGAAATGCATATAGAGTTCGGAAATAACGAAAATCGGTGTGTCACCGTGGCGTGCTCTTAGGATCCCATGGAATTTTTTTCGTAAAGTTTGGCACAAGTTTTGATGCTCACACCTTCCAAATCGGAGCATCTCACAAGAAGGATCATAGTTTCCAAAAGGAGACGCGGCACTTCGAACTCCAATCGTCGGTGACTACATCGTTCCGCCTCGAATTTTTTTTCACGGTAAACAATCACGTATATACCCTAGGTTTGATTTTCTGGCCCATTTCAAGTCTCGTCTGCTATATTTAAGTCATTTTTTGCATTCACCTTGCATTTAGTGCATATAAAATCAAAACCATACTACAACTACATCTGGGTGTTAGTTAGCAAAGAAGGTGTACAAATCATTTGTGTGTCGCTTTGAAAGTTTTAATCCATTGTCCAAGAAGTGGTGAGAAGTTTCAAACATTTCGGCCGCGAGGTGCGGCCACCGGCGTAGGCCTAGTTAGTATTTTAATTACAGTAAATTCAGATGGAGTCCGGACATCATCAAAATCGGCGCGTGCCCGTGGCGTGCTCTCACGACCCCATGGAAAAAAAATTGGTGAAGTTTGGCACAAGTTTTGATGATCGCTCCTTGGAAACCGGAGCATCTCACAAGAAGGATCATGGTTTCCAAAAGGAGACGTGTCAATTCAAACTCCAGTGGCTGGTGACTTCATAGTTTGGCCTCATAAAAATTTCACGGTACGCAATCACCATTATACCACGGGTTTGATTTTCTAACGCATTTCAGGTATCGTTTGCTATATTTAAGACATTTTTTGAATTTAACATGCATTTTGTGGATATAAATAAAATCACAAGCAGAACTGCATGTGCTGTCGAAAGGGATGAGGATTGCCGTTCGATCAGGGAGAATCCAACGGTGCAGACGTATGATCCGTGTGGTTTGGGTTCTGGCCAATCAGAACGCACGACTCAGATTGCGTGCGCTGCAAGAGGGGGCATCGACCACGGTTTAGTAGGCACACGGCTTTTGTGAGTGAACCGTGTGCTATTTGAAAACATTTACATGAACTAACAACATATTTTCGTTTGAATGAAAACATGAGTTCATCGTTTCGCCTCGAATTTTTTTCCACGGTAAGAAATCACCATTGTACCCTATGGTTCGATTTTCTGGTGCATTTGAGAACTCGTTTGCTATATTTGAGTCATTTTTTTCATATATATAGTCGCTTATATATATATATATATATATATATATATATATATATATATATATATATATATATATATATTGTCGCAACTACACGTGGGTGTTAGCAAGATCATTTGTGTGTCGCTTTGCGAGTTTTCGTTCATTGTCCGAGAAACGGGAAAAAACTTCAAACAGTTCGGCCGTAGGGTGTGGCCAGAGGTGTAGGCCTTGTCGGTATTTTAATTACAGGAAATGCATATAGAGTCCGGAAATAACGAAAATCATTGTGTCACCGTGGCGTGCTCTCATGATCGCATGGAAAAAATTTGGTAAACTTTGACACAAGTTTTGGTGCTCGCACCTTCCATACCGGAGCATCTCACAAGAAGGATCATAGTTTCCAAAAGGAGACACGACACTTCGGACTCCAAATCGTCAGTGACTACATCATTCCGTCTTGAAAAAAAAACATGGTAAATAATCACGGATATACCCTTGGTTTGATTTTCTGGCCCATTTCAGGTCTCATCTGCTATATTTAAGTCATTTTTTTGCACTTACCTTGCATTTAGTGCATATAAAGTCAAAACCCTACTACAACTACATGTGGGTGTTAGTTAGACTAGTCACAATGGGTAGTAACTTAGACTAGTAACATGCATATGTTACTAGTCTATGTTATTACCTCTATAGTGGGGAGTAACATATGTGTGGTGTCATGCAACACTTCATTTATTAGGTTGTAGACTCATCTTATCTTGGTATGTGTGATGTTAAAGTAACTAGCTATGTTACCACATGCCCCTATTTCCTCATTAATTACTCGCCACATCATCTGTTTTTCCTAGAGATGTGTGATGTTACCACCTATGTTACTCCCACTGTGGGTAGTCTTAGCAAAGAAGGTGTACAAATCATTTGTGCGTCGCTTTGCGAGTTTTCATTCATTGTCCGAGAAGCGGGGAGAAGTTTCAAACATTTCGGCCGCGAGGTGCGGCCACCGGCGTAGGCCTAGTTGGTATTTTAATTACAGGAAATTCAGATGGAGTCCGGACATCATCAAAATCGGTGTGTGCCCGTGGCGTGCTCTCACGACCCCGTGGAATTTTTTTGGTAAAGTTTGGCACAAGTTTTGATGATCACTCCTTCCAAACCAGAGCATCTCACAAGAAGGATCATTGTTTCCAAAAGGAGACATGTCAATTCAAACTCCAGTGGCCGGTGACTTCATCGTTTGGCCTCATAAAAATTTCCACGGTACGCAATCACCATTATACCATGGGTTTGATTTTCTGGCGCATTTCAGGTATTGTTTGCTATATTTAAGACATTTTTTGAATTTAACATGTATTTTGTGCATATAAATAAAATTACAACCGGAACTGCATTTGCTGTCGAAAGGGATGAGGATTGACGTTCGATCTGGGAGCATCCAACGGTGCAGACGTACGATCCGTGGGGTTTGGGTTCTGGCCAATAAGAACACATGACTCAGATCGCGCACGTGGTTTGGTCGGCACACGGCTTTCATGAACGAACCGTGTGCTATTCGCAAACCAGATTGCATATCTTCTGTTCATACATACTGGAGTGAGATCAATTGAGTGTGCTACCTCTATGGTATAATAATAATAATAAACAGCTCATATTCATTGCCTGAGCTGGCAGCATATCAAGGTCAACATATTAACGGTTCTTACATCAACATAAAACTGGGCATAACTCACAAATTCAGTACACGCGACAGTTCTAAATTGAACGAATTAAGTTGCAGGGTAGGCATAAAAACTAGTCTTGCGGCTTAATTCCCATGTACATGGGGGAACTGGGATCATTACGTTGACCCCGAATGAACTTGGGTTTTCTGATGATTTTACGCTTCTCTGTTAGAGGGGTGCGTGATCCCTTGGCTGTCAACTCAGCAAATTCATCGTACTCGTCCTCATCGGCAACATCCTCGACACCCAGTACCCTCCTCTTCCCATGCATCACTACATGGCAGTTCTTATGCAAGGGGTCTTCCGCATAGAAAATCTGGGTAGCATCGCTGGCAAGAATGAATGGGTCCGCGTGATATGCCATCGTTGTCCTGTTAACACATGTCTTCTTGTAATCATCAACCTTTACCTGACGAAGAGGGATCCATGTGCACCTGAATAATGCCACCTTAACTTTCACATAGTTAAGCTCCCAAATCTTTTTGATGGTTCCATAGTATACCCTTTTATCAGCTTCATCTACAGCCATGCATTCTATTCGAACAGAGCTGTTCTAATATGAGGTCTTCTCATCACGTTCCTTAGTGTAGAACGTGTAGCCATTTATGTCATATGCTTGGTACGTCAACACCGTAGGTGATGGCTTTTGTGCCAACCACGTAGCAATGTCATCAATGGATCCTTGTGCCAAATGATTCTTCAGCCATTCGGCATAGTTCTTAGTGTGCTCCTTCATCTTCGCATCTAATGGATACACCGTTGGTAAGAAGCTTTGGCGTATCTCCGCCAAGTGTTCTTCGGCATAAGCGCTGAGAACTGGGATGTTAAGCAGTACCGTCAAATGGGCTTTCTGTGCCAATTCTCCGGGTGCAGCCTTTTGCGTGCCAGCAAGGACCGGCTTACCTTTCAGCCTTCCCTCGTGGTGAGAGAGGGGCAAACCTATAGGTCTTTGTTTCATGTATTAGGTGCAAAACTCAACCACCTCCTCCGCGGTATAACCTTGTAGGATGCTTGCCTCTGGATGGTTTCGGTTCCGACAATAGCGCTTCAGTATTCCCATGAACCACTCGAAGGGATACATGTTGCGAAGAAACACAGGACCACAATACCTTATCTCGTCAACAAGGTGCACAGTGAGATGGACCATGTCATCAAAGAATGATGGTGGGAAAAACATCTCTAGGTTGGACAACATTGTTGCAATATCCTCTTGCATATGATCCAACTCTTCAGGATCTACAACTTTCTGCCATAGTTGGTTGAAGAAATCACAGAGCTCAATGAGAGTGTTTCTTATATCTTTGTCCATCAGATTCCTGATGGCCACCGGGAGGATTTGTGTCAACATTACATGGCAATCATGTGACTTCATGTGTCCCAACTTCATTTTACCTAAGCTCACATCCACGAGACTTCTGATGTTTGCGGAGTAGGAAGAGGGATTCTTAACTGGCAACAAATAGGTGAAGAACTTTGTTGCTTCTTTTGTACTGAAATTGTAGCTCTGGCGAGCGTGGATGAATTTGTTATCATCTTCTGCTTCACTCTTGCGTTTTGATTGACCAGCAAGCATATCGAGCTGTGCACCGTCACCGTCCTTTGTTTTACCTTTAATCTTGAGCAGAGTACCAAGGATGCTTTCACATACGTTCTTCTCTACGTGCATGACATCGATGCAGTGACGTACACGTAGAATCTCCCAGTAAGGTAATTTCCAGAACACCGATTTCTTCTTAAACACTTGACCCTTGGGTGTTTGTTTCACCGTCAAAGCGTGCTTCTTGCCAAGCACAACATTAATTTGTTTAGCCATGTTGTGGACCACCTCCCCAGCATAGAGTCTTGGGCCCACATCTACCTCTGCCGTACCATCAAATTCAGCTTTCATCTTTCGGTATGGGTGACTTCTCCATAAGAACCTACGATGACGCAAATACACGGTTTTGCGCGAGTTGGGAAGAAATCTGCTAGCTGTCCTATCCATGCATGTGACACACCCTACATCTCCCTTTGTTTTCTGCCCCGATGTGTTGCCTAATGACGGCATATCTTGAATGGTGTGCAGCAGCATCGCATGTAGATCAAAATCCTCCTTTTTGTAAGCATCATAACATTTTACAGCAGGCGCATCTACCCACATTGTCAGCAGTTCTTCTACCAGTAGCTGAAAGTAAATGTCGATGTCATTTCCAGGTTGCTTCAGGCCTTGGATAATCATTGACATCATAATGTATTTTTTCTTCATACACAACCAAGGAGCTAGGTTATATATACACAGAAGCACCGACCATGTGCTGTGATTGGTGCTCATATCGCCAAAAGGATTCATCCCGTCAGTACACTCCCCGAGCCTTATACTTCTAGGATCCTTGGCAAAGTCTTCAAACTTGTTGTCGATTAATTCCCACTGAACCCCATCTTTCGGGTGCCTCATATATTTATCCGCAATTCGCTCATCATGATGCCACCGTAACCTCTTTGCCTCTCTAGGGTTTGCAAACAAATGCCTCAACCTTGGAATTAAAGGCAAGTACCAAACAACCTTGAACGGGATTGCTGTCTTGATCTCCTCGTCCAATTTGTACTTGTCCTTTGGTCTCCTGCGCTTGTATCATGCATTCTTGCATGTGGGACATGCACGCAAATCTTTGTACTCACCACGGTACAATATACAATCATTCACACAAGCGTGTATCTTTTGTACTTCAAGTACCAATGGGCAAACAATTTTCTTTGCTTTGTTCGTGCTTCTGGGGAGCACATTATCTTCTGGAAGAATTTCTTTCAAAAGACCTAACAACTCTGTGAAGCCCTTGTTTGATAGACCGTTTGCTGCTTTAAATCTGAGAAGCGCCAGGGTGGCACTCAACTTGGAAAATTTCTTTTTGCAACCTGGATACAATTCTTTCTTGGAGTCCACATCAATGGTTGGCAGATCCTTGTACCCAATCATATCCTTTTTTGGGCCCTTGAAATCTGCAATCATAGCAGCAAAATCTGGCATATCAAGATCATCGTCGTCTGCGTCGCCGTCTTGGTTTTCCAGTGGGCATTTTGGCTTTCCGGTGTTCCATTGGTAGCTTGACGCCTCTGCCCTGATGTTAGATTCAACATCCATGTGACACTGACCGGGTTTTGGCATCTCGCAGCCCTGGGTATATTCATCCATGACTTGCTCTTCACCGTGTCTGGTCCAACGTGTATATCCATCCATGAATCCCCGAGAGAGTAAGTGCCACTCGACATCTGTAACTACACGTGACTCTGTATTGGCACAATGAGTACATGGACACAGGATGTAATCCTCATCACCAATTCTCTTCTTTGTAATTTCAGCCAAATTCATGAACTCCGCCACGCCACTTATAAAATATGAGCTTCTCCGATTCATCATCCATTCAGATCGTTCCATCTGCACCACAGGAGGGTAATTAAAAACAAAACAACAACATTAATACGCAGATTAACTGATGCCCAAAGATGCGTGCATAAATCACAAGGTATTATTTTCATAATTACTGAGGGTGCTCCATATTGTTATCCAGACGTGCAATGACAAAAATTAATGGCCAGTCAATTTACACGCAGAGTACTACAGCACTACCCTTAGGAATTGAATACCTTAATTAAGCCACTCACGAAAAGAATACCTTAATTAATTAGCCGCGCGGCGACCTCCACCCAGCAGACAGAGCAGCGCAATGCGGCGGCACACCGAGACAGCAGGGTCGAGGAGCAAAGCTTAGTGCGGCTGCCGCCTGAAGTTCGACCTCCACTATCCCGCCATCGACCGCGATGGATGTGCTACAATCACGCCGCCGCCGACCTCGATGGTTGAGCTCCTCCTATCTCCCACTGCAGACCGAGGATTGACCTCCTATGACGCCACCACCGCCCATCGACCGAGGATTAACCTCTTATCCGGTAGCCGCTGCCTAGGCCACCGCCGCCGCCGCCATCTCTATCTGCAGAGCGGCTGTTTTATTTTTTGACAGATATCCGCAGAGCGGCTGTTTACACGGTATCACTGTAACTCAATTATATGTACAGGGTAGTACATCACATACGGTTATGTCATGGCAACCGTGTCTCATCTATGTTGTCTTCTCACACAGTTTGGTGCGGAAATCGTGTGTGAAGTTGTAATACCTAACATAAACGACATGTATAAACAGTGCGCCGTATACAACATATAGTGCCATAAGTAGTTCCCGACCGTTAGCTTATCCCCACAGTTTCCCCATTTCCCCCAAATCCCTAGATAGCCTCCAAATTCCCTCGCGTGGCGTCGACATTGGGGGAATGCGGATGAGTGGTGCTGATGGTTTCGGTGCGGCTGCTCCTGCTCGTATCGCCGCTCTCGGCAGCGCCGCCACGATGGTGGTCGCCGCCGAGCACTTGCCTAAGGTCATCAGAAGGCAGGTGTACTACGGATCTGAATCATCCTGTCAGGTTCCAATCTATCCCGATCTTTTTTAGCATGTCCAAAGTAGCTCCCTGCTGAATCCATCCTGAATGACCCCCCCAGGAAAGTGATCTGCCTCCGGATCCGAAGCATGACTCCAGACTCTCGCAACACGAGTTCGACTCTGAGTTTTGCGCCACTGAGAAGTACCAAAAGCTGAGTTGTGTGCACGGGCACACTCCCGCTTGACATGTATGCATGAAGGGATTCGACATTGGTAGGCGATTTCTCAGTTGCCCCTTAGAGGTTAGTGCTAAGTTCATCATTTTACTTGAGTTAATGGCACCACTCATCCTGAATACTATTTAACATTGGTGTAACACCCTGGATTTTGTCCAATTTCTTTTTCTTTTGATTTGGTCCGGTTTTGCTTTTCTATGGTGTGATAGTTCTGCAACCCGGAGGGATCACCCTTCATTTTTCCTCCTAAGTGGCTTGCCAACCTCTAAACCACTCCAAGACCTTGTCATTTCCATCTTGGACCAATCCCAATATTCTTTTCCTTGGGAATATTCCTTTTTCTATTAAAGGAATAACCCTGTTTGCTCTGGGTTGTGAAGCAATTCATATTTCTATCATTCCCAAAATTCTCAAATAATTCCCATAAATCCTTTGGGGCATATATTATACAGATATGTCAAAATATTCCTTGCCATACCCAAAAATATTTCACAAATATTCCTTTTCCGATTCTGCCCTATCTGTCAGATTGAGAAGCAAGTACCCTTTATATTTGCTTGCTTGCTCTCAAACTTTTTGTCAACTCTTTATTGTCCATATCATTGCCACATGCCAAAATTAAGCCTTATTTGGATAATAAATCTCCCTTGGCTAATTTCCAAAGTTTCTGGTCAACTGGAAACTTTGTGAAGCAAGTACCAGCCAGGAGTATCCAAATGAGTTGAAATTTTGCAAGCATCTTTATATGCTCGAATCATGACTCTCCACCAAGTTTCAACCCTATAAAATCATCTATGTGACCACAACATTAAATCTTTGTTTCTGGTCATATTTTCACATTGTGAAGCAACTATATTTTATATTGCTCCATAACTGCTGAAAATTTACCAGGACATTCTCCTAATCATCTTACACCTCTCCACAAAATTTGGGCTCATTTTATCTTACCAATAATTCTCTAGAATTTTCCCAAGTTTCTGGACAGTAAGAATGTTTGTGAAACAAGTACCATTTTGGCATGTCCATTTGGTATGAAATTTTTACAGCATCCTCATATGTCCAAATAACCCTGCCTTGCCAAATTTCAGCTCAAGTGGCTTCTTCATTCGAGTGCGCCATCATGATCTTGATTCTGGACCAATTGTGCTGTTGCAAAGCAACTATGATGTGTATTGGTCCAATTCCTTCCAAAACCCCCAGGATTATAGTCCTTCCTCATCTAAACATCCCAGACAACTTATTTGGCTCTAATCACATCTCTGTTGATCACTGTATCATGATTCAGTCTGATACAGCAAAGTTTCAGTGAATCCTCACTTCACCTCAGAGCTTTTCTAGTCGATCTATCACCTCAGGTGCAATGTAGTTTGGAGGGACTACACACCAGACAAGATTTTGTGCCAAGGACGTGGCCGTGGCGCCATATGCACATGGTGACCACGTGTTTGACTTGCCAAATCGCGCGCTCTGTGCATGCGACCCTTGGCCTTGTCCGTTTCCTCGCTCGTTCGACACCACATCATGTCCAGCGGCTTCGTTTCGTCGTCGCCCTCGCTCTGGACCCCTCTCCCCCCTCTCCCGTCTCTTCCTGCGCAGTGCACAGCCGCGCCCGTAACATGGCCGCCCCTGTCGCCGACGAGACCGGTCGATGGAGCCCTCCCGAACCTCCCCGGCCGCGCCTGAACCCTCTCCGCCCTCTGTGAAGCTCGCTGATGCTTCTCCTCCCCTCCAGGCGAGCTCCCGAAGCATCGGGACGCCCGTGCACGTGGCACCGTGGCCGTGCCCGGACCTCCTCGTCACTCGCCTATTTATAGGCTGCCCCGAGCCCTCCCAAGCTCACCATCGGCCTCCCCTAGTTCCCAGGACCCCGCCCCACTTCTTCCCCGAGCCGGAGAACCTCTCTCCGACCACCATCATCGTCATGGCCGCCGCGGCCCTTCTCCTAAATTGGAGCTCAGCCGAGCCCCTCTCCTCCTCCCGAACCCTCCACCGTGTTTCCCTCCTTCCGGCGAGCCGCCCCACCCCATCTCCCCTCGCCGGAGTTGGCTGCACCACCGAGTCCCCCCACCACCGCCCGCTCCCTGTACCTCTCCTGGCGCCGCCCGTCCCCGCCTCTGAACGGGTGCGGCTGGTCTTCCCGCGCCCGTCGGTGCCCGCGCCGTGGTCGGAGACGGCCGGAGCCGGCCGGCCCCCTCGCCGCTTTCCCTCCCCTGTTCCTTCTCTGTCTCTCTGAAGAACAGGGCGAGCGGGAGGAGGGGGACGAGCGCCCGTGCCCCTCCCCTGCCCCTGGGCCCCGCCTGGAAGTGGCTCCAGCCACGGGTCCACGTGGATAAGTGGAGACGCCTTCTGCGGTTTCCGTTTCCTCCAAAGGAAAATGTATTCTGCGAAAGTGTGCGACCCGCCGAGCTGCCAGGGACTCCATTGGAAATATTCTATTTGCAGATAGGTCCCTGACAGAAAAACCTTCATAACTTTTTGCTCAGAACTCCGATCAAGGTGATTCCAAAGCCCACGTCTTCGTCTCGTCGAGCCGTTCTGATGGAGTCATTTTCATAATGTTTACACACAGTGGAAATGACCCTTTTGCCCTTGTCCGTAAACAGCCCCTCCGAGAGAGAACTGTTTCCGGCAACTTCCTCCGCGACCATTCCGCACTCCTTCCCGATGATTCCTTCATCCCCAGGCAAGCCACAACTCTCATCTGCATCATCGCATTGCAATGTCATAGTTTGACTATTTACTTTATCGGCAAGTATGAGTAGCTGTGAAATGGATTGGATTATGCAATGTTGGAGTTAATTCTCGGATAGGTGACTACCATGCTGAGTACTGGATTACTAGTGACTAGTAGTTTACACTCGTTGATGCTATGATATTGAGATCACTGTCTATGAATATTTTGGAGTTCATCCGGCAGTTCGTGGAGATGAAATAGTAGTAGTGGCTTAAGCATATTGGTTCTTGGATTGCTATGATATCGGAGTGTCATCCATGACAGAGGTTGTTCGAGGATTAGATATTTCATGGTTGACCTTGAGTCACCTGTCCGGACTTATCCGTGCAGCCACATTTGCCGGTATGGGACGGCCTTGACTTGGTCTGATCGCGTGCTCTTTCACCGGTACCGCCCGACAGGGAAGGTTATGCGTGCGCGCTACCCTGGCCCGGTAGGCGGCGATAACCTTGTGAGCCCAGTTGAGTTTTGTGCCGGCGTCCCCGTTTGGGACAGTATAGTTTGGCCACGACGGTGGCAGGTGTCACGAGGTGACAAGGGGCCACCCAGGGCTTGACTCCGGGGGAGGATGATTGCCGGTGGTACGATGGGAGAGTCACGGGTCAGGCAGGTTTCGTTGGAGCAACGCTGGTCCACCCGAATGGGATCACGAGGTCAGTGCTCCATAGTGTGGGTAAAGTGCGCAACCTCTGCAGAGTGTAAAATCTATTCGAATAGCCGTGTCCACGGTATTGGACAGTCCGTCCAGACCTCACTAGGTGGTCAACCATAGTAGTGATAATGATGGAAGAACTCGTCGTATGATTAGAAGTACTCGGTGGATTATGAGTATTCTGAGGGTTGTGATGCAACCCAGAAGAGAGTAAGTTTGTCAGACTTGTGGTGCAGATGGAATCAGGTATTTGATATGTTAGCCATGGAATGGCTATGAGATGAGTGGTCGGATGACCACATGATTTGGATTGGACTTGGTACAGGTTCGGATTGGATCCTGAGATTATTTGGAGTATGAATTTAATATGCTTTACCTTACTGCAGTTATTTCAGTAGCTACCTTGATGGATAGCCATGCTGGTTAATTTTGGATTGCTATGATGTTGTCTTGCTTTAATGCTGATGTTTGCTGTGAGCTTGCGAGTACATTCAAAGTACTCACCTGGCGTGTCATGCCAGTTTGCAGGTCATGCCATGATTGCTTGCTTGTCGAGGATCCTGAGTTTGCGACCTAGGAGACGCGTTCTAGCCAGAGTCCCTGCGGAGTGGAGTCCATCATCGTCATCGCTGTTCCGCTGCCGAGAGAGAGTTACTCCGCTGTTAGCATAGAGCTACCCCGGGCAGGCATAGTGTTGCCGTGCCGATGTAATCCTTGTACCGTTGTAACCATATCCATAGTAATAAAGAGCTGATTTGTTCTATGCCAACAGTGCCGTATTCCAGAAGACTTGTCCTTGGGCTGGAATACGGGGCGTTCCGGTTTACTCTGAGCCGGGGTGCCACAATTGGCAGGGATATGAGGCTTGTGCCTTTGTTAACTGGCTGGATGAAGAATGGCATGGCAGGGCTCGGAGTGTTATCACCAAGCTCGCAGAAGATAACGTAAAGTTGAAGAAGAAACTGTCTGATCTGGAATGTACAATCAGTACGATGAAGCAAGAAAGAATCAATCACAGGCAACAGGTGAAAGCAAGAGACAAGAAGGAACTAGCATGTGTAGTTGTGGTTGTCGCATTAGCCATGTTCTATGCGCTGTTTGCAATGATGATTAGGGGTTTTGTTTGACAGTATTGCTATAGCACATCTAGATGTGCTCTAAGTAATGCACATCTAGGCCCTATGCCATTAATGTTACGCAAAGATTCGTCCAGATATTTTCCTTTGTCTTTTTTTCTTTTCCTTTGTAGTTTGATTATTACTGGCTTCATCAATCAGAAGAGCTCAATGTATTTCTTGCCAACTGTCCTACTCCGTTCGTACCGGTACCGGTGCATAATCCCAAAACTCGTTCCTTGTTTTTGTCCTGAAAAAAGAAATCAGCCAATAGGAGTCATGCGGCTAGTATGCATTCAATGTCTTCAGACTACTTAGCATAACATGCATGCAATGGTCAATTCTTTGCACGCAATGGTATTGATTACCAAATAATCATCAAGTTCTCTCGTTTTCCCCCCACCTAGGTCGCCGGTATGGAGGGAGTAGAAGTACTACAAAAAATGCTTGTTTCATATTTGGACGCTCCAACACGTGTGCGTAATTAATTATCACATTGAGAACTGCGCAACCCCGGGAATTTGGAGTGACTGGGTACAAATAATTGTGGTTGATTATATTAGCAGTTAGATAATATGTCAACCCCCGCTTCAATTGGCATTCCTCTTCTCTGCATACCCCGCTTAAGTGTCCACCATCTTCATCGTCCCCGGCAGGCCGCGCTACACACTTGCACACACTCTGCAATCTCGCTTTCTCGCGGTTTTTATACGACCGCAGCTATGTCGAGCGACAGCAAGGACGACAGTTCGGCCAGCAGTCTAGCGCCTGATGATAGGTCAACATCAGAATCATCCCACTCATCTTCCATGAGTCCGGTGTCGAGCCCAGACCTCGATTATATCTAGATCATGGAAGGGATGCCGCCTCCGGAGTCGTCAGATGACAACCAGACGGTTGAGGAGCCGTCAGAGGACGAAGAAGAGGACGACGATGATGATGAGGAGGAATGGTCGAACGAGGAGGAGGAGGACAACGACAACAATGATGATGATGACGGTGGCGGCAATGAAAAGCCAACGGTCAGCGGCAAGAAGCATCCTCGCCAAGACGATGTCGCGGGGCCATCCAATAACAACAAGAAGAAGAAGAAGAAGAAGAAGGACTAAATTAAGCAGACTGTATATGTCTATGTTTCCGTTCGCTCATATTAATTTGTTATCTTTGTTTATCCTATCAATCTCATCGTAGACTGTTAGTAATACGTATTCGACAGAAATCTTCTACATTATCGCCCATAGGTTGGTATCTTGAACTGTGTGCCCTGACGAGCACACAATTCACAAAAAAGACCGTATGGGCTGTCTATAATGATTGCACACAATTCTGATTACTGATCTGTTTGCCGGGTATCACACACATCTTGTTACGCCGAATCGTTTGTGTTCAACTCGATCATCGCAAACGGTTCATCAGAGCAAACTGTATGCCGTATATCGCACACACCTTGATCTGGCTGCCCGTTTCTGTTGTTCTGTCTCATTGCAAACAGTTCGCAAGGATCAACCGTATGCCCCGCATCGCACACGCAACTAAAATCTGAACCGTGTTTGATGTATCCTTCATCGCAAACATTTTGCATCCTTTTTGACGTTTTTTTACATCACCGTTTGCGATTAATGCATCACACACAGTTTCGTCAAAGGGTCTCTGATCGTAGTGTCGCATTAGCAGCATCCTGCAGTAGTGAGTGCTATATCCATGGCTCATGCTCATGTATTGCGTGAAAGTTGAAAAAGTTTGAGAACACCAAAAGTATGAAACAATTGCTTGGCTTGTCATCGGGGTTGTGCATGATGAAATACTTTGTGTGTTGAAGATGGAGCATAGCCAGACTATATGATTTTGTAGGGATAACTTTCTTTGGCCATGATATTTTGAGAAGACATGATTGCTTTATTAGTATGCTTGAAGTATTATTGTTTTTATGTCAATATTAAACTTTTTTTTTGAATCTTATGGATCTGAATATTCTTGCCATGATAAAGAAAATTACATTGATAAATATGTTAGGTAGCATTCCACATTAGAAATTCTGTTTTTATCATTTACCTACTCGAGGACGAGCAGGAATTAAGCTTGGGGATGCTTGATACATCTCCAATGTATCTATAATTTTTGATTGTTCCATGCTATTATATTATCTGTTTTGGATGTTTTATATGCATTAATATGCTATTTTATATTATTTTTGGGACTAACCTATTAACCTAGAGCCCAGTGCCAGTTTCTATTTTTTCCTTGTTTTTGACTTTTACAGAAAAGGAATATCAAATGGAGTCCAAACGGAATAAAACTTTACGGTGATTTTTCTTGGACTAGAAGAAACCCACGAGACTTGGAGAGGAGGCCAGAAGACCCACGAGGCGGCCACAAGCTATGGGGGCGCGCCCCAGGGGGCGCCCCCTGGCTTGTGGGCCCCTTGTGGGCCGTCTTGACCTAATCTCTGCACTATAAATCCTCAAATATTCCCCCTATACAAGAGGGCACATCAAAAATACTTTTCCGCCGCCGCAAGCTTCTGTTCCCATGAGATCCCATCTTGGGGCCTTTTCCAGCACTCCGCAGGAGGGGGATTCGATCACGTAGGGCCTCTACATCAACCTTGCCGCCCTTCCGATGAAGCGTGAGTAGTTTACTATGGACCTAAGGGTCCATAGCTAGTAGCTAGATGGCTTCTTCTCTCTCTTTGATCTTCAATACAATGTTCTCCTCGATGTTCTTGGAGTTCTATTCGATGTAATCTTCTTTTGCGGTGCGTTTGTTGAGATCTGATGAATTGTGGATTTATGATAAGATTATCTATGAATATTATTTGAGTCTTCTCTGAACTCTTTTATGCATGATTAAGATATCTTTGTATTTCTCTTTGAACTATCTGTTTGGTTTGGCCAACTAGATTGGTTTTTCTTGCAATGGGAGAGGTGCTTAGTTTTGGGTTCAACCTTGCAATGTCCTCACCCAGTGACAGAAGGGGTAGCAAGGCATGTATTGTATTGTTGCCATCAAGGATAAAAAGATGAGGTTTATATCATATTGCTTGAGTTTATCCCTCTACATCATGTCATCTTACTTAAAGCGTTGCTCTGTTCTTATGAACTTAATACTCTAGATGCAGGCAGGAGTCGGTCGATGTGTGGAGTAATAGTAGTAGATGCAGAATCGTTTCGGTCTACTTGTCACGGACATGATGCCTATATTCATGATCATTGCCTCAGATGTCTTCATAATTATGCGCTTTTCTATCAATTGCTCAACAGTAATTTGTTTACCCACCGTATGCTTTCTTCAAGGAGAGAAGCCTCTAGTGAAACCTATGGCTCCCGGGTCTATTTTCCATCATATATTTTCAGATCTATAAACCAAAAACCCAAAAATACCTTGCTGGAATTTATTTATATTTACTTTAGTTTGCTCTTTTATTTATCTTTTATACCTATCTCTATTAGATCTCACTCTTGTTCGTGACCGTGAAGGGATTGACAACCCCTTTTTCGTGTTGTGTGCAAGTGTTTGTTAGTTTGTGCAGGTGCATATATTGGAGACTTGCTTGTGCCTCCTACTGGAATGATACCTTGGTTCTTAACTGAGGGAAATACTTATCTCTACTTTGCTGCATCACCCTTTCCTCTTCAAGGAAAAAATCAACGCAAGCTCAAGAAGTAGCAAGCAGCTCGGTGCTTCCTCAGAGTTTTTAATAATCTTTTCTCTTCATGCTCTGTAAGGTTAGCACTAATAATAACAGGATATATCTTTTTCTCATCAAGATAAGCATATTTCAAAGTATCAGGTAATTGTTTCAATTCAAACACAGGATCACCCTTAGGTGGAGGAGGACCTCCTAGAATTTCAATAGGCAAATTATGTTTAAGAATAGGTTGTTGTTCAAAGAACATCCTATCTATTTCATTTCTTTAATGCAAGTGCATATCGTTTTCATGGTCGAGCAAATATTGTTCTAGTGGATCAGTAGGAGGTACGGTAATAGAAGCAAGACCAATTATTTCATCCTTACTAGGCAATTATTTATTACGAGGTTGCCTACGAAATTTAGAGAAATTAAACTCATGAGACACATCGCCAAAATTAACACTGGCGATTTCTTTCTTGCAATCTATCTTAGCATTAACAGTGTTCAAGAAAGGTCTACCAAAGATAATGGAACAAAAGTCGTCTTGTGGGGAACCAAGAACTAGAAAATCAGTTGGGTATTTTATCTTTCCACACAAGACTTCAACATCTCTAACAATCACAAGTGGTGTGATAGTATCTCTATTAGCAAGTTTAATAGTGACATCAATATCTTCTATTTCAGCAGGTGCTATAACATTCATAATTTCTTGATAAAGAGTAAAAGGAATAGCACTGACACTAGCACCCATATCACATAAGCCATCATAACAATGATCTCCTATTTTAACTGAGACAACAGGCATGCCAACAACGGGCTTATTCTTGTCTTTAGTATCGGGTTTGGCAATTCTAGCAGCTTCATCACAAAAGTAAATAACATGCCCATCAATATTATCGACCAAGAGATCTTTAACCATAGCAATGCTAGGTTCTACCTTAATTTGTTCAGAGGGTCTAGGTGCAGTAGTATGTTCCTTTATCCTAACAGGGAAAGGTGGGTTTTCAATATAAGTAGTAGGAACAACAGGATCAACATTGTAAATGATAGTCTCATCCTTAACTATAACTGGCTCTTTAATCTCTTCTTTAATAGGGGGATGATATTTAAACCACTTCTCCTTAGGGAGATCAACATGAGTAGCAAATGATTCACAAAAAGATGCTACTATCTCAGAGTCAAGTCCATATTTAGTGCTAAACTTGTGAAAAGTATCGGTATTCATAAAAGATTTAACACAATCAAACTCAAGCTTAATACCTAACTCTTTACCTTGGCTGAGTTCCCAATCTTTAGAGTTGCGTTTAATTCTTTCCAAAAGGTCCCACCTGAATTCAATAGTCTTTTTCATAAAAGAACCAGTACAAGAAGTATCGAGCATGGATTGATCATCACGAGAAAGCCGAGCATAAAAATTATGTATAATAATTTCTCTTGAGAGCTCATGATTGGGGCATGAATATAACATTGAATTAAGTCTCCACCAAGCTAGAGCGATACTTTCTCCTTCACGAGGCCAAAAATTATATATATAATTCCGATCATGATGAACTAGATGCATAGGATATTTTTTTTTGGTGAAATTCCAATTTCAATCGATTCCAATTCTAAGCTCCAATATCATCGCATAGCCTATACCATGTCAATGCTCCCCCCCAAAGATAAAGGGAAAACCCTCTTCTTGACTTCATCTCCGGGGAAACCTGCAAGCTTAAATAATCCACAAACTTCATCCACATAGATTAGGTGCATATCAGGATGTTTCGTTCCATCTCCTGCATAAGGATAGCTAGCAGTTGTTCTATCATACCCGAAGGAATCTCATAACTAATATTTTCAGTAGGTGCAGTAGGTTGAGGGGTAACTCTTTGTGTTTTCGGTCGAGGTGAAGATACCCCGAACAAACCCCTCAAAGGATTGTTTTCCATAGTAACAAGTGACAGTAAATTTCAGCACATAGTATAAATTTTTCCTTACCAATTTCTACTTACCAAGAGCACTTCACTCCCCGGCAATGGCGCGAGAAAAGAGTCTTGATGAACCACAAGTATAGGAGATCAATCGTAGTCCTTTCGATAAGTAAGAGTGTCAAACCCAATGAGGAGCAGAAGGAAATGACAAGTGGTTTTCAGCAAGGTAATTTCTGCAAGAACTGAAATTGTCGGTAACGGGTAGTTTGATAACAAGATAATTTGTAACAAGTAACGAGTAGAAATAGTAACAATAAGTGAAACAAGGTAGCCCAATGCTTTTTATAGCAAAGGACAGGCCGGAACGGTCTCTGATAATAAGTAAAACGTTCTCGAGGACACACGGGAATTTCATCTAGTCACTTTCATCATGTTGGTTTGATTCGCGTTCGCTACTTTGATAATTTGATATGTGGGTGGACTGGTGCTTGGGTGCTGTTCTTACTTGAACAAGCCTCCCACTTATGATTAACTCCCTCGCAAGCCGCAACTACGAAAGAAGAATTAAGATAAAATCTAACCATAGCATTAAACATATGGATCCAAATCAGCCCCTTAAGGAATAGCGCATAAACTAGGGTTTAAGCTTCTATCACTCTAGCAACCCATCATCTAATAACTACTCCACAATGCATTCCCTTAGGCCCAAAGATGGTGAAGTGTCATGTAGTCGACGTTCACATAACACCACTAAGGGAATCACAACATACATATCATCAAAATATCAAACGCATATCAAATTCACATGATTACTTGCAACATGACTTCTCCCGTGTCCTCAAGAACAAAAGTAACTACTCACACAACATATTCATGCTCAAGATCAGAGGAGTAATCAATATCATAATGGATCTGAACATATAATCTTCCACCCAATAAACCGGCTAGCATCAACTACAAGATGTAATCAACACTACTAGTCACCCACAGGTACCAATCTGAGGTTTTGATACAAAGATTGAACACAAGAGATGGACTAGGGTTTGGGATGAGATGGTGCTGTTGATGAAGATTGGCCTCCCAAAGATGAGAGGGTTGTTGGTGATGACGATGGCTTCGATTTCCCCCTCCTGGATGGAAGTTCCCCTGGCGGAATCGTCCCGCCAGAGGGCAAAAGTGCTCCTGCCCAAGTTCCGCCTCGAGACGGCACCGTTCCGTCCCGAAATTCCTCCCCTTATTTTTTTCTAGGTCAAAATACCTTATGTACCAGAAGATGGGCACTGGAGGTGGGCCAGGGCCCCCACTACCCACCAGGGCTCGCCTGGAGGGGGTGGCGCGCTCTGGTGCCTTGCGGGCACCTGGGTGGCCCCCTCTGGTATTTCTTTTCTCCAATATTTACTATATATTCCAAAATAATTCTCCATAAAATTTCAGCTCATTTGGAGATGTGCATAATAGGCATCTCTGACATAGCTTTTTCAGGTCCAGAATTCCAGCTGCCGACATTCTCCCTCTTGGTGTAAACCTTGCATATTATGAGAGAAAAGACATTAGAATTACTCCACAAAGTGTTATAATGGATAAAAACACTATAAATAATAGTAGGAAAACATGATGCAAAATGGACGTATCATGACATTGGGGTAATCTATGCATAGGGGTTGATACGCGTTTTCATATTCCTTTCTCCGATAGAAATCTTGGGGTACTCTTTGAAGTTCTTTGTGTTGGATTGAATATTATGAATCTAAAGTTGTTTGATGCATATCGTATAATCAACTCATGGATACTTGTGGTGACATTGGAGTATCTAGGTGACATCAGAGTTGGTTGATGTGTATCATATGGTGTTATTTTAGTACGAACTCTAGGGCTGTTTGTGACACTTATAGGAATAGCTCAATGGATTGATAGGAAAGAATAACTTTGAGGTGGTTTCGTACCCTACAAATAGTTTCATCTTATGTTCTCCGCGATAGGAACTTTGGAGTGATTCTTTGTTGCACGTTGAGGGATTGTTATATGATCCAATTATGTTATCATTGTTGAGAGATTTTTCACTAGTGAAAGTATGAACCCTAGGCCTTGTTTTCAAGCATTGCAATGCCGTTTTTGCTCACTTTTGTTACTAGTTACCTTGCTGTTTTTATATTTTCAGATTACAAAAACCTATATCTACTATCCAGATTACACTTGTCTACAAGAGTCTACAAGAACAAGTTGTGTAGTAGACATCAAGGAGCGGCTCCGGGAGGTCGCTTCTGTAGTGAAGCGGATGACCACCACACTAGGGGTTGTGACTAGCGCCATATTTGCCAGACATCCAGGTTTGATCTCTGACCTGGAGGTCATCCTAAAGTTGTTGGCAGTCTCGTCCAATCGTCTTGATGATTGGATGTATTCTTCAGCTTTCGAAGGAGCTGGATTGGTCTTACCTGGTGTCCGAGCTTAGTTTCCCAATGCCAACCTCTGGACCATCATGAGGTCTCCCGCTGGAAGTCCAAATCCCCAGGTGTTTCCGCAGGAAGTCATTGAGGAGGTCAAATATGCTGCTGGAGTTTGTGCCCTGTAGGGTATCATTAAGGATCGTCTTGGCACGGGCGGCTTGTGAAATGGCAGTTTGTAATAAACTACTAAGTGTACTGCATAGTACGTATATTGTGGTGTTTTGCTTTATGTATTATATGTAAAACCCGCCATTTGCTTGTGTTGTATGACTTCTTAATATCCGTTGTGAGAACGCCTACGTCCGACCAAATATGCGTGTGTTAGCGATGGCCATATGGATGGAGGCCCCTTTGCGAGCTTAGCTTGCTAGTCGGTGGTGCTATGCACTGACGTTGGTGGCGAGCTCTGGGCCAGTTCTCTGTATATGTGAAGATTTGTCTGAACTCTAGCGACTAGTTTAGGTTGTAAGCCTTGTCGACCTCCTGAGGAAGGAGGTCTATGTACCTTGAATGCAACCCCCCGTACTTGTACTTTGAAGGGTCACTATATGCAACCTTTACTGTTGAGCTGTGGGGAGGTCCTAAAAATGATGCAGCCCCCGAGTCGCAAGTAAAGAGATCTCTTGTACCATCCGCAAAGAGTTCCAAGGGCATTTTAGACTTTTAGATTTTGTGTACTTCATTTAGTGACCATATGGAGTAACAAAATAGAAGTGCTTGCATAAAAAGTCACTTTATTGCCTGTTTGGTACATGATCGAACTAAGTATGATTGTCCCACGATGTGTCTTCTCGGAAAGGAAATTGATGCTAAAAATGTAAATGACATGTATGAAATTTACTGGTTGCAGTTGTGTTGTGGAGGCTTCTCCAGGTGGCCGTCCTTTTCTGACCTCCTGATGATGGTGGCTGGGAGGTCTACCAATAGGTATCCATCCTCCTGCAGAGTGCTTCCTGCGGGCTTTCCTGGTCCAGGTATATTTCTTTTGCCGGGCTCACAAGGGGTAGACGTTCCCAATTGAACTTTGGGAATTTTCTTACTTTTGCACTCATTGGACCTCCTTGTTCTTTGCACCCCATTTCGCGAGCTCGTCGAGGCTTGCCTGTTCTGACCTGATTGCTTGTAAGGGACAACTATGGATGGTGATGGTGCTGTGTGGACCTGGCATCTTCAGTTGCATATACATGTAGTGTGGGACGACCATGAACTGCGAGAAAGCCGGTCGCCCGAAGAACGCATCGTAGCCCCCGGAAAAGAGGATCACTTTGAAGCTTATGAGTTCGCATCTATAATTGATGCCCTCGTTGAAGGTGATTTCCAATGTTATCAATCCCACTGGTTCTGCCTTTCTTCCTGGGATTATGCCTCGAAATTCAGTGTTGGAGGGTCATAGCGCCTCCATTGGTATGTCCAGTCATTCCAAGGTCCTTGTGTATAGTATGTTTATACCGGAGCCCTGATGACCCACAAGTATAGGGGATCAACCGTTGTCCTTTTGATAAGTAAGAGTGTCGAACCCAACAAGGAGCAGAAGGAAATGACAAGTGGTTCTCAACAAGGTATTTTCTGCAAGCACTGAAATAGTCGGTAACAGATAGTTTGATAGCAAGATAATTTGTAACGAGCAAGTAACAATAATGGTAAATAAAGTGCAGCAAGGTAGCCCAATCCTTTTGTGGCAAAGGACAGGCCAAAACGGTCTCTTATGATAAGCAAAGCGTTCTTGAGGGTACACGGGGATTTCATCATATCACTTTCATCATGTTGATTTGATTCGTGTTCGCTACTTTGATAATTTGATATGTGGGTGGACCGGTGCTTAGGTGCTGTTCTTACTTGAACAAACCTCCTACTTATGATTAACCCCCTCGCAAGCATCCGCAACTACGAGAAAAGTATTAAGATAAAATCTAACCATAGCATTAAACTTTTGGATCCAAATCAGTCCCTTATGAAATAGTGCATAAACTAGGGTTTAAGCTTCTGTCACTCTAGCAACCCATCATCTAATAACTACTCCACAATGCATTCCCTTAGGCCCAAATATGGTGAAGTGCCATGTAGTCGACATTCACATGACACCACTAAGGGAATCACAACATACATATCATCAAAATATCGAACACATATCAAGTTCACATGATTACTTGCAACATGACTTCTCCCGTGACCTCAAGAACAAAAGTAACTACTCACAAATAATAATCATGCTCAAGATCAGAGCGGTATTAAATAGCATAATGGATCTGAACATATAATCTTCCACCAAATAAACCATATAGTAATCAACTACAAGATGTAATCAACACTACTAGTCACCCACAAGTACCAATCTAAGGTTCCGGTACAAAGATTGAACATGAGAGATGAACTAGGGTTTGAGAGGAGATGGTGCTGTTGAAGATGTTGATGGAGATGGCCCTCCCAAAGATGGGAGAGTTGTTGGTGATGACGATCACGATGATTTCCCCCTCCGGGAGGGAAGTTCCCGGCGGAATCGCTCCGCCGGAGGGCAAAAGTGCTCCTGCCCAAGTTCCGCCTCGAGACAGCGGCGCTTCGTCCCGAAAGTCCTCTCCTTATTTTTTCTAGGTCAAAATGACTTATATACCAGAAGAGGGGCACCAGAGGTGGGCCGAGGAGGGTACAACCCACCTGGGCGCGCCTGGCCCGCCCAGGTGGGTTGTGCCCACCTGGTGGGCCCCTCTGGTAGTTATTTGCTCCAATATTCTTCATATATTCGAAAACAATTCTCCATAAATTTTTAGCTCATTTGGAGATGTGCAGAATAGGTAACTCTGACGTAGCTTTTCCAGGTCCAGAATTCCAGCTGCTAGTATTCTCCCTCTTTGTGTAAACCTTGCATAATATGAGAGAAAAGGCATTAGAAATACTCCAAAAAGCATTATTATGCATAAAAACATTATAAATAACAGTAGGAAAACATGATGCAAAATGGACATATCAACTCGCCCAAGCTTAGACCTCGCTTGTCCTCAAGCGAAAACCGAAATCAAAAAACATGTCCACATGCTTAGAGAGAGAGAGGTGTTGATAAAAACAAAATACGGACATAGAAGCGTCATGCATATTATTATAACAGCAAAGAACTTTAACATAGAACTTTATCAAATAACTTTTATCACATAACTTTTATCATATAACTTATCATGAACAAGTAACAATTCACCACAACATTGAAGTATAAAGCATAAACCTTATTGAAAACTAACAAACTATGTTCTCAGTCAACTTTGCAATTACAATTCATCATATTTTTAGGAAGGGTCACGTATCGGAGCCTTTAGGCAAGTCCACATACTCAACCATCATTTAATCTTCTATGATTGCTAACACTCACAGCGTACCCATGAACAAAAAGTTTCAACCGGACACATAGAAAGATAGGGGCTTATAGTTTCGCCTCCCAACGTATTCACCTCAAGGGTGATGTCAACAATAATAACTAATGCCTACTCATATCCAACTGGATATATGTGCCTAGATCTTTCCTCACCACATGATGCTTGCAAAAAGAGAAAATAAAAAGGGATAGGGAGAAAACTTTGATTCTTCATAAAACTAAATGCATAAAAGTAAAAGATAAGCCCTTCGCAGAGGGAAGCAGAGGTTGTCATGCGCTTATTTGTTTGTATGCCAAATCCCTTAATGCAAAAGAACGTCACGTTATATTGCCCCTTATGATAGCAACCTTTATTATGCAGTCCATCGCTTTTATTACTTTGCCATCACAAGTTCGTACAACGCTCAATTTTCTCTTACATTAAATGATCCAACACATTTAGAAGCAATTTTTATTGCCTTATTGCACCGATGACAACTTACTTGAAGGATGTTACTCAATCCATAGGTAGGTATGGTGGACTCTCAAAATAAGATTTGGGTTAAGGGTTTTGGATGCACAAGTAGTATCTCTACTTAGTGCGGAATTTTTGGCTAGAAAAGATATTGAGCAAGCACCACATGTTAAAGGATCAATGACAATACAACTTCTATGTGCGGAATTTTGGATGCACAAGTAGTATCTCTACTTAGTGCGGAATTTTTGGCTAGAAAAGATATTGAGCAAGCACCACATGTTAAAGGATCAATGACAATATAACTTCTATGTGAATATGAACAAACATAAATCATTATGTTATCTTCCTTGTCCAACGTCAACTATTTTGACACAAAATATTTAATGGGGGCTCACAATCATAAAAGATGTCCAAGATAGTGTATTTGCATGTGAATCTTCTCTTCCCTTATTAATTCTTTCATAAGTTGCATCATTGACTAATGCTATGTTTGTCAATCTCCAACAAATTTTACCACTTATACTTTTCCTTATGTGATGTCATTACTTACCATAAGATTAGCATATGATCTTTTTCATTTATTTTCCTTTCTTTTTATTGAGACATAAAAGTAAAGAAACAAAACTCAAACTACTCTTTATTATATATCTCACACATGATTACATCGATAGATAGATCACTAAGCAAACACTCGAAAAGAAAGGATCGAACTAAAACTTTTATTCAACTAAATTATAGGAAACTAAAGATTGAACTAAAATAGATAAAGGCAAAGATAGTGGCTGTGATACGATACCGGGACACCTCCCCCAAGCTTGGCACAAGCCAAGGGGAGTGTCCATACCATGAACTCAAGTCTCCTTTGGTGATGCAGAAGGTGGTGGTGGTGATGAGGTAGTAGAGATCTTATCTTCCGGTTTCCATGGTAATGGCTCACCATCATAAGAGGAGGAGAGAGTCTCGCGAGTCGTGCAACTAGCAGCCAAACTCATACCTTTAAACCTTGCCTCATATTCAAAGACTTGGTTTTGGAGATCATAGATTTGGCTTTGCAGAAAGTTGATTTGCTTGTTGAAGGCGAAGATGATGTCCTTCATGGATTTGCCATCCACCTTGAGATCATGGGTGTAATCTGCGATCATGAGATGATTAGCATTGAGTCCATGTTCCACCATCCCCTTGCACTTGAAGACCTCCTGCTCCATAGCTTCTAGCCTGGCCTCCATGGTCCCTGTCCCCTTGGGGCCCTGGACGTCCCGGATGTGGAGCACCCCATCACGCATCTCAATGGCCTAAGGGTGCTGCATCACCTCCCGCAAATACGGGTTGATGACGTTCTCGAAGAACTTGTCCCTGGAGGAGCCCGAAACGGCCATTGCGATCTAGATCTGTCAGAAAACAGCAAGAAAGAAGAATAGAAGATTTCTCCATGATACGGTGGTCAATATGTTCGGGGGGTATATAAAGATTTTTTATCTTGGGAAACAAGCAAACGAGAGGAAAACGGACTCGGGAAGGTTCCCGAGGTGGGCACAACCCACCTGGGCGTGCCAGGGGGCCCTGGCGCGCCCTGGTGTCTTGTGCCCTCCTCGGGTGCCTTCCTGGTTGTTTCTTATTTTCCTAAATTTTAATATATTCCAAAACTGACAGAAAATATTTTTGCGGATTTTTCGGAGTCCGTTTACTTACCGTATCACGTACCTCCCCTTTTTAATTATTCTGGAGTGTTCCGGAAGGTCTCTTTTATGTGTTCCTCAGGTGTCATAGTTTGAATAATATTGCTTTCAACATTAATAGGCGTACCTAAAATATAATGTTTAATTCTTTGCCCATTGAGCACCTTCGGATTAGTACCTTCGGCATTATTTATTTTGATAGCTCCAGAGCGGTAAACCTCTTCGATGATATATGGTCCTTCCCATTTAGAGAGAAGTTTTCCTGCAAAGAATCTGAAATGAGAGTTGTACAAAAGAACATATTCTCCAACTTTGAATTCCCGCTTTTGGATTCTCTTGGCATGCCATCTTTTAACTTTTTCTTTAAATAATTTGGCATTTTCATAGGCTTGGGTTCTCCATTCATCAAGTGAGCTAATATCAAATAGCCTCTTTTCACTGGCAAGTTTGAAATCATAGTTGAGTTCCTTAATTGCCCAATATGCTTTATGTTCTAACTCAAGAGACAAATGACAAGCTTTTCCATAGACCATTTTATAGGGAGACATACCCATAGGATTTTTATATGTTGTTCGGTAGGCCCAAAGTGCATCATCCAATTTCTTAGACCAATTCTTTCGGGACCTATTAACAATTTTCTGTAATATTAGTTTTATTTCTCTACTGCTAAGTTCAACTTGACCACTAGATTGAGGATGATAGGGTGATGCAATTCTATGGTTAACATCATATTTAGCAAGCATTTTACGGAAAGCACCATGAATAAAGTGTGAACCACCATCAGTCATTAAATATCTAGGGACTCCAAACCTTGGGAAAATAACTTCTTTAAGCATTTTAATGGAAGTGTTATGATTAACACTACTAGTTGGAATAGCTTCTACCCACTTAGTAACGTAATCAACAGCAACCAAAATATGTGTATACCCATTAGAGGAAGAAAAAGGTCCCATATAATCAAAACCCCAAACATCAAATGGTTCGACAACAAGTGAATAATTCATAGGCATTTCTTGACGCTTACCAATATTACCAATTCGTTGACATTCTCACAAGATAAGACAAACTTATGGGCATCCTTTTAGAGAGTAGGCCAATAAAACCAGATTGCAATACCTTGTGAGCAGTTCTATCTCCCATATGATGCCCTCCATAAGCTTCGGAGTGACATTTCCGTAGGATTTGTTCCTGTTCATGCTCAGGTACACAACGTCTAATAATACCATCTACTCCTTCTTTATAAAGATGTGGGTCATCCCAAAAGTAATGTCTTAAATCATAGAAGAACTTTTTCTTTTGTTGGTATGTGAAACTAGGTGCTATGTATTTAGCAACAATATAATTAGCATAGTCAGCATACCAAGGAGTATTATGAGAAACATTTATTGCAGCTAATTGTTCATCAGGGAAGCTATCATCAATAGGTAGTGGGTCATCAAGGATATTCTCAAACCTAGATAAGTTATCAGCTACAGGGTTCTCAGCTCCTTTTCTATCAATGATATGTAAATCAAATTCTTGTAGCAAGAGAACCCACCTAATGAGTCTAGGTTTAGCATCGTTCTTTTCCATAAGATATTTAATAGCAGCATGATCGGTGTGAACAATAACCTTAGAATCAACAATGTAAGATCTGAATTTGTCACAAGCAAACACAACTGCTAAAAATTCTTTTTCAGTAGTAGCATAATTTCTTTGGGCACTGTCTAGAGTTTTTCTCGCATAATGAATAACATTTAGTTTCTTATGAACTCTTTGTCCTAGAACAACACCAACAGCATAATCACTAGCATCACACATAATTTCAAAAGGCAAGTTCCAATCAGGTGGTTGAACAATAGGTGCAGAAGTTAAGGTTTTCTTAAGTGTTTCAAAAGCTTCTACATAATCATCATAAAAAACAAATGGAACATCCTTTTGTAAAAGATTTGTAAGAGGCCTAGAAATTTTAGAGAAGTCTTTAATAAACCTCCTATAGAAACTAGCATGACCTAGGAAACTATGAATACCTTTAATATCTTTAGGACATGGCATTTTCTCAATTGCATCAACTTTAGCTTTATCCACTTCAATACCTCGTTCAGAAATTTTATGCCCCAAGACAATTCCTTCATTAACCATAAAGTGGCACTTCTCCCAATTCAAGACAAGATTAGTTTGCTCACATCTCTGCAAAACTCGATCAAGATTGCTTAAGCAATCATCAAAAGAAGATCCATATGCAGAAAAATCATCCATGAAAACCTCAACAATCTTTTCACAAAAATCAGAGAATATAGCAGTCATACATCTTTGAAAGGTAGCAGGTGCATTGCATAAACCAAAAGGCATATGTCTATAAGCATAAGTTCCAAAAGGGCAAGTAAAGGTGGTTTTCTCTTGATCAGGTTGTGAAACAGGTATTTGAGAAAAACTAGAATATCCATCAAGGAAGCAAAAGTGTGTGTGCTTTGATAACCTTTCTAGCATTTGATCAATAAAAGGCAAGGTGTAGTGATCTTTTCTAGTTGCTTTATTTAATTTTCTAAAATCAATAACCATTCTATAGCCAGTAACAATTCTTTCTGGAGTGAGTTCATTTTTATCATTAGGAACAAGGGTAATACCTCCTTTCTTAGGGACATAATGAACGGGACTCACCCATCTACTATCAGCTATGTGATAGATTATACCTGCTTCCAGAAGCTTTAATATTTCAGTTCTTACCACTTCTTTCATCTTAGGATTCAAACATCGTTGATGATCAACAACGGGTTTAGCATCAGGTTCCATATTAATCTTGTGCTGACAGAGAGTGGGACTAATGCCCTTAAGATCATCAAGAGTATATCCAATAGCAGCTCGGTGCTTCTTCAGAATTTTCAATAATCTTTCTTCTTCATGTTCTGGAAGGTTAGCACTAATAATAACATGATATATCTTTTTCTCATCAAGATAAGCATATTTTAAAGTGTCGGGCAATTGTTTCAATTCAAACACAGGATCACCTTTAGGTGGACGAGGACCTCCTTGAGTTTCAATAGGCAAATTATGTTTGAGCAGAGGTCGTTGTTCAAATAAAATTTTATCTATCTCATTTCTTTCATTCATAAGCATATCATTTTCATGGTCTAGCAAATATTGTTCCAATGGATCAGTAGGAGGCACGGCAATAGAAGCAAGACCAATTATTTCATCCTTACTAGGTAATTCTTTCTTGTGAGGTTGTCTATTAAACTTGGAAAAATTAAACTCATGAGACTCATCACCAAAGCTAACACTGACAGTTTGTTTATGACAATCTATAGTAGCATTGACAGTGTTCAAGAAAGGTCTACCAAAGATAATGGGACATAAGTCATCTTGTGGGGTATTTTATTTTCCCACACAAGACTTCAACATCTCTAACAATCCCAAGTGGTGTGATGGTGTCTCTATTAGTAAGTTTAATAGTAACATCTATGTCTTCTATTTCAGTGGGTGCTATGTCATTCATAATTTTTTGGTATAATGTAAAAGGAATAGCAATCACGCTAGCACCTAAATCACATAAACCATGATAACAATGATCTCCTATTTTAACTTAGACAACAGGTGAGGGAGCCATGGACTAAGGGGTCCTCGGGGCGACGGCCCATTGTATATGGGCTGGACTGGTGGAGCCGTGTGGTGACCGGAGATCTGTGAAGCCGTGGTGTGCCCTCCAAGTCAAGTGTGGACGAGATCTCTTTCCTTCTTGTTGTAATCTATCTTTGGTAACCCTAAACCTATCGGTGTCTATATAAACCGAGGGTTGTACTCATTAGGGGCAGAGCTATCTTCATCCCCCCGTAGCCTAGGGTTTAGCTCATACTGATCTCGAGGTAGATCTACTCTGTAAACCATGCTATACAATCAATACAATCAAGCAGGACGTAGGGTATTACCTCTTTGAGAGGGCCCGAACCTGGGTAAACACTGTGTTCATCATCCCTTTTTACCCGTCGATCCTAGATCCATAGCTCGGGACCCCCTACCCCGAGGTCTGCCTGTTTTGACACTGACATTGGTGCTTTCATTGAGAGTTCTGCTGTGCGATCGCCGAGAGGGTCGATGGCTCAACCGGTCGATGTATACCGCACCCGTACCAAGGGCTTTACCACCCCTGGTCACCTCCTCATCTTTAGCGGCATATTAGTGCGCACCAACCCCGCCGGTCGCCTCGACCAGATCGAAGGCCTCACCCCCATTGAAGGATCCGTTGGTCCAGGGGCATCGACCCCAGGACTAGCAAACTCACAAAAGTCCGGTATCTTTCAAGGTCCGGCCCCGAAGCCCAACTCCGACGGACCGCCCGCAGGGCCTCCCGTCGAGTCACCGGAGCGTTCGGCGCCCCTGTGTGCCCAGCCGACAGATCAGTTGGCAGATCTGTTCCACGCAATAGGAATTTCTGTTATCAGGCCTACAGCCTACGACCGGATCGGGCTTAAACCCAATGACCGAGAAATAAACACCCCTCCGGTCACGCACCTCATCGCCACTGTCGAAGAGGCACAAGAGGGGCCACAGCCGTGCAAGCTAAAGACAGTGTACACTCGAATCTCCAGCTCGGAGTCAGACACCAGCCCAGATGTATGTCCGGACATAACACCTGACACAAGTCCCGGCCTTGAGCCTATCCGTCCACTCACCAGTTCAGATCCGAGTCCTGCGTGGTCAGGATCGGACATGCTTCAACCTCCCATCAAGGATAGTCTGGATCTGCGGCAGGGGGGAATTCTCGAAATTTTCCCACCCACCCACCACACGGAATACTCTCCAGGAAGCCCAGACATATGGGACCTCATGTACGTCAAACAGCTGCCAAACGAGACAGTCCACCATTATTGGGCTAGATTTCTCCTGGTAAAAAACAGGATGGCACCTTGCTATGACAAAGAAATAATTAAAGCCTTCTAGTTCAACTGCAGGGATGAGGGCCTCTTAAACGCCCTCGCGCACCACCGAATTCAAAGCTTCATTGAACTGTCAGACATGGTACGCAAATATTGCGCCATGGAGAACACATGGAGGGCACAACAGCTGAGCATGGGGCCACAGCCCACCGCGCACCATGAAAAGCCTCGCCTTAAACGAGCCTACACAAATCGGTCACTGGAGCGTGAGCCCAATGACAAGAAAGCTAGGCCCAGATCGGTGTTAGATGAGTTGCTGGATAAACCATGCCCAATACATTCGGTCTTGCTAGACGCAAACCCAACCCATAGACTTCAAGCCTGCTGGGTGGTAAGACAAGTGGCCAAATATGGTGAACCAATCTTGGGCCTTACACCCCCAGATAAATAGTCTTCAGCCGCACCACAGGACCACAATGTCTTTACAGTATACGAGACGTTTACCTCAAATAGCAAAAGGAAAAAGGCTCTTTGGGAGCTCAGCCAGATATATCAAGTGGCGGCCGCACAGCCATGGGCGAATTCTCCTATCACCTTCGATGAGAAGGATGAGCCAAGCCCCCGCGCCAGCCACGCACCGGCCGCACTGGTCCTCGACCCCATCATCGATGGCTTCCGGCTGACTAAAGTACTAATGGACAGAGGCAGCGGCCTCAATCTCATTTACGAGGATACGCTCGAGAAGATGCAAATCAACAGGTCTCGCATCGAATGCAGTAGCACTACATTCCGCGGTATAATACCCGGTAGGGAGGCACACTGCTCGAGACGCATAACCCTTGATGTTGTGTTCGGCACACCTGACAACTACAGATCCGAACCCTTGCTATTCCACATTGTGCCCTTCCGCAGCGGATACCACGCCCTTCTAGGGTGAGAGGCATTCTTGAGATTTTAGGCCATACCACATTACGGGTATATGAAACTCAAAATGCCAGGGCCCAATGGGGTAATTTCACTTAAAAGCGACCCAAGCAGAGCCTTGAGAGCCGAAAACAAAATGGCATCTCTTGCCCTAGAGGCACTATCCGAAGCCCTCACGGCCGAAGAATTAACAGCTTACGCACTACCGTTGACAGGGACGACATGGTTCTCAGTAAAAGACAAAAATCCATGTCATTCAAGCCAGCAGATGAAATAGTAAAATTTCAAGTGCACCCAACAGATCCCAACAAAACAGCGTCCATAGGAGCACAGCTGGACCCCACAGTCGACGAGGCATTAAGGACATTCCTACGTGAAAATTGGGACATATTTGCCTGGCACCCCTCGGACATGCCAGGAATCCCACGCAGGAAAGCAGAGCACAGCCTCAACATTCTAAAAGGCGTTAAGCCAGTGAAACAGAGCCTGGGCCGATTTTTCGAACCCAAACGACAAGCCATGGCCGAAGAACTCACAAAACTGTTGGAGGCCGGATTCATCCGTGAGATCAAGCTCCCCGAGTGGTTAGCAAACCTGGTAATGGTACTAAAGAAGGATAAGTCATGATGGCTCTGTGTCGATTTCAGAGACCTTAACAAGGCCTGCCCTAAGGATCCTTTCCCCCTGCCGAGGATAGACCAGATCATCGATGCCATCGCCGGACACGACTCACTATGTTTTCTTGACGCATACTCCGGATACCACCAGATCAAGATGAAAGAGTCCGACCAGGCGGCAACCGCATTCATTACCCCTTACGGGCCCTTCTGCTTCAACACCATGCCGTTCGGATTGAAAAATGCAGGAGCCACATACCAACGCATGATTCAAGCATGCCTCAAAAATCAAATTGGCAAAACGGTCGAGGCATACATGGATGATGTGGTTGTCAAAACCAAACACATAGACCAACTGGTAGACGACCTACGCCAAACCTTTGACAACTTGCGAGCTTATGACATACGGCTCAACCCGGAAAAATGTATCTTCGGGGTCCCCGCCGGAAAGCTTCTCGAATTCATTGTTTCCCATAGAGGAATCGAGGCCAATCCGGCCAAAATTAGAGCGCTATCTCAGCTCGCAATACCAACAGAGCTCAAACATGTTCAGAAGCTGGCAGGATGCGTGGCAGCCTTGAGCCGCTTCATAATCTACCTCGAAGAAAAAGCATTACCACTCTACAAGCTGCTCAAAAAGACCAAGAATTTCCAATGGACAGACGAAGCAACTGCAGCGCTCGAGGAGATTAAAACACTCCTAGCCAGCAACCCTATCTTAACCGCACCTAGTGTTGGCGAGCCCATGTTGCTATATGTCTCAGCCACCAATCAGGTGGTCAGTGTGGTGCTTGCGATGGAAAGGGAATCCAAGGGCCATAAATTTCAAGTGCAGAAGTCGGTCTATTATGTGTCTGAAGTGCTAACACCATGTAAAACACGGTACCCGCTCTATCAAAAGATAGCTTACATAGTCTTCATGGCGTCCCGAAAGCTTCGACACTACTTTCAAGAATGTTCAGTCACAGTGGCATCGGAGGTCCCCTTGAACGATATAATCAATAACAGAGACGCCATAGGCCGCATCGCCAAGTGGGCCATCGAGATCCTCCCCTTCGAGATAACATACAAACCACGCCGAGCCATTAAATCTCATGTGCTGGCCGATTTTATTGCCGAATGGACCGAAGCCGAACTACCCCGGGAATACAGTACATATTCACACTGGACAATGTATTTCGACGGCTCAAAGATGTTAGCCAGACTGGGGGCTGGGGTCATCTTAACCTCCCCCATAGGCGACACTATTCGGTATGTCTTACAAATAATGTACAAGGACTCCAACAACGCAGTTGAATGCCACAACAATGGGAGTGCAGCGCCTTGAGGTAAGGGGAGATTAAAATCTAGCGATCTCTCAAGTCAACGGCAAATTCGACGCCAAGGACCCCAAGATGGCGGCTTACAGAAACGCAGTCCTCTGGATATCGGCCCGATTCGAGGGCCTAGACTTTCACCATGTCGCTAGACACAGCAATCAAGCAGCCGATGTCCTCGCCCACATGGGCGCCAAGCGCGACCCTGTTCCCAAAAACACCTTCCTCGAGCGGCTCTTTAAGCCCTCCGTAGTGTGGCAGGACAACGTCACCAGCGCATCAACACATGAGCCTGCTAACAACGCCTCACCGAACAACGCGCTAGGCGACCATATCATCGGTGGCTCCGCACTCAAGGAAACACCCTCCGCCCATGAAGTCATGGCCGTAACCCCACCCTGCTAGCCTATCTCACACAAAAGCAGCTTCCAGATGTCAGCTGTTCACAAATCAAAGCCATATGCCCCCCACAGCCCTTTGGACCATACCGATAACTTGGCCTTTTGTGGTCTGGGGTCTCGACATGGTCGGGCCACTCAAAGGGGGACACACAAAAAGAAGTACCTATTGGTCATGGTCGACAAATTCACCAAGTGGATTGAGGCAAGTCCCGTGACTTCGGCAGAATCCGGACCAGTCGTCGACTTCTTATCCGATGTCGTACACCGTTATGGTGTCCCCCATAGCATAATTACCGATAATGGTACCAACTTCACCGCCCAGGAGGTCAAAGACTAGTGCGGCAAAATGGGCATCAAGCTCGATTACGCCTCGGTGTACCACCCACAGACCAATGGGCAGGTCGAACGGGCCAATGGACTCATCATGAGCGGCATTAAGCCTCGCCTAGTTCGATCCCTTGAACAATCTGACCGCCATTGGGTCGAGGAACTTGATTTCATACTATGGGGGCTGCGCACCACCCCTAATCGGTCAACCGGATACACACCATTTTTTATGGTATACGATGCGGAAGCAGTCCTCCCATGCGACCTCATCCATGACGCGCCTAGAGTGCGCATGTACGAAGAAAAGGAAGCCGAGCTCGATCGGCAGGACGATCTAGACACACTGGAAGAAGAGCGAGACATAGCTCGGGCTCGGTCCGCGTTCTATCAATAGCAAGCACGATGTTACCACAACCGCGAAGTGCGGGCAAAGACATACAACGTGGGAGACCTTGTCCTCCGACTCCCCGAAAAACAGAAGAATAAACTATCACCTAAATGGGAGGGACCGTACATCATCGATGAAGTACTTATAGGAGGAGCGTATCGTCTTTGCCGCCCATCTGACAACGGCCTTGAGCCGAACCCGTGGAACGCAGCAAGGCTGCGACGTTTTTACGCCTGAAGCCGAAGTCAATTTTCGCCTTGTTTTTCTTTTTTTTTTACCTTTTTCTCTCTTTCATCGTGGTGCTAGTTCGGTTAAATCGAACCTCACCAGGCCCCTACTATATACCATTAAATGTAATACCCAGCTTCGCTTGGGGGCTCCCTTAGACGAGCCACATACATGCATACACCACATTCGTTATGATTGCATCCTTCTCATACATGTTAAGCCAACATATGCACTTGTTTGACTTAAGATCTTTGCCAAGCCGGGTTGCCTGGCTTTTGTGATTACCCCTACGTTCCCGATTGTTCGGCTAGGGAGTAAAGGGAGAACCTCTGTGATTGTTACGACCGGGTCACCCGGGACCGTACCACAGATGAGAGAAGCTGAAAGCTAGCGTTCTTACAGAATACAATAAGTCAGCCTAAGGGAAGTGAATATAGCCTCGAGCTTACCACCAAGGTTCATTTTTAAAGCCATTGGTGTCCGTTGATCTTACGTATCCAGATTATTATTTTACCTGAAGAAAGGAACTCTTGGAGGAACTATTTTCATCGAAAGATGTTTCTTACGTCAAATAGTAATATAACATAGCACTCCGCACATGTTTTGTCTGTTTAAGCCAGATGGCCGAATTGCCTTGTTCCCGAAGTATTGTTTCTTTTTTCACAACACAAAGTACGGAACACTTCCCGATCCATGATTGGGGAGGTAGAAGCCGATGGCCGGCTAAGACAACATTCTTTCAAAAATAAATAAGAACGCGGATTGAGCACGGTCAACGTAAAGTACATGGATACATAGAATTGACAAAATTACTCCTTCTCGACATTGTCTATCAATTGCTCTAAAGCACAGTCCTGCTGAGAATAGCGAGCGGCTTGCATCATGTCATTGTACACCAAGCTCAGCAGTATCTCCTGACCGTCTGGACCCATGGGTCCAACCCGGGCCATATGCACCGGGTCCAGCTTGGTGAAGCGGGTCTTTACCATAGCCCACGCCTCGCGCGCTCCTTCTCGACAGGCCGAGATCTTCGATAATTCAAACCTTCGCCGAGACCCTTTAAAGAGACTGGCTAGATCAGACATACTGTGACGCCCCCGGTTCAATCGTACACTAGTCATACACGCAAACGTGTACGATCAAGCCCAGGGACTCACGGGAAGATATCACAACACAACTCTAAACACAAATAAACGGAGGTCCACAATATTACAGACCAGGGATCCGAAGATCCGAATACATAAGTCAGTCATACAGATAATATCTGGGTACAGACATAGTTAGACAAGTTTTGCCTTAAGAAGGCTAGCACAAACAGCAACACTAGATCGAAAGGCGTTGGCCTCCTGCCTGGGAGCCTCCGATCCTACTCCTGGTCAGCTGGCTCGATCCAGTAGTACGTGCCCTCTGGACCCGCCTGGTAGTAGGCTCCGGTGGTGGCGTCTGGCTCCTGGACTCCATCGTCTGGTGTATCATCAAGGTGGGGTATATGGGGGAAAAGAGAAAATAAAGCAACCGTGAGTACTCATCCGAAGTACTCAGCAAGCAAGGATCTATACTACATATGCAACATTATCAATGGAGAAAAGGCTGTATATGTGGACTGGGCTGCAGAAATGCCAGAATAGAGAGAAAGGCCTAGTCCTATCGAAGACTAGCATCTTCAAACATCTTCTCAAAGCCATCATCTTGCAGCAGTAGAAGAGAGTAGAATAGCATTTTATTTAGCAAACATGTTGAAGTACAGCTCAAAGATCCTTCCTCGACTCCCAGCGAGAAAGTAATCCCGAAGCTTCAATTAAGTAACAAGTATCCAGTTTAAGTAGTAGATTGGGATACACAAACTGAGCGTCCTTTACCGTAGGACCGGCTATCGATAGAAGATTCATCCCTGCAGGGGTGCACTACTGTTACCCAACACGCTCGATCAACTCTGGCCGGACATACTTGCTGGGTAATGCCCGTCCTCGGAAGATCAACACGAAGCAGCGCTCTACCTAGGCTCAGCAGAGAGGTCAGCACGCCGGACTAACCTATGCACCCAGGGGTCTCGGGCCATCGCCCTGGGCACCCTGCGCGTTTCGTGGCTGGCCGGGGTGCAGGCGCGACACTGAACTCGCCAGTGAAGTATCCAGCCCAATCCCGACGATCAGCCCGCACGGTGAATCGTGACGTCTGATAAGCTTTCGGAGAAACGTACATCGCAGAGGGCCCCATAACCATAATCCCGCGTGGTGGTAGTGCGTATAGGGCACGTCGACCCACTCAGATCACACACCCAAATCCAATAGGCTCAATTAGTATCAAGCGGAGACAATCAGAGTCTCTGATGCTCCGCCACAATGTCACACTCGAGTGCCCTTCCGGCACACTCGACAACATAGATCCCCAGCGGGTACCCACCAGGGTGGACCCGCCTGTGACAAGGGTCAAGTAACCGTGTGGTCATAATCATCAGGGTGAACGTATGAGGTATCACCCTCGAGGTTCACACTGAGGGGTTGCACGACAGAGTCGTATCGGACATGGAGAAGGAGGAATCACCCTCGATGACCACGACCGAACAGCTATGCTGCAGAGTATTCATCAGGAGTGCGTTACGAGGTATCACCCTCGGCACTCGATAGTAACTAAGCAGAGTCGTACAACTAAGGGGGGATGTGAAGTGAGGCGTCTGTCTCTGATCGACGATCACGTTGATCGAGTCGTCGATGAACAAGCAGGGGCGACAAAGTAAGGTGGTGGGGTCACAGATGGTTCATACCAACCTATACTAAACAGTTTATCATAGGCAGGTAGGGTAGCAATGAACAGGTTACAACAGCAGGCTATGCATCAGAATAGGAGCATACATTAACAGTAGCGAAATTCTAATGCAAGCAGGAGAATAGAATGGGCGATATCTGGAATGCTCAAGGGGGGGGGGCTTGCCTGGTTGCTCTGGCAAGAGGGGAAGGTCGTCAACGGGCTGCTCGTCGGTAGAGTAGTCGTATCCTGGTGCAGCGCCGTCGGTCTCGGCGTCTATCGAGAGAGAAGGAGGGGGAGAGAAACAATAAATTTCACGGCAATAATGCAAACAATATGTATGACATGCCTAAATGATATGCCGGGGTGTTCTACTGCCTAACTAAACGATTTAGTTAATTTAGGAATTTATTCGGATTTATTTAATTAGGGTTGGACACTATTCATTTATCGAAATCGGTCTAATTGTTCAACGTTCTTATAGTTGCGGGCGTCTGACGGGAATACAGAGGGCGTATCCGGGTTCGTATCGTCGTTCTGAGCAAGTTTCATGTATAAAATATTTTCATTGGAGTTACGGTTTATTTAATATGATTTTCTAAAGTTTTTATTAATTTCTGAAATTTAATTAATTATTTAATTCAACATTATCCGAAACAGTGCTGATGATGACATCAGCATGACCTCATGCTGATGTCAGCGGTTAATTAAGTTAATTACTAATTACTGTTTAATTAGCACTAATTAGTTAATTAGATTAACCTAATCAGAATTAATTAACTAATTAATTAATTAATTATTTTAATTATTTTAATTATTTATTTTTATTTCTTTCTTTCTAAAACATTTTTGGGGGTGGGCCCCCTTTGTCATAGGCCCAGAGGGGCGGGGCCCACTCGTCAGTGGCCCATGCGGCCACACGGGGCGGGCGTGGGCGCAGCCCGAGCGGGCGCGTCCCCGGGACGCTGGGTACGCACGACGCACGCCGGCGCCGGCGGCCAAGGCCAAGGGAGGCGGCGGGGTGAAGGGTGCGGGCGAGCGCGGAGCTCCAGAGGCGCGGGCGCGCATGGAGCTGGCGAGCCCGGGCGCGATGCGGTGGACGCAGAGGCGGGGCCGCGGTGCTAGGCTCGGGCGCGGCAACGGGACAGCGCGGGAGGCGGGATTGGCGCGACGCGGCGGCTCCGACGAGTGGTAGCGAGGGAGCGAGGCCTAGCAGGGCAGCAGCAAGCGCAGCGAGGAGCATGGGGGGGGAAGGAGAAGCGCGGGGTGAGGGGAACCGGAGCGGCGAGGAGCAGGGGCCGGCGCGGTAGCGTGGCCAGGTCGTGGCGGCGCGCCCGGTTCCGTCCCGCGAGCTGAGCAGAAGGGGAGGCCTGGGCCTCACCGTGATCGTAGGGACGGGGCAGCGGGGCGGGGGCGTTCGACGAACGCGACGGAGACGAGCAGGCCGGCGGGAGGCGCGGGCTCCGGGCGCGGCGTCCTGCGCGGGGCCGGTCGTCGCGGCGACGAGCGAACGGGATCGGTGCCCCGATCCAATCCAGTCAAGGAGGCGACGCAGGGGGGAGGGAATGTGGATCGGAGGGGGGCTAGGGTTTCGGCCGGGCCTTATAGGCTAGGGCGACGCAGGTGGGCCGGCCGCTGGGCTCCGGCCCGTTGGGCCGTGGGGGGGGGGGTTGCTCCTTTTTTTTTTTCTCTTGTTTTCTATTTCTTTCCTTTTTCTTTTCTTTTTATCTACTCCCTTTACTCTGCTAGTAATAGCTAGGCCCCAAAATGGTTTTTGTAAAACATGAGACCTAGTTCATAAATACCAGTGCATTATTCCCTAACACCTAAAATTAGTTTGGACAAAATATAATTCCATATTTATTTCAGATTTAATAAATGGTTATTAAATATTATCTTTATCCACTGTTTGAGGTTGTTCGAGTCACTTATCCAATTCCAATGATGTTGGTTTCAATTTTAGAATAGCCTCTGGAATATTTGTTATTTATCTGACATTTTAGTTTCTATGTTGGACAACTTTTATATTCCACTTTCATTTAAATTTGAATTTGACTTAGGAGTTGAAATGCAATATGATGCTAATGATGATTATGCACTATTAAGCTTGCTGACATGTCATTATCAAAAGCGATTACTGTTGCTAATCACCGGGGGTGTTACACATACTCTCTGGAGGTGCATCTGACGGCCATAACGCCTTCGCCATGCTCTTCAGGGCTTTCCGGGCCTTCTCATAGGTCTTCGACAGTTCTTTTAATAGGTTCCCGTCATACGTGCCTACTTCTTCCTCGGGTCGCCCAGTCAGGAGACCTAATAAACAGGTGTTGCACATCATCATTAACACATCAATGACACGGACCAATAGCGCGGTGCAATCAACGCTTACCGTATATGCCACCTTTTAGATTTTGGTTTTCCCCCAAAGCTTGTGCCAGCTGAGTCTTTAAACTCTCAATTTCCTCGGGTTGCCGTTTATTCTCCACCTTGAGCTCATTTTTCTCCTCATAACTCCGCGACAACACATGTTTACCAGCCTCAAGCTCTTTGCGCAACTCGTTCGCGGCCTCCGTGGCTGCATGACGAAAACAGTGTGAACACATAAAAACACCATATACCCTTCCCCGAGTTGGGAAGCGGTTCTTCTCACTTACCGGACTTATCGCTGCTGGCTTCTCGAGCCGCATCCAGTTTAGCCTTGGTGTTGACCAACTGTTTCCGGCTAGCCTCAAGCTCTTCAGCCAGGTTTTTGCTATGCTCTCTTGCGGCCTACAAAATTACATCATTAGAAATCCTTAACTCGGCCGTCCCTCCCGAATTAAGGCTTGGGGGATAGTTAGTTAGGGAACTTGCTCTCAAGCTATATACCTGCACCTTGCCGGCAATCCCATCAAGGCCTGTCCGGGCTGCTCCAAGGTATGCGTCTACCGAGTTAAAAGCATTAAACTCCTGTTCGGTAAAGGCGGTCTGGTGCAAAGTCTCCCTCCGGCGGCGATGGTTCATTACGCTCTCGACTTCGGAATTAGTGACCAAAACTTCATCGGAATCCGCCGGAGGCACGCCAGCCGCCGCATATTCGGAGGGGGCTCTGGCCCGTGCCGAAGACCGGGGACCGGAATTACGGTTCGGCGCATCCGGGAAATCTTCGGATTGATGTAGAGACACACGCCTTCTGCAAAGGTTGAGCAGACCTTAATAAACAAATGACAAAGGCGATCCTCGCTGCAATTCTAAAACGCGTTACCTCTGGGCAGAAGGGGCAGATGCGTCTGCCTCAGCGTAAGCTTTCCGTTTTGATCTCCCATCAAGGGTTGAAGCTGGCGCGGTCCGCGCTCCTCTCGAGGCATTTTTGCACGTAGTACGGCGACCCTTGGGAGCAGAAGTCAGCATGGGGGGGGGGGGGGGGGGGGTAGCGCGAGACGAGCGCCCTGTTCGGGAGGGGGTCTTCTTTTCACTTAATGTGGAAGAAGGAAGAACCTCGGGGTGATCAGCTGTCACGGCCACCCTGACGCCGTCAAGGCCCTCCTGATAGAACACCCTGTCTTCAAATTCGATCGACGTCTCTGGGTCATCATGATACCCCGGATCTCCTTCGCGAGAATGATTCTCTGGTTGAGGAGGAGGGTAACTGATGTACGCAACTTGACGCCTCCATCCCTGTTCAAGTAGCGATCAGTGAGAATTCGATGATATGTGGGCTCAAAATAATGGATTGTGGCTTACCCAGTCCGCCAGATTATATCCGGAGTAGCCTTCCCAAATACTCATGTGAGCGAACTCTGCTTCGTCCCCCTTGAAGAGGTCGGCCAGTATTTTAGCCAAGGCCGCCTTGTTGTCTGGCCCTTGCCACTGGTGACGTGTCACATCGTTGGTCCCGTTATAGCACCATAAGGGGTGACCCCGCTGTTGGAGGGGTTGCACGCATCGGGTAATGGCGATGGCCATAACCTCGACCATGGTCAACTTGCTACTGGTCAGCAGCCTAATCTTGGCTGACAGGGCCCGCACTTCTTCGCTGTCCTTTTGGGAAGGACCCTTGGGTCGCCAGTTGTACCGCTTTATAGGCGGGTCATTCAAATATTCTGGTAGCCCTTGCCGAATTGGATCGGTAAGGGGAACGTCTTCGATGTAAAACCACTCTGAAGTCCATCCTTCGGGATCTTTCTGTGGGGTCCCGATTGGGTACCCCATCCCAGCTATTCGCCATACCTCAGCACCTCCTACCTCAAATATAGATCCCTCCCGGAGGCGAGGGACAAGACAAAAGTACTTCCTCCACAAGTCAAAGTGGGGCTCGCAACATAGAAATATCTCGCACAAGGCCACGAATCCAGAAATGTGCAATATGGACCCTGGGGTGAGGTTGTGGAGCTGGATCCCATAGAACTCTAGTAGACCCCATAGAAAGGGATGGATAGGGAAACCCAAACCTCTTAGAAGGAAGGGTACGAGACATACTCTCTCCTCCTTGCTTGGGGCAGGGGAGTTCTCAGCAAGGGCGTGGCCATCGATGGAGATGAGACCGGTGCGGACTGGGACCAGATCGGCCAAAGGGAGGAAGCGTTGTGTCTGCAAGCGACTTAGCTAGATGCGCGAGACTAAACAACTTGACCAATCGCCTGGGAGTGGGCCATGAGGGCGCGAGGATGAACCTGGGATGTCAGCCATGGCGTTGGAAGATTGATTCAATGATGTTCTTGGAGAAAAGGGGGAGGATAACTGTTCTCAACACCTTTGGATCTATAAATAGGCATCTTATCGTGAAGCCAAAAGGATGGGTGCGTGGAACGGCGGCATTGGGCCACACGCTCTCTGAAAAGCGTGTAAGGTCCTTACCCCGAGGAACGGTATTGAACTTCAGTGGTCCCACCTCAGTTTTGAGATGTATTCGGATCTTAGAATCCTGAGACTGTCCGGACCTGAGTATATTAGATCGGGTTCCGGATCATGTTCGGCAGAATTTGCACGACTTCAAATGGAATGGAGGAACTCGTCTCGCAAGCCGGTGATGTGAAGATTCCAGAAGATGATCCTCGGTGTTGGAGGCAAGTTCGGGGGCTACTGAGGGAGTCATGGACTAAGGGGTCCTCGGGGCGATGGCCCATTGTATATGGGCCGGACTGCTGGAGCCGTGTGGTGACCGGAGACCTGTGAAGCCATGGTGTGCCCTCCAAGTCAAGGGTGGACGAGATCTCTTTCCTTCTTGTTGTAACTATCTTCGATAACCCTAACCCTATCGGTGTCTATATAAACCGAGGGTTGTAGTCATTAGGCGCAAAGCTATCTTCATCCCCCCGTATCCTAGGGTTTAGCTCGTACTGATCTCGAGGTAGATCTACTATGTAAACCACGCTATACAATCAATACAATCAAGCAGGACGTAGGGTATTACCTCTTCGAGAGGGCCCAAACCTGGGTAAACACTGTGTTCATCGTCCCTTGTTACCCGTCGATCCTAGATCCACAGCTCGGGACCCCCTACCCCGAGGTCTGCCGGTTCTGACACCGACAACAGGCATGCCAACAACAGGTCTATGTTTATCTTTTTCATCGGGTTTGCCAATTTTAGTAGCTTCATCATAGAAGTAAATAACATGCCCATCAATATTTTCTACCAGGAGATCTTTAACCATAGCAACACTAGGTTCTACTTTAATTTGTTTAGCAGGTTTAGGTGCTCTAATATTACTTTTGCGAACCACAGTTGAAACCTTAGCATGTTCCTTTATCCTAACAGGGAAAGGTGGTTTTTCAATATAAGCAGTAGGAACAACTGGGTCAACATTGTAAATAATAGTTTCATCTTTAGCTATGTCAGGTTCTTTAATTTCTTCTTTGATAGGGGGATGATATTTAAACCACTTCTCCTTAGGGAGATCAACATGAGTAGCAAAAGATTCACAGAAAGAGGCTACTATCTCAGAGTCAAGTCCATATTTAGTGCTAAACTTGTGAAAAGCATCGGTATTCATAAAAGATTTAACACAATCAAATTCAAGCTTAATACCCGACTCTTTACCTTCATCGAGTTCCCAATCTTTAGAGTTGTGTTTAGTTCTTTCTAAAAGATCCCACCTGAATTCAATAGTCTTCTTCATAAAAGAACCAGTACAAGAAGTATTGAGCATGGATCGATCATCATGAGAAAGCCGAGCATAAAAATTCTGAATAATAATTTCTCTTGAGAGCTCATGATTGGGGCATGAATATAACATTAACTTAAGCCTCCCCCAAGCTAGAGCGATACTTTCTCCTTCACGAGACCAAAAATTATATATATAATTTCGATCACAATGAACTAAATGCATAGGATAATTTTTTTGGTGAAATTCCAATTTCAATCGATTCCAATTCCAAGATCCAATATCATCGCATAGCCTATACCATGCCAATGCTTTTCCCTTCAAAGATAAAGGTAAAACCTTCTTCTTAGCTTCATCTCCGGGCAAACCTGCAAGCTTAAATAATCCACAAATTTCATCCACATATATCAAGTGCATATCAGGATGTTCAGTTCCATCTCCTGCATAAGGATTAGCTAGCAGTTGTTCAATCATACCCGAAGGAATTTCATAACCAATATTTTCAGTAGGTGCAGTAGGTTGAGCGGTAGCTAATTGTGGTTCCGGTCGAGGTGAAGATACCCCGAACAAACCCCTCAAAGGATGATTCTCCATAGTAACAAGTGACAATAAATTTCAGCATGCAGTAATAATTTTTCCTTACCAATTTCCACTTACCAAGAGCGCTTCACTCCCCGGCAACGGCGCCAGAAAAGAGCCTTGATGACCCACAAGTATAGGGGATCAATCATAGTCCTTTTGATAAGTAAGAGTGTCAAACCCAACGAGGAGCAGAAGGAAATGACAAGTGGTTCTCAGCAAGGTATTTTCTGCAAGCACTGAAATAGTCGGTAACAGATAGTTTGATAGCAAGATAATTTGTAACAAGCAAGTAACGGTAACGGTAAATAAAGTGCAGCAAGGTAGCCCAATCCTTTTGTGGCAAAGGACAGACCAAAACGGTCTCTTATGATAAGCAAAGCGTTCTAGAGGGTACACGGGAATTTCATCATATCACTTTCATCACGTTGATTTGATTCATGTTCGCTACTTTGATAATTTGATATGTGGGTGGACCGGTGCTTAGGTGCTGTTCTTACTTGAACAAACCTCCTACTTATGATTAACCCCCTCACAAGCATCCACAACTACGAGAAATGTATTAAGATAAAATCTAACCATAGCATTTAACTTTTGGATCCAAATCAGTCCCTTATGAAATAGTGCATAAACTAGGGTTTAAGCTTCTGTCACTCTAGCAACTCATCATCTAATAACTACTCCACAATGCATTCCCTTAGGCCCAAATATGGTGAAGTGCCATGTAGTCGACGTTCACATGACACCACTAAGGGAATCACAACATACATATCATCAAAATAATGAACACATATCAAGTTCACATGATTACTTGCAACATGACTTCTCCTGTGACCTCAAGAACAAAAGTAACTACTCACAAATAATAATCATGCTCAAAATCAGAGGGGTATTAAATAGGATAATGGATCTGAACATATAATCTTCCACCAAATAAACCATATAGTAATCAACTACAAGATGTTCCCCCGGCGGAATCGCTTCGCCGTATGGCAAAAGTGCTCCTACCCAAGTTCTGCCTTGAGACGGCGGCGCTTCGTCCCAAAAGTCCTCTCCTTATTTTTTTTCTAGGTCAAAATGACTTATATACCAGAAGAGGGGCACCGGAGGTGGGCCGAGGAGGGCACAACCCACCAGGGCGCGCCTGGGCTCCTTTGCGCCCCAGGTGGGTTGTGCCCACCTGGTGGGCCCCCTCTGGTAGTTATTTGCTCCAATATTCTTCATATATTCCAAAACAATTCTCCGTAAATTTTCAGCTCATTTGGAGATGTGCAGAATAGGTAACTCTGACGTAGCTTTTCCAGGTCCAGAATTCCAGCTGCCGGTATTCTCCCTCTTTGTGTAAACCTTGCATAATATGAGAGAAAAGGCATTAGAAATACTCCAAAAAGCATTATTATGCATAAAAAATTATAAATAACAGTAGGAAAACATGATGCAAAATGGACGTATCAAGCCCTCATCCATCGGTACTGCAGGGACGCAGTGACTTCCAATGACCACGCCAAGGACGAGTGGGAGGCTTCCTGGCCTGTGAAAAAAGAATGGATGATCGGTCTGGCCGAAGGAGATTGTTTGTTTAGACCAAGCGAGGTACATGGAATCCCTCCTGTTCCTCGTGTGGTGATGCCGGCATGTCATCTTTAGAGGACGTCGTGCCTTGGTGACCATGTTGACTCTTCGGACGTCCTTTGGGAAAGCTCGCTGGGTCTGTCCGTTAGGCTGCTGCTCAGGGTGTGCCCTGGGGTTGGTGGAACCGTGTTGTTCCAGCCCTCATTGTGTGTGGTGGTGGGATTATTCTTTTCACGGAGGAGTGATGTCTACTACGCAACCTTTCTTCTTGTAGACTCGTGTTGGGCCTCCAAGCGCAGAGTTTTGTAGGACAGTAGCAATTTTCCCTCAAGTGGATGACCTAAGGTTTATCAATCCGTGGGAGGCGTAGGATGAAGATGGTCTCTCTCAAACAACCGTGCAACCAAATAACAAAGATTCTCTTGTGTCCCCAACACACCCAATACAATGTTAAATTGTATAGGTGCACTAGTTCGGCGAAGAGATGGTGATACAAGTGTAATATGGATAGTAGATATAGGTTTTTGTAATCTGAAAATATAAAAACAGCAAGGTAACTAGTAACAAAACTGAGCAAAAACGGTATTGCAATGCTTGAAAACAAGGCCTAGGGTTCATTCTTCCACTAGTGCAAATTATCTCAACAATGATAACATAATTAAATCATATGGCAATCCCTCAACGTGCGGCAAAGAATCACTCCAAAGTTTCTAGTGGAGAACGTAGGACGAAAATGTGCATCAACCCCTATGCATAAATTACCCCAATGTCACCTCGGGAATCCGCAAGTTGAGTGCCAAAACATACATCAAGTGAATCAATAGAACATCCCATTGTCACCACAGATATCCCATCGCAAGACATACATCAAGTGTTCTCAAATCCAATACTCAATCCAACATAACGAAAACCTCAAAGAGCAAGACTCAATTCATCACAAGAAGGTAGAGGGGGAGAAACACCATATGATCCAACTATAGTAGCAAAGCTCGCGGTACATCAAGATCGTGCCAAATCAAGAACATGAGAGAGAGAGAGAGATCAAACACATAGCTACTGGTACATACCCTCAATCCCGAGGGTGAACTACTCCCTCCTCGTCATGGAGACCGCCGGGATGATGAAGATGGCCTCCGGTGATGGTTTCCCCCTCCGGCAGGGTGCCGGAACAGTCTCCCGATTGGTTTTTCGTGGCTAAAAAGGCTTGCGGTGGAGGAACTTCTGATCTAGGGTTATTTTAATAGGTTTGGGTATTTATAAGAATTTTTGGCGTCGGTCTCACGTCAAGGAAGTGCTCGAGGGGCCCACAAGCTAGGAGGGCGCGCCCTAGGGGGGTGGGCGCGCCCCCCAGGCTTGTGGCCTCCTCGTCCACTTCCTGGCCCAGCTCTGGTGCTTCGGGGGTCTCTTTTGGTCCATAAAAAATCACCATAAATTTTCAGCCCATTCCGAGAACTTTTATTTCTGCACAAAAAACAACACCATGGTAGTTCTGCTGAAAACAGCGTCAGTCCGGGTTAGTTCTAATCAAATCATACCAAAACCATATAAAATTATTGCAAACATGGCATGAATACTTCATAAATTATAGATATGTTGGAGACGTATCAGCATCCCCAAGCTTAATTCCTGCTCGTCCTCGAGTAGGTAAATGATAAAAGAAATAATTTATGAAGTGTGAATGCTAGCACAGTGCATAAGTTTGATCAATGATAGTTCCAAACACTTTTCTAGCATCATTATATATCATAAACAGTAGCTCATCTCATAAAACTTCTCATGATCAAGTAACAAGCTATTCACATGTTAAAGCATACACCATAAACTTTCTTGAAAACTAACAAACTATGTTCTTAGTCATCAAACAATTGCAATTCATCTTATTTTCAGGAAGGGTCTATGTAAGAGCTTTGATTTAGCAAATTCCACATACTAACTATCATATAGTCTTCCATGATTGCTGACACTCAAAGCATATTTTTAGAAAAAATAGCATCCATCGAACATAGAGAAAGATAGGGGCTTAATGTTTCGCCTCCCAACTTATTTACCATATAGATAATTGTCAACAATAATAATTCATGATCAAATATATTTGAATGGCCATATATGCTTGGATCTTTCCCCACCACATGGTACTTGCCAACTAGAGAATAATTGGGGTTTGAAATGAGAAGGAATACTACTGACTCTTGCATAAAAGTAAAAGATAGGCCCTTCACAGAGGGAAGCAGGGATTTGCATAGGTGCCAGATCTTGAAGCTTTTAAAACAGAGATGAATATAATTTTGAGAGGTATGCTTTCATTGTCAACGTAACAACCAAGAGTTCCCAATATCTTCCATGCTAGACACATTATAGGCGGTTCCCAAACAGAAAGGTAAAGTTTTTACTCCCCCTCCACCAACAAACACAAGCCATGGCTAGCCGAATCCTCGGGTGCCCTCCATACCAACAACAGTCCGGGGGAGTTTTATTTTATTATTATATTTTGATTTTGATTTTGATCATAGGATTGGGCATCCCAATTACCAGCTGCTTTCTCATGAATGACAAGCGAATAAACACTCACCGTGAGAATAACCCACCTAGCATGGAAGATACTGACCGCCCCTGTTGCTTAATGAGCGATTTGGGCATACAAAACAGATTATTATTTGAAGATATAGATTTTGGCACATGCAAATTTACTTGGAACGGCAGGTAAATACCGCATATAGGTAGGTATGGTGGACTCATATGGAATAAATTTGGGTTTAAGGAAGTGGATGCACAAGCAGTATTCCTGCTTAGTACAGGTGAAGGCTAGCAAAAGATCCTAAGCAAGCACCACATGTTAGAGGATCCATAACAATATAACTTCTATACAAATATACCCAAACATAACTCATTACGTTGTCTTCCTTGTCCAACTTCAACTAATTTTCTCAAGTTTGAAAATAATTAATGGGGCTCACAATCATAGAAGATGTCCAAGATAGTATATTTATATGTGAAATCTCTCTTGCTTCAATATTCTTTCATGAATTGTTCAAGTGACCAATGTTGTGTTTGCTAACTTTCAATAAATTTACCACCTATACTTCTTATATGTGAAGCCATTACTCCCCATGGGATAAGCATATGAAACATATATAATTTCAGATTTATTATATTCAATTCATTCAACCATTTACTCATAGGATATAAGTGAAGCACGAGAGTAAATGACAAACTACTCCAAAAATATATAAGTGAAGATCAATGAGTAGTCAAATAATTAAGTGGCTATGTGAAGACTCTCCATCATATTTTTTTTCCGATCTAAGTATTTATTAAAACAGCAAGCAAAACAAAATAAAATGACATTCCAAGGATAGCACATATCATGTGAAGAAGCAAAAACTTAGGCTCAACCGAGGCTAACCAATAATTGTTGATGAAGAAAGGCGGGATGCCTACCAGGGCATCCCCAAGCTTAGATGCTTGAGACTTCTTGAAATATTAACTAGGGATGCCTTGGGCATCCCCAAGCTTGAGATTTTGTGTCTCCTTAATTCCATTTATATTACGGTTTCCCTAAATCTTAAAAACTTCATCCACACAAAACTCAACAAGAACTCGTGAGATAAGTTAGTATAAATCAAATGCAAAACCTTATCATTCTCTACTGTAGAAAATTATTATTTAACATTGCATACTAAATGCCTCTGCATATTTAATACTCCTATCCTCAAATAGAATCATTAAATAAGCAAACATATGCAAACAATGCAAACATAATAGCAATATGTCTAAACAGGACAGTCTGTAAAGAGTGTAATTATACTCATATTTACCTAACTCCAAAAATTCTGAAAAATTACCACACTGTATAAAAATTGTTACTGCTCAACGTGTAAACATTTCAAGATTTTATCACGTTCTTACTTTCCATAAGAATTCAGACAATGATAGAAAACTTTCTGTTTTCAAAACAGCAACATATAGACTTGCAAAATAAGCATGGTAATGGCTATACATGACCTTTTTATTGAAATAAAAGATGCAAAACATTACTATAAATAACATCAAGCAAATACTAATAAAATAAAATTATGCTCCAAGCAAAATATCATGTGACGAATGAAAATATAGCTCCAAGTGAGGTTACCGATAATTTTGAAGACGAAAGAGGGGATGCCTTCTGGGGCATCCCCAAGCTTAGTTGCTTGGGTCTTCATTGAATATTACCTTGGGGTGCCTTGGGAATCCCCAAGCTTAGGGTCTTGTCACTCCTTATTCTCCTCATATCGATATCTCACCCAAAACTTGAAAACTTCAATCACACAAAACTTAACGGAACTTCGTGAGATGGGTTAGCATATTAAAACAAATCATTCACTTGGGTACTGTCAAAGACAAGATTCATAATTGTTTCCATATAATTCCTACTGTACTCTATAATTTCCACAATTTATATTAAGCAATATAAGCCATAGAAACTAGAAAACAAGCAAACTATGTATCGGAAACAGAATCTGTCAAAAAACAGAACAGTCTGTAAAGATCTGAATTATGCTCATACTTATGTTACTCCAAAAATTCTGAAAAATTAGGAAAACGTAGAAAAGTTTCATATAAATCTTGTGTAAAAAATTCAGAGTTTTCCACGCACCAGTGAATTTTAACAATTCTGTTACTGGACGCAAAAGTTTCTGTTTTTGCAGAATCAAATCGACTATCAACCACACTAGCCCAAAGGCTTTACTTGGCACTTTATTGAAACAAAAGCTATAAAATATGATTACTACAGTAGCTTAATAATTTGAACACACAAAAACAGTAGGGGTAAATATTGGGTTGTCTCCCAACAATCGCTTTTCTTTAATGCCTTTTTAGCTAGGCATGATGAGTTCAATGATGCTCGCACAAAAGATAAGAATTGAAACATAATGGGAGCATCATGAAGCATATGACTAGCACATTTAAGTCTAACCCACTTTCTATGCATAGGGATTTTTTGATCAAACAATTTATGGGAACAAGAATCAACTATCATAGGAAGGCAAAACAAGCATGACTTCAAAACTTTCAACACATAGAGAGGAAACTTGATATTAATGAGACATGTAAAAGCATATGTTCCTCTCTCATAATAATTTTCAGTAGCATCATGAATGAATTCAACAATATAACTATCACATAAAGCATTATTTTCATGATCCACAAGCATAGAAATTTTATTACTCTCCACATAAGCAAATTTATTCTCATGAATGGTAGTGGGAGCAAACTCAACAAAATAGCTATCATGTGATACTTGATTGCCATATTCAATTTGAGCATTAAAATGATGATGACAAGATTCATGGTGATCATTATTCTTTATATCATAAGTGTCATCACAATAATCATCATAGATAGCAACTTTGTTATCATAGTCAATTGAAACCTCGTCCAAAATAGTGGGTTCATCATTAAATAAAATCATGACCTCACCAAATCCACTTTTATCAATATTGTAATAAGATTCAACACCCTTTAAAATAGTGGGATCATTATTTCCTAGAGTTGACACTCTTCCAAACCCACTTTTATCAACATAATCATCATAATTAGGAGGCATGCTATCATCATAATAAATTTGCTCATCAAAACTTGGGGGACAAAAAATATCATCTTCATCAAACATAGCATCCCCAAGATTATGGCTTTGCATATCATTAGCATCATCGATATTCAAAGAATTCATACTAACAACATTGCAATCATGCTCATCATTCAAATATTTTATGCGAAACATTTTATTGAATTCTTCTTCTAGCAATTGAGCACAATTTTCCGCTCCATCATTTTCACGAAAGACATTATAAAGATGAATAATATGAGGCAACCTCAATTCCATTTTTTTAGTTTTCTTTTTATAAACCAAACTAGTGATTAAACAAGAAACAAAAAGATTCAATTGCAAGATCTAAAGATATACCTTCAAGCACTCACCTCCCCGGCAACGGCGCCAGAAAAGAGCTTGATGTCTACTACGCAACCTTTCTTCTTGTAGACTCATGTTGGGCCTCCAAGCGCAGAGTTTTGTAGGACAGTAGCAATTTTCCCTCAAGTGGATGACCTAAGTTTTATCAATCCGTGGGAGGCATAGGATCAAGATGGTCTCTCTCAAACAACCCTGCTACCAAATAACAAAGAGTCTCTTGTGTCCCCAACACACCCAATACAATGGTAAATTGTATAGGTGCACTAGTTCGGCGAAGAGATGGTGATACAAGTGTAATATGGATAGTAGATATAGGTTTTTGTAATCCAAAAATATAAAAACAGAATGGTAACTAGTAACAAAACTGAGCAAAAATGGTATTGCAATGCTTGAAAACAAGGCCTAGGGTTCATACTTTCACTAGTGCAAATTCTCTCAACAATGATAACATAATTAAATCATATGGCAATCCCTCAACGTGCGACAAAGAATCACTCCAAAGTTTCTAGCGGAGAACGTAGGACGAAAACGTGCATCAACCCCTATGCATAGATTATCCCAATGTCACCTCGGGAATCCGCGAGTTGAGTGCCAAAACATACATCAAGTGAATCAATAGAACATCCCATTGTCACCACAGATATCCCATCGCAAGACATACATCAAGTGTTCTCAAATCCAATACTCAATCCAACATAACGAAAACCTCAAAGAGCAAGACTCAATTCATCACAAGAAGGTAGAGGGGGAGAAACACCATATGATCCAACTATAGTAGCAAAGCTCGCGGTACATCAAGATCGTGCCAAATCAAGAACATGAGAGAGAGAGAGATCAAACACATAGCTACTCGTACATACCCTCAGCCCCGAGGGTGAACTACTCCCTCCTCGTCATGGAGACCACCGACATGATGAAGGTGTCCTCCGGTGATGGTTTCCCCCTCTGGCAGGGTGCCGGAACAGGCTCCCGATTAGTTTTTCATGGCTACAGAGGCTTGCGGCGGTGGAACTTCCGATCTAGGGTTCTTTTCGGAGGTTTGGGTATTTATAAGAATTTTTGGCATCAGTCTCACATCAAGGAGGTGCCCAAGGGGCCCACAAGCTAGGAGGGCGCGCCCTAGGGGGGTGGGCGCGCCCCCAGGCTTGTGGCCTCCTCGTCCACTTCCTGGCCTAGCTCTGGTGCTTCGGGGGTCTCTTTTGGTCCATAAAAAATCTCCGTAAATTTTCAGCCCATTCCGAGAACTTTTATTTCTGCACAAAAAATGACACCATCGTAGTTCTGCTGAAAACATCGTCAGTCCGGGTTAGTTCTAATCAAATCATACCAAAACCATATAAAATTGTTGCAAACATGGCATGAATACTTCATAAATTATAGATGCATTGGAGATGTATCAAGGAGCTGCTCATTGAGGCTGCAATCCCTTGTCAAATGCTGGGCCTTGTGGTTGCCATAGCTGTGGTACATGCAGGGCCCGTTCATTATCTCGTCATATGAGCAGGGAGTGCGCTTTGGCTTGCCGTTCCAGTGCTTCCTCTTGCCACCGGCCTCGTCTTTTTTGTTGGTCGTTGCGACGAGCTCGGAGTCTTGCTCTTCCTTGCACTTTTGGTCCACCCTATTCTTCGAGCTTCTACTCTTTGGGGCCTTGGCCCCTGCTGGCTCATTAGTTTTGGCCCCCGTGAGAGGTCGGCGGCCGGCCCGAGCTGTTTCTTCGCTAGTGGCAAACTCATTGGCGACCTTCATCAGGGCAGCCAGGAATGTCAACTTGCCTTGTCCTCTTTTTTTTTTCGAGCTTATGCCGGAACGGAGGGTCCTGGGTGCCGCTAACGAATACTTCTATGGTTGTTTCATCCGAGATGCTCGATGGTGTGTTTTTCTTCTTGAGCCAGCGCGCGGTGTAGTCGTGGACGGACTCCTTGTCTTCTTGGATGATGTTATGGGGGTCGGTGCCGCTTCCTGGCCGGTGGTAGGTTCCCTCAAAGTTATTGAGAAAAACATGATCGAAGTCCGCTGAGTTATGGATGGAGTTTGGAGGAAGCCCGCTGAGCCAAGACCGTGTGTGAGGGAGTCCTGGATTAGGTGGTCCTCGGGATGCCGGCTTGTCTCACATGGGCCGAATTGGTGGGCTGCATTGTATCTGGACCAAAGACCTTTTGTGCCTTGGTGTGCACCCCAAGACAAGATGGAAGATCCGGAGTTCCCATGATGTAACCGACTATCTGTAAACCCTAGCACCCCTGGTGTCTATATAAACCAGGGGGCTTAGTCCGTAGAGGCTAGAAGAACAATCCCCATCCTATTAGTTAGGGTTTAGTTCGTCTGATCTCATGGTAGATCTACTCTATAACCCCCTCATACACAAACAATATAATCAAGCAGGACATAGGGTTTTACCTCTTAGAGAGGACCTGAACCTGGGTAAACATCGTGTCTCGCGTCCACTGTGCCCCATCGATCCAAGATCCACAGTTCGGGACCCCCTACCCGAGATCCGCCGGTTTTGACACTGACACTGGTGCTTTCATTGAGAGTTCCGCTGTTGGATCGCCGGAAGGGTTGATGGCTCGCCTGATCATTGGAAACGGTGTTAACACTGGGGGCATCTCTGTCCCCGGACAACTTTTCGCATTGGGAAACATCGTTCTACACGCTAACGCGGCCGGTCAGCTAGACCGAATCAACAACTTTGCCCCTGAGCACCAGATCAGGTTCAGCAGCCTAGAGTATGTCACTGACGCTCGGGGCGATCTGGTCCTCACCAGCTTCTCAGCTTCACCCGAGGCGCTCGAGGTCCCAGAAGCGTCCGCTCTGGGGCCGCTTGCCGATCTGACCTCCGGATCAGCTCTCACTTCGTGCTCAGCTTCGAACCCTGATGCGACTGATGTGTCCAAAAACGCGGAGTCAACCCTGGTCGGACTCGCCCACCCTACCATAGACCCGGCTTCGAGCCGTCACACGATGTCGGCGTCCGATGACCAGGAGTCAACCCTGGCCGGACCCACTCTTTTTACTCCGGATCCGGCTTCGAGCCGTGGTGTGTCTTCGGCATACGAGGCTCGGGAGCCCGTTCTGAGCGTCAACCTCGAATACTCGAGGAGCATGGATCCTGCAGATCTTTTATTGCTAAATAGTGCGCTAGACCAGATTCGCGCCATGGGAGTCACCAACGGTTAGCCCTTGGTTTATGACCAGATTGGGCTTAGGCCCAATGACAGGGAAATCGCCACAATGCCCGTCACACACCTTGTCACCATTATTAAGGAAGTGGCCGAAGGAGCGAGGTCACCGAAACTGAAAACGAACTATATCCCGATTGGCGACAGCCTCACTCAGGCCTTGAGCCAGGGATCTGACTTCCACCCCGAGGAAAGCCTGGGACTAGACCCCGGTCTGCAACGTGATATTGAATCTGCGCCGCCTGGCTTGGACAATTCGGAATCCGAACTCAGGACATTGAACACCCTAGAAGTGTCCCGCGCCGCCACTAAAGCTCCGAATACGCCACCGGCTGGAGCACTATATTTTTTCCCACCCACCACCCACGAGGAATATTCCCCGGAATCAGGATGGGACCTAATATACGTTAAGCAGCAGCCCGGAGAAGCGGTCCATCACTATTGGGCTGGATTCCTCCTAGTTAAAAACAAGATGACAGACTGCTGCGATCAAGAAGCAATATCAGCCTTTCGGTTTAATTGCCGGGACGAAGGAGTCTTAAAGGCCCTCGCCCGTCGTCATGTGCAGAGCTTCACCGAACTATCGGACCTGGTCCGCAAATACTGCGCCATGGAAAACACCTGGAAAGAACAACAAATGCGTGTGGAAACAAACCACGCCGAACAGTCAAGTACAATTCGGGAAATGCGTGCACACGCACAGCGGTCGCCCGAACACGAGCCCGCTGAAAAAAGAAATAAATCCCCCGCCGGACCTAGATCGGCCCTGGATGAACTGTTGGATAAGCCATGTCCCATACACTCAACCCTGCTAAACACAAATCCAACTCATAGACTTCGAGCCTATTGGGTTGTTAGACAGGTCGCTAAAAGTGGCGAAGCTATACTTCGCCTTCAAACCCCCAGTAGAGGGTCAGAAATACCACCATCCAATGACAATAACATCCTAACCATCTACGAAACCTTCTCCTCGAACAATCAGAGGAAAAGAGCCCTTTGAGAGCTTAGTCAAATCCATCAGGTCACAGCAGCAAGCTCCTGGACGGACACCCCCATCACCTTTGATGCGGAGGACGAACCAAGCGCATGACCCATCCGAGCACCCGCCACATTAGTCCTCGACCCCATTGTGGACGACTTCAGATTAACTAAGGTGCTTATGGATGGAGGCAGCAGCTTAAATCTCATTTATGAGGATACCCTCGACAAGATGCAGTTCGACAGATCTCGAATCGAACAAAGCTACACTATGTTTCGGGGAATCATCCCCGGCAAGGAGGCACGCTGCTCCGGACGAGTCACTCTGGATGTAGTGTTCGGCACTCCAACGAACTATAGGACTGAAGAACTATTCTTCCACATTGTGCCCTTCTATAGCGGATACCATGCCTTATTGGGGCATGACGCATTCTCAAAGTTCCAGGCTATACCCCATTACGGGTACATGAAACTCAAAATGCCAGGGCCCAATGGTGTGATCACAATATCCAGCGATCCGGACAAAGCCCTCCGAGCCAAAAACAAAACAAAATCCCTGGCCCTAGAGGCACTATCTAAGGCTCTAGTAGCCGAAGAATTGACCACACTACGTACAGTAGTCGACAAAGATGATGTTACCCTCAACAAAAGACCCAAGTCTACATCCTTCAAACCAGCTGACGAAACCATCAAGTTCCAAGTACATCCGATGGACCCCAATAAAACAGCAACCATCGGAGCACAGCTAGACCCGGAGGTCGACGAGGCGTTGCGCGCATTCCTGCGCAAAAATTGGGTTATATTCGTCTGGCACCCTTCGGCATGCCAGGTATCCCACGCAGGCTGGCAGAACATAGCTTGAACATACTTAAGGGCTTCAAGCCGGTTAAACAGACGCTCCGCTGATTTTTCGAACCCAAGCATCAAGCTATGGGGGACGAATTAGCCAAACTACTCAAAGCCGGATTCATTAGAGAAATCAAACACCCCGACTGGCTGGCAAATTTGTCATGGTACCTAAAAAGGACAAATCCTGGCGGCTGTGTGTCGACTTCAAAGATCTCAACAAGGCTTGCCCCAAGGATCCTTTCCCTCTGCCTCGAATAGACCAGATCATCGACGCCACCGCCGGACACGACTCACTATGTTTTCTCGACGCTTACTCGGGATATCACCAAATCAAGATGAAGGAATCCGACCAACTGGCAACCGCGTTTATTACACCCTACGGACCATTCTGCTTCAACACAATGCCCTTCGGGTTAAAAAAAGCAGGAGCAACATATCAGCGCATGATTCAAACATGCCTGGAAACCCAAATCGGTAAAACAGTCGAAGCCTATGTGAATGATGTGGTCATTAAGACCAAACATGTCGGACAGTTGGTTGACGACCTCCGTCTCACCTTCAAAAACTTGAGAACATATGATATACAACTTAACCCGGATAAGTGTGTTTTCGGAGTTCCCGCCGGAAAACTGCTCGGATTCATTGTCTCCCATAGAGGGATAGAAGCCATTCCGGCTAAAATACAAGCTTTGTCCCAACTGGCAATACCCACAAAGCTCAAACACATCCAGAAGCTGGCTGGTTGCGTTGCAGCCTTGAGTCATTTCATCTCCCGCCTCGGCGAAAAGGCCCTGTTGCTCTACAAATTGCTCAAAAAGACCAAAAACTTCGAATGGACGGATGAGGCAACTGCCGCACTAGAGGAGATAAAGACTCTACGAGCAGGCAACCCCATTCTGACAGCACCTGGCATAGTCGAACCCATGTTGCTATACATGTTAGCCACAAACCAGGTTGTGAGCGATGTCCTCGTGGTAGAATGAGAGGTAGAAGGACACAAGTTCAAGGTGCAAAAACCTGCCTATTACGTGTCGGAAGTACTCACCCCGTGCAAATCCCGGTATCCGCACTATCAGAAGATCGCCTACACGGTTTTCATGGCATCCCGCAAACTTAGACACTACTTTCAAGAGTGTTCGGTTACCGTGGCATCCGAAGTACCCTTAAATGATATTATCAATAATAGGGACGCCACAGGCCACATCACCAAATGGGCAATAGAGCTCCTGCCCTTTGAAATTGTGTACAAGCCACGCCACACTATTAAATCTTAGGTGCTGGCTGATTTTCTGGCCGAATGGACGGAAGCCGAACTTCCCCGGGAATGTAGTACATACTCACACTGGACAATGTATTTTAACGGTTCCAAAATGCTGGCCGGACTGGGGGCTGGTGTTATCCTCACGTCCCCCACATGCGACACTATTCGGTACGTACTACAGATTATGTACACAGACTCCAACAACGCAGCCGAATACGAAGCCCTGTTGCATGGTCTTCGGATGGCAACCTTAATGGGTGTTCGGCGGCTTGAGGTGAGGGGAGATTCCAACCTCGCCATCTCCCAAGTCAATGGCGAGTTCAACGCCAAGGACCCAAAAATGGCGGCATACTAAAATGCCGTCTTAAGAATATCAGCCCGGTTTGAAGGGTTAGAATTCCACCACGTCTCTAGAGACAGTAATCAAGCTGCAGATATCCTCACCCGCATGGGCGCCAAGCGCAACCCCGTCCCTACAAACACCTTTCTAGAGCGGCTCTTTAAGCCATCCGTGGTGTGGCAGGACGGGGATCAGGGTACAACAACCAATGGGCCCAAACAAATCGTCCCTCCGGCCATTGAGCCAGACAACGAAATCATCGGTGGCTCCACAGTTGAAGAAACCACTTCAGATCATGAGGTCATGGTCGTAATCGCACCATGGACCAAGCCTTCCCTTGCCTACTTGATACGGTAGGAGCTCCCCAACGATCAGACCGAGGCACGGTGCATAATTCGGCGCTCTAAAGCCTACAAGGTCCACGAGGGCGAGTTATATAAGAAAAGTGCTACTGGAGTCCTACAGCGGTGCATACCGAAAACAGAGGGGCAACAACTTTTGGCCGAGATACATGCTGGCATGGGCGGCCACCACATGACAGCTCGGGCCCTGGTAAGCAAGGCCTTCCGAGCAGGGTTTCTGGCCTACCGCCCACCAAGACACCCGTACTCTATTCCAACACTGTGTTGGATGCCAGCTATTTGCTAATCAAAACCACATTCCCCCCATGGCTCTCCGAACTATACCAATTACCTAGCCTTTTGCAGTCTGGGGGTTGGACATGGTTGGACCACTTAAAGGGGGAACCAAGAAAAAGAAATACCTACTGGTAATGGTCGACAAATTCACTAAATGGATTGAAACAAAGCCAGTAACTTCAGCAAAGTTCGGACAAGTTATCAACTTTATATCTGGCGTGGTACACCGTTAAGGTGTCCCTCACAGTATTATCACGGATAACGGATCCAATTTCACGGCCCGGGAAGTCAAAGACTGGTGCGCTACCATGGGCATCAAGCTCGATTACGCTTCGGTGTACCACCCGCAAACCAATGGACAAGTTGAGAGGGCCAATGGACTAATCATGAGCAGCATTAAGCCTCGCCTAGTTCGTTCCTTGAAACAATCTGACTGTGACTGGGTGGAGGAGCTCGACTCCGTGCTTTGGGGACTGCGCACTACCCCAACTGATCAACGAGATACACACCCTTTTTCATGGTGTACGACACAGAGGCAGTCCTACCTTGTGACATTATTCACGACGCACCTCGAGTGCGCATGTATGAGGAAAAGGAGGCCGAGTTGGATCGGCACGACGACCTCGATGCCTTGGAAGAGGAACGGGACGTTGCTGGCGCTCGCTCTACATTTTATCAGCAGCAGGCCCGACGTTACCAGAGTAGGGAAGTTCGGGCAAAGGCATACAGCATCGAAGAACTCGTCCTCCGCCTCCCTAAGAAGCAAAAGAACAAGTTCTCGCCTAAATGGGAGGGCCCTTTCATAATTGATGAAGTTTTAGCAGGAGCAGCGTACCACATTCGCAACCCGGCCGATGACCGCCTCGAACCAAACCCCTGGAACGCAGCCCGGCTTCGGCACTTCTACGGCTAGGTGTGCCCACGTCAGCCCACTATCCCTTTCCTCATGGTAAAATCCTTTTCTTTTTTTCTTTTGGATCATTAGCATCCCCCAGGCCCTGTTCGGATAAACCGAATCCTGTTTAGGCCCTCTTGATTGCACATCTTCAAATGTAACACCCAGATTTTACCTGGGGCTCCTTTAAAGCAGCCAATTAATATATTTCTGTGCGCATAATCATTTCTGTCGTGTTCGCACTCTCTTGAATACCTCTTCAGCCATCATATTCACCAATTTGACTTAAGTTTTTGCCAAGCTGGGTTGCCTGGCTCCTGTGTTTATCTCCTACGTTACCGATTGTTCGGCTAGGGGGTAAAGGGAGCACCTCTGCGATTGTTACGACCGGGTCGGCCGTGCACGTACCTCAGACGGGTGAAGATGAAAGCTAGCGTTCTTAAGAACACAATGGGTCAGCCATGAGGGAAATTATAAACATCTTGGTGTTCGTCACCAACACTTGGGGATTCGGCCCCCGCATCAATTATTCGCATACCTCGGGTATCTGAATACAAAAGTCTGCACTTGGCATGATGAACCTGAAGAAAGGAACCCATCGAGGAACTATTTTCTTCAGAAGATGTTTCTTATATTAAACAGTAATATAACATAACTCTCCGCATGCGTTTTTGTCTGTTTGCACCCAAAGGCCGGATTGCCTGGTTACCGGAAGTGATTTTCCTGCTTACCCCAGGTCACATAGTACGGAACACTTCCCGATCACTGGTCGGGGAGGCGGAAGCCGATGGCCGGTTAAGACAATGTTTTACAGTTTGAATCGAGAATGTTCGATGTAAAGTACATAATTACATAGAATCAAACACATCACTCTTTGTCCACATTGTCTATTATGCTATCTAAAGCACAATCTCGCTGGGACAATCGAGCTGCAGGCATCACTTGGTCATAAACCAAATGAAGCGGTATTTCCTGCCCATCTGGCCCTGCTGGCCCTACACGAGCCATATGCTCTGGCTCGAGTTTCCTGAATCGGGTTTTCACCATGGCCCATGCTTCTCACGCAACCTCCCGACAGGATGATATTTTCCACAACTCAAAGCGCCGCGGAGCTCCCTTAAAGCGATTTGCCAGTTCGTCCATATCGTCCGGTGCCACGTTGGTCGGCCATAATGCCTTCACCATGTTCTTCATAGCCTTTCGAGCTTTCTCATGAACCACACACAGTTCCTTTAGCATGTTCCCGCCAAAGGACTGGACTTCCTCTCCAGGCCGGCCAGTCAGGAGACCTAGCATCAAAAGCATGGCATATCTTTCACATTCAAGCATGGTACAAGTTTATATGTATCCAACGCTTATGGATAAATTTACTAAACATGCCGGTTCTCAAGCTCTGGTTTTCTCCACGAACTTGCGCCAATTGAGTTTGTAGACTCTCCAGCTCTTCGGCCTATTGCTGGTTCTCCGTCTTCAATTTGTTGGTCTCCTCCTGGCTTCATTTCAAAACCCGAAGACTGGCTTGATGCTGTGACTCTGCATACCATTGAGTTCCTTTGGCGACATCCAAGTCTTTTTGTAGTTGACCTATGGATTCAGCTGCTACACAAATAGCTAGTGTTAAACAAAGCGCGATGGCATACTCCATGCAAGATTTAGAGCTTTCCCTCACCATGGGCCTCGCTAGTGAACTTCTTCACAGCTTCCAGTTTGGCTTCCGCATTAGCTAACCATGTTTGGCTTAGCTCAAGATCCTCGGATAATTTCTTATTCTAGTCCTTTAAGGCCTGCAGCACACAACAACATTTTTCAGACCCTTAACTCAGCCGTCCCGCCCGAATCAAGGCTCGGGGGCTATTGGGTTAGCATTTATATTCGGCTATTGGAACTTATCCCTTACCTGCATATCGGCTGATAGAAGGCTGGCAATTCCCTTGAGACCTATCCGGGCTGCCCCGAGGTATGCGTCGACCGAGTTAAAAGCATTAAACTCTTGGTCGGTAAAGGTGGCCTGGCGCAGTGATACGTCTCCAACGTATCTATAATTTTCGATTGTTCCATGCTATTATATTATCTATTTTGGATGTTTTATATGCATTGATATGCTATTTTATATTATTTTTGGGACTAACCTATTAACCTAGAGCCTAGTGGAAGTTTCTGTTTTTTCCTTGTTTTTGACTTTTACAGAAAAGGAATATCAAACGGAGTCCAAATGGAATAAGACTTTATGATGATTTTTCTTGGACCAAAAGACACCTACGTGACTTGGAGGGAGGGTCAGAAGAGTCCCGAGGAGGCCACAAGCCCTCAGGGCGCGCCATAGGGGGGCGCCCCTGGCTTGTGGGCCCCTCGCGAGTCCCCTAACCCTAGTTCCACCTCTATAAATTCTCAAATATTCCCCAAACATCAGAAGCATCCACCAAAATACTTTTCCGCCGCTGCAAGCCTCTGTTCCCGTGAGATCCCATCTTGGGCCTTTTCCGGTACCCTGCCGAAGGGGGATTCGATCACGGAGGGCCTCTACATCAACCTTGTTTCCTTTCTGATGAAGCGTGAGTAGTTTACCACAGACCTACGGGTCCAAATCTAGTAGCTAGATGGCTTCTTCTCTCTCTTTGATCTTCAATACCATGTTCTCCTTGATGTTCTTGGAGTTCTATCCGATGTAATCTTCTTTTGTGGTGTGTTTGCTGAGATCCGATGAATTGTGGATTTATGATCAGATTATCTATGAATATTATTTGAGTCTTCTCTGAACTCTTTTATGCATGATTAAGATATCTTTGTATTTCTCTTCGAACTATCGGTTTGGTTTGGCCAACTAGATTGGTTTTTCTTGCAATGGGAGAGGTGCTTAGTTTTGGGTTCAATCTTGCGGTGTCCTCACCCAGTGATAGAAGGGGTAGCGAGGCACATATTGTATTGTTGCCATCAAGGATAAAAATATGGGGTTTATGTCATATTGCTTGAGTTTATCCCTCTACATCATGTCATCTTACTTAAAGCGTTGCTCTGTTCTTATGAACTTAATACTCTAGATGCAGGAAGGAGTCGGTCGATGTGTGGAGTAATAGTAGTAGATGCAGAATCATTTCGGTCTACTTGTCACGGATGTGATGCCTATATTCATGATCATTGCCTTAGATATCGTCATAACTATGCGCTTTTCTATCAATTGCTCAACAGTAATTTGTTTACCCACCGTATGTTTTCTTCAAGAGAGAAGCCTCTAGTGAAACCTATGGCCCCCGGGTCTATTTTCCATCATATATTTTCAGATCTATAAACCAAAAAACCCAAAAATACCTTGCTGCAATTTATTTATATTTACTTTAGTTTTCTCTTTTATTTATCTTTTATACCTATCTCTATTAGATCTCATTCTTGTTCGTGACCGTGAAGGGATTGACAACCCCTTTTTCGAGTTGTGTGCAAGTGCTTGTTAGTTTGTGCAGGTGCATAGATTTGAGACTTGCTTGAGCCTCCTACTGGATTGATACCTTGGTTCTTAACTGAGGGAAATACTTATCTCTACTTTGCTGCATCACCCTTTCCTCTTCAAGGGAAAAATCAACGCAAGCTCAAGAAGTAGCAGGAAGAATTTCTGGCGCCGTTGCCGGGGAGGTTCTACATCAAGCCTACCAAGTACCCATCATAAACTCTCATCTCTTGCACTTACATTATTTGCCATTTTCCTCTCGTGTTCCTCTCCCCCATTTCTAAAACATTTTCAAAAAAACACAAAAATATTTGCCTTTTTATTCACCCTTCTTTCGTTCGTCTTTTCGTTTGCTTTTCGTTTGCTTGTGTGCTAGATTGCTTTGTTTGTCACGATGTCTCAAGAAAACACCAAGTTGTGTGATTTTTCCAACACCAATAATAATGATTTTATTAGTACTCCGGTTGCTCCCGCTACTAGTGTGGAATCTTATGAAATTAATGCCGCTTTGTTGAATCTTGTTATGAAAGAACAATTTTCCGGTAGTCCTAATGAAGATGCCGCATCCCATCTAAATAATTTCATTGAGTTGTGCGATATGCAAAAGAAAAAATATGTGGATAATGATATTGTTAAATTGAAGCTATTTCCGTTCTCACTATGAGATCGTGCTAAAACTTGGTTTTCATCTTTGCCTAAAAATAGTATTGATTCATGGAATAAGTGTAAAGATGCTTTTATTTCCAAGTATTTTCCTCCCGCTAAGATCATCTCCCTTAGGAATGATATAATGAATTTTAAGCAACTTGATCATGAACATGTTGCACAATCTTGGGAGAGGATGAAATTGATAATAAGAAATTGCCCTACTCATGGTTTAAGTTTATGGATGATCATACAAATTTTTTATGCCGGATTGAATTTTGCATCTAGAAATCTTTTAGATTCCACCGCGGGAGGTACTTTTATGGAAATTACATTAGGAGAAGCTACTAAACTCCTAGATATTATTATGGCAAATCACTCTCAATGGCATACCGAAAGATCTTCCACTAGTAAAAAAGTGCATGCGATTGAAGAAATTAATACTTTGAGTGGAAAGATGGATGAACTTATGAAATTGTTTGCTAGTAAGAGTGCTCCTATTGATCCTAATGATATGCCTTTGTCCACTTTGATTGAGAATAATAATGAATCTATGGATGTCAATTTTGTTGGTAGGAACAATTTTGGTAATAACGCATATAGAGGTAATTTCAACCCTAGGTTGTTTCCTAGTAATTCCTCTAATAATTATGGTAATTCATACAACAATTCTTATGGAAATTATAATAAAATACCCTCTGATCTTGAGAACAATATTAAAGATTTCATTAATTCTCAAAGGAATTTCAATGCTATGGTAGAAGAAAAATTGCTTAAGGTTGATGATTTGGCTAGGAACGTTGATAGAATTTCTCATGAGATTAATTCTTTAAAGATTAGATCTATGCCACCTAAGATTGATATTAATGAGTCTCTAAAAGCTATTAAAATTTCTATAGATGAATGTAAAGAGAGAACTGCGAGGATGCGTGCTAAGAGAGATTGGTTTGTAAAAGCATGTTCTTCTAGTTTGTGTGAAAATAATGATGAAGATCTTAAAGTAATTGGTGTGACTCCTATTGAATCTTTGTTCGCTGAAATAAATCTTGATAAATAGGGACTGGAGATGAGTCAACTTTAGCTAGAAGGCATCCCAATAATTTGGAGGGTGAAGATCTTAATGAAAAAATAGATAAAAGTGGGATTGGAGAGGTCAAAACTTTAAGTAGCGATGAACCCACTCTTTTGGATTTCAAGGACTTTAATTATGATAATTGTTCTTTGATAGATTGTGTCAGTGTTCTGGGATCGGGGGTACCCAGACTTGCCTACCTACGGCCCAGCGCGTGGCCCCATCGACGGCCCGGTACGGTCCAGCTACAAGACCCTGCGAGCAAGAACCTCGCGAGGACCCCCCGGCCTTGCGAGGCGAACGACACCAAGACCTCCGGAGGGGCAGCTCCCCAAGCTTGCCTACTGAGGAGCGGAGATTTCTATGCAGGTACCCTGCCTCATGAGGCTCGCAGTGACGTGAGCCATGACGACCAAGGCCAGGCGGGTGCCAGCGGGCGCAGAGGAGGACAGTTTCCTCTCTGGTGCTAAGGAGGCAAGGACCAGCGCGGGTTCCCGAGGGATCCCCCAAAGGTTTCCACTCCGGTGCAACAAGACCAAGACCACGATCTCGGCAGGATGGATGTCATCACCGAGCCCACCACCGCTTCATGGCCAGAAGCTTTGCAGGCAAAGACCACCTTTTGTCAGGATAAGATGTACCTCTTGTCCCCCTTCAAATTGGCCGTTGTGGAATCCCTTCCCGCCTAAGCTATGAGGGAAGAGGACCAAGGCCACTATAAATATAGACCAACGTCCATCGTAGAGAAGGATCGACTCATTCTCATCCCCTGAGCCCTCACGAGGCAGCTCACCCACTGTACTAGTTCATCTTCAACCTCCTCGTGAGGCCAATCCACCACAAAGCAGGAGTAGGGTCTTACACCGCAAGGTGGCCCGAACCTGGGTAAATTGCCGTGTTCTTCCTTTCCCCGCTCGCACGAACTCGACGAGGCCAAGCCATGGAGTGATGAGCTTGAGGCTGCGGCTAGGCTAGGTCTTCGTACACGCCCCAGAGTTCGAACCTTGTTGGGTCCATGGAGCCCCGATTCCGACATTTGGCGTGCCGGGTAGGGGCGTGTTGAAGTGCTCCCTTTCGCTCCGCCCCTTCTCGCCTCACCGCTTCCATGGACGATGCCGTTCGCCTGGCCTCTCGGACCGCCGCCTTGGTGAGCCCTGCTGGTTGCCCCGCCTTCACTCCTGCCTACGCCGAGTGCGATGGCCGGTCAGGTTCAGGCCGGTGTTACCCCCGCGCTACGATGGTGCAGCCGACCCCGAGGAGTTTCTCCAGCTGTTTGCTCAGAGTATTCGGGTAGCGGGAGGCGACGACAAGGCCATGGCAAACTGGCTCCATCTGGCCCTCGCAGAGGTCTCGCACTCTTGGCTCCTCGGCCTCCCGGAGGCCTCGGTATCCTCCTGGGAAGAGCTCCGCGGTCAGTTCATCACGCGCTTTGCGGCTTCGGGGGCCCTGCAGTCGCTTGCATCCTCGGCTGGTCGCAGGCACCCGCATCTGGTCGCCACGTTAAGTAGGTCTTCCGACAGGCAAGCGCCGCTGGGCTTCGGCCTGGAACCCCGCGAGGCCGCGTGCGGCGCGAGGTCGCCATCACCTTCGACTCCAAGGACCGCCTCAAATCTGCGGTCGCCGCCGGTGCGCTCCCCATGCTGTGCATGCCCACCATCAGTAACATCGCGGTCACCAAGACCCTCATCGACGGTGGCGCCGGCCTCAACGTACTCTCCGTGGAGGCCTTTGAGATGCTTCAAGTACCGTATGACCAGCTCCTGCTAACCAGGCCATTCTCAGGGGTGACGAAGGGCTCCGCCACCCCCCTTGGGCAGGTGCGCCTCTCCGTCACCTTCGACAAGCGCGACAACTACCGCACCGAGCTCATCGACTTCGACGTGGCCCGCATTGGCCTCTCGTATAATGCCATCTTGGGATACCCTGCCCTCGCCAAGTTCATGGCAGTAACCCATTCAGGCTTCAACATCGTCAAGATGCCGGGAAGCAGCGGAGTCATCACCATGGTTGGTGACAGAAAGGATGTGGTGCAGGTCCTCAAGCTCGCCTACACGGCGGTGGCTTCACGCCTGGACGCTGAGGGCGCCCCAGAGGCCCCCCGAGGCCACGCCCGCAAAGAAGAAGCAACTGTTCTCCCAGGACCGCGCCGAGACAAAGAAGGTGCCTGTCGATGGTGATGACTCGGGCCCCACCTTCACCACTGGCGCCAGCCTCCCTCCGGAGCAGGAGGAAGCGCTGGTTTGTTTCCTCTAGGTAAACAAGGATGTGTTTGCATGGGAGGCGTCCGATCTGGTGGGTGTCCCGAGGGAGGTAATCGAGCACCACCTGCCAGTATGCCCCGGCGCGCGCCCGATGAAGCAGAAAGCACGACGCCAAGCACAGGAGAAGCAGGCATTCATTGTTTAGGAGGTGCGCAAGCTACAAGAAGCCGGGGTCATTTGGGAAGTGCGGTACCTGGAGTGGCTGGCCAACTCGGTTGTTATTCCCAAGAAGGGCGGAAAGGAGCGCATGTGCGTCGACTTTACAAGCCTCAACAAAGCTTGCCCTCAGGACCCCTTCCCGCTTCCGCGCATCGACCAGTTCATGGACTCCACTGCGGAGTGTGATCTGCTGTGCTTCCTGGATGCTTTTTTGGGCTATCACTAGATCAAGATGGCAACCGAGGACGTCGAGAAGACGGCCTTCATTTCCCCGTGTGGCATGTACTATTACACCTGCATGCCCTTCGGGCTGAGGAGCGCCATTGCCACCTTCCAGCGGCTGATGCACATCATGCTGGGACCGCAGCTGGGGAGGAATGCAGAGGCGTATGTTGACAACATCGTAGTCAAGTCACGTGAGGCAAAGACCCTGGTCGAAGATCTGGAGGAAACGCTCGCCAACCTGCGCAAGGTGAACCTGAGGCTTAACCCAGAGAAGTGCGTTTTCGGGGTCCTGTCAGCCAAGCTGCTCAGTTTCCTCGTCTCGCATCGAGGGATCGAGGCCAACCCCGAGAAGGTCAAGGCAATTGAAAAGATGCGACTGCCTCAGACACTCAAGGAAATGCAAAAGCTGGCAGGGTGTGTGACTTCCTTGGGGCGCTTCATCTCTAAGCTCGGCAAACGCGCCCTCCCCTTTTTCAAGTTGATGAAAAGAACGGGCCCCTTCGAGTGGACCCCGGAAGCAGAGGCGGCCTTCGAGGACCTCAGGAGGTACCTCACGAGCCCCCCATCATGGTGGCGCCTTGTCCTCGCGAGCCTTTGGTGCTCTACCTGGCCGCCACCCCGCACTCAGCCAGCGCGGCGCTTGTGGTGGTCCGGGAAGAGCGCATCAGCACCAGCGTGGGGCCTGGCAGCCTGCGTAAGGCCCCATGGCCTCGCCGCCATAGGACGGCGCTCCAGGGGCCCCCGCCACTCCATCGCCTGATGAGGCGCCCGAACCCCTCGCGTCCCACGCGAGGCAGGATGATGTCAGCACCTCGCGCCTCGTCGAGTATCTGGTTTACTTCATCAGCACCATGCTGCGGGACGCGCACGCGCGCTACCCTATGCAGTAGAAGCTCCTCCTCGCACTCCTCGTGGCTTCTAGGAAGCTGCGCCACTATTTCCAGGGCCACCCCATCAAGGTTGTATCCGCATACCCACTGGAGAAAATACTGCACAGCCCCAACGCTACCTGCAGAGTCGTTGAATGGAACATCGAGCTCCAGGCTTTCCAGCTTGAGTTCAGTACGACTCGGGTTATCAAGGGGGCTGCCCTTACCGACTTCCTGGCAGAATGGACGGATGCTCTAGCCCAGGGGCCAAGCGAGGACCGGTCCCTCACGCCCAGCGATGAGGTGCTCGACGGTTGGGTCATGCACTTCAACGGCGCCTTCGCGCGACAGGGCGCGGGAGCTGGAGTCATGCTCATCTCCACAACCAAGGACAAGCTCTTCTACGCCATGCAGCTTTGTTTCCAGCATGGCGAGAAGGTCTCCAACAACATCACGGAGTACGAGGGCCTGATCACCGGGCTCAGGGCCACAGCTACCCTGGGGGTCTGGCGCCTCACCATCAAGGGCGACTCCCAGCTCCTCGTCAGCTTCTCCAACAAGGAGTACAAACTGAAAGACGAGCACATGGAGGCATACCTGGAAGAGGTATGTAAAATCGAAAAGCGTTTCTTGGGCTTGGAATTGCACCATGTTCCGCGTGGCGCGAACAGGGAAGCAGATGACATCGCCAAGAGGGCATCCCGCTGCGAGCCTCAAAAACCGGGCGTCTTCGAGGAAAGGCTCTTCAAGCTGTCGGCTGCGCCTCCTACCGCAGGCCTGACGCTGCTTCGGGAGGACCCGCCGCTTGCGCCGCCCTCGGGCGCTCCAGCATGCGGCCCGACCTCAGGAGCCCGCCTGCTCCTGGCGTTGGAACCTCAGGCGGGCGACTAGACCGAGGAGTTCAAGGCGTACTTGCTCCGTGGCGCCCTGCCGGAGAAGGAGGAAGATGTAGAGCACGTGGCTCGGCAGGCCACTGCTTATTGCTTGCAAGACGGCGAGATGTACCGCAGGCGCCCCAATGACGTCTCGCTGCGGTGCATATCGGAGGAACAAGGGCGCGAGCTATTGGCCAACATCCATGGTGGAGACTGTGGGCACCATTCTTCGTCACGCACCCTCGTGGGAAAGACATTCCGCAGCGGGTTCTACTGGCCTACGATGCTCCATGACGCCACTGAGCTGGTCCGATCCTGCGAGGCATGCCAGTTCCATGACAAGCAGATTCACCAGCCGGTGCAAGGACTCCAAACCATCCCGCTCTCATGGCCTTTCGCGGTCTGGGGGCTGGACATTCTAGGCACATTCCCTCAGGCAGCCGGCGGTTACCGCTACCTCTACGTCTCCATCGACAAGTTCACTAAGTGGGCGGAGGTGGAGCCTATGCGCACCATCCCCGCAGGGTCGGCTGTCAAGTTCATCAGGGGCCTTGTGAGCCGATTCGATGTACCCCATCGCATCATCACCGACAACGGCTCTCAGTTCACAAGCAATCTCTTCAGGTCATATTGTGCTAACCTTGGAACGCAGATATGCTACGCTTCGGTGGCGCACCCACGGAGCAACGGCCAGGCCGAGCGCTCCAACGCGGAGGTCCTGATGGGCCTCAAGACTAGAAGCTTCAAGAAGAAGCTTGACACCTACGGCAGGGGTTGGCTAGACAAGCTGCAGTCGGTGCTGTGGTCCGTCTGCAACACCGCAACTAAGCCCACCGGCGAAACCCCATTCTTCCTCGTCTACGGGGCCGAGGCGGTCCTCCTGCTGGAGTTCAAGCATCGTTCCCCGTGAGTCCTGGCATTTGATGAGGCACGTCAGGACGTCTTGCGGGGGACTGATCTTGTGCTTGTAGAGGAGGCGCGCCGCCAAGCCTCCCTCCGAGCCGCAAGGTACTAGCAGACCTGCGGCGCTACCATTGCCGCAGCGTCCGCCCCCGGAGTCTCGAAGTCAGAGACCTCGTCTTGAGACGGGTCCTCTCCTGGGAGGGCCTCCACAAGCTCTCGCCCATGTGGGAGGGCCCGTTCAGGGTTGCCCGTGTCTCCAGGCCTAGTGCCACGCGCTTGGAGACGGAAGACGGGGTCCCCATCCAGAATGCCTGGAACATCCAGCACCTTCGTAAGTTCTACCCATGACACTCTCACGTAATAATGAGTGGGGCTGTACACGCCCCATAGTCTCCCAGTGCACCATTTCGCAGCCTTGCGGGAGCTCCCGCCCATGGCCCAGTGGAAGCCCCATGCTCCACGCTGGTGGAAACGGTCAAACAACGACTATGCCCACGCCCAAGTGGAGGCCCCATGCTCCGCGCTGGTGGGAAAACTAGTATAGGCGCCGGACGCGGCCGTTTTTCATCCTCTCTTGTAATTGAGTTTGCAATTTCTCGGAATGAAGTTTGATGTTTTTTGCATCTTTGTTCGAAAAAGGGTCAGGATTTTTCTCCTTGCAGTGTTTCCCTTCTTGAATCCTGTCTTTTAAAGTGAGCCGGCCACAGCCTGTTGCTCCCTCCCGCGTGCCCCGCTAGCGGGGGCTGGGCACGGTGTTTACGCTTGGGCTAGCCCCAGCGGCGTCGAAGACCCAGGCCTCGACGGCCGCAGGCCCACCCGTACGCACACTCGCCAAGGCTTTGGCGCCTAAGTCCTCGCGCGATGCTCTTGAGCGAGCTAACAGAAATGTGTCACCATGACCCAACATACCAGCAACGACTGACCCTCGCTCGGGGGCTCTAGGCACAGGGCCCGACCCCTGGCCAAGGCGCCTCACGAGGCCCAATACCCTCGCGAGCCCCCGGGCCTCGCGAGCCTTTCGAGCCTCTGGAGCCGGCCAGTTTGTGAGGAGGAAGCCCTCCCGGCGAGCTTCTTCAACTGCCTCTACGATCCAGTAGCATCACCACCAAAATAAGAAGCGCGTGTTGGATCAGAAGCTCCAAGCGCGCCCCGACGATGCAGGAACCCGCCAAGGGCCACAAGCGCACTGAGCTAAGTTACCCTAATCGCTCGAGGTAAGAACCTTTCGATTAACACCGACATATTTGAAGAACATAAGCAGGAAATACTAATGTAAAGGCGCGAGCGCCGTAGTTCATTACACGCCCTCGCGGGGCTTTCCATGATTTCTGATGCAGGGAATAAGAAACAAAAGAAACAACCTCCCGAGGGCCGCAGCTCAGGAGGCGCTGACTATGGCATCGTGGCACCTAGTCGGTGTCCTCCTCTTCCTTGACCCAGGTGCGGCGACACGGGGGCTCGTCGTAGTCGTCGTCGCTCGAACCCCCCTCAGAGGAGCTGTCGCCGCTGCTGGAGCCGTCGCTGTCGGTGCCAAAACCGGTAGACCTCGAGGTAGGGGGTCCCGAGCTATGGATCTAGGATCGATGGGGAACAAGGGACGATGAACACAGTGTTTACCCAGGTTCAGGCCCTCTCGAGGAGGTAATACCCTACGTCCTGCTTGATTGTATTGGATGTATAATGTGGTTTACAGAGTAGATCTACCTCGAGATCAGCATGAGCTAAACCCTAAGGAGATGAGGTGATGAATGTAGTTCTAGCCCTAAAGACTAAAAACCCTCGGTTTATATAGACACTGGTAGGGTTAGGGTTACCGAAGATAGATTACAATAAGGAATTTAAAGAGATCCTGCGCCTTCTTGACTTGGAGGGTACACCATGGCTTCATAGATCTCCTATCATTATACGGCTCCACCAGTCCGGCCCATGTACAATGGGCCGTCGCCCCGAGGACCCCTTAGTCCATGACTCCCTCAGTAGCCCCCGAACTTGCCTCCAACGCCGGGGATTATCCTCTGGAATCTTCAGATCGTCAGCTTGCAAGACGAGTTCTTCCATTCCTCTATTCGGTTGGGTGCCAGATTACTATCGCCCGAATCCTGTCCGAAACCCGGACTAATGTGCTTCAGGCCCGGACAGTTTTAAGACTCCGGGCTTCGAAGACATCTCCAGGCCAAGGTGGGTCCATCAGAGTCATCTTTCCACGAACCCATCCTTCCGGCTTCACGCTGGGACGCTTATTTATATATCCAAAAGTGCTGGGAATAGTTACCTCCCCCCCTTCGCAAAAAACAACACCGCAAAATTCTCCAACGACATGGCTGACCTTCCAGGTTCTTCGTCATGCCCCCACAGCCCACTCCCAGATGATTGGTCGAGCTGCTCAGTTTCGCACCTCCATCTGAGGCTCTTGCAGACGTAGTGCTTCCTCCCTCCGGCTAATTTGGTCTTCGTCCGCGCCGGACTCATCTCCATCGACGGCTGCGCCCTTGTTGAGAACTCTCCCACCCCAAGTAAGGAGGAGAGGGTATGTCTCGTGCCCTTCCTTCTAAGAGGCTTGGGCTTCCCTATTCATCCCTTTCTGTGGGGTCTATTGGAGTTCTACGGGATTCAGCTTCATAACCTCACCCCAGGGTCCATCTTGCACATCTCCGGCTTTGTAGCCTTTTGCGAGATATTTTTGAGTTGCGAGGCCCACTTTAACTTGTGGAGGAAGTATTTCAGCCTTGTCCCTCACCTCCGGGAGGGATCTATATTCGAGGTGGGCGGCGTCGAGGTATGGCGGATAACTAGGACAGGGTACCCAATTGGGACCCCTCAGAAGGATCCCGAAGGATGGACTTCGGAGTGGTTCTATATCGATGATGTTCCCCTCACCGATCCAATTCGGCAAGGGTTGCCCGAATACTCAAACGACCCGCCTATAAAGCGGTTCAACTGGCGGCCCAGAGGCCCTTCCCAACAGGACAGTGAGGAGGTTCGTGCGCTGGCAGCCAAGATCAGGTTGTTAACCAGCAGCAAGCTGACCATGGTTGAAGTAATGGCCATTGCTATTACCCGATGCGTGCAACCCCTCCAGCAGTGGGTGACGGTGTCCTGGACTAGGGGGTACTCACCACATCATCTCCCGATTAGTTGGATTGGGCCGAGGACCCCCAGGGCCGTTTACTCATGGGCCAGTTCGGACAGCCGAAGTATACACGAGGAGGATTCCACAAGACTTGGTGATCAAGACAAGGACTCCTCTCCACCGGCGTATTCGACTAGGACTCTTGTTATCCTAGGCCTCTGGTACATTATATAAGTCGAGACTGGGCTAGTCGATAGGGAGGCTGGATCATTATGACATCAATCATCATACCTCTAGGGTTTAGACCACAACATATGATCTCGAGGTAGATCAACTCTGTACTTGATATTCCATCAATATAAACAAGAGCAGGACGTAGGGTTTTACCTCCATTAAGAGGGCCCGAACCTAGGTAAAACATCGTGTCCCCTATCTCCTATTACCCATCGATCCATGACACACAGCTTGGGACCCCCTACCCTAGATCTGCCGGTTTTGACACTGACAGTGGGGTCATCCTTTATGGTGCTACAACGGGACCAACGACGTAACCCATTACCAATGACAAGGGCCAGACAACAAAGCGGCTCTGGCCAAAATATTGGCCGATCTCTTCAAGGGAGAGGAAGCGGAGTTCGCTCGTATGAGTATTCGGGAAGGCTGCTCCGGATATAATCCGGTGGACTGGGTAAGCCGCAGTCCATTATTTTAAACTCACAGATTACGCTCAAATTCTAACTGATTGTAACTGAACAGGGATGAGTTTGGAGCGTGGTGTCCAGCATCTAGCTCAGACGTCCTTTGGAAGATCCAACCATTGATCAGCTGCGGAATTCCTGTATCTACCACCCCTCAAAATTTCAGCTCGATCCGACCGTTCAAACTCCGGGAAACCTCCGATGAGCGCATCGATTTTCTGATCTGTTTTCTGCGCGAATACGAATCCGACCCGAGTTCATATTTCTTCATGAACGGGATATTGGACAACCTTTTTGGAGGAATCTCTTTCTAGGGTATTGTGTTTTGTTTCCGAACACATGCTCACAAATTTTGCTCCTTTTCGGAGGTAACCTTCACCGTTGCGCCGGTGTCAAACCAGCCTGACAACGTTGCTGCACGGCTGCCGACCTGCGCCAGACGGGTCGTCGCTTCATCGAGCCGAACTCAACCTCTTCGGATCATTATCTTGGCAAGCCGAACAAGAGTTTGGCATCATGATGGGTAAATCATCACCAACATTGTTGCCCCACGAATTATACGGAACGGGCACACCGGCATCGCCGCACTATTGCTTCTTCAAGCCTGGATGTGACCTCTGCGTCCGAAGATCGGGAGTCAATTCTGGCCGGACTCGCCTCTCTTATCCCGTATCCAGCTTCAATCCTGGACGCGACTTCGGCGTCCGAACATCAGGAGTCAACCCTGGCCGGACTCGCCCCTCGCACCATAGTACCAGAGGACGATTCTGAAGAAATCCCAAATAATAATCCGGCTGACCAAGCCGATGTCCACCACGCCGACCTGCTTCGACACCTCGGCCGGCATGGGGCTACAAATGTCATACTACCGACCTGCCCCGTCACCTCGGCTAGACCGGGGGCTTCGCCATCTCTTCATCAACCTACTCCGGTGACTTCGGTGTCACCAGCCGACCAGCTTCGTCATGTTAGCTGGACCGGGGGCTTCGCCTCACCATATCGACCATGCGACATCACCACCTCATCAAGACGAACTCCTCGCTCGGTTACCTCGGGCTTGGGGGCTGGAACCTTGGCTAGGCTACGGACTACGTCTTTGTCCCGCCACGAGCTCGGACCTCGTCAACAATACCGAGCACATCAACCAGCTAAGTCGCCTCCATGCTCAGTTTTTCTTTAAAAAAATTTATTTCTTGTTCGGATCAACCAAACATTATATTTGTGTTAAACAAAAAGTTGTTCGTTCAAACGTTGATTGTTAAACACTTCTTTTTTTTCGCCGAGCTCTTCGTCACCTCGGTCATGAGGGTTTTTGTCACCTCGGCTGGACCACGGGCTTCGGCTCGCCATATAGAGCGTGCGGCATCGCCACTTCATCAAGCCGAGCTCTTCGCTCGGACACCTCGGGACCAGCTTGGGGGCTAGGACCTTGACCCGCCACAAGCTCGGCCCATGTCATCAATGCCGAACACATTAACCAGCTAAGTCGCTTTCATGCTCAAAGTTCTTAAATTTTTAATTTGTATTCAGTTCGACCATGCTCGCATACATTGTCTGAAACTCTACCCATGTTAACTGGGGGCTCTTAAAATTTATATGAGCCATTTTATAATAAATGTGTTTTCTTCTCAGTCGTTGCAAAGTCTTTTTCTACTACTCCTTTCTCGACTCGAGTGTGTGGTCAATAGCCGGATAGCCTGGCTTCTCTCTAAAGCCGCTCGAGTTTAGTTCGCTAAACTGGCCTAAGAAACACTCCGCCTTCGGGATAGGAGGCTAAAGCCGAAGGCTGACCCGCTTGAAGTCTTGAGATCGGATGTGTCAAGTTAAAACACGACGGAAGCACAAACTAATTTTAAGACCAATGTTCGAACTGGCACCAAAAAACTTGATTTTGTCCGAATGTCAAGCTTCTACATAAGTTTTTGGTTTTTCGAGCCTATGGCACTTTTAACCCATTTGTGTGTTTCCAGCATAAGTCTCGCAGTGCAACGCCGGACACCTTTAAAGATTTGGCAAAAACATTCTCGGATATTGCTATATATGCACTAGTTTCGAATTGTGTCTTCGGTCAATAGTTGGGTTGCCTGGCTCCTGTGCTTGCCTCCTATGTTCCGCTTTATTCGGCTAGGTGTGCAAAGGGAGAACCACTGTGATTATGCTTCCAGCTCGAATGGTTAAGCACCTCAGAGGAGAAAGCCGAAAACTGACTGTCATAATGGGCGTAAACTGGTCAGCAATCCGATGACGGTGTCACACTATAGATCGATACCGATTACCCCGTGTTAAACGATGGGCCTTTCATAATATTGGCCGAAGTGTTAATGGCTAGACTTTGGTCGGTGCCGAACACAAATCGAGAGCTCGTAGCTAGCTTCCCCAGTTTAAAGCTCCTATGACTAAGTGAAAGTTATAAAGCCCGCATATCTGATTGCCTCGTTTCTGCTAACACAACCGCCTTCGGGCACCGAGACGTCGGCTAAGGGTTGTTTTGTTATTGCGAAAACACCCTGCGTAGCATCTACAAGGGGGTGGAAGCCGACGATGGGCCACTTTCAAATGATAAATGGTCGCAACGGAGTCAAAATAAACATATCATCGACGTTTGTATTTAATATACGAGGGCCTCCTTCCGCAATCATCGTTATAAAGCCATAAATATGCATAAATTTGACTTAAGATTTTGGCCAAGCTGGGTTGCCTGGCTCCTGTGCTTACCCCTACGTTCCCGATTGTTCGGCTAGGTGGTAAAGGGAGCACCTCTGTGATTGTTACTACCGGGTCATCCGAGTAAGTACCTCAGACTGGGTGAAGCCGAAAGCTAGCAATCTTAAAGGATCACATTGGTCGGCAACGACGGAAGTGAAAATTTTGGTTCATTAATACCATAGAGTTCGGGAAGTTTCCCCGAACTAAATCCGCAATATTTTCCTCCCACATTGATCGGAGGTGAGGTTTCATGATCATGATAAGCATGACGACCCAAAGAAAGGAACCGATAGCGGGACTATTTTCTTTGGAAGATGTTTCTTACGTTAAAACGTAATATAACATATCTCTCCGTGTACCTTTGTTTATAAAACCATATGACCGGATTGCCTTGTTTTCCATAAATCTTTGCCCTTATAACGGCTTTATAAAGTAGGAAAACACTCCTCGGCTACTGGCCGAAGAGGTTGAAGCCGATGGTCGGTCAACAAAGTTTTGTACAATGCAGATCCGAGCACTAATGATGTAAAGTACTTGGATACATAGAGTCATTACACATAATTTGTGATTTTACTATGGATATCGATCCTTAATTCGGCCACCAGTGCCCGCATTAAGACTCGGGGGCTACTGGGCTTCGGGCTTATTATTTACAAATATTAAAGGGGCACATCGATCCCCTGATCTGGTGTTGCCACCCGACCAGTGTCTCGGGGGCTACTGCATTGCTTGTTCAATGCAGAATATTCAAAGTGCTTAGTGTTCGGCTTGACCGAACTATAGGCAAACGCATCTTCGGACAACAACAGGTACCATCTGGACCTATCTGGCATCAAGCTAATATATTACGGCAACTTCTCAAGACCCTCTCTCAAGGGCCCGTTCGCCGATCACTATTATCTCTAATATATTACACTGCGTTTCTATTCATACGTATGCTGCTGAGCTAGGAGTTGATCCTCAGGCCGATTTCGCGCATCGACCTGAGTCTCAGGGGCTACTTGGATCAGCGGTTTCATGTTTTCCTTCAGGTGCATCTCGGGTTTTAGACCGACACACACCTTGAGGGCTACTGGCTATATATCTCGGCGGAGAATAAATTGCACCAATCAAAAATATTCACAAAAAATTAGCCCGCAGTTGGGGTGGTGCACCACCTCGGAAGCAGTCCGGCATAAAGCTCGGGCGCCAGTGGCTGGCTCCATAGAGGGCACTTCCGGCATTAAGCTCGGCTGAATTCATTCAATCTTTTAAAGACCGAGGTAGTTTATGACACCTCGGACGCTGACCATCGTTAGAGCTCGGATAGAGTCCGGCGTTAGAGCTCGGATACAGTTCGGCGTTGGAGCTCGGATACACTCCAGCGTTGGTGCTCGGCTGCAAAAGATACCTCAAATACAGTCCGGCGTTGGAGCTCGGATGCAAGAGGACACCACCGCATGTGAACAACTTCAAACCCGAGGTGTGGCGTATAAAATAACAAGGCATTGATAAAGGCCGAGAACTTAAACGGGCTCCTCGGATACCCGACGTGTAAACTCTTCGGATTCACTTCGGCGATCCTCAAGATCGAGGATGAGAAGATTTGTTGAACCAGTTTTCAAGACCGACGACCGAAGATGAAGAACAGTTCGGAAGAATCGAGGAGCGTCCCCAACTTGAAGACCGGTTCAGGGGGCTACTGACGGTGTCCTGGACTAGGGGGTACTCACCACATCGTCTCCCGATTAGTTGGATTGGGCCGAGGACCCCCAGGGCCGTTTACTCATGGGCCAGTTCGGACAGCCGAAGTATACACGAGGAGGATTCCACAAGACTTGGTGATCAAGACAAGGACTCCTCTCCACCGGCGTATTCGACTAGGACTCTTGTTATCCTAGGCCTCTGGTACATTATATAAGTCGAGACCGGGCTAGTCGATAGGATGGCTGGATCATTATGACATCAATCATCATACCTCTAGGGTTTAGACCAAAACATATGATCTTGAGGTAGATCAACTCTGTACTTGATATTCCATCAATATAAACAAGAGCAGGACGTAGGGTTTTACCTCCATTAAGAGGGCCCGAACCTGGGTAAAACATCGTGTCCCCTATCTCCTGTTACCCATCGATCCATGACACACAGCTTGGGACCCCCTACCCGAGATCTGCCGGTTTTGACACTGACAGTGGGGTCATCCTTTATGGTGCTACAACAGGACCAACGACGTAACCCATTACCAATGACAAGGGCCAGACAACAAAGCGGCTCTGGCCAAAATATTGGCCGATCTCTTCAAGGGAGAGGAAGCGGAGTTCGCTCGTATGAGTATTCGGGAAGGCTGCTCCGGATATAATCCGGTGGACTGGGTAAGCCGCAGTCCATTATTTTGAACTCACAGATTACGCTTAAATTCTAACTGATTGTAACTGAACAGGGATGGAGGCGTCAGGTTGCGTCCATTAATTGCCCTCCTCCTCAACCAGAGGACCATTCCCGTGATGACGATCCAGGGTATCATGACGACCCAGAGATGTTGATTGATTTTGAAGACGGGGTGTTCTACCAGGAGAGCCTTGGCGGCATCAAGGTTGCTGTGACAGCCGATCACCCCGGGGCTCTTCCCTCCTCCACAGTAAGTGAAAAGAAGACCTTTACCAGAACAGGGCGCTCATCTCGCGCTATTCCCCATGTGCTGACTTCTGCTCCCAAGGGTCGCCGCACTACATGTAAGACCGTTTTGGGAGGAGTGTGAACCGCGCCAACTTCAGCCCCTAAAGGGAGATCAAAGCGGAAAGCCTCCACCGAAGCGGAAGCACCTGCCCCCTCGGCCCAGCGGTAACGTATTTCGGAATTGCAGCGAGGGTTGATTTTAGCACTCTTTTACTAAAACTTGCTCAACTTTTGTAGAAGGCGTATGCCTCTGCACCAATCCAAAGATTCCCCAGGTGCGCCGAATCACAACTCCGGTCCCAAGTCTTCGGCACAAGCCAGAGCCTCCCCCGAACACACGGCGACCGGCGCGCCTCCGGTGGACTCCGACGATGTTTCAGTCACCAACTCTGAAGTTGAGAGCGTAATGAATCATCGCCGCCGGAGGGAGACGTTATGTCATACTGCCTTTGCCGAACAGGAATTTAATGCTTTTAGTTCGGTGGATGCGTACCTTGGAGCAGCCTGGACGGGTCTTGAAGGAATCGCCGGTCTTTTGCCGCCAAGGTGCAGGTATATAGCTTGAAAGCAGATCATGTTCCCTAACCACCTAGCCCCCAAGCCTTAATTTGGACGGGACAACCGAGTTAAGGGTGTCTAATGATATTATTTTTGTAGGCCGCAAGAGAGCAGAACGAAAAGTTGTCTGAGGACAATAAAGTGAGTCGGACACAGTTGGTCGAAACCAAGGCCGAACTAGATGCGGCTCGAAAAGCCAGCAGTGAGTTGTTTGGTAAGTAGAAAAGACTGTTGCGCAGGTATACGTTGTATTTTATGCATTAACGCCATATTCTCCGTATAGTCGCGGGAGCTGCAAGCGAGCTGTGGAGGGAGCTAGAGGCTGGCAAACGGGTGCTAACGCGAAGTCAGGAGGAGAAAAATGAGCTCAAGGAAGAGAACCGGCGAAAAACCAAGGAAGTTGAAAGCTTAAGAACCCAACTGGCGCAAGCCTTGGAGGAGAACCAGAAGCTAAAAGGTGGCATATTTGGTAAGTACTGCTCTGACCGGTATGGTGGTCTAGTGTCATTGGCGTTGTAATGACGATATGCAACACCTGCTTGATACGTCTCCTGACTGGGTGGCCCGAGGAAGAAGGCAGCGCCTATGACAGGAATCTTGTAAAGGAGCTATCGAAGACCTATGAAAGGGCCCGGAAAGCCATGAAGAGCATGGCGAAGGCATTATGGCCGTTAGATGTGCCGCCAAAGAGTATGGCTGAACTAGCCAGTCGCTTTAAAGGGGCTCGACGAATGTTCGAATTATGGAAGATCTCGGCCTGTTGAGAAGGAGCACACGAGACGTGGGCTATGGTAAAGACATGTTTCACCAAGCTAGACCCGGTGCATATGGCCCAGGTTGGTCCCGTGGGTCCTGATGGCCGAGAGTTACCACTGAGCTTGGTGTACGATGAGGTGATGCCAGCCACTTGCTATTCTCAAAAGGATTGTGCTTTAGAACAATTGATAGACAATGTCGAGAATGAGTAATCTTGTCAATTCTATGTATCTATGTACTTTACGTTGACCGTGCTCAATCCGCGTTCTTATTGTTATTTTTTGAAAGAATGTTGTCTTAACCGGCCATCGGCTTCTGCCTTCCTGATCAGAGATCGGGGAGTGTTCCGTACTGTGTGCCATGGGAAACAAGGCAACAATTCGGCAACCAGGCAATCCGGCCCTCTGGTTTGAACAGACGAAACATATGCGGAGAGCTATGTTATATTACTGTTTAATGTAAGAAACATCTTTCGATGAAAATAGTTCCTCCAAGGGTTCCTTTCATCGGGTAAAATTATAGTCCGGATACATAGTATCAACGGACACCAATGGCTTTGAAAAAGAACCCTGGTAGTAAGCTCGAGGCTATATTCACTTCCCTTAGGCCGACTTGTTGTATTCTGTAAGAACGCTAGCTTTCGGCTTCACCCGTCTGAGGTACGGTCCCGGATGACCCGGTCGTAACAATCGCAGAGGTGCTCTATTTACGCCCTAGCCGAACAATCGGGAACGTAGGGGTAAGCACAGGAGCCAGGCAACCCAGCTTGGCAAAGATCTTAAGTCGAACAAGTGCATATGTTGGCTTGACATGTGTGAGAAGGGCGCAATCCGTACGAATGCGATTTATAGATTTATTCAGCTCTTCTAAGGGAGCCCCCATGCACGGCTGGGTGTTACATTCAGTGATGTATATAAAACGAGCTTGGTATGGTTCGGTTTAGCCGAACTAGCAACATGTCGAAAAGAGAGAAGAAGGGAAAATAAAAGAAGGAAAAGGTGGAGATGTATGTCAAGCTCAGGCGCAAAACCGCCACAGTCGGGCTGCGTTCCACGGGTTCGGCTCGAGGCAGTCGTTAGACGGGCGGCGAAGACGATATGCTCCTCCAATGAGTACTTCATCTATGATGTACGGTCCCTCCCATTTGGGTGATAGTTTATTCTTCTGTTTCTCGGGGAGTTGGAGGACGAGGTCTCCCACGTTATATGTCTTCGCCCGAACTTCACGGTTGTGGTAACGTCGCACTTGCTGCTGATAGAACGGGGACCGAGCTCGAGCTATGTCCCATTCTTCTTCCAGAGCATCCAGATCATCCTACCGATCGAGCTCGGCTTCCTTTTCTTCGTACATGCGCACTCTAGGCGCGTCATGGATAAGGTCGCATGGAAGAACTGCTTCCGCACCATATACCATAAAAAATGGTGTGTATCCAGTTGACCGATTAGGAGTGGTGCGCAGCCCCCATAGTACGGAATCGAGTTCCTCGACCCAATGGCAGTCTAATTGTTCAAGGGATCGAACCAGGCGAGGCTTAATGCCGCTCATAATGAGTCCGTTGGCTCGTTCGACTTGTCCGTTGGTCTGTGGATGGTACACCAAGACGTAATCGAGCTTAATGCCCATTTTACCGCACCAGTCTTTAACCTCCTGGGCGGTGAAGTTGGTACCATTATCGGTAATTATGCTGTGGGGGACACCATAACGGTGTATGACATCGGATAAGAAGTCGACGACTGGTCCGGATTCTGCCGAAGTGACGGGTCTTGCTTCGATCCACTTGGTGAATTTGTCGACCATGACCAATAGGTACTTCTTTTTGTTTGTCCCCCCCTTTGAGTGGCCCGACCATGTCGAGACCCCAGACCGCAAAAGGCCATGTGATCGGTATCGTCCGAAGAGCTGTGGGGGGCATATGGCTTTCATTTGCGAATAGCTGGCATCCGACGCAATATTGGACTAATGTCCGGGCATCTTCACGGGCGGTAGGCCAGAAAAAACCTGCTCAGAAAGCCTTGCTGACCAAAGCCCGAGATTCCATGTGGTGTCCGCCCATGCCCGCGTGTATCTCTGCCAAGAGCTACTGCCCCTTTTCCTCGGAGATGCACCTTTGTAAAACTCCTATGGTACTCTTCTTATAGAGTTCACCCTCATGGAACTTGTATGCTTTAGAGTGCCGAACTATGCGTCGTGCTTCGGTTTGATCCTCCGGAGGCTGATGTTGTGTGAGGTAGGCTAGTAGGGGCTCTGTCCATTGTTGGATTATGGCCATTACTTCATATGCGGAAGGTGTTTCCTCGAGTGCGGAGCCGCCAATGATGTGATCATCTTGGTCATTTTCGGGCGAGGCATTGTGGGCAGGCTCGTTGGATAGTGCACCGGTGACGTCGTCCTGACACACCACGGAGGGCTTAAAGAGCCGCTCGAGGAAGGTATTTTTGGGAACCGGACCGTGCTTGGCGCCCATGCGGGCGAGGACGTCGGCTGCTTGATTGCTGTCTCTAGCGACATGGTGAAATTCTAGGCCCTCAAATCGGGCTGATATCCGGAGGACCGCGTTTCTATACGCCGCTATCTTGGGGTCTTTGGCGTCAAATTCACTGTTGACTTGAGAGATTGCCAAGTTTGAATCTCCTTTTACCTCGAGGCGCTGCACGCCCATTGATGTGGCCATACGAAGACCATGTAGTAGTGCTTCGTACTCGGCTGCGTTGTTGGAGTCCGTGTACATTATTTGGAGGACATACCGAATAGTGTCGCCGGTGGGGGAGATTAGGATAACCCCAGCCCCCAGTCTGGCTAACATCTTTGAGCCGTAGAAGTACATTGTCCAGTGCGAGTATGTAGAATACTCCCGGGGTAGTTCGGCCTCGGTCCATTCGGCTATGAAATCTGCCAGCACCTGAGATTTAATGGCTCAGCGTGGCTTGTATGTTATCTCGAAGGGGAGAAGCTCGATGGCCCATTTGGCGATGCGGCCTGTGGCGTCCCTGTTATTGATTATGTCATTCAAGGGGACCTCTGATGCCACTGTGACCGAACATTCTTGAAAGTAGTGACGTAGCTTTTGAGATGCCATGAAAACCATGTAGGCTATCTTTTGATAGTGCGGGTATCGTGATTTGCATGGCGTAAGCACCTCGGACATGTAGTAGACCGGCTTCTGGACTTGGAACTTGTGGCCCTCAGATTCCCGCTCCACGACGAGCACCGCGCTAACCACCTGATTGGTGGCTAAAATGTATAGTAGCATGGGTTCGCCGATGCCAGGTGCGGCCAGGATAGGGTTGCTGGCGAGGAGTGTTTTAATCTCCTCGAGTCCCATGGTTGCTTCATCTGTCCACTAGAAGTTCTTGGTCTTTTTGAGCAGTTTGTAGAGTGGCAATGCCTTTTCTCCGAGGCGAGATATGAAGCGGCTCAAGGCCGCCACGCATCCTGCTAGCTTCTGGACATGCTTAAGCTTTGTTGGTATTGCGAGCTGAGACAACGCTCTAATTTTGGCCGGATTGGCTTCGATTCCTCTATGGGAAACTATGAATCCGAGTAGCTTTCCGGCAGGGACCCCGAAGACGCATTTCTCTGGGTTGAGCCGTATGTCGTAGGCTCGCAGGTTGTCGAAGGTTTGGCGTAGGTCGTCTATCAGTTGGTCGATGTGTTTGGTTTTGACAACCACGTCATCCACGTATACCTCGACTATTCTACCAATTTGGTTTTCGAGGCATGTTTGAATCATGCGCTGGTATGTGGCTCCTGCATTTATTAGTCCGAACGGCATGGTGTTGAAGCAGAAAGGCCCGTAAGGGGTGCTAAATGCGGTTGCTGCCTGATCGGACTCCTTCATCTTAATCTGATGGTATCCGGAGTATGCGTCGAGGAAGCATAACGAGTCGTGTCCGGCGGTGGCATCGATGATCTGGTCTATCCTTGGCAGGGGGAATGGATCCTTAGGGCAGGCCTTGTTGAGGTCTTTAAAGTTGACACAGAGCCGCCAGGACTTATCCTTCTTGGGTACCATAACTAGATTTGCTAACCACTCGGGGTAATTGATCTCGCAGATGAATCCGGCCTCTAGCAGTTTTGCAAGTTCTTCGCCCATGGCCTGCCATTTGGGTTCAGAAAATCGGCGCAGGGTTTGTTTCACTGGCTTGAAGCCTTTTAAAATGTTGAGGTTGTGCTCTGCTAGCTTGCGTGGGATTCCTGGCATATCTGATGGGTGCCAGGCGAATATTTCCCAGTTTTCATGTAGGAATGTCCTTAGAGCCTCGTCGACTGCAGGGTCCAGCTGTGCCCCTATGATGCCGTTTTGTTGGAATCTATTGGGTGCACTTAAAATTTTGCTATTTCGTCTGCTGGCTTGAATGATGTGGGTTTTTGTCTTTTACTGAGAACCACATCATCCCTATCGACTGTATTGTGTAGCGCTGTCAACTCTTCGGCTGCTAGGGCTTCGGATAGTGCCTCTAGGGCGAGGGATGCCATCTTGTTTTCGGCTCGCAAGGCTTTGCTCGGGTCACTTTTAAGAGAGATCACCCCGTTGGGCCCTGCATCTTGAGTTTCATATACCCGTAATGAGGTATGGCCTGAAATCTTGAGAATGCCTCACGTCCTAGAAGGGCGTGGTATCCGCTACGGAAGGGCACAATGTGAAATAGTAAGGATTCGGATCTGTAGTTATCGGGTGTGCCGAACACAACATCCAAGGTTACGCGTCCCGAGCAGTGTGCCTCCCTACCAGGTACTATACCTCGGAATGTGGTATGACTGCGTTCGATGTGAGACCTGTTGAACTGCATCTTGTATAGAGTATCCTCATAAATGAGGTTGAGGCTACTGCCTCCATCCATCAACACTTTAGTCAGCCGGAAACCATCGACGATGGGGTCGAGGACCAGTGCGGCCGGTGCGTGATTGTTACGGGGGCTTGGCTCGTCCTTCTCGTTGAAGGTGATAGGCGTGGCTGCCCATGGCTATGCGGTCGTCACTTGATATATTTGATTGAGCTCTCGAAGAGCCTTTTTCCTTTTATTGTTTGAGGCGAACGTCTCGTATACCGTAAGGACATTGTGATCCTGTGGTGAAGCCGAAGACCGTTTATCTGTGGGTGTAAGGCCCAAGATTGGCTCGCCATATTTGGCCACTTGTCTTACCACCCAACAGGCCTGAAGTCTGTGGGTTGGGTTTGCATCTAGCAAGACCGAGTGTATTGGGCATGGTTTATCCAGCAACTCATCTAACACCGATCTGGGCCTAGTTTTCTTTTCATTAGGCTCGCACTCCGGCGACCGATTTGTGTAAGCTCATTTAAAGCAAGGCTTTCCGTGATGCGCGGCGGGCTGTGGCCCCATGTTCATCTGTTGCGCCCTCCACGTGTCCTCCATGGCGTAATATTTGCGTACCATGTCTGATAGTTCGGTGAAGTTTTGAATTCGGTGACGCGCGAGGGCGTTTAAGAGGCCCTCGTCCCTGCAGTTAGATTGGAAGGCTTTAATTATTTCTTTGTCACAACAAGGTGCCATCATGTTCTTTACCAGGAGAAATCTAGCCCAATAATGGTGGATTGTCTCGTTTGACAGCTGTTTGACATACATGAGGTCCTATATGTCTGGGTTTCCCGAATCCAGAGAATATTTCGTGTGGTGGGTGGGTGGGAAAATTTTGAGAATTCCCTCCTGTCGCAGACCCGGACTATCCTTGATGGGTTGTTGAGTCATGTCCAGTTTTGGTCGTGCAGGGCTCGGATCCGGACTAGTGTGCGGCTGGATCGGCTCAAGGCCGGATCTAGCATTGGGGCTCAAGTCCGGACGTACATCTGAGCTGGTGTCTGACTTCGAGCTGGAGATTCGAGTGTACACCGTTCTTAGCTTGCAGGGTTGTGGCCCCTCCTGAACCTCTTCGACCGTGGCGACAAGGTGCATGATCGGAGGGGTGTTGATTTCTCGGTCGTCGGGTTTAAGCCCGATCTGATCGTAGGCCGTAGGCCTGATAACAGAGATTCCCATTGCACGGAAAAGACTCACCAAGTGGTCTGCCGGCTGGCCACATGGGGGTGCCGGACACTCCGGCGATTCGGTGGGAGATCTTGTGGGGGGTCTGTCGGGGTCGGGCTTCAGGGCCGGACTCTGAGAGACACCAGATTTTTAGGAGTCTGTCGGTCCTGGGGTCGATGCCCCTGAACCAATGAACCCTTCACCGGGGGTGAAGCCTTCGATCTGGTCAAGGCGACTAGTGGGATCGGTGCGCAATCATATGCCGCCGAAGACGAAGAGATGACCAGGGGTGGGGAAGCCCTCGGTGCGGGTGTGGTCTCCAATGACCGGTTGAGCCATCGATTCCTATGGCGATCCCACAGCGGAACTCTCAATGAAAGCACCAATGTCGGTGTCAAAACCGGCAGACCTCGGGGTAGGGGGTCCCGAGCTATGGATCTAGGATCGATGGGGAACAAGGGACGACGAACACATGGTTTACCCAGGTTCAGGCCCTCTCGAAGAGGTAATACCCTACGTCCTGCTTGATTGTATTGGATGTATAATGTGGTTTACAGAGTAGATCTACCTCGAGATCAGCATGAGCTAAACCCTAAGGAGATGACGTGATGAATGTAGCTCTAACCCTAAAGACTAAAAACCCTCGGTTTATATAGACACCGGTAGGGTTAGGGTTACCGAAGATAGATTACAATAAGGAGTTTAAAGAGATCATGCGCCTTCTTGACTTGGAGGGTACACCACGGCTTCGTAGATCTCCTATCATTATACGGCTCCACCAGTCCGGCCCATGTACAATGGGCCGTCGCCCCAAGGACCCCTTAGTCCATGACTCCCTCAGTCGCCAAGGGCAAGTTCACCGTCGAGGACGTCCCCGCCCTGCTGGCCGTCGTCGTCGGAGGGGTGATCGCCACTGCTGCTATCGCCCTCTGGGCAGCACCCTATGCGTCCGTCGTCTTCCCCGAAGATCTTGATGAAAAGCGTCGTTGCCCCGTCGTACTTGAAGTGGAGGGTGTGCCTCCCCTCCAAGCCGCGGGCGCGGGCGAATGTCTGCCACCCGTGGGTCAGGAACACATAACCCGCGGGGGTAACCTCGACCTCTGCCCAAGAAGACCGGTTGCCGCAGCCGTCGGGCTGCAACTACAGCCTGACGCCCCCCCATCGGTAGCTCTTCCGCGAAGGAGCACGGAAGCTAGATCCAGGTACGCGGCGGGCTCTCCATCCACACCATGAACTCTCAGGCCATGTTGGCCAAGTGAGCTCGTGGGCGAGGTGGTCTAGCAGCCACCGCGTGCCTTCCTCCGCGGCCCCGGCAGCCGCGGCCGTTTCCGTGGGAGGGGTTCTTCCCATGGCTACTGGAGCCTGCGTGAATCGCCAGCAGAGGGTTCCCGTGTTCCCGAGATGACGCTGTCGGCATAGCCGCGGACTTGCGGGGGTGGTCGCGCCCCCTTTTGGGCGACGGCGACTCAGGCCCCTCCTTGGGGGCTTTGCCCTTCTCTTCGGTGGTGAACCTCCTCACTGGCGCCATGGTTGCTTCGGCGAGATGGTGGCTGCAGTGGAGATTGGAGAAGAAAGGATAAGAAGACAGAGATGGGATGGGGCTCTGCCCCCTCGCCCTCTTATAGGCGATCGTGGGCCAACCGGCGCCCCTCCACCTTTGTGTAATGATGGCCTCACAGCATGCATGTCCAGACTTTTGTCAGTTTAGGCAGTTGTCGAGGCGACGTGGGGAAGTGGAGGTGGTCGTGTCCCATCACACGCCATTCATCAAGTCTAACCCACAGGCGATTGGGACCCGTGTTGCTTCGCCCTTCGCCTCTTGCCTTCGCTTCGAAGCCAGGACGAGCGCGCCTTGGGCCCGGGGGCTACTATCGGTGTTCTGGGATTGGGGGTACCCAGACTTGCCTGCCTACGGCCCAGCGTGTGGCCCCGTCAACGGCCCGGTACGGCCTAACTACAAGACCCTGCGAGCAAGACCCTCGCGAGGACCCCCCGGCCTCGCGAGGCGAACAACACCAAGACCTCCCGAGGGGCAGCTCCCTGAGCCTGCCTCCCGAGGAGCGGAGATTTCTATGCAGGTACCCCGCCTCACGAGGCTCACAGTGACGTGAGCCATGACAACCAAGGCCAGGCGGGTGCCAGCGGGCGCAGAGGAGGACAGTTTCCTCTCTGGTGCTAAGGAGGCAAGGACCAGCGCAGGTTCCCGATGGATCCCCCAAAGGTTTCCACTCCGGTGCAACAAGACCAAGACCACGAGCTCGGTAGGATGGATGTCATCACTGAGCCCACCACTGCGTCATGGCCAGAAGCTTTGCAGGCGAAGACCACCTTTCGTCAAGATAAGATGTACCTCTTATCCCTCTTCAAATTGGCCGTTGTGGAATCCCTACCCACCTAAGCTATAAGGGAAGAGGACCAAGGCCACTATAAATATAGAGTAGCATCTACCGTAGAGAAGGATTGACTCATTCTCATCCCCTGAGACCTCGCAAGGCAACTCACCCACTGTACTAGTTCATCCTCAACCTCCTCGTGAGGACAATCCACCACAAAGCAGGAGTAGGGTCTTACGCCGCAAGGTGGCCCGAACCTGGGTAAATTGTCGTGTTCTTCCTTTCCCTGCTCGCACGAACTTGATGAGGCCAAGCCATGGAGTGATGAGCTTGAGGCTGTGGCTAGGCTAGGTCTTCATACATGCCCTAGAGTTAGAACCTTGTTGGGTCCGCGGAGCCCCAATTCCGACATATTGTATTTCCTTGTTGCAATTCATGCTTAATTCACCTCATGCTTATAATCAAAATAAAGCTTTTACTAAACATATCGTTGATGCTATGATGAAATCATTTGAAGAAAAACTTGAGTTGGAAATTTCTATCCCTAGAAAGCTTTATGATGAGTGGGAACCTACTATTAAGATTAAAATTAAAGATTATGAGTGTAATGCTTTGTGTGATTTGGGTGCCAACGTTTCCATAATTCCGAAACTTTATGTGATGTGCTAGGTTTCCATAAACTTGATGATTGTTCTTTGAATTGGCATCTAGCGGATTCCACTATTAAGAAATCTATGGGAAGGATTAATGATGTTCTTATTGTTGCAAATAGGAATTATGTGCCCGTAGATTTTATTGTTCTTGATATAGATTGCAATCCTACATGTCCTATTATTCTTGGTAGACCTTTCCTTAGAACGATTGGTGCAATTATTGATATGAAAGAAGGAAACAGTAGATTTCAATTTCCATTAAGGAAGGGTATGGAACACTTTCCAAGAAAGAAAATTAAGTTCCCATATGAATCTATTATGAGGGCTACTTATGGTTTGCATACCAAAGATGAGAATACCTAGATCTATGTTTTATGCCTAGCTAGGCGCGTTCAACAATAGCGCTTGTTGGGAGGCAACCCAATTTTAGTTTTATGTTTTTTATGTTTTTGGTTCAGTTTTTCAGTAAATACACATTATTACCTCTGTAGTAATTGTTTTTTAGTGTTTTAATTAGTGCTTGAGCCAAGCAAGACCTTTGGGATGCTTTGGTATATCGTTGATTTGGTTTTGCTGAAAAACAGAAACTTTTGCGCCCAGTAACAGAATTGTTTAAATTCAATGTAGCGTGGAAAAATTCTAATTTTTTTCACAAGATTTATATATGAATTTCCTCTGTTTTCCTAATTTTTCAGAATTTTTGGAGTTACATAAGTATGATTAATATTCTGGTTACTACAGACTGTTCTGTTTTTGACAGATTCTGTTTTCTATGTGTTGTTTGCTTATTTTGATGAATCTATGGGTAGTATCGGGGGGTATGAACCATGGAGAAGTTGGAATACAGTAGATATAACACCAATATAAATTTATAATGAGTTTAGAATAGTACCTAAAGTGGTGATTTATTTTATTACACTAACAGATCTTATGAGTTTTCTGTTGAGTTTTGTGTTGTGAAGTTTTCAAGCTTTTGGTAAAGATTTGATGGACTTTGGAATAAGGAGTGGCAAGAGCCTAAGCTTGGGGATGACCAAGCAACCCCAAGGTAATATTAAAGAACAACAAAGCATCTAAGCTTGGGGATGCCCCGGATGGCATCCCCTCTTTCGTCTTCAATCCATTGGTAAATTTACTTGAGGCTACATTTTTATTCACCACATGATATGTGTTTTGCTTGGAGCGTCTTGTATGATATGAGTCTTTGCTTTTTAGGTTGCCACAATCATCCTTTCTGTACACACCTTTTGAGAGGGACACACTTTAATCATGAATTTATTAGAATACCCTATGTGCTTCACTTATATCTCTTGAGCTAGGCAGTTTGCTCTAGTGCTTCACTTATATCTTTTTAGAGCATGACGGTCTCTTTATTTTATAGAAATTTTTTAACTCTCATGCTTCACTTATATTATTTTGAGAGTCTTAAAAAGCATGGTAATTTTCTTAGGTTATGAATTTAGTCCTAATATGATGGGCATCCAAGAGGGATATAATAAAAACTTTCGAATAAAGAGCATTGAATATATGAGAAGTTTGATTCATTTCATTTGTTTTGAGATAAAGATGGTGATATTAGAGTCATGCTAGTGAGTAATTGTGGATTGGTATAAATACTTGTGTTAAAGTTTGTGATTCTCGTAGCATGCACGTATGGTGAACCGTTACGTGATGAAGTCGGATCAAGATTTATTTTTTGATTGTCTTCCTTATGAGTGGCGGTCGGGGACGAGCGATGGTCTTTTCCTACCAATCTATCCCCCTAGGAGCATGCGTGTAGTACTTTGTTTCGATGGCTAATAAATTTTTGCAAGAAGTATGTGAGTTCTTTATGAGTAATGTTGAGTCCATGGATTATACGCACTCTCACCCTTCCACCATTGCTAGCCTCTCTAGTACCGCGCAACTTTTGCCGGTGCATTAAATCCACCATATACCCTTCCTCAAAACAGCCACCATACCTACCTATTATGGCATTTCCATAGCCATTCCTAGATATATTGCCATGAAAATTTCACCATTCCGTTTTATTATGACACGCACCATTATTGTCATATTGCTTTGCATGATCATGTAGTTGGCATAGTATTTGTGGCCTGGCCACCGTTCAATTTTTTTACACATGTCACTCTTGATCATTGCACATCCCAGTACACTGCCGGAGGCATTCATATAGTCATATTTTGTTCAAAGTATCGAGTTGTAATTCTTGAGTTGTAAGTAAATAAAAGTGTGATGATCATCATTATTAGAGCATTGTCCCATGTGAGGAAAGGATGATGGAATCTATGATTCCCTCACAAGTTGGGATGAGTCTCTAGACTTTAAAAATAATAAAAGAGGCCAAAGAAGCCCAAATAAAAAAAGAGGCCAAAGAAGCCCAAACAAAAAGAGAGAGAGAAGGGACAATGTTACTATCCTTTTTCCACACTTGTGCTTCGAAATAGCACCATGATCTTCATGATAGAGAGTCTCCTATTTTGTCACTTTCATATACTAGTGGGAACTTTTCATTATATAACTTGGCTTGTATATTCCAATGATGGGCTTCCTCAAATTGCCCTAGGTCTTCGTGAGCAAGCAATTTGGATGCACACCCACTTAGTTTCTTTTTGAGCTTTCATACACTTATAGCTCTAGTGCATCCGTTGCATGGCAATCCCTACTCACTTGCATCGATATCAATTGATGGGCATCTCCATAGCCCATTAATTTGCCTAGTTGATGTGAGACTTTCTCTTTCTTTTTGTCTTCTCCACAACCACCATATTCTATTCCACCTATAGTGCTATATCCATGGCTCATGCTCATGTATTGCGTGAAAGTTGAAAAAGTTTGAGAACTCCAAAAGTATGAAACAATTGCTTGGCTTGTCATCGGGGTTGTGCATGATGAAATACTTTGTGTGATGAAGATGAAGCATAGCCAGACTATATGATTTTGTAGGGATAACTTTCTTTGGCCATGTTATTTTGAGAAGACATGATTGCTTTATTAGTATGCTTGAAGTATTATTGTTTTTATGTCAACATTAAACTTTTGTTTTGAATCTTATGGATCTGAATATTCTTGCCACAATAAATAAGATTGCATTGATAAATATGTTAGGTAGCATTCCACATCAAAAATTCTGTTTTCATCATTTACCTACTCGAGGACGAGCAGGAATTAAGCTCGGGGATGCATGATATGTCTCCAACGTATCTATAATTTTTGATTGTTCCATGCTATTATATTATCTGTTTTGGATGTTTTATATGCATTAATATGCTATTTTATATTATTTTTGGGACTAACCTATTAAACTAGAGCCCAGTGCGAGTTTCTGTTTTTTCCTTGTTTTTGACTTTTACAGAAAAGGAATATCAAACAGAGTCCAAACGGAATAAAACTTTACAATGATTTTTCTTGGACCAGAAGACACCTACATGACTTGGAGAGAGGGCTAGAAGAGTCCCGAGGAGGCCACAAGCCCTCAGGGCACGCCCCGGGGGGGCCTGGCTTGTGGGCCCCTCGGGAGTCCCCTAACCCTAGTTCCACCTCTATAAATTCTCAAATATTCCCCAAACATCAGAAGCGTCCACCAAAATACTTTTCCGCTACCGCAAGCCTCTGTTCCCGTGAGATCCCATCTTGGGGCCTTTTCCGGCACCCTGCCGAAGGGGGATTCAATCACGGAGGGCCTCTACATCAACCTTGCTGCCCTTACGATGAAGCGTGAGTAGTTTACCACAGACCTACGGGTCCATAGCTAGTAGCTAGATGGCTTCTTCTCTCTCTTTGATCTTCAATACCATGTTCTCCTTGATGTTCTTGGAGTTCTATCGGATGTAATCTTCTTTTGCGGTGTGTTTGTTGAGATCCGATGAATTGTGGATTTATGATCAGATTATCTATGAATATTATTTGAGTCTTCTCTGAACTCTTTTATGCATGATTAAGATATCTTTGTATTTCTCTTCGAACCATCGGTTTGGTTTGGCCAACTAGATTGGTTTTTCTTGCAATGGGAGAGGTGCTTAGTTTTGGGTTCAATCTTGCGGTGTCCTCACCCAGTGACAGAAGGTGTAGCGAGGCACGTATTGTATTGTTACCATCAAGGATAAAAAGATGGGGTTTATGTCATATTGCTTGAGTTTATCCCTCTACATCATGTCATCTTACTTAAAGCATTGCTATGTTCTTATGAACTTAATACTCTAGATGCAGGAAGGAGTCGGTCGATGTGTGGAGTAATAGTAGTAGATGCAGAATCATTTCGGTCTACTTGTCACATATGTGATGCCTATATTCATGATCATTTCCTTAGATATCGTCATAACTATGCGCTTTCTATGAATTGCTCAACAGTAATTTGTTTACCCACCGTATGTTTTCTTCAAGAGAGAAGAATCTAGTGAAACCAATTGCCCCCGGGTCGATTTTCCATCATATATTTTCAGATCTATAAACCAAAAAACCCAAAAATACCTTGCTGCAATTTATTTATATTTACTTTAGTTTGCTCTTTTATTTATCTTTTATACCTATCTCTATTAGATCTCACTCTTGTTCGTGACCGTGAAGGGATTGACAACCCCTTTTTCACGTTGTGTGCAAGTGTTTGTTAGCTTGTGCAGGTGCATAGATTGGAGACTTGCTTGTGCCTCCTACTGGATTGATACCTTGGTTCTTAACTGAGGGAAATACTTATCTCTACTTTGCTGCATCACCCTTTCCTCTTCAAGGGAAAAATCAACGCAAGCTCAAGAAGTAGCACGCAGGGATTCCTCCCGTTGCCAGTGATTCATCACGCTCTCTACTTCGAAGTTGGTAACCGAAACATCCTCCGGATCTTCCGTTGGATGGTGTGTTGAGGGATCTCCCGCATTAACCTTCGTCCGCACTGGAGATCTTCAACCACTTCTGGACACTCCTTTGATGTCTTTGGACGGTTGGGATGGTGTTTTCTTCCTGCTGGAATTAAATCTCAGTGGAGCCCCATATAGATGAGGCTAATAATGAATTAATGGCGATTTTAAAGCATCCTACCTTTTTCCCGAAGACGCGATGGGCGCGGTTGCTCTTCGTTTGGAGGCTCGCTTGTTGACTGGAATTGATGCCGCCTTCGTTGGTGTTTAGCGCGAGGTGTGGTGGCCCTTGGGAGTAGAGGTTAGCGTAGACGGAGTAGCACGAGGCGAATGCCTTGTTGGAAAAGAGGCCTTCCTGCTACTTACAGCGGAGGAAGGGAGAAGCCCAGGGTGATCGGCTGTGATAGCCACCTTGGAACCATCGAGGCTTTCCTGAAAGAAAACCCCGTCCTCAAAATTAATCGATATCTCCGGGTTCTCGTGGAAGCCCGGGTTGTCATCACGGGAATGACCCTTCGGTTGAGGAGCAGGGCAGCTGATACTTTCCACTTGGCGTCTCCAGCTCTGTTCGAAAAAATGGTTGAATCAATCAGTATTCAAGTGTGAAATCTGAGCTATGCACACAATTTTGAACTTACCCATTCGATGGGGTTGTAGCTTGAGTAGCCTTTCCAGTTTCTCGGACGGGCAAACTCTTCTTTTTCGCCTTTGAAAAGATCCGCCAATATGGCAGCCATTGCCGCTTGATTGTCCGGCCCTTGTCACTTATAGCGGGATGCGTCATTCATCCCGTTGTAGCGCCACAGGGGATGCGTCCTTTGTTGAAGGGGTTGCATGCATCGGTCGATCGCGGCAGCCATTAGGTCTACCATAGCCAACCCGCCGTGAGCTAGCACCCTTATCTTGGCAGCTAAGCACCGCACCTCGGCAGACTCTTCCTGGGAAGGGCCCTTGGGCCGCCAGTTAAGTCATTTCTTAAGTGGGGCATCCGAATACACGGGCAGACCCCTCCGAACTGGTTCGAACATGGGGACATCCTCGATATAAAACCACTCCGAAGACCACTCTTCAGAATCTTTCTTTGGAGTCCCAATGGGATATCCGATGCCAGCTATACGGCACACTTCGTCTTCGCCTACTTCAAGAATTGATCCCTCGTGGGTGCGGGGGGACGAGACAGAAATATTTCCTCCATAGCTCAAAATGGGCCTCACAGCCTAGGAACATCTCGCAGAGAGCGATAAAGCCAGAAATATAGAAAATTGATCCTGGGGTGAGGTTGTGGAGTTGGATCCCATAAAACTCTAACAGGCCCCTTAAGAAAGGGTGAATGGGGAATCCTAGGCCTCTTAGAAGGAAGGATACAAAACATACCCTCTCATCCTTATTTGGATTAGGGAAGTTCTCTGCGAAGGCCTCGCCATCGGCCGAGGTCAGCCCCACGCGAACAGGCAAGAGATCTGCGACTAGAAGATACCCTTGCCGCTGGAGGTCGCATAGCTGCAGCCATGAGATGGAGCAACTGGGCCAATCGCCAGGGAGTTGGCTGTGAGGACGCGTGGATGAGCCAGGGGCATCGGCCATGTCTCTTGAGGATTTCTTCTGGGCAAGATTGGATTTCTTGTTTTGGGACGATAGCTGCTCGCATGCGCCTCTGGCCTATTTTACGGTTTAGCTTCTGGACCCCGGTGGGTGTTTTTGCAAAAGACCACAAGACTGGTCGCCTTCTGGCGGCTGCACAAAAATTGAGGGTCGCCCCTGACAAAGTTAAATGGCCTGGGGGCCTGCCACAGCTGTCTGGATCAAGGAGTCATCGGAGACCGAATTGTTGGAGTTAGCCGAACAGAGTGAAGATCGGGAACTCGCCTCGCAAGCCGAATATTTTGGGAATCACGGGACGATCAATAGTTGTGGGCTCCAGCATTGAAAGCTAGTTCGGGGGCTACTGAGAGAGCCCTGGATTAGGGGGTCCTCGGGATGCCGGCCTGTCTCACATGGGCCGAATTGGTGGGCTGCATTGTATCCGGACCGAAGACCTTTTGTGCCTTGGTGTGCACCCCAAGACAAGATGGAAGATTCTGAGTTCCCATGATGTAACCGACTATATGTAAACCCTAGCACCCCTGGTGTCTATATAAACTAGGGGGCTTAGTCCGTAGAGGCTAGAAGAACAATCCCCATCCTATTAGTTAGGGTTTAGTTCGTCTGATCTCGTGGTAGATCTACTCTGTAACCCCGTCAGACACAAACAATATAATCAAGTAGGACGTAGGGTTTTACCTCTTACAGAGGGCCCGAACCTGGGTAAACATCGTGTCCCGCATGAACTATTCCCCATCGATCCAAGATCCACAGTTCAGGACCCCCTACCCAAGATCCGCCGGTTTTGAGACCGACAGTGTGTGTGCCCAGTTAGGCACAATGGTATGTACCGGAGGGCGTCGCCGATGTCGCTTTTGGCCATCTCGACTGTCGTAAGGTAGTCATTTAGCCAGTGCTCTAGTTTTGTGTCTCCTGAATACTTCTCGACCCCCCTGACGATGAAGGGTTGGGGGAAAGGGTGGGATATGACCTCTTTCTCAAAACATGCTGGTGCGATGCTCGACGTGAGCGAGGTGAACCTTACCGCGGGAGCCCCCGAGAGTAGTCCATTTGCTTATGTTCCTCCCCACCCGCTGTGCTGATGGTGAGGTTGTCTGGCTGGCGTGGGGTTTACTGTTGGCAGGGCCGCACACTACTGCAGGGCGACAACCGATATCGGCTGTCACAAGTGCGTGGTCATGGGCGTCCGCGTGGCCTTAGGTCGCTGGATGGATCCCTGTTCTTGTTTTCGGGATGGGTGGTTGGCGGTGGACAGGACACCCTCAGTACCTTCCAGCCTTTCCCTGGAGCGTGAGATGTTGTCCTGAGGTTGCACCCTCCTATGGAGCACGTGGGTGTGGTCAGCCAGGAGTCTGTGATCTCTTGGCGTGGTTCACAATTGGTCTACCAACACGGTTGCTACCTGGAGGCCATGGGCCGGGGTCGGCGGCGGGAGCATCGTAGGCTCCGCTGCTGGTTCATTGAAACCGACTCCTTGCTCCCGGCCTCGGTTGGCGAGGTCATTGAGGAGGTTCCGCGGTTGGTGGCGTGGCCAATGCAGTCGTTCTTGCGTCATCGTCTCGTTCCATCGGGCTTCATGGGCGGAGACCTACGACGCCTTTTGCTGAAGCGCGAGTTGCACGGTAAGCTGGGAAATGCGTATGGCCTCCAGCATTCTTGATGCGAGGTCGGTGCCGTCGATGGGGGTTGTGAGGTAGTTCAGGGCATACCCCATTATCAGTGGCAACATTAATTAATGTGGCGCCCCGTAGGGCCGCGGTCGTCGAGGTGAGGCCTGCCGGTGAACACATGGGGAGGCCCTTGCTGACTTGCAGTTGAGGCGTCAACACTAGGTCTATTTGTGGCTGAGTTGCAGGTGGTATCACTCCTGCCGCCAGAGGTCCCGAGGCCACGGGCTCCATTTGATCCGTCGTGCGTAGCTCGTTTGTGGTTGGTTCCGTCATCATAACCTGGTGAAAAGATATCACCCACGGGGCCTCAGATAGGGGCGTCCCATGATCGTAAGAGGCATCAGTCTCTGAGCCCATATGGACGACCCTTCCTCTCCCAGAGGTAGGAGTACTGACCTTGTGGAAGGGTTGGAGGCCCGTGTTCTCGTCCTCGTTGGTGACGGAGATCGACTTGTGGTTTCTTTCGTCTCCTAAGGTCAAAGCTGTACTCGCCGCATCAGCGTCTTCATGTTTGTCTGGATTAGTGATGAAACAGTCTTCTGATGCTTTTGCTGAGGTGGCAGGCCCCACAGACCATCACGACTAGCTGGATCGCTAGCGCGGCCTCCGCACCGTGGATGGCGTGGAGGCAGTCCACGGGGTGCCTTTGGGTTGGTGGCGTGGTGTGTCCCTTAGTTCGGACAAGATCGCGAGGAGGTCCTTCGGGAGGTCCTGCAGCGGCGAGGTCGGACGGTAGGTTAATGTCGACCCAGCTCGCCTCGTCCGCGATGAATGTGGAGCTGAAGATTCAGCTCTCCCCTGGCGATAAGACGCCAGAAGCAGAGAAAGATCCGATCCATGATCGTTCTCCAGCCGGTGCTGCCCGTGCTTGGTGCGCCAACTGATGAAGCAAATTTCCATCAGATCCCCCAGTAGGGGTCCAAGCACATCTAGAAGTCATGGATCGGAGGTCACACGAGGGTTTATCCAGGTTCGGGCATCCGGAGAGTAATACCCTATGTCTTGCTGGTTTTTTTTATTCATAATGAAGGGATATGTTGTGCGAGAGGTTACAATGGTGTATGATGTTGCTACCGAGAGTTTCTCCTATCTGAGGATAGATGGATCAAGGGGAACCCTAGACCTCCCTTTATATAGACAGGAGAGGTCTAGGGTTTACATGCCAGATGCGATCTAGGGCGCCGCCGCCCTCTAGTCTTGGGCATCAAGAAGGTCTTCTGGCCTCCTTGGGTTAGCATCACACCGTGGGCCTGTTGGGCCCCCTTTTAGTTGATGTGGCGGGGCTCCTTGGTGTTAGCCACCCCTGGTACAGGATCCCGTCACATTTCACTCTATGGATATGGATATCCTTGTTGTTCCTTGTGGGACTAACCCATGCAGGTATTGAAAGTGCTCAAATCCCAAGGATTGCTCCCAACTCTTGATGATCTTCACCAACATTGAGCATCCACATCTACAACATCTACATGAAGTCTTCAATGACAAAACCCAAGGTTAGTCCATCTCTCTTTGGGGGGGGGGGGTCTCATGTCTAGGTGGAGCTTTGTTCTAAGACATGAGCTAAAGCAACCCTAATGGTGTGAACACATTAATGCTTTATGTAAACCCCACTTGTGCTTAAACGATGAGTATGACCTATGATCGAATGTTCTCATTTGGCTCCTAAGTCAATATACTCATATATATATAGATGACTTTGTCATGACCATTGCTTGATAGATGCTAGAATTGGTTGTGCATGCTTAACATATTTTATTTGCTATCTTATTGTGTGAGCATGTTGCAAAGCATATTTTCCCATTCGAGGACATCCAATTGTTGTTTGGTTGATTTTGATCTTTTGGCCAATTGGGTGGACAAGAATGCCTGAGAACCTCTTCTAGCTATCTATCTCAACTTGTCTCAAATTCATTCTTGCTGATCACAAATTTTGAACAAGCTGGTTTTCGGACCCTCCAGGTGAGGAGCACTCGGAGCCACCGATCTGATTAGGGTTGAACATTAAAACCTTCTAAGTGTGCTTCAGACAGACTAACTCATTCCATTTCGGTCCCACCGATTGCACTTAGACTGATCTATTTTTTATCTCAGATAGAACAAATAAAACTGGTCGGTGTCACCGAAATGCACTGTCTCTGACAGTTACACATTTAGGAGTGTCGGCGTACGACACCTATGGGATCCGAAGGACCCCTTTACGATTCGGCAGGGAGAGAGGTATGCACAAAGAGCAGAACTGATGATCAACGCAAGGGGATTTTTACCTAGGTTCGGGCCGCTGATCTGCGTAAAACCCTACTCCTGCTTTAGTTTATTATCAGTGTTTTTGTCCCAGTTCTTGGAGCGCTTGCAATGAACAGTGTGTTCGTGCAGCAGCTACGCATGCAGAATGGGCCGAGAGTGTTCTCTCCTCCTGTAGCAGTTGCCTTGGGCCTCCTTTTATATGCTCAAAGGGGTCACCACAGTGGCAAACTGTTGATATGCAAGGTGTAAAGTAGCTACAGGGTTATCATACCTAACCACTGACGGTTTAGGACCAATGCATTTAATGCATCATGAGGTGTCCGTTTAGGTGTCCTTACTTTCTTGGGGATGGAAAAAGGGGCCATCCCATCAGCACCGCTTAAGCTCGTCTCCACTAGCGCCTCGCCACGCATCCAGAGATGGGACCAGAATATCAGGCTGGTCGCTGTGCTGGAGCGGTGGCACAGTGGCGGAACCTTGCAGGATGCAAATCTTGCCGGGCTCCGCAGGCTACCCCGGCAAGATCTTGCCGGGGGGCGAGCCCCTGATCTCCAGTTCTCCTTATCTTCTGGTCCTTGGCTTGAATGTCTCTTTGATAACCTTGGATTAATCTTCGGTTGTTCCCCCGACAAACCTTGCCGCAGGTATGGCTACAACTGCCCGTGCACAAGTATGGGGTACTAAAGGCCTAATCTTTAGTACACCGACAGGAGCCCCTGGGCCTAGGCCACACACGAGTGCAAGGCGTTGTTGGGCTAGGCCCAAAGAGTGCACGGGCACGCATGGCAGGGGTTAACTGCTTGCAATTATTCCGCTTACTGCGCTTCCCCACTACGCGCGTTGAATGCGCGACGTGGGAAGAGTGCGCTGAACGGCCGCGGCCGCAGCGCGCTCATATAGGCATATTCACATTGGGCAGTAAAAGAGGCAACCTCACTCCTTCCCCATAAAAAGGAATCCGCAGAAGCGCTGCCCATTTACTCCCTCTTCTTTCCAATCTGGAACCCGCCATTACCTTCTCCCTCCCGAGCCCAGAGCAGAACTTCTCCTTATCCGCTCACCGCCTCCGCACCCGCTCTATCCTCGGCTTCCGCCTTCGCAACCGCCATGCCACCCAAGGCTATCAAGGGCAAAGGCAAGAGCAAGGAGACGAAAGCCGATGTCCCGGAGAGCGAGCTGGCGAAGATGCGGAAGAAGTACGTCGTCTTTGCTCCGACGCTCGACGCGAAAGCCTTGAAGAACCGGTACCAGTGCATGTGGGCGAGGGAGACACAGGCTCACCCCGCGACTCGTGTGGCCCCAGGTTCTTCTTCCAAAGGCGGACCAGATAAATATCCCTTCTTCGTCGCTTACTTTTATTGCGAGCTCTGTCCTCCATTCTCCGATTTCTTTATTGACATCATGTACACATACGGCTTCCGTCTCCTGGATTTCACGCCGAATGCCGTAACATGCATGTCTATCTTTGCTCATCTTTGCGAAAACTTTGCCGGAGTAGTTCCCAACACTGCCCTCTTCCGCCATTACTTTGTTCCTCGCATCCAAAAAGGGGACGCCCTTTTCGGTTCTATCGCCTGGATCCCAAGGGCATGGAACAAGGAGATATATCCAGATGGGGTTTACCGTGAGAAGTGGGAAGAATGGCGGTCCAAGTGGTGCTAGATCAAGGAAGCAGATCCCCATCCATTCTGTTCACCCCGACAGCAGAAAGTGGTCCGTGGCGAGGACTGGAGTAATCTCAATGCTCAAGATGACAAGCTCACGATTGCCACCACTAGGATCCTCCGTTTGAAAGCTGCCAGGCTCACAATAGAGATGATTGGCTCTGACTTCCTTCGCCGCCGCATCGCCCCTCTACAGAATAAGGGGAGACCAGCTTGGGAGTTCCAGAATGCGGCAGACATCATGAGGCTGCACCCCGGATTAAACAGTAACTTGACAATCATGCAGCTTGCCGCTCTCCGCCACAGGCTATTTCAGCGCGAGGACAAGCATAAGTTGCCGGCGGGAATTGTCCCTTTGTGCAACAACTCCACCCTGGGGTCAATCATCGCCACGATGCCAATGTTCAACGCCCATGGCCTTGACACGACTTGGGTCGAGCCATCTGCGGAGCAGGCACAAAAGTTCTTCGACAACTTGTCGGAGAGGGCCATCCGGGAAGAAACAAAACTCGTCCGCGCCACCACTGATGAAGAAGTGGCGTATATTGCCACTAGGGTGGAAGAGGCGAATCTTGCCGCGGAGGCCGGCAGCGTCGGCTTCACGGAATGGGAAACCAGCGACGCAGAGGTCATTTTGGAAGAGAATCCTGCCGAGAAGGATAAGGCTGCTGGGGAACAGAGCGACACAGCCGCCGAAAGCTCATCTGATGACGATGCAGCCGAAGAACAGCCACAAGAGGAGTCCCCAGCTCCAAAGAGGGCAAAGTGTGTCCTTCGGAAAGCCATCTCTGGTGCCCCAGCAAATCAATCTTCTTCGAGCAGTGATGCTCCCGGCAAGAAGGCGGCCGGCAAGGCTGCACCGCGGCAAGGAGTTCGACAGCAACCTGTGCGGCACACGAGAGACACACCTGCGGCAACCACTGGGGTGGCAGGGGCGTCTCACACAACAGCACCAGAGGTTGAGGCGGCAGAGTCATGCCAACCCCCTGCACCTACTGTAGCCAAGCGACCCAGGACCCCTCCTCCGCCTCCCCATACGGACGCCGCAACGGAGGTCGATTTCGACATCTCTGGTTTCAGCCCAAAACGAGAAGAGAAAGAGTAAATATCCTGTCACAGCCTTTATCTCCCAAATTTTGAATTCGATTGACCTCATTGCCTTGCTTTGTCTTGCCTCTGCAGTGATGCAGAGACTTTGGCGGAAAGGATGGCGAAGAGGGCGAAGACTTCCATGGGTGACAAGCCCCCGACAGGCTCTGCGAGCGTGCCAGAAACTATCGTCATCAGCCCGAAGTTTAGCCCTCGACGCAACCCCCAGCGCAGCCCCCAGCGTGAGTCCACTACTCGTTTTCCACTGGCGGGTGCTGAGGTTTGTACTTTTGCCGCTTATATCTTTGGGCTTGCAGGAGAAGGACAACAACAGGGAGAGTCATTGGAGGACGCCCCCGTCATGCCGCCTCCGTCAACCACGTCGCCCGCAAGCGCATCTCCGACAAGAGCTCCTACCGACGAGCCTACCTTGGAAGAGGAGGAGCCGGCAAACATGGGAACCGGCAACCTTTTCCCGGCAACCAATGTTGCCGGGAGGGATGAAGCCACCCCTCAACAGCTCAACGCAGGTGACTGCTTGCCTCAGAGCACTTGTCATTCTTTCCTTTACCTTTCTCTCTCTTTGTCTTCTTGAACTTCAATCTTGATCTTATTTTGTCTCCCTCCTTCGTCCTCCAGAATTCCCCGTGATGGAACACATGGAAGTCGACGTTGTCATCGAGGAGACCGCCAGAGATGCTGCCGCCAAAGCTGACAAGATCGCTGCTAACGAGGCCGCCAAAGACGCCACTGTCAAGGTCAGCGAAACTGCCGCCGAGGAAACCGCCAAGGAATCTGTCGAGAGGGCCGGCGAGGAGACTGATAACCATACTGACGGCATTCCTGCCGCAGGAGCGCCAGGTGCTACACCGGCCACAGAACCCCTAGGCACTGGTGAGACGATTGTCGAGGATCAACCATCGACATCTGAGGCTCCCTCATTGAGCAAATATCTCAGGGTTGGCGACAACCTATTCATCAACTTGCCGGGGACGGCAAGTATTGGAGCGCCGACCGAAGGGGAAACTTTTGATGAAGAAATCATCACCACTGCCGGGCTCGAGATCATCGATGAACCAAGCGCCAGTAGCGGCAAATCTGAAGAAGATCAGCTCCTCCAGGCCATGGGCGATAATTTCCGCAAGCTCCAAGCACTCCACCATGCTTGAAAGGAGAAGGCAGACTCCAGAGGTGCAGTTGTCGAAGCAGCCGAGGCGGATTTCCAGAAGCGCATTGAGCAAATGCAGATCTGGTACACCGAGGCCCTTCAGGAGTTGACTGCCAGCCGGGAACAAGTGAGCCAAAGCTGGACAGAGCTTCTCCTGAGGCAATCTGACATAGAGAAGGCGCAAGAGGAAGCTGCGCAAAGGGTTGCCGCCGAAGATGCTCTCTTGATGGAGCACCGCATTGGGCTTGACGCTCATGAAGAAGATCTTGCCACGCACGAGCAGGCACTTGCTGCCAAACTCCGCGGCAAGGACGAAGAAATTGAAAAGCTTGTCGCGCAGCGGACCCAGGAGCTGGAGCAGAAGCACAAGGAGGCACTCAAAGCTTTAACTGTAGATCATGCCAGCAAGCTCAAGGAAAACATCGATGCCGCCGAGGCCGCAGAGGCTGCCAAGAACTAGCTGAGCAACAAAGTGAAGAAGCTGGAGGCGGATCTTGAGGAACACAGCAAGGAGCTCTCTACGCTCAAAGGTGACAGGGAGAAAACTCTCCACAGCCTGGCGGAGATGCAAATTGCTATATCCGACAAGACCAAGCAGCTCTCTTCAGCCAACGATGCCATTGCCGATCTGAGGCTGAAGCTGACCATGCTGGAAAAGTCTCTTGAGGACGGCAGGGCTCGCGAGAAGGCCCTGAGCAAAGATCTCCAGGATGAGAAGAACTTACTTAAGAGCGCTGCCGCCGCCCAAATTGACTATGAGAAGGGTGTGAAAATCTGGACTGATCGCCTTGTCGACACCGCGGAGAGGTTCACAGCACAACTGTCAACCATGGGCCAGGATGGCCTGCAAAACTTCAGGTATTCCTCTGAAGAAAGGATATCCTCGAGCGCCAGGCTGACCATGTTCTTCGAAAGCATCATTGATGCTCTGAAGCTGCTACAGTCCAACCGAGCGACCCAACTGGCCAATGAATCCCGCAAGCTTTGCCGGGCCATCCTCCGCAAGGTACTCATCAAGGTGGTGCATAAGAACCCTGGCGTTGATCTCACCAACGTGCTCGACCGCTTGCCGAAGGATGCAGATCTCAAGGCAGTTGAGGAGCTTGTCGCGCCCATCCTTGAGAAGGTAGATTCAATCAAGAGGGTTGAAGGCCAGCGCAGGGACTAGCCGTCTCACTTTTTCTTGCCGCCGCCATTCCATGCCAAGGACAATTTAGTCTTAAGTTAGAACTGCAGCAACTATTGATGTAATATAACTTGCTATGATTGAGTACATGCATGCCATTTCCCCTGTTCGATTTCTTTCCGTATGGTATATGCCCTACACATACGGGAAACTTGCTGGCGTGCAACCTGCCGCGAGCGCTGGGTGCGGGACTTCAGCAGCCTGTTGGAGGTGCAGCAGCCGGCAAGACACCTTGGCGCTCTTAGTGCAGCCACTTAGACTGTTGAGCGGACTCAAAACAAAATAAGGGCGCAACCAATTATGACAAGGGTTCCTTCGCGTGCAGGTTTTCCATACCAAGGCCGAAATCGTCTAAAGGAAATAGCCTGATAGTAAAAATTGAAAAACTTGCTCAAAGTTTCGCAACTTAGCTTTCTGTCGCTGTACTTCTTTCGGCAAGACATCAATGAACATCGCCCATTGGTATCCATACCTTCCTTTCCCCCCGGCAAACTTGTGCGCGAGGGAACCTTCTATCCCTTGAAAAGAAGAAAGAAGAGAAAATAGAGATATGGAACCTTGGTGGTTCGTTAATGCTTACCGGGAGCAAGTGTCATACAATATCTCAGACAAGCATGCATATATATAAACATGGAAATCAACAAGAACTGTACAACACTTAAGCTTATTCAACTGCGCACAGGGTCTGTGCCTGGCTTTGTACAAAGGATTATATGCCTTGCCGGCAAGACTCGTACAAAAGGAGGTTGTCGGGGGCCCCTGGCAACCGCGCCTTATGGGTAGAACTTGCGAAGATGTTCGATATTCCAAGAGTTGCTCACTGGAACACCATCCTCGGTCTCCAGGCGGACAGCGCCGGGCCTGGTGACTCGTACTACCCGATAAGGGCCTTCCCACTTCGGCGTCAACTTGTTTGAATTCTTGGCGGACTGAATCCGCCGAAGAACAAGGTCGCCTTCCTCAAGACTTCGGGCATGAACTTTGCGGCTATGGTAGCGGCACAAAGCTTGCTGGTAGCGTGTAGCTCGCACAGCAGCCTGAAGACGATCCTCCTCAAGGAGCACAATGTCATCTTGCCGCAGTTGCTCTTGCTCAAGCTCATCATAAGCGAGCACTCGAGGTGACCCGTATATGAGTTCTGTGGGGAGAACTGCTTCCGCTCCGTAAACCAGAGCGAAGGGTGTCTGGCCAGTGGCTCAATTTGGTGTCGTTCTGATTGACCAAAGAACCGCTGGCAACTCATCAATCCAGCGCCTTCCACACTTTTTCAGCTTGTCAAAAGTTCTGGTCCTGAGACCGTGCAACACTTCAGCATTAGCCCTCTCCGCTTGGCCGTTGCTTCTCGGGTGGGCAACAGAGGCAAAAAAAAATTGCCGCCAAGGTCTTGGATGTATTGCATGAAGGTGCGACTTGTGAACTGTGTGCCGTTGTCAGTGATGATCCTATTGGGCACACCAAAACGGCAAACTATTCCTTTAAAGAACTTGACAGCTGATTGTGCTGTCACCTTCCTCACCGCTTCCACCTCCGGCCACTTTGTGAACTTGTCGATTGCAACATACAAGTACTCAAAGCCCCCGGTAGCACGGGGAAAAGGGCCCAGTATGTCGAGCCCCCAGACCGAAAACGGCCAGGAGAGAGGGATTGTCTGAAGAGCTTGAGCTGGCTGATGCGATTTCTTTGAATGAAACTGGCACGCTTCACACTTGGTTACTAGTGCAGCCGCATCCTGGAGAGCAGTGGGCCAAAAGAAACCTTGTCGGAATGCCGTTCTGACAAGCGCTCTTGATCCTATGTGAGAGCCACATATGCCCCCATGTATCTCTCCCAACAGCTCCAGTCCATCCTCCCGAGGAATACACTTCAATTTCACACCGTTCAGTCTCTTCCTGTACAGAACGCCATCGACGAACTGGTACATGCTAGACTGACGGGCTACTTTTTCCGCTTCTTCCTGCTCCTCAGGGAGTTCTCCTGTCTGAAGAAAAGGGACAATGGGTTGTGCCCAAGCTGGAGCCTGGGGCTCGACAACTAGGACTAAAGGCATCTCTTCTGCCGGGGGAATGTTTGTCTCGACGGCAAGGGCCTGAGCCCCTGCTGGAGCCTGTTGTTCTCCGGCAGGCTTGCCGTTGATCCCGGCAACTTCCTTGCCGGCGGCTCCCGGGAGCTCTGCCGAAAAGTACTGACCAGAATTCAACTTCCTTCTCTTTTCTTGCCTCATTGATGGCGCTACAGATGGCTGAGTTAAATTTAGCACAAAAGTTCCTGGTTCCACAGGTAACTTGAGGGCAGCGCGCTTTGACAGGTCATCTGCAATACTATTTTCGGCACGAGGAATGTGCTTTGTTTGCAGACTGTCAAAGCGCTCTTCCATTTTTCTCACTTCATCCACATAGGCTTGCATCAATGGACTCTGATAATCTTTGTTGACTTGCCTGACAACAAGCTGCGAATCGCCTCTGATGATGAGCTTCTTGATACCAAGGTCCGCCGCGATCCTGAGACCGGCAAGCAGGCCTTCGTACTCCGCAGTGTTGTTTGTCGAGCTCTCCCAGGGAAAATGCATTTGAATTACATACTTGAGTTGCTCTCCGGTGGGTGCGACAAGCAGCACACCAGCACCGGCGCCTTGCAGCGAGAAAGCCCCGTCAAAGTACATAATCCATTCTTGATCTGTTTCCTTACCGGGAAGAGTCATTTCTTGAATCTCTTCTTCTGGCGTTGGGGTCCATTCCGCAATGAACTCTGCCAAAGCTCTGCTCTGAATTGCTGAAGTACTTTCAAACTTGAGACCAAAGCTTGATAGTTCCAACGCCCACTCCATAATCCTGCCGGTTGCCTCTGGATTTTGCAAAATCCGCTACAACGGGAAGCGAGTGACGACGGTAATCTCATGTGCTTGAAAATAATGGCGCAGCTTCCTCGAGGCCATGAGAAGGCCGAAAAGCAACTTCTGCACACCAGAGTATCTTGACCTAGCTCCCTATAAAAGGGAGCTGACAAAATAAACTGGACGCTGCACCATCTTCCTCTTTTGCACTGATTCCTATGACTGTGCAGATCCTGTCTTGCCGGCACCAGACCTTGCCGGGGAAGATCCCGGCACGTCACTTGACGGTCCTGCCGCTGCCGTTGCCTCCTCGTCAACTTCTCTTTGCACCACTAACGCAGCACTAACCACTTGATTTGTTGCCGCTAGATACAACCGCAATGGCTCTTGTGGCCTAGGTGCGACTAGCGTCGGCGGAGAGGAAAGGTACCTCTTCAAATCTTGCAGTGCTGCCTCCGCTTCCGGAGTCCATCTCATTGGACCCGCCTTCTTCAAAATTTTGAAAAAGGGCAGGGCGCGCTCAGCGGATTTGGAGATGAACCTGCTTAAGGCAGCAACACAGCCGGCAAGACGACATACATCCTTGACACGTCTTGGCGCTTCAATCTGCTCAATAGCTTTGATCTTGTCGGGGTTCGCTTCGATCCCATGCTGAGATACAAAGAACCCGAGAAGCTTGCTGGAAGGGACGCCAAACACACACTTCTCAGGATTGAGCTTTAAATTGATCTTGCGCAGATTTGTAAATGTCTCTTCTAGGTCTTGAATGAGCATCGCTTTATCCTTGGTTTTGACCACTATGTCATCCATGTATGCTTCCATATTTCTATGTAGCTGAGGCTCAAAACCAATTTGGACCGCTCTCGCAAATGTAGAACCAGCACTTTTCAACCCGAAAGGCATTCGTTTAAAACAATATGTACCACATGGGGTGATAAATGCGGTCTTTTCTTCATCTTCTTTTGCCATGAAGATCTGGTGATATCCCGAGTAGGCATCAAGGAACGATAGTAGGTCACAACCAGCAGTGGAGTCCACAATCTGGTCGATGCGCGGCAAGGGGAAAGGATCTTTCGGACAGGCTTTATTGATGTATGTATAATCAATACACAGCCTCCATTTCCCATTCGCCTTGCGCACTACAACCGGATTGGCCAACCACGTTGGGTGAAGCACTCCTCTGACCAACCCTGCCGCTTCTAACTTCCTGATTTCTTCGGCAATGAATTCTTGCCGCTCCAAGGCTTGATTTCTCACCTTCTGCTTGATGGGCCACGCGTGAGGACAGACAGCAAGGTGGTGCTCAATTACCTCCCTGGGAACACCGGGGATGTCAGACGGTTGCCATGCAAACACGTCGACATTCACCCGCAGGAAGGCAACGAGCGCGCTTTCCTATTTGTCATCTAGGGTGGAACTTATGGTGAAAGTTCCTCCCGTTCCGTCCTCCTTGATGGGCACCTTCTTGATCTCTGGTGGAGCAGCCTTGGACTTCTTGTTCTTGCCGGTGGAACTCTCTGGCGCGTCCTCAACGGAAGCGCAGCACTCCGAGGAGGTGCGCTTGCCGGAGTTTGCGCCAGAGATCTTGCCGGTCTTCTTCTTCCCTCCGGGAGTTCCAGCGGCAGGAGCAGATGCCTTGACGGCAGGTGCTGTAGCTGCCTCCCGGTAGAGTTGGTCGGTGCAGATTAGTGCATCCTTCTTGTCGGAGTGGATAGTGATGACACTTATTGGTTCGGGCATCTTCAACACATTATACGCATAGTGTGATGCCGCCATGAACTTAGCCAGCGCTGGGCGGCCAAGGATCCCATTGTATGACATAGGGTTCTTGGCGACATCGAACACTACCTTCTCTGTCCTATAGTTGAGCTCGCTACCAAATGTTACTGGTAGCGTAATCTTGCCTTTTGGCTGGGTCCTTCCTGGATTGATCCCTTGAAACGTGCCTGTTTCCTCGAGATCTTCATCAGGAATTTGCAGCTTCTTGAGCATGTCCGGTGAGATTAAGTTCAGCCCGGCCCCGCCGTCAACCAGCATTTTTGTCACCTTGAGGTTGCGAATTGTTGGAGAGACCAACAAGGGCAAGCACCCGACCGCAGTTGTGCGATCAGGGTGATCCTCGGCGTCAAAAATGATAGGCATGCTGGACCACTTTAAAGGTTTCCGTGCGTCAAACGATGGCTCCGTCGCATTAACCTCACGCACCCACTGTTTAAGTCGGCGGTGAGAAGAATGTAACGAAGCGCCCCCGTCAATACACATGGCCTCTGTGGCTTTCTGAAACTCGTGCTCACTGGATTCATCGTCTTCCTCATCATCATCGCCTCCCTCGTCCTTGTCGCGGCCTAGGGCGGGCCTCTCCTTTTGTTGCTTAGCCTTGCCGCGGCGGCCTCCTCGGCCGCCATGCTTCTTGCCAGATCCCTCAGCACCGTCCTGGGCCTTCTCCTTGTCTCATCTTTCGTACTCAGCTCTCTGCTTCTTAACAAGCTGCTCAACTTGCCGGCAGTTTTGGAGATCGTGGCCCTTGGTGCGATGGATCTTGCAATACTGTTTGCCGGAGCCTTCCGGCTTGTCGGCAGCCACTAAGGCCTGACAGGAAGCGCACACGGCAACTTCCTTGCCGGGGTCATCAACCTTGGCCTTCTTGGCGGTGCCGGGGTTGCCGGATTCCTCGACAGCAAGCACGGCCTTGCTTCTCGCTTCTTGTTCCGCCGTCGGCCTTTCTTTGACGGGGTTGCACCATCTTCATCCTCAGATTCGCCCCCTGCGCCAACACCCTCGCCAGGGAGTTTCCTCCCTTCTTCAGCTCGAGCACACTTGTCGGCTAAAGCGTAAAGCTCGGCAATACTCCTGACCTTGTTCATCGCCAGCTCTTCGCGCATTTTGTGGTTACGCATGTTCTGATGAAACATGCTAACAACAGCGGCAGGATGAACGTCTGGATTATTGTATTGCACCCGGCTAAATCTCTGGATAAACTTGCGCAGGGGTTCGCCCTCCTTTTGACGGAGGAGATGCAAATCACTCTCTTAGCCAGGAGCTTGGTGGCCTCCAACAAAGGCGCCAACAAACTGATGGCACAGATCTGACCAAGAAGAAATGGAATTCTCCGGCAGATGCATCAACCACGACCTGACGTTGGGTTTGAGCACCAACGGGAAGTAGTTGGCAAGTATCTTGTCATCTTGGCCCCCGGCAGCCTGCACCGCAATGGTGTAGATGCTCAAGAACTCCGAGGGGTGAGTCTTGCCGTCATATTTCTCCGGGACCTCTGGTTTGAACGTTCGGGAGTTGGGCCACTAGACTCGCCGCAGCTCACGGGTAAACGGTGGACAACCTACCTCATAGGGCAAGTCACCTGTGTCTCCCGGCGTAGGCTTGTTGACAGTAGGCTCTACGCGTTTATCGGACTGATGATGCACCTCCCGTCGCCGCTCGATGGTAGTTCGAGCGTCTTCTTTACTTCGTTCCTGAAGAACTTGACGCTGATCGTGGCGCATCCGCAGATCGGATGATGTCGTGGAATCGTCATCACGGCCATCAGTCCGCCGGGTTGACGACCGCTGCTGCTGTCGTGGAGGGGAGTGCACCGTGGTCGCACCGCCTCCAGTCTTCTCACCATCGGCTCGCGTCGGATCGATAGACCGCTGCCACGAGGGCCCCGCTGGCTGCGGCCCATTCTTGTTGACGAAGCCGATGAGGCTCTGGATAGTAGATCGCCACTCCTCCATCTTCTCCGGAGCAGGAGGAAAATCGAGGAGCAGCTGCGCACGTGCCAAAGCTTCTGCTGGTGTAGGCGGCGGTGACAGGTGCGAGGTACATGAGGTGCTCTGACTCCTAACATTGTTAGAAGGAGCATCATCACGATCACGTGACCGCGCGCCACATCCACCGGCAGTTTGGCGTGCATGCTGGGCCTGCGCACCTTGGGATCGATACGCAGAAGTCTTTCCATGGGGACGTTCAGAACCACTAATGCCACGACGCTGCTTGTCGCGTGCGACCTGGGAAGGCCGCAATGCTTGCGCCGGCATGAGAGTCTTAGAAGGCGTCCTCCGATCTCTGGAGTTCGCGCGCCGCCCGTAGGCAGCACGGCTCCATCTCTGGATCTAGCGGCGTGCGGGTTGCCGTCGCCGCTGCGAACGACGCCGCTCGCCTGGCTCAGATCACCAGAATGCCGTGAAGGCTCTAAACCTCCATCTCCTGCATCCACCCCATCACCCGTTCGAGTAGGCACGGGCAAGACGGACGTAGACGGAACAACCGCTGCCGCACCCTTCTTCTTGGGTGGCATGGTGACAAAGACGGTGAAGAAACTGACACGCTGATCACCGGATCAGGTTCGCGCAACCTCGATCCCCCTACCTGGCGCGCCAAAGATGTCGGTGTATGACACCTATGGGATCCGAAGGACCCCTTTACGGTTCGGCAGGGGGAGAGGTATGCACAAAGAGCAGAACCGATGATCAACGCGAGGGGATTTTTACCCAGGTTCGGGCCACAGATCTGCGTAAAACCCTACTCCTGCTTTAGTTTATTATCAGTGTTTTTGTCCTAGTTCTTGGAGCGCTTACAATGAATAGTGTGTTCGTGCAGCAGCTACGCATGCAGAATGGGCCGAGAGTGTTCTCTCTCCTGTAGCAGTTGCCTTGGGCCTCCTTTTATATGCTCAAAGGGGTCACCACAGTGGCAAACTGTTGATATGCGAGGTGTAAAGTAGCTACAGGGTTATCATACCTAACCACTGATGATTAGAACCAATGCATTTAATGCATCATGAGGTGTCCGTTTAGGTGTCCTTACTTTCTTGGGGATGGAAAAAGGGGCCATCCCATCAGCACCGCTTAAGCTCACCTCCACTAGCGCCTCGCCATGCATCCAGAGATGGGACCAGAATATCAGGCTGGTCGCTGTGCTGGAGTGGTGGCACAGTGGCGGAACCTTGTCGGATGCAAATCTTGCCGGGCTCCGCAGGCTACCCCGGCAAGATCTTGCCGGGGGGCGAGCCCCTGATCTCCAGTTCTCCTTATCTTCTGGTCCTTGGCTTGAATGTCTCTTTCATAACCTTGGATTAATCTTCGGCTATTCCCCCGACAAACCTTGCCGCAGGTATGTCTACAACTGCCCGTGTACAAGTATGGGGTCCTAAAGGCCCAATCTTTAGTACACCGACAAGGAGCCACCGAGTCATTTCACTCGGACTGACAGACAGAGCACGGGTATATATATATCAAGTGGACGGCTCATTGGAAAATTCTTAAAACCTCCCCCTTCCCGCACCCCTTCTCTGCCATCGCCAAGGTCGCCAGATCATCGCCCTCGTCTCCAACGTGCTCTCACCACCGGATTCAGCCCCCGTCATCAACATTCCTCCCTGTCATCGCCGCCATAGAGGATCGTCACCAAGTTAGGGTACGATTTGAACCTTTTGTGCTTCTCAAAATCTAATTCGTAGCACAAAAGCTTTACACATTATTATTCCTACTGTATGCACGTTCCTATCCAACCAACGATTCCTAGATGCTAGGGTTAGGTTTCTGTCGTATACATCTCAGAATGACCGACTGAACTAGATCTGTGACACCGAGTGGCTTTTGCCATTGTACATAATACATCTCGGTCTGACCAATTCATATTCACTCTGTATGACCGAAACAACGTATCTGAAATCCCATGTGAACCTCAGAGAGACCGAGTCACACAATCGGTTCCACCGAAAACATGTGACCTAGTCTTTGTTGTTGCCTCAGTATTTCTGAAATTATTCACTCGGTAATTCCGAAATACATATTGTGAAAACCTAAAACTGAATTTTGAACTCAAAATTTTGAAAACAAGCTGCATTTTGTGATCCTTATCTGCTTGACTGACCACACCTGCTGCTACAACCAGAGAAGGAGGACTGCACAGTGACCATGGAGCCTACACATCCTACATCAGCTACAACACAGACTCAGGCAGAGGCTGCTAGAGCTGCTACTACTTCTGCTGGTCCCTGCTCTTTGACTGCTCATTTCCCAAAGACTAAAATATATCAAATGATGCATCTTCTTCAAGCCACTCTGAGGATTGAACGAGTCCTAGCTAGCCTCATGAAGAACCAGGAGAGTCTAGAGAGGATAATGGAAACCAAGTTCCACGATCTGGATGTCAAAGTGACAGAGATTTCCACCACTATTGAGAAGCTTCAGTCGGATGTGGAGGATGCCAAGCTGAGCAACGATGATGATGATGGTGATGCTCTTTCGAACACCACTTAGTTTCAGACGATGCCCAAATCTGCTGTAATGGCAGTCACTTCAGATACTAGAGCCACAGTGTCTGCTCCTGCTGATGCACCCTTAGTTGCCCCTCCAGTATCCACCCCTCCGGTCTAGCAGACGTCATCGGAAGCATTTGCTGGCACACTTCTCTCCACTCCATCGATGCACACCGGAGCTACAAGTCAGAGGACTTCATCGCCAGGAGCCAGAGATCGAGCCCAGAGCGATGCTTAGCTCTGTATTTTTCGAACTTTTTGGTAACTTGTTGCCAAAGGGGGGAGTAAATATAGATCATAGGGCTTCGAGAGAGAGTGTCTTTCGCTTTTGCTCGTTTGATTTAGTGCTTGTGCTACTTCAGTTACTTTGTTGGTGCTTGTATGTGAGACTATAATACGTTTGTGATTGATCATATCGTACTTTATTTCTATGCATGCAACCTATACATGATTTTTGATTATTTCTATGATCATTCACTTGTAGTGATGAGTGCTTGATGCATTTCATTCATATCATTTTGTACGCTCCACCAAGATGTATGTGACATGGAAGAGTTACCCATGATTCCAATCGATTGTGCATTTGCATTCAAACACAAATTTTAAATAACGCACAAATTTAGGGGGAGCTCTTGCTTATCACATACTTCTCAAAGCAACAATATTATTCATTATATCAAATTTCAAAGCTTTGATCTATATGTTGTCATCAATTACCAAATAGGGAGATACTGAAAGCGCAACTAATCCTCGGGTGGTTTTGGTAATTAATAACAACATATATGTCATTGAACTAATGCCTATTCAAAGATCATTTCAGGAAAGTTCAATGTAGGCATGACAAGGACATGTGATTATGGGCCCCTCAAAATGCAAAGGACCTGCATTGGCAAAAGCTCCAAGACTCTACATTTTTGGTTGAGTGATCAAGGATCACATCGAGTCCATAGGAAAGCCAATAATATTAAAAGGGGGTGAGGTTTTGATCATGAGTCATTTGCTCAAGTGCTTGAAGATATTGCTCCAAGACCCTCAGCCACATTCTCACAAGCCAATATGTCCAAAATCCTAAAGTCATTCTCGGTCCCACCGAAACACTCACACCCGGACCCACCGAGATATACAAGACAGAGCCACAGCCTAAACCCTAGAAGCTCGGTTCCATCGAGATGGCATTTGGTCCCACCGAAGTGCTCTGGCAAACTTTCTGTAACCCATCATGTTCATTTCGGAATTACCGAGTGAAACCGATCGGATTTACCGAAACGATGCAAGTGCTTAGGTCCTCGCATATCGGAGCCACCGAGTGGATTCATCTGGTCTCGCCGAAACATCTAATATTTGAATCTTTTACACTAGTCAGTCTCACCGAGTTTTTCACCCAGTGTCACAGAGTTGTGCATAAACTGTGCAATGGTTAGATCTTTGGTGATGGCTATATATACCCCACCCACACCACCTACTCTCAGTGAGAGCAACCAGGACGAAACTACACTTCCCATATCCATTTTCTGAGAGAGAACCACCTACACTTGTGTTGAGATTAAGGCATTCCACTCCAACCATTTGATCCTTGATTTTTAGCCCCCTCAAGTTGCTTTCCACTCCAATCCTTCTCCCACCACCATGTCAAATTTGTGAGAGAGTGATTGAGTGTTGAGGAGACTATCTTTTGAAGCACAAGAGCAAGGAGTTCATCATCAACAGCAACACCTATTACCTTTTAGAGAGTGGTGTCCCTCAGATTGGTTAGGTGTCACTTGGGAGACTCCAAAGCTTGTGGAGTGGAACCAAGAGTTGGTAAGGGCTAGGAGATCCCCTACTTTGTGAAGATCTACCCCAAGTGAGGCTAGTCCTTCATGGGCGTAAGCCATGATGGAATAGACAAGGTTGCTTCTTCGTGGGCCCTTCATGGGTGGAGCCCTCCATTGACTCGCGCATCCGTTACTCTCTGTGGGTTGAATTCTCCATCAACGTGGATGTACGATAGCACCACCTATCGGAACCACGCCAAAAAACTCCGTGTCTTCATTGCGTTTGATATCTCTGATCTCCTCTTTTATGTTCATATGCAAAGCCTTTACTTTACACTGCATAACTCTTAGAATTGCATGTGTAGCGTGTTGCTTTGACTTGCTAGTATTGCTAAAACTTGCCTACAACTAAAATTGGGAAAAGGCTAGGTTTTTATTTGGTCAAGTAGTCTAATCACTGCCCTAATCACTGCCCTCAAGTCAACTTACGATCCTACAGTAAGCAATGCCAAATCAGTGTCAAAACTATTATCATAACAGTGTCAACTAGTGTGGCATTCCGCTAGTACATTGCCCATGTAAATGATTGCAAAATAGTGTACCAAAGCTTTGACACTGCCAAAAAAAAATTTGTTTGCTAAAGCTTATATGAACTAGTTTTTTTTGCATTCATATAATCCAAATCCTCTAGTTCATATATTCTTTTTTAGTTGCATTCATATACTCTAGTTCATATATTCTTCTAGTTGCATTCATATACTCTGGGTCATCCCAAGCATATGTTCTAAAGTGCCAAAAATAGTTCATTCTCTACTTCGTATACTCTAGTTCATCCTCTAATCCATACTCTAGTTCATCATCTAATTCATCCTCTAATTGTTATTATTTTGTAGTTGGAGCCGATGAGTACCTACAACAGCCATTATAGGACTTCTTGCAACTTCGCGGCGTATGCCGATGTAGGTGAAGGGAGCACCAACCAGGTAAGATTCCAAACACATCCATGATCATTACAAACACTTCATATATCTAACCATTCATGATGATTGCAAACACACATGCATATCTAATGATTTCAAACATTTGACTTGGTAGGGATACGTACCGGATCCGATACCAGTCAAGGAGAAGGTCTACGATGTGGACATACCCAACCGCCAGCTTATAGAGTCTAATGAAAGTACCATCGAGGCCCTGAAGGAGGTGAATGCCTCACTGAAGGCGGAGAGGGATTAGCTGATCGATGAGAAGGTTGATCTCTTCGGTAAGACTATTAGGCTGATTGACTAGAGGGATCAATTGATCGGGGAGAGGGATAAGCTGAAGAACGAGAGAAAGCTCCTCAGGGCTGAGATGAATGAGCTCAAGATGGAGAAAGCTTTTTTTTTAAATGGGAAGAGAACAATAGGTACAAGATTCAACAATTGAAGTTAATCCTTGATCAATAAATGTGATCGACCACCTAGGCTAGCCATGGATGATGTAGTTTGGTTGAACAGTTTGTGAAGTTGAACTAGAAGCTTAGTTCTTGAACTACTAACTTTTGTTTAGTTTCTTAACTTGATGAGTACCTACCTAGTTTAGTTCTTGAATAGTAGTATTGTATCTTAAATTAGTTGATGGTTTACATAGCTGCATATATGTATTATTTATAAACAAAAAATCAATTTGGTGGCATTGGGCCAACAAGGCATGTCAGTGGTAGCATACACTTAATGCTGGCATTGGCCACATGGCACGCCATCAGTATCAAAAATACTATTGACGTGTGCTCCAACGCCGCTAGTAAATTTTGTCGTTGGCGCCATATTGGTGGCGTTGGAACCCAGGGCCAACGAGACCAATTTTGACATGTCATAACTAGGCTTTTCTGCACTAGTGTAGGACCCTTGTAATCTTAGGACCTCGATATCTTATATAAGTTGGGGCTGGGCTAGTCACTAGAACACCATGCCCTTTGTACGCACATTCCCATACATTAATCAATCACGTTAATTTACTTACCTTTTGCACCAATTCATCTTAATTTACTTACCAAACTTCTCATCAAACCATAAGATAAGTCACATACAATATTTGATAAATATTTATTTACACAATCACATTAATATAGGCATGCAAATCACGAGCTAACATACTGAGTATTTATATTCCAGTGCAATGCACGGGCATTGTCCTAGTTAAAATAAATATTGAATGTATTTTGTATTTCAAAAATGTTCACCGTATAGGAAAAGAACTTTGTAGTACATAAAATTATATAAACAAGTGAGAAAAGAAAAAATATGAAAGAAAAAGCAAAGCTAGATGAGAAAAACCTATATAAAAAAATCTGGAAAGACAAAACCAAACAAAAAAATCAAAACACAGAGCCACAAAAGAAAGAAAAAAAACGAGTAGCACATAATAGCAGCTGATACGTCCATTTTGCATCATGTTTTCCTACTATTATTTATGATGTTTTTGGCCAATATAATACTTTGTAGTGTTGTTCTAATGCCTTTTCTCTTTTAATTTTCAAGATTTACATGAAGAGGGAGATTGCTGATAGCTGGAATTCAGGGCCTGGAAAATGTCGGCGTTCTGGGAACCAGGGTACCCGGACTTGCCTGCCTGCGGCCCACGGCATGGCTCCCTCGACGGCCTGGTACGGCCCATCTCCAAGACCACCAAGACAAGACCCTCGCGAGGGGCCAGGCCTCGTGAGGAGGACGACACCAAGACCTCCCAAGGGAGCGGCCTCCCCAGGAGCTGAGATTTCTATGCAGGTACCCAGCCTCACGAGGTTGCGATGACGTGAGCCATGACGACCAAGGCCAGGCGGATGCCAGTGGGCACAGAGGAGGCAGTTTCCTCTTTGGTGCTAAGGAGGCAAGGACAGGTGTGGGTTCCCAAGGAATCTCCCAAAGGTTTCCATTCCGGTGCTACAAGACCAAGACCACAGGCTCGGCAAGGCGGAGGTCATCACCGAGCCCACCGCTGCGTCATGACCAGAAGCTTTGCAGGAGAAGACCACCTTTTGTCAAGATAGGATGTACTACTTGTCCCCTTTCAAATTGGCCGTTGTGGTATCCCTTCCCGCCTAAGTTTCGAGGGAAGAGGACCAAGGCCACTATAAATATAGGTTAGCCACCACCATAGAGGGGGTCGACTCATTCTCACCCCCGAGCCCTCGCGAGGTTGTTCATCCTCTATACTTGTTCATCCTCAGCCCCTCGTGAGGCCAATCCACCACAAAGCAGGAGTAGGGTTTTACACCACAAGGTGGCCCAAATCTGGTTAAACTGCTGTGTTCATCTTCTTCCTTGTTCACGCAAGTTCGGCTAGGCTAGGCTGTGGGGCAACGAGTTGGCAGGCTTGAGAGGTTGAGTTCTTCGCACACGCCCCAGAGTTCGAACCTTCTTGGGTCTGCAGAGCCCTGAATCCGACATTTGGAACTGGCAGGCCTCGTAGGACCACACCAGCTCAGTGGTGTCGTTGAGCGCCGTGGGCCAGTAGAAGCCGCTACGGAACACCTTGCCCACGAGGGTGTGTGACGAGGAGTGGTGCCCGCAGTCCCCGCCATGGATATCAGCCAGCAACTCGCGCCCTTGCTCGCTGGATATGCACCACAGTGAGATGTTGTTGGGGCGTTGTCGGTACAACTCGCCGTCCTGCAAGCAATAAGCAGTGGCCTGGTGGACCACGCGCTCTACGTCCTCCTCTCTTTCTCTGGCAAGGTGCCACGGGTGAGGTACGCCTTGAACACCTCGGTCCAGCAGCCTGCCTGAGGTTCCAGCGCCATGAGTAAATGAGCTCCTGAGGCCGGGCTGCAGGCCGGGGCTCCTGAGGTTGGGGCTGGCGGCAGCTCCTCCCTGTGCAACGTCGAACCCGGAGCAACGGCGATGAGGAGTGCGAGAAGGAGCTTCTGCGACGTGGGGTAGCGTGCGCGTGCATCGCACATCACCGTGCTGACGAAGTACATCGGGTGCTCGATGAGTGGTGAGGAGTCGGGGCCGCCTTGCTCCATCGGGGGCACGAGGGACTCGCGAGGCTCAGGGAGGAGCTGCCGCCAGCCCCAACCTCAGGAGCCCTGGCCTGCAGCCCGGCCTCAGGAGCTCATTTACTCATGGCGCTGGAACCTCAGGCAGGCTGCTGGACCGAGGTGTTCAAGGCGTACCTCACCCGTGGCACCTTGCCAGAGAAAGAGAGGAGGACGCAGAGCACGTGGTCCACCAGGCCACTGCTTATTGCTTGCAGGACGGCGAGTTGTACCGGCAACGCCCCAACGACATCTCGCTGTGGTGCATATCCAGCGAGCAAGGGCGCGAGTTGCTGGCTGATATCCACGGCGGGGACTGCGGGCACCACTCCTCGTCACACACCCTCGTGGGCAAGGTGTTCCGTAGCGGCTTCTACTGGCCCACGGCGCTCAACGACGCCACTGAGCTGGTGTGGTCCTACGAGGCCTGCCAGTTCCACGCCAGTCCTGACCATTCTGCTCTCGTGGCCATTCGCGGTCTAGGGGCTGGATATCCTGGGCCCGTTCCCTCGAGCGGCCGGGGGATATCGCTACCTCTATGTCGCCATCGACAAGTTCACCAAGTGGGCGGAGGTGGAGCCCGTGCGCACCATCCCTGCTGGCTCGGCCGTCAAGTTCATCAAGGGCCTCGTGAGCCGTTTCGGGGTCCCCAACTGTATCATTACTGACAATGGCTCCCAGTTCACAAGCAATCTCTTCAAGACATATTGTGCTAACCTTGGAACGCAGATATGCTACGCTTCAGTGGCACACCCACGGAGCAATGACCAAGCTGAACGCGCTAACGCGGAGGTCCTGAGGGCCTCAAGACAAGGATCTTCAAGAAGAAACTCGAGGCATACGGCAGGGGTTGGCTCGGTGAGCTTCAGTCCATGTTGTGGTCCATCCGCACCACCGCGACTAAGCCCACCAGCAAGACCCCGTTCTTCCTCGTCAACATGGCAGAGGCGGTCCTCCCGCACGAGGTCAAGCATCGCTCCCCGCGGGTCTTGGCATTTGACGAGGAACGCCAGGACGCCTCGCGGGGGACAGATCTCATGCTCGGGGAGGGGGCCCGCCGCCAAGCCTCGTTCTGTGCCGCGAGGTACCAACAGGAGCTGCGGCGGTACCACTGCTGCAGCGTCCGCTCCAGGACCCTCGAGGTGGGTGACCTCGTCCTGAGGCGGGTGCTCTCCAGGGAGGGGCTCCACAAGCTCTCGCCTATGTGGGAGGGCCAGTTCAGGGTCACCCACGTCTCCAGACCTAGCACCACGCGCCTGGAGACGTAGGACGGGGTCCCCATCTAGAATGCCTGGAACATCCAGCATCTCCGGAAGTTCTACCCGTGACACTCTCATGTAATAATGAGTGGGGTTGTACACACCCCGGAGTCTCCTGAGCGCCGCCCTGGGGCCTCACGGGGGCTCCCACCCACGCCCAAGTGGAAGCCCCATGCTCCGCGCTGGCGGACGACACGGTCTTTCAACGACTATGCCCACACCTAGTGGAAGCCCCATGCTCCACGCTGGTGGGAAGACTAGAAGACTAGTGTAGGCGCCGGGTGCGGCTTTTCTCTTGCTTGCTTTTTGTAGCCAATTTGCCACTTCTTGGAATGAAATTCGAAGTTCTCGTGTCTTTATTCGAAAGGGATGGGAATTTTTCTCCTTGCAGCGTTTGCTCTCTTGAGTCTTGCTTTGATGGAAGTGGCAGTTGCCCGTCGCTCCCTCTCGCGCGTCTCGTGAATGGGGGCTAGATACGGTGTGTACGCCTGGGGCCCGCCCACGAACACACCTCGCCAAGACCTTGGTGTCTTGATCCTTGTGCGACGCTCTCAAGCGAGCCAACGGGCATGCATGTCCTCCTGAGCCCTCGTCTCCTAGCCTCACCGGGCATCGCGACCCGGCGTACCAGTGGCAATCGGTCCTCGCTCGGGGGCTTGCATGGGGCGTGGCGCCCTGTGAAGCATCTCCTAAGACCCCGCGTCCTCCTGAACCCCTTGGGGCCTCGCAGCCATTGGGCGCCTCCTGAGCCCTGAGAACCTTCTGATCCTCAAGAAAGAAGCCCCCGGCAAGATCTTTAAACCGCTCTGGTGCCCCGGCCGCACCAAGCTAAGTTATCCTAAACGCGATCAAACAGGAACCTGTCGATTGATATCAACAATAATGCTAGGATACGAAATAAAAACGTTAACATAACGGCGCAAGTGCCATGGTCCATTACACGCCCCGTCGGGGCCCTCTGTGTTTCTTGATGCAGGAAAAAGAAAAAGCAAAAGGCGGCCTCGCGGCCACTGCAACCCCTGAGGCTTGGCTCCAGCGACGCCGGCGCTCAGTCGGAGTCCTCCTCCTGCTTCACCGGAACACGGTGGCATGATGGCTCGACGTCCTCCCGAGTGGGGGCGCAGTGACGCGATGGTTCACCACCCTCCCTGGTTCGGGTGTGGCGACATGGCAGCTCGTCCTAGTCGTCATCGCTCGTGCTTTCCCCGGAGGAAGAGCCGCCGCTGCTGGAGGCACCACGGTCGTCGCCAAGGGCGAGTTCACCGCCGAGGATGCCGCTGCCCCTCTAGTCGTCGTTAAAGGAGGAGTGGACATCGCCGTCGTTGTCGTCGTCCTCTGGGCAGCACCCCAGACGTCTGCCGTCCTCCCCGAAGATCCTGATGTAGAGGGTCGCCGCTTCCGTCGTGCCTGAAGTGGAGGGTACATCTCCCCTGCAGGTCACGCGCGCGGGCGAACGACTGCCACCCATGGTTCAGGAACACGTAGCCGCCAGGGGTGACCTCGACCTCCACCCACGAGGCCTTGCTGCAGCAGCAGTCAGCCTGCAGCCAGAGGCCACCAGGCCCTCCGGCCGACAGCGCGCCTGCGAAGAAGCATGGGAGCTAGAACCAGGTGCCTGTCGGCCTCTCCGACCACACCATGAACTCCGGGGATGCGTCGGCCGAATGGGATCGCGGGCGCGGTGGCCGGACAGCCGCCACATGCTTACCCCCTTGGCCGCCACAGCCTCCGGTGTGGGAAGGAGCCTTCCCACGACCACCGGAAGTGGCGCCGACCTTCAAAGGGGTGCGCCCACGCCCCCGGGGAGCCACCGCCGACGTCACAGTATGCTTGCGGGGGCGGCCGCGGCCCCTCTTGGGCGGCGGCAAGCCTGGTACCTCCATGGGGGCCTTCCCTTTCTCAGCACCGGAAAACCTCCATGGGCCCCATGGATGTGGGGCGGCGGCTCGGAGAAGGGGAGAGAGGGAAGGAGGCTAGCGAGAAGACAAAGATGGACCAGGGGCTCCGCCTCCCTCGCCCATTATAGGCAGCCGAAGGCTAACCGGTGGCCTTCCACATTTCGAGCAATGATGGTGCTACTGCATGCGCCAGGCAGTTGTCAAACCGAAGCAGTTGCCGAGGCGGGGTGGGGGATCGGAGGCGTCCGCATCCCGTCAAGCGCCACGCGCCAACCTGGCCCGCAGGCGATTGGGGCCCGAGGCGCTTCACCCTTGCCCCTTGGCTTCGCCTCGAAGCTAGCCCGAGCGCACCTTGGGCCCGGGGGCTATTTTCAGCGCTCTGGGAACCAGGGTACCCAGACTTGCCTGCCTGCGGCCCATGGCGTGGCTCCCTCGATGGCCTAGTACGGCCCATCTCCAAGACCACCAAGACAATACCCTCGCGAGGGGCCATGCCTCGCGAGGAGGACGACACCAAGACCTCCCGAGGGAGCGGTCTCCCCAGGTGGCCTCCCGAGGAGTGGAGATTTCATTGCAGGTACCCAGCCTCACGAGGCTGCGATGACATAAGCCATGACGACCAAGGCCAGGCGGGCGCCAGCGGGCGCACAGGAGGCAGTTTCTTCTTTGGTGCTAAGGAAGCAAGGACAAGCATGGGTTCCCGAGGAATCTCCCAAAGGTTTCCATTCCGGTGCTACAAGACCAAGACCACTGGCTCGGCAAGGCGAGGTCATCACCGAGCCCACCGCTGCATCATGACCAGAAGCTTTGCAGGAGAAGACCACCTTTTGTCAGGATAGGATGTACTACTTGTCCCCTTTCAAATTGGCCGTTGTGGTATCCCTTCCCGCCTAAGTTTCGAGGGAAGAGGACCAAGGCCACAATAAATATAGGTTAGCCACCACCATAGAGGGGGTCGACTCATTCTCACCCCCGAGTCCTCGCGAGGTTGTTCATCCTCTATACTAGTTCATCCTCAACCCCTCGTGAGGCCAATCCACCACAAAGCAGGAGTAGGGTTTTACACCGCAAGGTGGCCCGAACCTGGGTAAACAGCTGTGTTCATCTTCTTCCTTGTTCACGCAAGTTCGGCTAGGCTAGGCTGTGGGGCGACGAGTTGGCAGGCTTGAGAGGTTGAGTTCTTCGCACACGCCCCAGAGTTCGAACCTTCTTGGGTCTGCGGAGCCCTGAATCCGACAGAAAAGCTATGTCAGAGATACCTATTCTGCACATCTCCAAATGAGCTGAAATTTCATGAAATATTGTTTTGGAATAAATAAAAAATACCGGAAGAAAGAAATATCAGAGGGGGCCACCCAGGTGCCCATGAGGCACCAGGGCGCGCCCTGGTAGCTTGTGGGGCCCCTGGCCAGCCTCTGGTGCCCATATTCTGGTATATAAGCCTATTTTCCTTAGAAAAAAAATAAGGAGAGGACTTTCGGGATGGAGCGCCGCCGTCTCGAGATAGAACTTGGGCAGGAGCACTTTTGCTCTCCGGCGGAGCGATTCCGCCGGGGATACTTCCCCCCGGAGGGGGAAATCGAAGCCATCGACATCACCAACAACCCTCTCATCATGGGTGGACCAATCTTCACCAACACCATGTCATCTCAAACCCTAGTTCATCTCTTGTATTCAATCTTTGTATCAAAACCTCATATCGGTACTTGTGGTTGCTAGTAGTGTTGATTACATCTTGTAGTTGATGCTAGTTGGTTTATTTGGTGGAAGATTATATGTTGAGATCCATTATGCTATTCAACACCCCTCTGATCTTGAACATGAATATGATTTGTGAGTAGTTACTTTTGTTCTTGAGGACATGGGAGAAGTCTTGTCATAAGTAATCATGTGAATTTTGTATTCGTTCGATATTTTGATGATATGTATGTTGTTGTTTCCCTTGGTGGTGTTATGTGAACGTCGACTACATGACACTTCACCATCTTTGGGCCTAAGGGAATGCATTGTGGAGTAGTAATTAGATGATGGGTTGCTAGAGTGACTTTCGTGGTTTTGTCACGGCAAATGTCCTAGTGTGAGGACTTAGTCGTGGGGCCATCACAACTAGGTGGTAGCTTGAACGGGGTTGATTAGAATCGAGAGACGCGAGTTTTACCCAGGTTCGGCCCCTCACAGTGGAGGTAAAAATCCTACATCATGCTTATAATATTGGTCATCATGGTCTTGATTACAAGGGCACTATCTTGCTACCTCATCTCGAGAGCCATCAAAACATTTGTCTCGAGACCTACTAAAACGTCTGTATCGAGATTTGTCTGTCTAAGACCTTTCTATTTTGACCTGTCCCTCTTGGGGTGCCCTGCCCCTCCTTTATAAGTTGAAGGGGCGGCTTACATGTAGAGTCCTAGTAAGATTTGGACTTAACCCATTCTGGCTTCTTATCATGGGCTTCTTACCGCAGCCGAGTTATCGCGGGCTTCTTACGTCAGGCTTCTTACCTCCAAGACTCATTATGCCGGGTTAGGATGCTGGGTTACACAATCTGCCGAGTTACACAATCTGCCGGGTTAGGATCCGGGTTACACAATCTGCCAGGTTACACCTGCCGGGTTACGCCTGCCGGGTTACACCTGCCGAGTTAAGTCCAGAGATGACTTAACAGGGCTGCTTAAGTCTAGAGATGACTTAATGTCATGAGCCGGGTTTAACCACGGGTAATTCCCCCGACATTAGCCCCCAGATTAGCTTGAATACAGGCTTGGCATGCATTCATGCTAAGCTTCTTGAAATAAGAATAGATAGTGAACTGGCTCCTAAAAAATCTGGGTCTATGTCATATCAATATGCCAATAGTAATTTCATGTAGAAAAAATAACCCATATGATATCTTGAATTGTCTTCAAAAACGCCTTGGCTTGATAAAAAGAAAATTTTTTCTAATGTTGTACCAATTTTCAATGCTTTAGACTTGTCTGAATAGCTTAGGGGAAATAATGCTTGCAAACTTCTCCATAAAAAAATATGAGACCTAGTTCACTCATAACTAAGAATTTGAAGGTATACCTTCCTTATATCCATATTACCTGTAGCCCCCAAGTCTAAAGAGGGGAATGTAGTGATAGCTTAAGACTTGCTTCAATATAAATGTTGCAACTCTGGAGAAATCCGGGTTGTTCGTCTGAATCACCAGTCATAAGTTGAATGTTTTATATTCCACATATGTAGCCCCCAAGTACCGGGTTGTCTTGCCTGCAGCAACCTGGGACTGATACATCCATTTTACAAGGTTTTACATGCTTTTATATTGGTATTTATTGCATTATGGGCTGTTATTACACATTATGGTACAATACTTATGCCTTTTCTCTCTTATTTTACAAGGTTTACACAAAGAGGGAGAATGCCGGCAGCTGGAATTCTGGACCGGAAAGGAGCAAATCTGAGAGACCTAATCTGCACAACTCCAAAAGTCCTGAAAATTAACGGAGAATTATTTTGGAATATATAAAAAATATTGGGCGAAGAAAATACCAGAGGGGACCCACCAGGTGGCCACAAACCTGGGGGGCGCGCCGACCCCCCTTGGCGCGCCCCTGTGGCTTGTGGGCCCCCTGGCAGGTCTCCGGTGCCCATCTTCTGCTATATGGAGGGTTTTGACCTGGAAAAAATCAGAAGGAAGCTTTTGGGATGAAGCGCCGCCGTTTCGAGGCGAAACCTGGGCAGAAGCAAACTAGGGCTCCGGCGGAGCTGTTCTGCCGGGGAAACTTCCCTCCCGGAGGGGGAAATCGAAGCCATCGTCATCACCAACGATCCTCTCATCGAGAGGGGGTCAATATCCATCAACATCTTCACCAGCACCATCTCCTCTCAAACCCTAGTTCATCTATTGTATCCGATCTTTGTCTCAAAACCTCAGATTGGTACCTGTGGGTAGCTAGTAGTGTTGATTACTCCTTGTAGTTGATGCTAGTTGGTTTATTCAGTGGAAGATCATATGTTCAGATCCTTAATGATATTTATTACTCCTCTGATTATGAACATGAATATGCTTTGTGAGTAGTTACATTTGTTCCTGAGGACATGGGAGAAGTCTTGTTATAAGTAATCATGTGAATTTGGTATTCGTTCGATATTTTGATGAGATGTATATTGTCTTTCCTCTAGTGGTGTTATGTGAATGTCGACTACATGACACTTCACCATTGTTTGGGCCTAGGGGAAGGCATTGGGAAGTAATAAGTAGATGATGGGTTGCTAGAGTGACAGAGCTTAAACCCTAGTTTATGCGTTGCTTCGTAAGGGGTTAATTTGTATCCATATGTTTTGTGCTATGGTTAGATTTATCTTAATTCTTCTTTCGTAGTTGCGAATGCTTGCAAGAGTGGTTAATCATAAGTGGGAGGCTTGTCCAAGTAAGGACAACACCCAAGCACTGGTCACCCACATATCAAATTATCAAAGTAACGAACGTGAATCATATGAGCATGATGAAAACTAACTTGACAATAATTCCCATGTGTCCTCAGGAGCGCTTTGCTTTATATAAGAGTTTGTCCAGGCTTGTCCTTTGCTATAAAAAGGATTGGGCCACCTTGCTGCACCTTAGTTACACTTGTTACTTGTTACCCATTACAAATTATCTTATCACAAAACTATCTGTTATAGATAATTTCAGTGCTTGCAGAGAATACCTTGCTGAAACCGCTTGTAATTTCCTTCTGCTCCTCGTTGGGTTCGACACTCTTACTTATCGAAAGGACTAAGATTGATCCCCTATACTTGTGGGTCATCAAGACTCTTTTCTGGCGCCATTGCCAGGGAGTGAAGCGCCTTTGGTAAGTGGAATTTGGTAAGGAAACATTTATATAGTGTGCTGAAATTTACTGTCACTTGTTGCTATGGAAAATAATCCTTTGAGGGGCTTGTCCGGGGTATCTTCACCCTGGCCAGTAGAGCAAGAAGTTGCTCCTCAACCTACTGAACCTACTGAACCTACTGAAAATATCACCAATTGGGATTGTTAGAGATGTTGAAGTCTTGTGTGGGAAAATAAAATACCCTACTGATTTTCTAGTTCTTGGTTCCCCACAAGATGATTTTTGTCCCATTATTTTTTGTAGACCTTTCTTGAACACTGTTAATGCCAAAATAGATTGTGAAAAAGAAACTATTACTATAAGTTTTGGGGATGTGTCTCATGATTTTAATTTCTCTAAATTTCGTAGACAACCCCATGATAAAGAATTGCCTAATAAAGATGAAATTATTGGTCTTGCTTCTATTGCTGTGCCTCCTATTGATCCTTTAGAACAATATTTGCTAGACCATGAAAATGATATGTTCATGAATGAAAGGAAGGAATTAGATGAAATATTCTTTAACCAAATGCCCGTTTTGAAACACAACTTGCCTGTTGAGATTCTTGGGGATCCTCCTCCACCCAAGGGTGATCCCGTGTTTGATCTTAAACAATTACCTGATACTCTGAAATATGCTTATCTTGATGAAAAGAAGATATATCCTGTTATTATTAGTGCTAACCTTTCAGAGCATGAAGAAAAGAAATTATTGAAAACTCTGAAGAAGCACCGTGCCGCTATTGGATATACACTTGATGATCTTAAGGGCATTAGTCCCACTCTATGTCAGCACAAAATTAATATGGAGCCTGATGCTAAACCAGTTTTTGATCACCAACGACGGTTAAATCCTAAGATGAAGGAAGTGATAAGAAATGAAATATTAAAGCTTCTGGAAGCAAGTATAATTTATCCTATTGCTGATAGTAGATGGGTAAGTCATGTTCATTGTGTCCCCAAGAAGGGAGGTATTACTGTTGTTCCTAATGATAAGAATGAATTGATTTCACAAAGAATTGTTACAGGTTATCGAATGGTTATTGATTTTAGAAAGTTGAATAAAGCTACTAGGAAAGATCATTATCCTCTACCTTTTATTGATCAAATGGTAGAAAGACTATCAAAACATACACACTTTTGCTTTCTAGATGGTTATTCTGGTTTTTCTCAAATACCTGTGTCAAAAGAGGATCAAGAAAAAACTACCTTTACTTGCCCTTTCCGTACCTTTGCTTATAGACGTATCCCTTTTGGTTTATGCAATGCTCCTGCTACCTTTCAAAGATGTATGACTGCTATATTCTCTGACTTTTGTGAAAAGATTGTTGAGGTTTTCATGGATGATTTCTCTGTTTACGGAACTTCTTTTGATGATTGCTTAAGCAACCTTGATCGAGTTTTGAAGAGATGTGAAGAAACTAATCTTGTCTTGAATTGGGAGAAGTGCCACTTTATGGTTAATGAAGGTATTGTCTTGGGGCATAAAATTTCTGAAAGAGGTATTGAAGTTAATAAAGCTAAAGTTGATGCTATTGAAAAAATGTTGTGTCGTAAAGATATCAAAGGTATAAGAAGTTTCCTTGGTCATGATGGTTTCTGTAGGAGATTTATTAAAGACTTCTCAAAAATTTCTAGGCCTCTCACTAATCTCTTGCAAAAAGATGTTCCATTTGTTTTTGATGATGATTGTGTAGAAGCATTTGAAATTCTTAAGAAAGCCTTGATTTCTGCACCTATTGTTCAACCACCTGATTGGAACTTACCCTATGAAATTATGTGTGATGCTAGTGATTATGCTATTGGTGCTGTTCTAGGACAAAGAGTTGATAAAAAATTAAATGTTATCCATTATGCTAGTAAAACTCTAGACAGTGCTCAAAGAAATTATGCTACTACTGAAAAAGAATTTCTAGCAGTTGTTTTTGCTTGTGATAAGTTCAGATCTTATATTTTTATTCTAAAGTAACTGTTCACACTGATCATGCTGCTATTAAATACCTTATGGAAAAGAAAGATGCTAAACCTAGACTTATTAGATGGGTTCTCTTGCTGCAAGAATTTGATTTGCATATTATTGAAAGGAAGGGAGTTGAGAACCCCGTAGCAGACAACTTGTCTAGGTTAGAAAATATTCTTGATGACCCACTACCTATTGATGATAGTTTTCCTGATGAACAATTAGCAATCATAAATTCTTCTCGTAATGCTCCATGGTATGCTGATTATGCCAATTATATTGTTGCTAAATTTATACCACCTAGCTTCACATACCAGCAAAAGAAAAAGGTTTTCTATGATTTAAGACATTACTTTTGGGATGACCCACACCTTTATAAAGAAGGAGTAGATGGTGTTATTAGACGTTGTGCACCTGAGCATGAACAGGAACAAATCCTACGCAAGTGTCACTCCGAAGCTTATGGAGGACACCATGCTGGAGATAGAACTGCACACATGGTATTACAATCTGGTTTTTATTGGCCTACTCACTTCAAGGATTCTCGTAAGTATGTCTTGTCTTGTGATGAATGTCAAAGAATTGGTAACATTAGTAGACGTCAGGAAATGCCTATGAATTATTCACTTGTTATTGAACCATTTGATGTTTGGGGATTTGATTATATGGGACCCTTCCTCTAATGGGTATACACATATTTTGGTTGCTGTTGATTATGTTACTAAGTGGGTAGAAGCTATTCCAACTAGTAGTGCTGATCATAACACCTCCATTAAAATGCTTAAAGAAGTTATTTTCTCGAGGTTTGGAGTCCCTAGATATTTAATGACTGATGGTTGTTCACACTTTATTCATGGTGATTTCCGTAAATTGCTTGCTAAGTATGATGTTAACCATAGAATTGCATCTCCTTATCATCCTCACTCTAGTGGTCAAGTAGAATTGAGTAACCGAGAAATAAAGTTGATCTTGCAAAAGACTGTTAATAGATCTAGAAAGAATTGGTCTAAGAAACTTGATGATGCATTATGGGCTTATAGAACTGCTTATAAAAACCCTATGGGTATGTCTCCATATAAAATGGTTTATGGAAAAGCATGTCACTTACCTCTTGAACTAGAACATAAAGCTTATTGGGCAATTAAAGAGCTCAACTACGGTTTCAAACTTGCCGGTGAAAAGAGGTTATTTGACATTAGCTCACTTGATGAATGGAGAACCCAAGCCTATGAGAATGCTAAGTTGTTTAAAGAAAAAGTTAAAAGATGGCATGACAAAAGGATACAAAAGCGTGAATTTAATGTAGGTGACCTTGTCTTGCTATACAACTCTCGTTTAAGATTTTTTGCAGGAAAGCTTCTCTCTAAATGGGAAGGTCCTTATATTATCGAGGAGGTCTACCGTTCCGGTGCCATCAAAATCAACAACGCCGAAGGCACCAACCCGAAGGTGGTAAACGGGCAAAGAATCAAACATTATATCTCAGGTACTCCATAAAAGTTGAGATTAATATTATTAATACCATAACACCGGAAGAGTACATAAGGGAGACCTACCAGAATGTTTCAGACTTCGAAAAGGAATAGGTATGTGGTACGGTAAGTAAACCGACTCCACAACTTTCCAACGGCAATTTTACTCCGCTTTGGAATATTTAAAAAATTAGGAAAATTAAAAGTAGTCCAAAAAGTGCACGAGGAGGCGACAAGCCCTGGGGGCGCACCCTACCCCCCTGTGCGCACCTCCCTGGCTTGTGGCCACCTCGTGTGCCCTCCGGACTCCGTTTTCTTGAGGAACACTTATATCTCCTATTCTTGTTTCGAGCTGTTTTTCCTGACAGATCCAGATCGCCATGACGTCTCCAAGCGCCCCCAAGGACAATTTTTTTGAGAAGGTCATCAACCCTTACCTCGCGGATGTGCTGCAACACCCTCAAACCATTGAGATGCGTGAGGGGGTGCTGCACATTTGCGATGTTGAAGGGCCAAAGAGGACCGGAAGCGTGGAGACAAGGCTCGAAGCAATGGAGCAGCAAGTCTTCAAGTGCCAAGGGATAGTGGAACATGGACTCAACACCAATCAGTTGATGCTTGTTGAATTTACCCATGATCACAAGCTGGATGCCAAGAACATTGGGGAGGCCATCTTCAAGCTTCATGAGAAAATCGAGCATCTCCAAGCCCAGATCTATGACCTGCAAAACCAAAACTATGAGTATGAATACAGATTTAAGAGGATGAGGTTGGCTGCAGATTTGAGGATCCCAGAGACTCGTTCATCTTTTTACGATGGTGAACCTATGCCTTGGAAGACGGAGGATAAGATTCTTTCATCATCAACAACTCCATCATCACCACCTCTGAAGAGAGAGACCTAAATACATGGGTATGGGCACTCCCCTTGGCAACTGCCAAGCTTGGGGGAGGTGCCTCAGTATCGTATCACCATCACATCTTTACCTTTATCATTTTTTTTGTTCGATCCTTTTGGTTATATCTCGGTTTAGTAGAATAAAGGTTTAGTATGATCTAGCTTTGAGTTTTGCTTTACGTTCCCTCTATGTAATCGAGTTCGAGAGTTATATAATAAAGATTAGTTTTGAGTTGAGGGCTTTGCTTTCTTGCTATGATCATGAGAAAAAGAAATAAAGAATAAAAGAAATAGAAGATTATATAATGATCTTATGGGAAGTGATGACTTCACGTATAAGAAGTACGTCGCATGAAACTTGTTGGGAGTTGACAAACATAGTCTTGGTCATTGTTGCAATTAATAGGAAATAATAAAGAAAGAGAGGTCTCACATATAAATATACTATCTTGGACATCTTTTATGATTGTGAGCACTCATTAAAATATTATATGCTAAAAGGTTGACGTTGGACAAGGAAGACAACATAATGGGTTATGTTTCTTTATATTCTAGTAGAAGTTATATTGTCATGGATCCTCCAACATGGTGAGCTTGCCTCTCACCCCATGCTAGCCAAATCTTTTGCACCAAGTAGAGATACAACTTGTGCATCCAAAATCCCTTAACCCAGTTTCGCCATGAGAGTCCACCATACCTACCTATGGATTGAGTAAGATCCTTCAAGTAAGTTGTCATTGGTGCAAGCAATAAAAATTGCTCTCTAATTATGTATGATCTATTAGTGTGAGGAAAATAAGCTTTATACGAACTTGTGATGTGGAAGAAATAAAAGCGACAGACTACATAATAAAGTTCTTTATCACAATCGGCAATATAAAGTGTCGTTCTTTTGCATTAAGATTTTATGCATCCAACCATAAAAGCGCATGACAACCTCTGCTTCCCTCTGCGAAGGGCCTATCTTTTATTTACCTTCTACCTTAATGCAACAGTCATGGTGATCATCACCTCTTCTTTTCATACTTTTTCTTTTTGGCAAGCACTATATGTTGGGGGGAGATCCAGATATATATATCCACTCGGATGTAGATATTCATAAGCTATTATTGTTGACATTACCCTTGAGGTAAAAGGTTGGGAGGCGAAACCATAAGCCCCTATCTTTCTCTGTGTCCGATTGAAACTTTGATCTCATAAGTATCGCGTGAGTGTTAGCAATTGTGAAAGACTAAATGATAGTTGAGTATGTGAGCTTGCTGAAAAGCTCTTATATTAACTCTTTCCAACGTTATGATAAATTGCAATTGTTTCAATGACTGAGATCATAGTTTGTTAGTTTCCAATAAAGTTCTTGTTTCATACTTTACCTTGTGAACGAATTGTTACTTTAGCATAAGAAATTATATGACAATATATGTTGCTGTTCTAAAGATGATCATGATGCCTTCGTGTTCGTATTTTATTTTATCGACACCTCTATCTCTAAACATGTGGGCATGATTATTGATTTCGGCTTTCGCTTGAGGACAAGCGAGGTCTAAGCTTGGGGGAGTTGATACGTCCATTTTGCATCATGCTTTTATATTGGTATTTATTGCATTATGGGCTGTTATGACACATTACGGTACAATACTTATGCCTTTTCTCTCTTATTTTACAAGGTTTACACAAAGAGGGAGAATGCCGGCAGCTGGAATTCTGGACCGGAAAGGAGCAAATCTGAGAGACCTATTCTGCACAACTCCAAAAGTCCTGAAAATTTACAGAGACTTATTTTGGAATATATAAAAAATATTGGGCGAAGAAAATACCAGAGGGGACCCACCAGGTGGCCACAAGCCTGGGGGCGCGCCCTACCCCCATGGGCGCGCCCCTGTAGCTTGTGGGCCCCCTGGCAGGTCTCCGGTGCCCATCTTCTGCTATATGGAGGGTTTTGACCAGGAAAAATCAGAAGGAAGCTTTCGGGACGAAGCACCACCGTCTCGAGGCGGAACCTGGGCAGAAGCAATCTAGGGCTCCGACGGAGCTGTTCTGCCGGGGAAACTTCCCTCCCGGAGGGGGAAATCGAAGCCATCGTCATCACCAATGATCCTCTCATCGAGAGGGGGTCAATCTCCATCAACATCTTCACCATCACCATCTCCTCTCAAACCCTAGTTCATCTCTTGTATCCGATCTTTGTCTCAAAACCTCAGATTGGTACCTGTGGGTTGCCAGTAGTGTTGATTACTCCTTGTAGTTGATGCTAGTTGGTTTATTCGGTGGAAGATCATATGTTCAGATCCTTAATAATATTTATTACTCCTCTGATTATGAACATGAATATGCTTTGTGAGTAGTTACGTTTGTTCCCGAGGACATGGGAGAAGTCTTGTTATAAGTAATCATGTGAATTTGGTATTCGTTCGATATTTTGATGAGATGTATGTTGTCTTTCCTCTAGTGGTGTTATGTGAACATCGACTACATGACACTTCACCATTGTTTGGGCCTAGCGGAAGACATTGGGAAGTAATGCGTAGATGATGGGTTGCTAGAGTGACAGAAGCTTAAACCCTAGTTTATGCGTTGCTTCGTAAGGGGCTAATTTGGATCCATATGTTTCATGCTATGGTTAGATTTATCTTAATTCTTCTTTCATAGTTGCGAATGCTTGCAAGAGTGGTTAATCATAAGTGGGAGGCTTTTCCAAGTAAGGACAGCACCCAAGCACCATTCCACCCACATATCAAATTATCAAAGTAACGAACGTGAATCATATGAGCATGATGAAAACTAACTTGACAATAATTCCCATGTGTCCTCGGGAGCGCTTTGCTTTATATAAGAGTTCATCCAGGCTTCTCCTTTGCTATAAAAAGGATTGGGCCAGCTTGCTACACCTTAGTTACACTTGTTACTTGCTACCCATTACGAATTATCTTATCACAAAACTATCTGTTACCGATAATTTCAGTGCTTGCAGAGAGTACCTTGCTGAAAACCGCTTGTCATTTCCTTCTGCTCCACGTTGGGTTCGACACTCTTACTTATCGAAAGGACTACGATTGATCCCCTATACTTGTGGGTCATCTAGGACTTGTAATTGTCTTACACTCATAAAACTTCAGCCAGTGTAGCCCCAAGGGCCGGGTCATTACGCAATAATGAGCAAGGACTTTTGCAGATCTGATTATATAGACTTGAGGAGCAATGTGTAGCCCCCAAGGGCCGGGTCATCAGTATGTGATGGGCCGGGTCTTCCAATTTGGACCTTATGACTTTGGTAAAGAATTGAATGTTGTAGTCCCCAAGGGCCAGCTCAGTAAGATAGTACTGGGTTCAGACTTAGAAAATGATAGAAGGCCGGCTCATCTCCCTGAGATAACTGGATCTGTTGACAATGTGATGATTTGAAAAACAACTTGCGTTAGCCCCCAAGTGCCATGGTGCATGCTTGCAGTGACATGGGACTTGCATACTTGATATAATCGTGATTTGAATAATGTAGCCCCCAAGTGCCGGGTCGTGTGCCTGCAGCGACTTGGGACTATTCCTTTCATTGTAGAATAAAATCATATCCACTGTCTGGATGATGTTACTGAATGCTTTGCATATCAATATTGAACCATGCTCCTTGCTGTAAGCTCGTATTTTTGGATGAGGAAATAATAGCCATTTTTCTGAAGCGGCTTTGAAAACCTCAATCATTAAATACTGGTTATGATAACCATAATGAAAATCCAGCCATGTTGGCTATTAAAGATTGGAATAATGTAACCCATTTTGAAAATCGGCTCCTGCAACAAAAACCAATATATCCATGCATATATGATGCATTGTATGATAATGCAATGTATGATGATGTATGTGTATATTAACAGAGTATAAAAAGACCGGCTTTCGAGGCTCAAGTCTTGCTTCAATGAAGCTTGGCATGATATCTTTGTTTTATCGTTGCTTTCAGTAAGCTGGCTCTCACATGATTTAAGCTGCCATTTTAACTTTGACAAGTTCAGGGTCTTAAAGATTGATTTGTCAAGAGTACGGCGGGTCATCTTTTTCGGAGTAGCATCAAGCATACGGGCAGGTTTAACCAATAATGTGGCATTTTTTGCCGGGTCAAGAAGGTGAGAAAGCTAAACTCGATGAGTTGGAAGCCCCCAAGTGACCTATGACCAAGGAATAAAGACTCGTACACAATATATTGGACGAAATGATAGAGGCCCCGAGTTTCGGGGATGCCGACTTTATTATCATTGATCATAATATGATAAGCCAATAAGGCAGGATACCCATGTTTGAACCGTGCATCGTGGCAGCAAGCTCTCTTCGGCAAACTTTAATTTTTTGCCGATAAGGCAGCAGCCTCCGGGTCCGGGTTGTCTTTCCTGAAATGACCGGGGTTCTTGAATTTGTGAAAATGACCAAATCTGCCGTGTCATATCTGTGTAGCCCACGAGTCTTAAGACGACTCGAGGAGTCGGCTTGAGATTCTTTATACTTGACCGTGGCCTAAGCCGGCATATAGTTGACAGCGGAACACTGGAATGTGTTGAAGCTGGAGGCGAGGTGGTGAGTTGATGATCTTCACGACACTCATTGTATATCCTTGGCGTTGACAACGCGGTGTGAATCTGCGGAAGGTTGAGGTCGACCGTGGCGGGTTATAAATGATCCCGTATGAGTTGTGTCAGTAAGCCGGCCGATGATTCATCCCGGCTGGTTGTTGAAGTTAACCAAACCGAAGTAGCGGCGGCTTGTGCGCCTGTCCATTGAGCCATCCGGTGTAGGCAGAGGCTGATAATATATTATTATTTGCTCCTGAGTTGTTGGAATAGACCGGGCTGCAGGAGCAGTGACTTGCGTGCGCTCACTAAGCCGCTTGTGCAGACGGGTGCAGCTCCAGTGTGTTGATGTAGACCGGACCATGAGTGCGGACGATAGAAATGGCCGAGGCGTTGGAGGCGGCGCGGATGCAGGCGAGTCGGCCACGGGCATGGACAGATGAGTCGGTCGCGGCGTTGTAGGCCGAGCCACAGGGGCGGCGGCTTGCGCAAGTCCATTGAGCAGTGAGCAGGCGCTGTCCCGGTGAGTCGATGTAGACCGGGCCGCAGGGGCGGCGGCTTGCACACGTCCGTTCACCGGGTAGTGCTTGCCGATAGACGCCAAACCACAAGATGGCGGCCTGTGCGCCTGCCCGTCGGGCAGTGCGACTTGGGCGGACGCTGGTGCAAGATGATGGTGGCGCACGCTCCATATCTGCTTTTATAATGAATAATTGTCCTGCCCAAAATATATTGCGGACCAGAAGAATTGTTCTCGGATAATTTAATACGTACTAAAAATAGATAGGAAAAATAGCACCTGGTATTTTTTGTCGGATGAACACAGACACTGGTGATAAAAAACATAGCAAATGTATAATGTGTCCTTAGCACAGTGGCCCCCTTTTTTTTAAACCGGCTCTTTTTCTTTCTTTTGTCTTCTCTGCTCTGGTAAACAGCTGTAGCAGGAGCACTCAAAGCCGTCTCGTGCAGACAGCGTAGATGCGGGGCAGGGGCGGGTGCGCCGCAGCGCGAGAGGCCGATGCGGGGCGGCCAGCAGGAGTGGCAGAGGCCAAGCCGGGGCCGCTCAGCGGTGGGTCATCCGAAGCCGAGGTGGCTTGACGGCGGAAAGGCCGCTGCGGCGGCTCGAAGATGGCCGACGGTGGCACGAGGCGGTGAGCCGTCGATGCGAGGCGGATGCGGCCGGAAAAGGGAGCCGCAGGAGGGAGTAGCACGAGGCCGCGGGCGGCGCTCGGGGTAGAGGAAAGCTGGCCACGGAGGTGAGGCGGCGGCTCGGCCACGGCAGAGGAGGCGCGACTGAGGCAACCGTGGCTGGCACGAGGTGCGGGGTGGCGCTATGCGGAGGCGGCTTGGTGAGGGCCGTGGCGGCGGCGCGGAGGGCTGAGGCCACGCGGTGGAGACAGCGAATCGAGAAGGAACAAGGCCGGCGAGCCGGCTTGGCGACCGGGGCAGCTCGGCACAGTGAGGCGGTTTGGAGGTGGCGGGTCACACGGCTGCTGCAGCTTCGGCACGACCGAGGAGAGATGAGGACGAGATGGTGGCAGGCCAGTTTTTCGGCAGAAGCGACACGAGGCTAGCGGCTCGGGGCCGCGGTGACTTGTGGCCGAAGCAGAGGGCGGGTTGGAGGCGATGACGACACAGCGAAGGTTGGCGGCAGCTCGGTGGCTGTGGCACGGGCGAGCTGGTGACTCGCGAGTGGCGACGGCGGCCTTCAGGCGAGGCGCGATCCGCTTGGCGTGGAGCTACGAGGCGGGGGTGCGCCTGGCAGCTCAGGGCAAGGGCGAGGCGGTCCACTCGAAGTGAGGCCGCGTTGAAGAGGCAGTGAATCGGCGGGGCAGACCCGGCGGGTGCTGCAGAAGGAAGGCCGAGCGCAGCGGCGGAGGAAACCGGCCACGGGGCGGCTCACGGAGCAAGGCCAGGCGGCTTCAGAGAGGGCCAGGGACTGGGCGCCCAGGGTGGCGTAGGACAGCAACAGGCCCAGGGCGGGTCGGCGCAGCGGGTCAACGAGGTGGCTCCGGCAGCGAGGCTTGAGGCAGAAGCTAGCCACAGTTACTGCGAGGAGGCAGGGTTGGCTCAAGGCGGAAACTGCTCGATGCGCAGCGGCGGCTGCGGTGGCTCGGAGGCTACGGCTTCTGAGGCAGCAAGGCCGGCCCAAAGCGTCTTGGCCGGGCCACGGAGGCGACTGAGGCGGGGCCGGGGCGATAGCTTGGGAACAAGGTTGCTTCGGCGAGGGCCTCGAGTTGATGCAAGGGCGGTTTGGAGGCGGAGCAGAGGCGCCCCAGCGACAAGGGTTTCGACGCGGCCGGCGGGCCTGCGGGGGCGGCTTGGAGTTGGTCGACAGGGCGGCTTGGAGGCTCCCGAGGCTGTCCGGGCAGAGGCACCATGGTGCCGCGGAGGCGTGCGTCGACGGGAGGCTGAGGCGGCGTGAGGCGTGGATGTTGTGGCGGCTCGGCGCGGGTGTGGAGTTGGGCGGCGCTCATACGCAGAAGAAGGGGCCTGCGGCGGAGGAGGCAGATCGGCGAGGTGGAGCATGGCGGCTAAGCCGCGGTGGAAGTAGTGGCTCAAGGAATCCCCGGCGAGGCGGCTCGGCACGGTGCAGACCGATCGAGGCGGCTGTGAGGGCGGCTCAGCCGTGGAGGAAGGTGGTGGCTGTGGCTCGGGGCGGAGGCCCGGCCAGCCTGGCTCACGGGCAGCGTGACGAATCCACGGCGGTGGCCCTAGGCATGGTCGATGATGGCGCAAGGTGAGCGGCGGAAGGAGCTTGCGATGAGGCAAAGGCGGAGCAAGGTCAGGCGGAGACTGGAGGCCCGCCGTGATGGTGTCTTAAGGCCGCAATGGTAGGGGAGCGCCGGTGACTTAGTGCAGTGGCGACTCGAGGCTGTATCTGTGGTGGATGAAACACGCCGGCATAGAGCAAGGCGTGACCTGCGGCTCGGAGCGGCGGCTTGAGGCCAACCATGGCACAGGTGGCGTGAGGCCGGCCACGACGGAAGTGTCGCAGGGCCGGGGCAGCTCACGGAGGTGGCTCAGTCGTGCCAGAGGAGTCCGGGCTGCGGCCGAATCCGATTTTGGGTCGTATCTCCCTCTACTTTTGGTCTTTAGCTTTTTTTTTGTTTTGATCCATCTGACATATAGCTAGTAATCAATTTCCAAACAGTGTCCAATCCATAGTCTGATTTGATAACTCAATCGGGACTTGGCCTTGTACGTGTTGGCGATTTGTACCCATCGGCCCGGTGAATCCATGCTGAACCATACGAAGACTCCCACCATGCTAAACCTTCAGGATCTTCTCTGATGATCTTGCCAAATGAACTGATGAACGCCATCACTAAAAAAATTCTGATCTTGATCTAGTGAACTCGATGTTGATGTAGATCCTTCCAAAAACCGGCTTTTCTTCATCCGGAAAATTGCGAACTTCTCGAAATCCTGGGAAAGATCCCTCCAAGAACTCAACACCACCATGCGCTGGCCCCACGGTGGGCGCCAACTGTCATGGTTTTGTCACGGCAGATGTCCTAATATGAGGACTTAGTCGTGAGGCCATCGCAACTAGGTGGTAGCTTAAACGGGGTTGATCGGAATCGAAAGACGCGAGTTTTACCCAGGTACGGCCCCTCATGGTGGAGGTAAAAAGCCTACATCCTGCTTATAATATTGATCATCATGGTCTCGATTACAAGGGCACTATCTTGCTGCCTCATCTCGAGAGCCATCAAAAAATCTGTCTCGAGACCTACTGAAACGCCTGTCTTGAGATTTGTCTGTCTAAGACCTGTCTATTTTGACATGTCCCACTTGGGGTGCCCTACCCCTCCTTATATAAGTTGAAGGGGCGGCTTACATGTAGAGTCCTAGTAGGATTAGGACTTAACCTATTCTGGCTTCTTATCGCGGGCTTCTTACCGCGGGCGAGTTATCGCGGGCTTCTTACGACGAGCTTCTTACGTCAGGCTTCTTATCTCCAGGACTAATTATGCTGGGTTAGGATCCGGGTTAGGATGCCGGGGTACAAAATCTGCCGAGTTACATAATCTGCCGGGTTAGGATCCGGGTTACACAATCTGCGAGGTTACACCTGCCGGGTTACGCCTGCCGGGTTACACCTGCCGAGTTAAGTTCAGAGATGACTTAACAGGGTTGCTTAAGTCCAGAGATGACTTAATGTCATGAGTCGGGTTTAACCGCGGGTAATTCCCCCCACAGTGACAGAAACTTAAACCCTAGTTTATGCGATATTTCGTAAGGGGCTGATTTGGATCCATATGTTTCATGTAATGGTTAGATTTATCTTAATTCTTCTTTCGTAGTTGCGGATGCTTGCGAGAGGGGGTAATCATAAGTGGGAGGCTTGTTCAAGTAAGAAAAGCACCCAAGTACCGGTCCGCCCACATATCAAATTATCAAAGTAGCGAATGCGAATCAAACAAACATGATGAAAGTGACTAGATGAAATTCCCGTGTGTCCTCAAGAACGCTTTACTTATTATAAGAGAATGTTCCGGCCTGTCCTTTGCTACAAAAAGGATTGGGCTACCTTTCTACACCTTTGTTACCGTTACTATTATTTGCTCTTTACAAATTATCTTGCTATCAAACTATCTGTTACCGATAATTTCAGTGCCTGCAGAAAATACCTTGCTGAAAACCACTTGTCATTTCCTTCTGCTTCTCATTGAGTTCGACACTCTTACTTATCGAAAGGACTATGATTGATCCCCTATACTTGTGGGTCATCAAGGCTCTTTTCTGGAGCCGTTGTCGGCGAGTGAAGTGCCTTTGGTAAGTGGAATTTGGTAAGGAAACACTTATATTATGTGCTGAAATTTACTGTCACTTGTTACTATGGAAAACAATCCTTTGAGGGGTTTGTTCGGGGTATCTTCACCTCGACTGGAAGCACAAAGAGTTGCTCCTCAACCTACTGCACCTACTGAAAATATTAATTATGAGATTACTTCGGGTATGATAGATAAACTGCTAGCTAATCCTTATGCAGGAGATGGAACATTACATCTTCATATGCACCTAATCTATGTGGACCGAAGTTTGTGGATTATTAAGCTTGCTGGTTTATCCGGAGATGAAGTTAAGAAGAAGGTCTTCTCTTTATCTTTGGGGGGAAAGGCATTGACATGGTATAGGCTATGTTATGATGTTGGAGCTTGGGATTGGAATCGATTGAAATTGGAATTTCATCAAAAGTTTTATCCTATGCATCTGGTTCATCGCGATCGGAATTGTATATATAATTTTTGGCCTCGTGAAGGAGAAAGCATCGCTCAAGATTGGGGTAGACTTAAGTACATGATGTATACATGCCCCAATCATGAGCTCTCAAGAGAAATTATCTTACAGAATTTTTATGCTCGGCTTTCTCATAATGATCAAACCATGCTCGATTCTTCTTCAACTGGTTCCTTTATGAAGAAAACTATTGAATTCAAATGGATCTTTTGGAAAGAATTAAATGCAACTCTGAAGATTGGGAACTCGACAAAGGTAAAGAGTCAGGTATAAAACTCGAGTTTGATTGTGTTAAATCTTTTATGGATACCAATGCTTTTCATAAGTTTAGTACTAAATATGGACTTGACTCTGAGATAGTAGCTTCCTTTTGTGAATCTTTTGCTACTAATGTTGATCTCCCTAAGGAGAAGTGGTTTAAATATCATCCACCTATTGAAGAAAATATTAAGGAACCAGATATAGTGAAAGAAGAAACTATTATTTACAATGTTGATCCAGTCGTGCCTACTGCTTATATTGAGAAACCACCTTTTCCTGTTAGGATAAAGGAACATGCTAAAGTTTCAACTGTGGTTAACAAAAGTTATGTTAGAACACCTAGACCCTCTGAACAAATTAAAGTTGAACCTAATGTTGCCATGGTTAAAGATCTCTTGGTCGATAATATTGATGGGCATGTTATTTACTTCTGTGATGAAGCTACTAGAATTGCTAAACCCGATGCTAAAGATAAGAATAAACTTGTTGTTGGCATGCTTGTTGTCTTAGTTAAAATAGGAGATCATTGTTATCATGGCTTATGTGATTTGGGTGCTAGTGTGAGTGCTATTCCATTTACCTTATATCAAGAGATTATGAATAATATTGCACCTGCTGAGATAGAAGATATTGATGTTACTATTAAGCTTGCGAATAGAGATACTATTGCATCGCTTGGGATTGTTAGAGATGTTGAAGTCTTGTGTGGAAAAATAAAATACCCTACTGATTTTCTAGTTCTTGGTTCTCTACAAGATGATTTTTGTCCCATTATATTTGGTAGACCTTTCTTGAACATTGTTAATGCTAAGATTGATTGTGCTAAAGAAACTGTCAGTGTCAACTTCGGTGATATATCTCATGAGTTTAATTTCTCTAAGTTTCGTAGACAACCTCATGATAAAGAACTGCCTAGTAAAGATGAAATTATTGGTCTAGCTTCTATTGCCGTACCTCCTACTGATTCATTAGAATAATATTTTCTAGACCATGAAAATGATATGCACATGAATGAAAGAAATAAAATAGATAAGATGTTCTTTGATCAGCCACCTATCCTGAAACATAACTTGCCTATTGAAACTCTTGGAGGTCCTCCTCCACCGAAGGGTGATCCTGTGTTAGAATTAAAACAATTGCCTGATACATAGAAATATGCTTATCTTGATGAAAAGAAGATAAATCCTGTTATTATTAGTGCTAACCTTTCAGAGCATGAGGAAAAAAGATTACTAAAAATTATGAGGAGGCACCGTGCTGCTATTGGATATACTCTTGATTTATGCTTGAAAAAAGAAAACCACTTTTACATGTCCTTTTGGAACGTATGCTTATAGACGTATGCCTTTTGGTTTATGCAATGCACCTGCTACCTTTCAAAGATGTATGACAGTTGTATTCTCTGACTTTTGTGAAAATATTGTTGAGGTTTTCATGGATAATTTTTCCGTACAGAACTTCTTTTGATGATTCCTTAAGCAACCTTGATCGAGTTTTGCAGAGATGTGAACAAACTAATCTTGTCTTGAATTGGGAGAAATGCCACTTTATGGTGAATGAAGGTAATGTCTTGGGGCATAAAATTTCTGAACGAGGTATTGAAGTAGATAAAGCTAAAGTTGATGCAATTGAGAAAATGCCATGTCCTAAAGATATTAAAGGTATAAGAAGTTTCCTTGGTCATACTGGTTTCTATAGGAGGTTTGTTAAAGACTTCTCTAAAATTCCTGGGCCTCTTACTAATATCTTGCAAAAGGATGTTCCTTTTGTTTTTTATGATGATTTTGTAGAAGCCTTTGAAACACTTAAGAAAGCCTTAACTTCTGCGCCTATTGTTCAACCACCTGATTGGAACTTACCATTTGAAATTATGTGTGATGCTAGTGATTATGCTGTTGGTGCTGTTCTAGGACAAAGAGTTGATAAGAAATTGAATGTTATCCATTATGCTAGTAAAACTCTGGACAATGCTCAAAGAAATTATGCTACTACTGAGAAAGAATTTTTAGCAGTTGTGTTTGCATGTGATAAATTCAGATCTTACATAGTTGATTCAAAGTAATTATTCACACCGATCATGCCGCTATTAAATACCTTATGGAAAAGAAAGATGCTAAACCTAGACTCATTAGGTGGGTTCTATTGCTACAAGAACTTGACTTGCATATTACTGATAGGAAGGGAGCTGAGAATCCTGTAGCTGATAACTTGTCTAGGTTGGAAAATATTCTTGATGACCCACTACCTATTGATGATAGTTTTCCTGATGAGCAATTAGACATCATAAATGCTTCTCGTAATACTCCTTGGTATGCAGACTATGCTAATTACATCGTTGCTAAATTTATACCAACTAGTTTTACATACCAACAAAAGAAAAAAAAATCTTCTTTGATTTAAGACATTACTTCTGGGATGACGCACATCTTTATAAAGAAGGAGTAGATGGTATTATTAGGCATTGTATACCTGAGCATGAACATGAACAAATCCTACGGAAGTGTCATTCTGAGGCTTATGGAGGACACCACGTTGGAGATAGAACCGCACATAAGGTATTACAATCTGGGTTTTATTGGCCTACTCTTTTCAAGAATGCTCGTAAGTTTGTTTCATCTTGTGATGAATGTCGAAGAATTGGTAATATTGGTATACGTCAGGAAATGCCTATGAATTATTCATTTGTTATTGAACCATTTGATGTTTGGGGATTTGATTATATGGGACCTTTTCCATCCTCTAATGGGTATACACATATTCTAGTTGCTGTTGATTACGTTACTAAGTGGGTAGAAGCTATTCCAACTAGTAGTGATGATCATAACACTTCTATTAAAATGCTTAAAGAAGTTATTTTTCTGAGGTTTGGAGTCCCTAGATATTTAATGACCAATGGTGGTTACCACTTTATTCATGGTGCTTTCCATAAACTCCTTGCTAAGTATGATGTCAACCATAGAATTGCATCCCCCTATCATCCTTAGTCTAGTGGTCAAGTTGAATTGAGCAATAAGGAAATAAAGCTAATTTTGCAAAAGACCGTCAATAGATCTCGAAAGAATTGGTCTAAGAAACTTGATAATGCACTATGGGCTTATAGGACAACCTATAAAACCCTATGGGTATGTCTCCGTATAAAATGGTCTATGGAAAAGCATGTCATTTACCTCTTGAGTTAGAACATAAAGCATATTGGGCAATCAAAGAACTTAATTATGATTTTAAACTTGCTGATGAAAAGAGGCTTTTTGACATTAGCTCGCTAGATGAATGGAGAACCCAAGCTTATGAAAATGCCAAATTGTTTAAAGAAAAAGTTAAATATGGCATGATAAAAGAATTCAAAAGCGGGAATTCAAAGTGGGTCAGTATGTTCTATTGTACAATTCTCATTTTAGTTTTTTGGCAGGAAAACTTCTCTCTAAATGGGATGGACCTTATATCATCGAGGAAGTTTATCGTTCTGGAGCCATTAAGATCAATAACGCCGAAGGTACTAATCCGAAGGTGGTCAATGGGTAAAGAATTAAGCATTATATCTCAGGTACACCCATTAATGTTAAAACTAACATTATTCAAACTATGACACCAGAGGAATACATAAGAGAGACCTTCCAGAACACTCCAGAACCCTAAAAAGGAAGAGGTACGTGATATGGTAAGTAAACCGACTCCAAAAATTCCATAAAAATATTTTCTGACAGTTTTGGAATATTAGAAAAAAATACAAAAATAAGAAACACCGGAGGGGGCCACCCAGGTGCCCACAAGGCACCAGGGTGCGCCCACCCCCCCAGGGCGCGCCCTGGTGGCTCGTGGGCCCCCCGTGAGCCTTCTCGACTCCATTTTCTTCTAGAATACATGTTTTGCACTTTATATATACTCCCATACGTTTTGACCACCGTATCACAGAAATATCCTCTGTTCTTGTTTCGTGTTGTTTTTCTGATAGATCCAGATCGCCATGGCCCCTCCAAAGCTCTGTACTAAGCACCGTATCGTGCAACCTTCGTTTTGCAAACGCCCATACAGCGAGGTTTAATATGAGTGGTCGCCAGGAGAGGAGGACCTCGGCGAGAAGGACAAAGCTGAAGAGGTCGTAGGAAGCCAGGCTCAGGAGGAAGATCAAGCCATGCCTATGGAGGAAACCCTGGAGAAGGAGGATATTCTTCAGCCTTTCTATGATTATCTCTCCCCATCTGAAATTGAAAGCTTAAGGGTTTTTGAAACACTTTGCGCTCAAAATAAATCTCTCACTCGTGAAGTTATTTTGTTGGAAGAACAAAACATCGCCCTCCAGAGTATCAACCGTAAGCTAGAATATCTGCTAAGGCTGAAGGACAAGCCCACCACCTCATCACCACCATCATCACCAAAGAAGGAAATTTGAGTACACGGGTATGGGCACTCCCCTTGGCTTTTGCCAAGCTTGGGGAGGTGCCCCGGTATCGTATCACCATCACTTTTATTATCTTTACTTTTTTAGTTCGATCCTTAGCTATTTCGTGATTTAGTTGACTAAAAGTTTAGTATGATCTATTTTCGAGTGCTAGTTTCGTGATCTATCTATCTATGTAATCTAGTTGACAGTTATATAATAAAGAGTAGTTTGATTTTTTGCTTCTTTACTTTTATGTTTCAATCTTAGCAATGAAAATAATGGAAAAGATCTTATCCTAATCTCATGCGAAGTAATGACATCACATAAAGAAAAGTGTAATTGGTAAAATTTATTGAAAGTTGACAAACATAGTGATACGTCTCCAACGTATCTATAATTTAGGAAGTATTCATGCCATGTTTACAACAATTTTATATGGTTTTGGTATGATTTTATTATAACTAACCTGGACTGACGCTGTTTTCAACAGAACTACCATGGTGTCATTTTTTTGTGCAGAAATAAAAGTTCTCGGAATGAGCTGAAAATTTACGGAGAATATTTTTGGAAAATATAAAAAATACTGGAGCGAAAAGATACCGGAGAAGAGTCCCGAGGCAACCACAAGGGTGGGGGGTGCCCCCCCTAGGGCGCCTCCTGGCTTGCCGCTGCCTTGTGGACCCCCCTGATGTGAGACCGACGCCAAAAACTCCTATAAATACAGAAACCCCCGAAAAGAAACCTAGATCGGAAGTTCCGCCGTTGTAAGCCTCTGTAGCCACGAAAAACCAATCGGGAGCCCGTTCCGGCACCCTGCCGGAGGGGGAAACCATCACCGGAGGCCATCTTCATCATCCCGACGGTCTCCATGACGAGGAGGGATTAGTTCACTGTAAGTGCATCTAGTGCCACCCCTAGTTGGTTTTGGAGTATTGACGACAAACATGGTTGAGGGACTAATGTGTTTGTGAGAATTGCAGGATAACACATGTAGTAGTCCCTCATTGATTCGGTTTTCCTACCAGAGATGACCCCTAAAAATGTATGAAGACATTGAAGACAATGGTGGTTCGTGAAGACATTCGCGTCGAAGATATTGACGTGTGAAGACATTCACTTGAAGACTATGGAGTGCGAAGACATAGTTTCTTTTGTAGTTTCATTTTCTTCTTTATTGAGTCATAGGAACCACCGTACTGTTAAGTGGGGTCCAAGTGAACAAAGTCAGAAGACTGACGAGATGCTCCTATGTCTTCGAGCGAAGACAATGAGAGCAAATCTTATCCAAAGTTGGATGAGTCAGCTTTGCTTGTAGCCCAAGCCAAGCTACCGCGTGTGTTTGAAATCCGACCGTTGGACACGTGTCGGTTCCTTAGTGACTCAGGGTCATTTCGGACATATCATGTTGGGTTGCCTCCTGGCTATAAATAGCCCACCTCCTACACCATAAATTGGTGGCTGCTCAGAGTTAGTGCACGGCTTTTGTCGTTGAGAGCAACCCACCTCCGAAGCCTTTCAGAGAGAGATCCTTGCGTGGACAAAGCCCAAAACACCCAGAGCCAAAGAGTGTTAGGCATCACTGAAGTCTTTCTGTCCGCGTGACCTGAAGACTTGTTACACTTGAGGACTGTGTATCCTCCAGCCGATTAGGCGTCACGTTCTAAGGATCCAAGAGTCATTGTAGATCGCCAGTGAACGGAGTCTGTGAGGTTTGGAAGTCTACCTTGAAGACTTACTAGAGTGATTGGGCGAGGACTGGGTGTCCTTAGCTCAAGGGGAATAAGGTGAAGACGTGGTCTTTTGAGTTCAATCTCAGCCTCCCTAACCAGATGTACAGTTGTCACAGCAACTGGAACTGGTCTACCAAATCCTTGTCTTCACCAAGCTACTGGTTCTATCCTCTACCTCTTTTACATTTCACTTTGTCTTCGTGAAGTCATTGCTTGTTTGTCTGATCTGTTTGACTTCACTGTGTGAAGACTATTACCTGTTTGGCTTCATATTGTCTTCCATTCCGATCTGTACTACCTAGCAGCTATTAGTCCTCGTGCTTTCATTACAATGCTTACTTGACTATGGCCTGTCTAGTGTAGTTTATCTTCCGCTACATATCATATAGGTTCCACTTGATTGTCTGTCTTCAAAGACCTTGTGTTTTGAAGACTTTCATAAAAATCGCCTACTCACCCCCCTTCTAGTCGATAACTAGCACTTTCAATTGGTATCAGAGCAAGGTGCTCCCTTGTTCTGTGTGATTCGGTTTAACCACCTGGAGTTTTAGCTATGTCGGCTACAGGGATAATCAAAGTCTCCGCTGCGTGCCCCGTCTTCGTTGGCACTGATTACCCCTACTGGAAGAATAAGATGCGCATGCATCTTGAAGCCATTGACATCGGCCTCTGGTATGTCATCAGGACTGGTGTTCCCAAAGTCGGTGAAGGTGTCACCACTGCTGATGTCAAGAGGTTTGCGCAACTGGACTCAACTGCCAAGAACATCATCTGCGGTCATCTGACCAAAGGATAGTATGGCCGTGTGAGTGCTCTGGAAACTGCGAAGCTAGTCTAGGACTGGCTATCCAAGGTCAACGAAGGCGTCTCAACACAGAGAGACTCAAGGATTGATGTACTTCGTAATCTCTTCAACCACTTCAAGAGAAATGACAATGAGAATGTCCAGCTCATGTTCGATCGCCTCATTGATATCACAAATGAGCTTCACGCACTCGGCGCCACTGAGATCACCAAGCATGAAATTGTGAAGAAGCTACTGAGATCTCTTGACAGCTCATTTGACACCTTGGCCCTGATGATTCAAGAATGCCCCGACTTCAAAGATCTTGATCCATCTGACATACTTGAGAGGCTCAACACACATGAGTTCCAGCTATCTGAGAAGAGAGATATCTATGGCCCCAACTATGGCCGATCCCGTGCTTTGAAGGAAAAAGCTGTTTCCTCATCTGAAGAAGAATCTGACTATAGTTGTGATGATCCTGAAGACATTGGCAAAGAGCTAGCAATGCTCGTGAGAAAGTTCCAAAAGTTCTCCAAGAAGAATCGCTTCAGAAAATCTTCAAGATCCAGTTCCAAGAATGATGAAGCTTCCTCTCGTGACTACAAGAAGAGAACATGCCACAAATGCAAGAAGCCAGGTCACTACAAATCTGAATGAACTCAATGGGACAAGGAAGCCAAGAAAAAGAAGAAGAGCAAGGAATATGACTCTGACGACAAGAAGAAGAAGAAATCCTCAAAGTCTTCTTCGAAGTCTTCATCAAAGTCTTCCTCACACAAGAAGAGCTCATCTGGCAAGACTCATGCATTCATTGGCAAGGAGATGGATTCAGAGGAGGAGTCTGTTTCTGAGGAGGCAGAGGTGGAGTCTGAGGAGGAGTCTGATTCAGGCGTGGAAAGCCTGGCTCTAGCTTCGGCATTCGTCGCCAAGTCCATCTTCGACACTGAAGACAATGGTCACGCCGCCGACACTGAAGCCAATGATGAGGACAACTCTGCTCCGACCTATTGCTTCATGGCACGAGTTGCCAAGGTAAACTCACGCGATGCTTACTTTCAAACCTCCAGTGAAGATGACTCTGAATGTGAATCCAAACCAAGCTATAAGACTCTTGCTAAAATTGCAACTGAACAACAAACTGCTATGGAACACATTCAATAATTGCTAGACAAAAGCGATGACTTGTTGGATGAAGAAATGAATCAAACTCAGTCCTTAATCGAAGACATAAAAAACCTTCGTGTTAAGTATGAAGAACTTGAAAGTCGTCATGAAACCCTCTCAACCACTCATGAGAAGATTTCCTATGATTATCTTCAAAGGAAGCAAGATCTCGAGAAACTGAGAGCGTCTCATGAAGATCTTCAAAAGGAGAATGATTCACTACTCGCTCAACAAATCAGTTCCGCTCAGGAAGATTTTGTGCCACCATGTTTAAAATGCCTTGAGCGTGACAATGCTGTCTCTATTGCTGAATGTTCTACTGCCTCTGATGTTGCAATATCTTCAACTGCTGATGTGGTAACTAACCCCTCTTCTGAGGATACCACTACTATTGCTGATGAGAATGCCAGGTTGAAGACATTGCTTGAAACAGGCATGTACAAAAGCCTCAAAGGGCATCAGACACTATGTGATGTCCTCAAGAAACAGATTCTGAACCGAAACCCTAGGAAAGAGGGTGTTGGTTTCGAGAGGAAAATGAATGCTGATGGTTCTTACTGGAAGCCTGAGCAGTTCCCCAAAACCACATGGGTTGCTGCAAAGGGTCCTTCAGTAGATCCATCTACTTTATCTGGCTTCACTTGTGCTAACCCCATTATCATTGATGAGTCCTTTGACTCCAATTATAAGCTGTTTAAGAATCAGAATGGTGAAGTGTTTGCCAGGTTTATTGGTACTAACTGCAGGAATGGGCCACCTTTGAAGAAGATCTGGGTACCCAAAAGTTGTCTTGAGAGCTTCCTTTGAATCTCATCATGACACCACGAGAGAAGAAGACAAACCCCATACCAAAGGCTTCATATGGCCCAAAGGCTTCATACAGACAGAGGACCTCACAAGGTCACCCTAGCGCCAATGTTTTGCAGGGAAATTATCATCAGACTCATGAATATGAGCGTGTTTCATCTAACCGCTATGTTCACAGATCAAAGAACTTTTCTGCATATTCTTTTGAGTACTATTCACCTCCTGCAAAACTATTTGCTAGGGCTCCAAATCCAAAGTTCTCAGATGCTGCACTTAGACTCATTGCTTCTAAGACACTCATTAAGATGTGGGTGGTTAAGAAGAATTAACTTCTCTTGCAGGGAAAGGTCTCCAGCCAGAAATCACTGACTTCTGAAGACAATGCTGGGGACCTAAAACATCTTGTGGGACGCAAGATTAAGTGCCAAAATGGTCTTACCATTTATTTTGTCCCTGGGTTTCTTGACAAGCATCCCATCATACAATCCAAGAATCTTAACTTTGATAGTATGCTTGTACGTCAAATGTTTATGCTTCACAATACTCTTGGTGAAGCCTATCCCACTAACTGCACTGTAGGGTGCGACTCCGAAAGCTACTGAGTGGATACTGGACAGTGGATGCACTAACCACATGACTGGTGATCGAAGTCTTCTCATGGATTCAACCCTACGTCCATCTACAAAAAGCCATATCACGTTCGCTGACACTGGTAAAAGCAAGGTATTGGGCTTAGGTAGAGTTGCTATCTCAAAGGACCAACACATGGATAAAGTGATGCTTGTTGAATCCCTTGGATACAACTTAATGTCTGTCTCAATGCTTTTGTGATCTGAATATGATTGTGATATTTGGAAAATATCATTGCCTTGTGCTTATGGAATCTGACAAATCTCTAGTCTTCGAAGGCTATCGAAGAGGTGATCTGTATATGGTAGATTTCTCTGCAGGACCACAGCTTGCCGTATGTCTTCTAGCAAAGGCTTCAGAGTGTTGGCTCTGTCATCGAAGGCTAGGACATGCCGGCATGAGGAACTTGCACACTCTTTGTCGGTGTACTAAGTATTGGGCCTTTAGTACCCCGTACTTGTGCACGAGCAGTTGTAGCCGTACCTGCGGCAAGGCTTGTCGGGGAATAGCTGAAGATTAATCCAAGATTATCAAAGAGACATTCAAGCCAAGGACCAGAAGATAAGGAGAACTGGAGATCAGGGGCTCGGCCCCCAGCAAGATCTTGCCGGGATAGCCCACGGAGCCCGGCAATATTCGCACCCCGGCAAGGTTCCGCCACTGTGCCACCGCTCCAGCGCAGCGACCAGTCTGGCATTCTGGCCCCATCTCTGAATGCGTGGCAAGGCGCTAGTGGAGTTGAGCTTAAGCGGTGCTGATGGGATGGCCCCTTTTTCCATCCCCAAGAAAGTAGGGACACCTAAACGGACACCTCACGGTGCATTAAATGCATTTGTCCTAAACCGCCAGTGGTTAGGTATGATAACCCTGTAGCTGCTTTACACCTCGCGTATGAACAATTTGCCACTATGGTGACCCCTTTGAGCATAGAAAAGGAGGCCCAAGGCAACTGCTATAGGAGGAGAACACTCTGGGCCCATTCTGCATGCATAGCTGCTGCACGAACACACTGTTCATTGCAAGCGCTCCAAGAACTAGGACGAATACACTGATAATAAACTAAAGCAGGAGTAGGGTTTTATGTTGATCAGCGCCCCGAACCTGGGTAAAAATCCTCTCGCGTTGGTCCTCGGTTCTGCTCTTTGTGCATACCTCTCTCCCTGCCGAATCGTAAAGGGGTCCTTCGGATCCCATAGGTGGCGTACGCCGACATCTTTGGCGCGCCAGGTAGGGGGATCGAGGTTGTGCGAACCTGATCCGGTGATCAGCGTGTCAGTTTCTTCACCGTCTTCGTCACCATGCCGCCCAAGAAGAAGGGTGCGGCAGCGGTTGTTCCGTCTACGTCCGTCTTGCCCGTGCCTACTCGGACGGGTGACGACCTGGATGCAGGAGATGGAGGTTTAGAGCCTCCACGGCGTTCTGGTGATCCAAGCCAGGCGAGCGGCATCGTTCGCAGTGGCGACGGCAACCCGCACGCTGCTAGATCCAGAGATGGAGCCGTACTACCTACGGGCAGTGCGGCGAACTCCAGAGATCAGAGGACGCCTTCTAAGACTCTCACGCTGGCGCAAAGCATTGCGGCCTTCTCAGGTCACACGCGACGAGCGGCACCGTGGCGCTAGTGGGTCTGAACGTCCCCATGGAAAGACTTCTGCGTATCGATCCCAAGGTGCGCAGGCCCAGCATGCACGCCAAACTGCTGACGGAAATGGCGCGCGGTCGCGTGATTGTGATGGTGCTCCTTCTAACACTGTTGGGAGTCAGAGCACCTCACGTACCTCGCACCTGTCGCCGCCACCTACGCCGGCAGAAGCCTTGGCACATGCGCAGCTGCTCCTCGATTTCCCTCCTGCTCCGGAGAAGATGGAGGAGTGGCAATCTACTATCTAGAGCCTTGTCGGCTTCGTCAACAAGGATGGGCCGCAGCCTGCGGGGCCCTCGCGGCAGCAGTCTATCAATCCGACGCGATCCGATGGTGAGAAGATTGGAGGCGGTGCGACCACGGTGCACTCCCCTCCACGATAGCAGCAGCGGTCGTCAACCCGGCGGACTGACGGCCGTGATGACGATTCCACGGTGTCATCCGATCCGCGGATGCACCACGATCAGCGCCAAGTTCTTCGGGAACGAAGCAAAGAAGACGCTCGAACTACCATCGAGTGGCGACGGGAGGCGCGTCATCAGTCCGATAAATGAGCGGGGCCTGCTGTTGACAAGCCTGCGCCGGGGCACGTAGGCGACTTGCCCTATGAGGTAGGTTGTCCAGCGTTTACCCGTGAGCTGCGGCGAGTCCAGTGGCCCAGCTCCCGAACATTCAAACCAGAGGTCCCGGAGAAATATGACGGCAAGACTCACCCCTCGGAGTTCTTGAGCATCTACACCATTGCGGTGCAGGCTGCCGGGGGCCAAGATGACAAGATACTTGCCAACTACTTCCCGTTGGTGCTCAAACCCAACGTCAGGTCGTGGTTGATGCATCTGCCGGAGAATTCCATTTCTTCTTGGTCAGATCTGTGCCATCAGTTTGTTGGCGCCTTTGTTGGAGGCCACCAAGCTCCTGGCCAAGAGAGTGATTTGCATCTCCTCCCTCAAAAGGAGGGCGAACCCTTGCGCAAGTTTATCCAGAGATTTAGCCGGGTGCAATACAATATTCCAGATGTTCATCCTGCCGCTGTTTTTAGCACGTTTCATCAGAACGTGCGTAACCGTAAAATGCGCGAAGAGCTGGCGATGAACAAGTTCAGGAGTATTGCCGAGCTTTACGCTTTGGCCGACAAGTGCGCTCGAGCTGAAGAAGGGAGGAAACTCCCTAGCGAGGGTGTTGGCGCAGGAGCTGAATCAGAAGATGAAGACGCTGCAACCCCACCAAAGAAAGGCCGGCGGCGGAACAAGAAGCGCAGAGGTAAGGCCGTACTTGCTGTCAAGGAATCCGGCAACCCCGGCACCGCCAAGAAGGCCAAGGTTGATGACCCCGGCAAGGAAGTTGCCGGGTGCGCCTCCTGCCAGGCCTTGGTGGCTGCCGACAAGTTGGAAAACTCTGGCAAGCAGTATTGCAAGATCCATCGCACCAATGGCCACGATCTCCAAAACTGCCGGCAAGTTGAGCAGCTTGTCGAGAAGCAGAGAGCTGAGTACGAAAGACGAGACAAGGAGAAATCCCAGGACGGTGCTGAGGGATCTAGCAAGAAACGTGGTGGCCGAGGAGGCCGCCGCGGCAAGGCTAAGCAACAGAAGGAGAGGCCCGCCCGAGGTCGCGACAAAGACGAGGGAGGCGATGATGATGAAGAAGACGACGAATCCAGTGAGCACGAGTTTTAGAGAGCCACAGAGGCCATGTGTATTGACGGGGGCACCTCGTTGCATTCTTCTCATCGTCGACTTAAACAGTGGGTGCGTGAGGTTAATGCAACAGAGCCTTCGTTCGATGCACGCAAACCTTTAAAGTGGTCCAGCACGCCTATCATTTTTTACGCCGAGGATCACCCTGATCGCACAACTGCGGTCGGGTGTTTGCCCTTGTTGGTCTCACCAACAATCCGCAACCTCAAGGTGACAAAAATGTTAGTTAACGGTGACGCGGGGCTGAACTTAATCTCGTCGAACATGCTCAAGAAGCTGCAAATTCTTGATGAAGGTCTCGAGGAAACGGGCATGTTTCAGGGGATCAATCCAGGAAGGACCCAGCCAAAAGGCAAGATTACGCTACCGGTAACATTTGGTAGCGAGCTCAACTACAGGACAGAGAAGGTAGTGTTTGATGTCGCCAAGATCCCTATGTCATACAATGGGATCCTTGGCTGCCCAGCGCTGGCTAAGTTCATGGCGGCATCACACTATGCGTACAATGTGTTGAAGATGCCCGGACCGATAAGTGTCATCACTATCCACTCTGACAAGAAAGATGCACTTATCTGCACCGACCAACTATACCGGGAGGTAGCTGCAGCACCTACCGTCAAGGCATCTGCTCTTGCCGCTGGAACTCCCAGGGGGAAGAAGAAGACCGGCAGGATCTTTGGCGCAAACTCCGGCAAGCATGCCTCCTCAGAGTGCTGCGCTTCCGTTCAGGACGCACCAGAGAGTTCCACCGGCAAGAACAAGAAATCCAAGGCTGCTCCACCAGAGATCAAGAAGGTGCCCATCAAGGAGGACGGAACGGGAGGAACTTTCACCATAAGTTCCACCCTAGATGACAAATAGGAAAGCGCGCTCATTGCCTTCCTGCGGGCGAATGTCAACATGTTTGCATGGCAACCGTCTGACATCCCCGGTGTTCCCAAGGAGGTAATTGAGCACCACCTTGTTGTCTGTCCTCACGCGCGGCCCATCAAGCAGAGGGTCAGGAAGCAAGCCTTGGAGCGGCAAGAATTCATTGCCGAAGAAATCAGGAAGCTAGAAGCGGCAGGCTTGGTCAGAAGAGTGCTTCACCCAACGTGGTTGGCCAATCCGGTTGTAGTGCGCAAGGCGAATGGGAAATGGAGGATGTGTATTGATTATACAGGCATCAATAAAGCATGTCCAAAAGATCCTTTCCCCTTGCCGCGCATCGACCAGATTGTGGACTCCACTGCTGGTTGTGACCTACTGTCGTTCCTTGATGCCTACTTGGGATATCATCAGATCTTCATGGCAAAAGAAGATGAAGAAAAGACGGCATTTATCACCCCATGTGGTACGTATTGTTTTATACGAATGCCTTTCGGGTTGAAAAGTGATGGTTCTACATTTGCGAGAGCAGTCCAAATTGGTTTTGAGCCTCATCTACATAGAAATATGGAAGCATACATGGACGACATAGTGGTCAAAACCAAGGATAAAGCGACGCTCATACAAGATCTAGAAGAAACATTTACAAATCTGCGCAAGATCAATTTAAAGCTCAATCCTGAGAAGTGTGTGTTTGGCGTCCCTTCTGGCAAGCTTCTCGGGTTCTTTGTATCTCAGCGTGGAATCGAAGCGAATCCCAACAAGATCAAAGCTATTGAGCAGACTGAAGCACCAAGACGCGTCAAGGATGTACGTCGTCTTGCCGGCTGCATTGCTGCCCTAAGCAGGCTCATCTCCAAATCCGCTGAGCGCGCCCTGCCCTTTTTCAAAATTCTGAAGAAGGCAGGTCCAATGAGATGGACTCCGGAAGCGGAGGCAGCGTTGCAAGATTTGAAGAGGTACCTCTCCTCTCCGCCGACGCTAGTCGCACCTAGGCCACAAGAGCCATTGCTATTGTATCTGGCGGCAACGAATCAAGTGGTTAGTGCTGCGTTAGTGGCGCAGAGAGAAGTTGACGAGGAAGCAACGGCAGCGGTAGGACCGTCAAGTGATGCGCCGGGATCTTCCCCGGCAAGGTCTGGTTCCGGCAAGACAGGATCTGTGCAGTCAGAGGAGTCAGTGCAAAGAAGGAAGATGGTGCAGCGTCCAGTTTATTTTGTTAGCTCTCTTTTATAGGGAGCTAGGTCAAGATACTCTAGTGTGCAGAAGCTGCTCTTCGGTCTTCTTATGGCCTCGAGGAAGCTGCTCCATTATTTTCAAGCACATGAGATTACCGTCGTCACTCGCTTCCCGTTGCAGCGGATTTTGCGAAATCCAGAGGCAACCGGCAGGATTGTGGAGTGGGTGTTGGAACTATCAAGCTTTGGTCTCAAGTTTGAAAGTACTTCAGCAATTTAGAGCAGAGCTTTGGCGGAGTTCATTGCGGAATGGACCCCAACGCCAGAAGAAGAGATTCAAGAAATGACTCTTCCCGGTAAGGAAACAGATCAAGAATGGATTATGTACTTTGACGGGGCTTTCTCGCTGCAAGGCGCCAGTGCTGGCGTGCTGCTTGTCGCACCCACCGGAGAGCACCTCAAGTACGTAATTCAGATGCATTTTCCCCGGGAGAGCTCGACGAACATCACTGCGGAGTACGAAGGCCTGCTTGCCGGTCTCAGGATCGCGGCAGACCTTGGTATCAAGAAGCTCGTCATCAGAGGTGATTCGCAGCTTGTTGTCAGGCAAGTCAACAAAGATTATCAAAGTCCATTGATGCAAGCCTATGTGGATGAAGTGAGAAAAATGGAAGAGCGCTTTGACGGCCTGCAAACTAAGCACATTCCTCGTGCCGAAAACAGTATTGCAGATGACCTATCGAAACGCGCTGCCCTCAAGTTACCTGTGGAACCAGGAACTTTTGTGCTCCACTTAACTCAGCCATCTGTAACGCCATCAATAAGGCAAGAAAAGAGAAGGAAGTTGAGTTCTGGCCAGTACTTTTCGGCAAAGCTCCCGGGAGCCGCCGGCAAGGAAGTTGCCGGGATCAACGACAAGCCTGCCGAGGAACGACAGGCTCCAGCAGGGGCCTAGGCCCTTGCTGTCGAGACAAATGTTCCCCTAGCAGAAGAGATGCCTTTAGTCCTAGTTGTCGAGCCCCAGGCTCCAGCTTGGGCACAGCCCATTGTCCATTTTCTTCAGACAGGAGAACTCCCTGAGGAGCAGGAAGAAGCGAAAAAAGTAGCCCGTCAGTCTAGCATGTACCAGTTTGTCGATGACGTTCTATACAGGAAGAGACTGAACGGTGTGAAATTGAAGTGTATTCCTCGGGAGGATGGACTAGAGCTGTTGGCAGAGATACATGGAGGCATATGTGGCTCCCACATAGGGTCAAGAGCGCTTGTCGGAAAGGCATTCCGACAAGGTTTCTTTTGGCCCACCGCTCTCCAGGATGCAACTGCACTAGTAACCAAGTGTGAAGTGTGCCAGTTTCATTCAAAGAAATCGCATCAGCCAGCTCAAGCTCTTCAGACAATCCCTCTCTCCTGGCCATTTTCGGTCTGGGGGCTCGACATACTGGGCCCTTTTCCCCGTGCTCCCGGGGGCTTTGAGTACTTGTACGTTACAATCGACAAGTTCACAAAGTGGCTGGAGGTGGAAGCAGTGAGGAAGGTGACAGCACAATCAGCCATCAAGTTCTTTAAAGGGATTGTTTGCCGTTTCGGTGTGCCCAATAGGATCATCACCGACAACAGCACACAATTCACAAGTCGCACCTTCATGCAGTACGTCCAGGATCTTGGCAGCAAAATCTGTTTTGCCTCTGTTGCTCACCCAAGAAGCAACGGCCAAGCAGAGAGGGCTAATGCTGAAGTGCTGCGTGGTCTCAGGACCAGGACTTTTGACAAGCTGAAAAAGTGCAGAAAGCGCTGGATTTATGAGTTGCCGGCGGTTCTTTGGTCAATCAGAACAACACCAAATCGAGCTACTGGCAAGACACCCTTCGCTCTGGTTTACGGAGCGGAAGCAGTTCTCCCCACGGAACTCATATACGGGTCACCTCGAGTGCTCACTTATGATGAGCTTGAGCAAGAGCAACTGCGGCAAGATGACGCTGTGCTCCTTAAGGAGAATCATCTTCAGGCTGCTGTGCGAGCTACACGCTACTAGCAAGCTTTGCGCCGCTACCATAGCCGCAAAGTTCATGCCTGAAGTCTTGAGGAAGGCGACCTTGTTCTTCGGCGGATTCAGTCCGCCAAGAATTCAAACAAGTTGACGCCGAAGTGGGAAGGCCCTTATCGGGTAGTACGAGTCACCAGGCCCGGCGCTGTCCGCCTGGAGACCGAGGATGGCATTCCAGTGAGTAACTCTTGGAATATCAAATATCTTCGCAAGTTCTACCCATAAGGCGCGGTTGCCGGGGCTCCCGACAACCTCCTTTTGTACGAGTTTTGCCGGCAAGGCATATAATCCTTTGTACAAAGCCAGGCACAGACCCTGTGCACAGTTGAATAAGCTTAAGTGTTGTACATTTCTTGTTGATTTCCATGTTTATATATACACATGCTTGTCTGAGATATTGTATGACACTTGCTCCCGGTAAGCATTAACGAACCACCAAGGTTCCATATCTTTATTTTCTCTTCTTTGTTTTTCTCAAAGGATGGAAGGTTCCTTCGCGCACAAGTTTGCCGGGGGGAGGAAGGAAGGTATGGTTACCAATGGGCAATGTTCAGAGTTGATGTCTTGTCGGAAGGAGTACGGCAACAGAAAGCTAAGTTGCGAAACTTTGAGCAAGTTTTTCAATTTTTACAATCAGGCTATTTTCTTTAGACGATTTCGGTCCTTGTATGGAAAACCTGCACGCGAAGGAACCCTTGTCGTAATTGGTTGCGCCCTTATTTTGTTTCGAGTCTGCTCAACAGTTTAAGTGGCTGCACCAAGGGCGCCAAGGTGTCTTGCTGGCTGCTGCACCTCCAGCAGGCTGCTGAAGTCCCGCACCCAGCGCTCACGCAGGTTGCGCGCCAGCAAGTTTCCAGTTAGCGTAGGGCGTATACCATACGGAAAGAAATTGGACAGGAGAAATAGCATGCATGTATTCAATCATAGCAAGTTATATTACATCGATAGTTGCCGCAGTTCTAACTTAAGACTAAATTGTCTTTGGCATGGAATGGTGGCGGCAAGGAAAAGTAAGACGGCTAGTCCCTGCGCTGGCCTTCGACCCTCTTGATTGAATCCACCTTCTCAAGGATGGGCGCGACGAGCTCCTCAAGTGCCTTGAGATCTGCATCCTTTGGCAAGCAGTCGAGCACGTTGGTGAGATCAACGCCAGGGTTCTTATGTACCACCTTGACGAGTACCTTGCGGAGGACGGCCTGGCAAAGTTTGCGGGATTCATTGGCCAGTTGGGTCGCTCGGTTGGACTATAGCAGCTTCAGAGCATCAATGATGCTTTCGAAGAACATGGTCAGCCTGGCGCTCGAGGATATCCTTTCTTCAGAGGAATACCTGAAGTTTTGCAGGCCATCCTGGCCCATGGTTGAAAATTGTGCTGTGAGCCTCTCCGCGGTGTCGACAAGGCGATCAGTCCAGATTTTCACACCCTTCTCATAGTCAATTTGGGCAGCGGCAGCGCTGTTAAGCAAGTTCTTCTCATCCTGGAGGTCTTTGCTCAGGGCCTTCTCGCGGGCCCTGCCGTTCTCAAGAGACTTTTCCAGCGTGGTTAGCTTCAGCCTCAGATCGGCAATGGCATCGTTGGCTGAAGAGAGCTGCTTGGTCTTGTCGGATATAGCAATTTGCATCTCCGCCAGGCTGTGGAGAGTTTTCTCCCTGTCGCCTTTGAGCGTCGAGAGCTCCTTGCTGTGTTCCTCAAGATCCGCCTCCAGCTTTTTTACTTTGTTGCTCAGCTCATTCTTGGCGGCCTCTGCAGCCTCGGCGGCATCGATGGTTTCCTTGAGCTTGCTGGCATGATCTGCAATTGAAGCTTAGAGCGTCTCCTTATGTTTCTGCTCCAGCTCCTGGGTCCGCTGCACGACGAGTTTTTCAATTTCTTCATCCTTGCCGTGGAGCTTGGCAGCAAGTGCCTGCTCACGCGCGGCAAGATCTTCTTCATGAGCATCAAGCCCAATGCGGCGCTCCATCAAGAGGGCTTCCTCAGCGGCAATCCTTTGCGCATTTTCCTCTTGCACCTTCTCTATATCGGATTGCCTCAGAAGGAGCTCCGTCCAGCTTTGGCTCACTTGTTCCCGGCTGGCAGTCAACTCATGAAGGGCCTCAGCGTACCAGATCTGCATCTGCTCAACATGCTTCTGGAAATCTGCCTCGGCTGCTTCGACAACTGCAACTCTGGAATCCACCTTCTCCTTTCGAGCATGGTAGAGTGCTTGGAGCTTGCGGAAGTTATCGCCCATTGCCTGAAGGAGCTGATCTTCTTCAAATTTGCCACTGCTGGCGCTTGGTTCATCGACGATTTCGAGCCCGGCAGCGGTGATGATTTCTTCGTCAAAGGTTTCCCCTTCGGTCGGCGCTCCAATACTTGCCATGCCCGGCAAGTTGATGAATAGGTTGTCGCCAACCTTGAGATATCTGCTCGATGAGGGAGCCTCGGATGTCGATGGTTGATCCTCGATGATCGTCTCACCGGTGGCTGGGGGCTCTGTGGCCGATGTAGCGCCTGGCGCTCCTGCGGCAGGAATGCCATCAGTATGGTCATCAGTCTCCTCGCCGGCCCTCTCGGCAGATTCCTTGGCGGCTTCCTCGGCAGCAGCTTCGCTGACCTCGACAGTGGCGTCTTTGGCGGCCTCGCTAGCAGCGATCTTGTCAGCTTCGGCGGCGGCATCTCTGGCGGTCTCCTCGATGACAACGTCGATGTACATGTGTTCCATCACAGGGAATTCTGGAGGACGAAGAAGGGATATTTATCTGGTCCGCCTTTGGAAGAAGAACCTGGGGCCACATGATTTGTGAGGTGAGCCTGCGTCTCCCTCGCCCACATGCACTGGTACCGGTTCTTCAAGGCTTTCGCGTCGAGCGTTGGAGCGAAGACGACGTACTTCTTCCGCATCTTCGCCAGCTCGCTCTCCAGGACATCGGCTTTCGTCTCCTTGCTCTTGCCTTTGCCCTTGCTAGTCTTAGGAGGCATGGTGGTCGTGAAGGCGGAAGCCGAGGATAGAGCGGGTGCGGAGGCGGTGAGCGGATGAGGAGAAGTTCTGCTCTGAGTTCTGGGGAAAGAAAGTAATGGCGGATTCTAGATTGGGAAGAAGAGGGGGTAAATGGGCAGCACCTCTGCGGATTCCTTTTTACGGGGAAGGAGCGAGGCTGCCTCTTTTACTGCCCAATGTGAATATGCCTATATAAGCGCGCTGTGGCCGTGGCCGTTCAGCGCATGCTTCCCACGTCGCGCATTCAACGCGCATAGTGGTGAAGTGCAGTAAGCGGAATAATTACAAGCAGTTAACCCCTGCCACGCGTGCCCGTGCACTGTTTGGGCCTAGCCCAACAACGCCTCGCACTCATGTGTGGCCTAGGCCCGGGGGCTCCTGTCGGTGTACTAAGTATTGGGCCTTTAGTACCCCGTACTTGTGCACGAGCAGTTGTAGCCGTACCTGCGGCAAGGCTTGTCGGGGAACAGCTGAAGATTAATCCAAGATTATCAAAGAGACATTCAAGCCAAGGACCAGAAGATAAGGATAACTAGAGATCAGGGGCTCGGCCCCCGGCAAGATCTTGCCGGGATAGCCCGCGGAGCCCGGCAAGATTCGCACCCCGGCAAGGTTCCGCCACTGTGCCACCGCTCCAGCGCAGCGACCAGTCTGGCATTCTGGCCCCATCTCTAGATGTGTGGCAAGGTGCTAGTGGAGGTGAGCTTAAGCGGTGCTGATGGAATGGCCCCTTTTTCCATCCCCAAGAAAGTAGGGACACCTCACGGTGCATTAAATGCATTTGTCCTAAACCGCTAGTGGTTAGGTATGATAACCCTGTAGCTGCTTTACACCTCGCGTATGAACAGTTTGCCACTGTGGTGACCCCTTTGAGCATATAAAAGGAGGCCCAAGGCAACTGCTACAGAGAGAGAACACTCTGGGCCCATTCTGCATGCGTAGCTGCTGCACGAACACACTGTTCATTGCAAGCGCTCCAAGAACTGGGACGAATACACTGATAATAAACTAAAGCAGGAGTAGGGTTTTACGCTGATCAACGGCCCGAACCTGGGTAAAAATCCTCTCGCGTTGGTCCTCGGTTCTGCTCTTTGTGCATACCTCTCTCCCTGCCGAATCGTAAAGGGGTCCTTCGGATCCCATAGGTGTCGTACGCCGACACTCTTGTGAAGAAGAAGCATATCATTGGCATCAAGGGTGTCAAGTTCAAGAAGGATCATCTATGTGGTTCTTGTGAAGCCGGGAAGATGACTAGGGCCAAGCATCCCTCGAAGACAATCATGACTACATCACGCCCCTTCGAGCTGCTACACATGGACTTATTTGGCCCTACGCACTACTCTACTCTTACTACCACTGCACATCTTTATGGCTTCGTCATTGTTGATGATTATTCAAGATACACCTGGGTGCACATAATTCTCTACAAGACTGAAGTGCAGGATGTCTTCAGATGCTTCGCCAACCATGCCATGACCAACTATGACATCAAGATTAAGCACATCAGGAGTGACAATGGCACCGAATTCAAGAACACTGGCCTCGACACTTATCTTGATACATTGGGCATCACTCATGAGCTCTCTGCTCCATACACTCCTCAGCAGAATGGCGTCGTGGAGCGCAAGAACATGACCCTTATTGAGATGGCTCGTACGATGCTTGATGAGTACAAGACTCCAAGAAAAATTCTGGCCTGAAGCCATTGATACTGCATGCCATATCATCAACAGAGTTTATCTTCACAAATTTCTTAGGAAGTCATCTTATGAACTACTCACTCGTAAGAAGCCAAACGTAAGCTATTTTAAAGTCTTCGATGCTAGGTGCTGGATCAAGGATCCACATCACACTTCAAAATTTGCACCGAAAGCACATGAAGGTTTTATGCTTGGTTACGGAAAGGATTTGCACACCTACAGAGTCTTCAACCTCTTTCACTATAAAGTGGTTGAAACTGTAAATGTGCGGTTCGATGAGACTAACGGCTCGCAAAGAGAGCACCTGCCAAATGTGCTAGATGAAGCTTCCCCTAGTGAATCTATCAAGATGATGGGTACTAGAGAAATCATGCCCACCAAGGAACATGCAGAAGAGGAGATTGTCGTCCCAGCACCTACTACACGTGATGACAATGCTCTGTCTGAAGATAATACTGAAGAAGATAGCAATCAGCAAGAGCAAAGTCTTTGCCCTGTTCATCCTTGGGTTGCTAATGAAGTTCAGATTGAGAATATCATCGACAGTATCAATGCACCTGGTCCCCTCACTCGATCAAGAGCAACACAGCTAGCAAATTTCTGTGGACACTTTGCATTTGTCTCTATATCTGAACCCAAGAAAGTGAAGGAAATATGCCCTAGAGGCAATAATAAAGTTGTTATTTTATATTTCCTTATTCATGATAAAGGTTTATTATTCATGCTAGAATTGTATTGATCGGAAACCTAAATACATGTGTGAATACATAAACAAATACCGTGTCCCTAGTGAGCCTCTACTTGACTAGCTCGTTGATCAAAGATGGTTATGGTTTCCTAACCATGGACATGAGTTGTCATTTGATAACGGGATCACATTAGTAGGAGAATGATGTGATGGACAAGACCCATTCGTTAGCTTAGCATAATGATCGTTCAGTTTTATTGCTATTGCTTTCTTCATGTCAAATACATATTCCTTCGACTATGAGATTATGCAACTCCCGGATACCGGAGGAATGCCTTGTGTGCTATCAAATGTCACAATGTAACTGGGTGGTCATAAAGATGCTCTACAGGTATCTCCGAAGGTGTTTGTTGAGTTGGCATAGATCGAGATTAGGATTTGTCACTCCGAGTATCGGAGAGGTATCTCTGGGCCCTCTCGGTAATACACATCATAAGCTTGCAAGCAAACGACTAAGGAGTTAGTCACTAGGTTATGTATTACGGAACGAGTAAAGAGACTTGTCGGTAACAAGATTGAACTAGGTATGAAGATACCGACGATCGAATCTCGGGCAAGTAACATACCGATGGACAAAGGGAATTACGTATGTTGTCATAACGGTTCGACCGATAAAGATCTTCATACAATATGTAGGAGCCAATATGGGCATCCAGGATCCGCTATTGGTTATTGACCGGAGAGGTGTCTCGGTCATGTCTACATAGTTCTCGAACCCATAGGGTCTGCACGCTTAACATTCGATGACGATATAGTATTATATGAGTTATGTGATTTGGTGACTGGATGTTGTTCGGGGTCCCGGATGAGATCACGGACATGACGAGGAGTCTCGAAATGGTCGAGAGGTAAAGATTGATATATAGGACGATGGTATTCGGACAACGGAAGTGTTTCGGGGGGTACTGGGTACTTATCGGGTCACCGGAAGGGGTTCCGGGCACCCCCGGCAAAAGATATGGGCCTTATGGGCCAAGAGGGGAAACACACCAGCCACAAGGGGCTGGTGCGCCCCCCATATTGGCCGGCCTAAGGAGGAGAAGGAACGGGGAGAAGGAAAAGGTAAGTGTGGATTAGGATTCCTACTTCCTTACCTCTCCCCCCCTCTTTCCTTTCCCCTCCGACAAACATGGCAGGGGGGCGCGGCCAAGGGTAGGAGCCCAAGTAGGATTCGGACCTACTTGGGGTGCCCCTTGGCCTCTCCCCTCTCCCTCCCACCTATATATATGAGGAGGGGGGGCGGCTAGCACACCCCAGACAATTGCCTAGCTGTGTGCGGCGCCCCCCTCCACCGTTTACACCCCCGGTTATATTTTTGTAGTGCTTAGGTGAAGCCCTGCGGAATATCACTTCACCATCACCGTCACCATGCCAACGTGCTGATAGAACTCATCTACTATCTCAACATCTTGTTGGATCAAGAAGGCAAGGGACGTCACTGAGCTGAACGTGTGCAGAACACGGAGGTGCCGTGTGTTCGGTACTTGATCGGTTGAAGCGCAAAGAAGTTCGACTACATCAACCGCGTTGTGAAACGCTTCCGCTTACGATCTATGAGGGTATGTAGACACACTCTCTCCCTCGTTGCTATGCATCTCCATGGATAGATCATTGCGTGTGCTTAGAATTTTTTTTGTTTTCCATGCAATGTTACCCAACAGTGGCATCATGAGCCAGGTCTATGCGTAGATGATATGCACGAGTAGAACACAAAGAAGTTGTGGGCGGTGATGTTCATACTACTTACAACCAACGTCTTATTTTGATTCGGCAGCATTGTGGGATGAAGCGGCCCGGACCAACCTTACATGTCCACGTACATGAGACCGGTTCCACTGACTAACATGCAACTTGTTTTGCATAAAGGTGGCTGGAGGGTGTCTGTTTCTCCTACTTTAGTTGAATCGAATTTGACTACAGCCGGTCCTTGAAGAAGGTTAAAACAGCAAACTTGATAATTCACCGTTGTGGTTTTTGCCGTAGGTAAGAACGGTTCTTGCTAGAAGCCCGTAGCAGCCACGTAAAACTTGCAACAACAAAGTAGAGGACGTGTAACTTGTTTTTGCAGGGCATGTTGTGATGTGATATGGTCAAGACATGATGTGATATACATTATTGTATGAGATGATCATGTTTTGTAAGTTATCGGCAACCGGCAGGAGCCTTATGGTTGTCTCTTTATTGTATGAAATGTAAACGCCATGTAATTGCTTTACTTTATTGCTATGCGTTAGCAATAGTTGTAGAAGCAATAGTTGGCGAGATGACCACAACGCAACGATGGAGATAAAGGTGTCGAGCCGGTGACAATGGAGATCATGACGATGCTTTGGAGATGGAGATCAAAAGCACAAGATGATGATGGCCATATCATATCACATATTTTGATTGCATGTGATGTTTATCTTTTATGCATCTTATTTTGCTTAGAACGATGGTAGCATTATAAGATGATCCCTTCACTAAATTTCAAGGTAAAAGTGTTCTCCCTGAGTATGCACCGTTGCTATAGTTCGTCGTGTTGAGACACCACGTGATGATCGGGTGTGATAGACTCTACGTTCACATACAACGGGTGTAAGATAGTTTTACACCTGCAGAATACTTGGGTTAAACTTGACGAGCCTAGCATGTACAGACATGGCCTCGGAACACTAGAGATCGAAAGATCGAACGCGAATCATATAGTAGATATGATCAACATAGAGATGTGCACCATTGATGACTACCCCATCTCACGTGATGATCGGACATGGGCTAGTTGATTTGGATCACGTATCACTTAGATGACTTGAGGGATGTCTATTTAAGTGGGAGTTCTTAAGTAATTTGATTAATTGAACTTAATTTATCATGAACTTAGTCCTGATAGTATTTGCATATCTATGTTGTAGATCATTGGCCCGTGCTACCGTTCCCTTGAATTTTAATGCGTTCCTAGAGAAAGCAAACTTGAAAGATGATGGTAGCAACTACACGGACTAGGTCCGTAACTTGAGGATTATCCTGATTGCTGCACAGAAGAATTATGTCCTTGATGCACCGCTAGGTGAAAGGCCTACTGCAGGAGCAGAAGCTGATGTTTTGAATGTCTGGCAAGCTCGATCTGATGACTACTCGATAGTTCAATGTGCCATGCTTTACGGCTTAGAACCGGGGCTTCAAAGACATTTTGAATGTCATGGAGCATATGAGATGTTCCAGGACTTGAAGTTAATATTTCAAGCAAATGCCCGGGTTGAGAGATATGAAATCTCCAACAAGTTCTATAGCTGCAAGATGGAGGAGAATAGTTCTGTCAGTGAACACATACTCAAAATGTCTGGGTATTATAATCACTTGACTCAGCTGGGAGTTGATCTTCCAGTTGATTGTGTCATTGACAGAGTTCTTCAGTCACTACCACCAAGCTACAAAGGCTTTGTGATGAACTATAATATGTAAGGGATGAGCAAAACAATTCCCGAGCTCTTCCTAATGCTTAAGGCCACAGAGGTAGAAATCAAGAAGGAGCATCAAGTGTTGATGATTAACAATACCACTAGTTTCAAGAAAAAGAGCAAGGGAAAGAAAGGGAACTTCAAGAAGAATGGCAAGCAAGTTGCCACTCCCAGGAAGAAGCCCAAAGCTGGACCCTAGCCTGAAACTAAGTGCTTCTACTGCAAAGGAACTGGTCACTGGAAGCGGAATTGCCCCAAGTATTTGGAGGATAAGAAGGATGGCAAAGTGAACAAAGGTATATTTGATATACATATTATTGATGTGTACCTTACTAATGCTCGTAGTAGCGCCTAGGTATTTGATACTAGTTCGGTTGCTCATATTTGTAACTCGAAACAGGAGCTACGGATTAAACGAAGATTGGCTAAGGACGAGGTGACGATGCGCGTCGGGAATGGTTCCAAGGTCGATGTGATCGCCGTCGGCACGCTACCTCTACATCTACCTTCAGGATTAGTTTTAGACCTGAATAATTGTTATTTGGTGCCAGCGTTGAGCATGAACATTATATCTGGATCTTGTTTAGTGTGAGACGATTATTCATTTAAATCAGAGAATAATGGTTGTTCTATTTATATGAGTAATATCTTTTATGGTCATGCACCCTTGAAGAGTGGTCTATTTTTGTTGAATCTCGATTGTAGTGATACACATATTCATAATATTGATGCCAAAAGATGCAAAGTTGATAATGATAGTGCAACATATTTGTGGCACTGCCGTTTAGGTCATATTGGTGTAAAGCGCATGAAGAAACTCCATGCAGATGGGCTTTTGGAATCACTTGATTATGAATCATTTGATACTTGCGAACCATGCCTCATGGGCAAGATGACTAAAACTCCGTTCTCCGGAACAATGGAGCGAGCTAATGACTTATTGGAAATAATACATACCGATGTATGCGGTCCAATGAGTGTTGAGGCACGCGGCGGGTATCGTTATTTTCTGAACTTCACAGATGATTTGAGCAAATATGGGTATATCTACTTAATGAAACACAAATCTGAAACATTTGAAAAGTTCAAAGAATTTCAGAGTGAAGTGGAGAATCATCGTAACAAGAAAATAAAGTTTCTACGATCTGATCGTGGAGGCAAATATTTGAGTTACGAGTTTGGCCTTCATTTAAAACAATGTGGAGTAGTTTCACAACTCATGCCACCTAGAACACCACAGCGTAATGGTGTGTCCGAACGTCGTAACCGTACTTTACTAGATATGGTGCGATCTATGATGTCTCATACCGATTTACCACTATCATTTTGGGGTTATGCATTAGAGACAGCTGCATTCACGTTAAATAGGGCACCGTCTAAATCCGTTGAGATGACATCGTATGAACTATGGTTTGGCAAGAAACCTAAGCTGTCGTTTCTTAAAGTTTGGGGTTGCGACACTTATGTCAAAAGGCTTCAGCCTGATAAGCTCGAACCCAAATTGGAGAAGTGCGTCTTCAGAGGATACCCTAAGGAAACAATTGGGTACACCCTCTACCACAAATCCGAAGGCAAGATCTTTGTTGCCAAGAATGGAACCTTTCTAGAGAAGGAGTTTCTCTCGAAAGAAGTGAGTGGGAGGAAAGTAGAACTTGATGAGGTAATTGTACCTTCTCTTGAATTGGAAAGTAGCACATCAGAGAAAACCGTTCCTGTGATACCTACACCAACTAGAGAGGAAGCTAATGATGATGATCATGAAGCTTCGAATCAAGTTACTACAGAACCTCATAGGTCAACCAGAACATGATCTGCACCAGAGTGGTATGGGAATCCTGTACTGGAAGTCATGTTACTAGACCAAGGCGAACCTATGAACTAAGAAGAAGCTAAGATGAGCCCAGATTCCGACAGATGGCTTGAGGCCATAAAAACTGGATAGGATCCATGTATGAGAACAAAATGTGGAGTTTGGTGGATTTGCCCGATGATCGGCAAGCCATAGAGAATAAATGGATCTTTAAGACGAAGACTGACGCTGATGGTAATGTTACTGTCTACAAAGCTCGACTTGTCGCAAAAGGTTTTTGACAAGTTCAAGGGGTTGACTACAATGAGACTTTCTCACCCGCAGCGATGCTTAAGTCCGTCCGAATTATGTTAGCAATTGCCACATTTTATGATTATGAAATATGGCAAATGGACATCAAAACTGCATTCCTTAATGGATATCTTAAAGAAGAGTTGTATATGATGCAACCAGAAGGTTTTGTCGATCCTAAAGGTGCTAACAAAGTGTGCAAGCTCCAGCGATCCATCTATGGACTGGTGCAAGCATCTCGGAGTTGGAATATACGCTTTGATGAGGTGATCAAAGCATATGGTTTTATACAGACTTTCGGTGAAGCCTGTATTTACAAGAAAGTGAGTGGGAGCTCTGTAGCATTTCTGATATTATATGTGGATGACATATTGTTGATTGGAAATGATATAGAATTTCTGGATAGCATAAAAGGATACTTGAATAAGAATTTTTCAATGAAAGACCTCAGTGAAGCTGCTTATATATTGGGCATCAAGATCTATAGGGAAAGATCGAGACACTTAATAGGACTTTCACAAAGCACATACCTTGATAAAGTTTTGAAGAAGTTCAAAATGGATCAGTTAAAGAAAGGGTTCTTGCTTGTGTTGCAAGGTGTGAAGTTGAGTAATACTCAATGCCCGACCACTGCAGAAGATAGAGAGAAAAATAAAGTCATTCCTTATGCCTCAGCCATAGGTTCTATCATGTATGCTATGCTGTGTACCAGACCTGATGTGTGCCTTGCCATAAGTCTGGCAGGGAGGTACCAAAGTAATCCAGGAGTGGATCACTGGACAGCGGTCAAGAACATCCTGAAGTACCTGAAAAGGACCAAGGATATGTTTCTCATTTATGGAGGTGACAAAGAGCTCGTCGTAAACGGTTACGTCGATGCTAGCTTTGACACTGATCCGGATGACTCTAAGTCACAAACCGGATACGTATTTATATTGAATGGTGGAGCTGTCAGTTGGTGCAGTTCCAAGCAGAGCGTCGTGGTGGGATCTACGTGTGAAGCGGAATACATAGCTGCTTCGGAAGCAGCAAATGAAGGAGTCTGGATGAAGGAGTTCATATCCGATCTGGGTGTAATACCTAGTGCATCGGATCCAATGAAAATCTTATGACAACACTGGAGGAATTGCCTTGGCTAAGGAATCCAAGTTTCACAAGAGAACCAAACACATCAAGAGACGCTTCAACTCCATTCGTGAACAAGTCAAGGATGGAGACATAGAAATTTGCAAGATACATACGGATCTGAATGTAGCAGACCCGTTGACTAAGCCTCTTCCACGAGCAAAACATGATCAGCACCAAGACTCCATGGGTGTTAGATTCATTACAATGTAATCTAGATTATTGACTCTAGTGCAAGTGGGAGACTGAAGGAAATATTCCCTAGAGGCAATAATAAAGTTGTTATTGTATATTTCCTTATTCATGATAAAGGTTTATTATTCATGCTAGAATTGTATTGATCGGAAACCTAAATACATGTGTGAATACATAAACAAACACCATGCCCTAGTGAGCCTCTACTTGACTAGCTCATTGATCAAAGATGGTTATGGTTTCCTAACCATGGACATGAGTTGTCATTTGATAACGGGATCACATTATTAGGAGAATGATGTGATGGACAAGACCCATCCGCTAGCTTAGCATAATGATCGTTCAGTTTTATTGCTATTGCTTTCTTCATGTCAAATACATATTCCTTCGACTATGAGATTATGCAACTCCCGGATACCGGAGGAATGCCTTGTGTGCTATCAAACATCACAACATAACTGGGTGATCATAAATATGCTCTACAGGTATCTCCGAAGGTGTTTGTTGAGTTGGCATAGATCGAGATTAGGATTTGTCACTCCGAGTATCGGAGAGGTATCTCTTGGCCCTCTCGGTAATACACATCATAAGCTTGCAAGCAAATGACTAAGGAGTTAGTCACGAGGTGATGTATTACGGAACGAGTAAAGAGACTTACCGGTAATGAGATTGAACTAGGTATGAAGATACCGACGATCGAATCTCGGGCAAGTAACATACCAATGGACAAAGGGAATTACGTATGTTGTCATAACGGTTCGACCGATAAAGATCTTCGTAGAATATGTAGGAGCCAATATGGGCATCCAGGTTCCGCTATTGGTTATTGACCGGAGAGGTGTCTTGGTCATGTCTACATAGTTCTCGAACCCGTAGGGTCCGCATGCTTAACGTTCGATGGCGATATAGTATTATATGAGTTAAGTGATTTGGTGACCGAATGTTGTTTGGAGTCTCGGATGAGATCACGGACATGATGAGGAGTCTCGAAATGGTCGAGAGGTAAAGATTGATATATAGGACGATGGTATTCGGACACCGGAAGTGTTTCGGGGGGTACCGGGTACTTATCGGGTCACCGGAAGGGGTTCCGGGTACCCCCGGCAAAAGATATTGGCCTTATGGGCCAAGAGGGGAAACACACCCGCCACAAGGGGCTGGTGCGCCCCCCATATGGGCTGGCCTAAGGAGGAGAAGGAAAGGGGAGAAGGGAAAGGTAAGTGTGGATTAGGATTCCCACTTCCTTCCCTCTCCCCCCCTCTTTCCTTCCCCCTCCGACAAACATGGCAGGGGGGCGCGGCCAAGGGCAGGAGCCCAAGTAGGATTCGGACCTACTTGGGGTGCCCCTTGGCCTCTTCCCTCTCCCTCCCACCTATATATATGAGGAGGGGGCGCCTACCACACCCCAGACAATTGCCTAGCCTTGTGCGGCGCCCCCCTCCACCGTTTACACCCCCGGTCATATTTTTGTAGTGCTTAGGCGAAGCCCTGCGGAGATCACTTCACCATCATCGTCACCATGCCGTCGTGCTGATGGAACTCATCTACTACCTCGACATCTTGCTGGATCAAGAAGGCGAGGGATGTCACCGAGCTGAACGTGTGCAGAACGTGGAGGTGGCGTGCGTTCGATACTTGATCGGTTGAAGCGCGAAGAAGTTCGACTACATCAACCGCGTTGTGAAATGCTTCCGCTTACGGTCTACAAGGGTACATAGACACACTCTCCCCCTCGTTGCTATGCATCTCCATGGATAGATCATTGCGTGTGCGTAGAATTTTTTTTGTTTTCCATGCAATGTTACCCAACAGAAAGTTGATGAAGCCTTCATGGAACCTGAATGGATTCAAGCTATGCAAGAAGAACTTCAACAATTTGAACTGAACAATGTCTGGGAGCTAGTCAAACATCCTGATCCTCGCAAGCACAATATAATAGGCACCAAATGGATCTACCACAACAAGCAAGATGAAGATGATCAAGTGGTCAGAAACAAAGCTCGTCTCGTTGCTCAAGGCTACACACAAGTAGAAGGAATTGACTTCGATGAAACCTTTTCTCCTGTGGCTAGGCTCGAAGCCATTCGAATACTGTTAGCCTATGCCAACCACAACAACATCCTTTTATATCAAATGGATGTGAAGAGTGCCTTCCTCAACGGCAAAATTGAAGAAGAAGTATATGTAGCTCAACCACCTGGTTTTGAAGATCCAAAGCATCCTGATATGGTCTACAAACTCAACAAGGCATTGTATGGCCTCAAACAAGCACCTCGCGCTTGGTATGACACACTCAAAGACTTCCTAAAGAGCAAAGGCTTCAAACCTGGTTCTCTTGATCCCACTCTCTTCACGAAGACATATGATGGAGAATTGTTTGTATGCCAAATCTATGTGGATGACATTATCTTCGGCTGCACTGATAAGAGATACAGTGATGAGTTTGGGCATATGATGCAAGAGCAATATCAAATGTCCATGATGGGTGAGCTGAAATTCTTCCTTGGTCTTCAAATCCGTCAATAGAGAAATGGCATCTTCATATCACAAGAAAAATACCTCAAAGATTGCGTGAAGAAGTTTGGAATGCAAGATTGCAAAGGGTACACGACGCCAATGCCAACCAAAGGTCAATTGAGCTCCGAGGACAATGGTAAAGAGTTCGATCAAAAGGTATACCGCTCCATGATTGGTTCTTTATTGTACTTATATGCATCTAGGCCAGATATATTGCTTAGCGTTTGCATGTGTGCCCGATTCCAAGCGGCACCAAAGGAATCACATCACCTCGTGGTGAAGCGAATACTTCGATATTTGGCTCACACCCCAATGCTAGGATTATGGTATCCAAAGGGCTCAAAGTTTGATCTACTTGGATACTCAGATGCTGATTATGCTGGTGACAAGGTTGATCGCAAGTCCACATCAGGCACATGTCACTTTCTTGGACGATCTCTTGTCAGTTGGTCTTCAAAGAAGCAGGACTGTGTATCACTCTCCACTGCTGAATCTGAATACATTGCTGCTGTATCTTGCTGCGCTCAGCTTCTCTGGATGAAGCAAACCCTCAAGGACTATGGCATCAACATGAAGCATGTGCCCCTCTACTGCGACAATGAAAGCGCCATCAAGATTGCTCACAATCTAGTTCAGCACTCGAAGACAAAGCACATTCAGATCCGTCATCATTTTCTCCGAGATCATGTGTTGAAGGAAGACATTGATATCATTCACGTCAACACTGAAGAGCAATTGGCAGATATCTTCATGAAGCCCTTGGATGAGAAAAGATTTTGCAAGCTGCGGTGTGAGCTAAATATCTTAGAATCCTCCAATGTCATGTGAATGGACACACATCCTAACGCTTATGCATTTTGATGACTTAGGTGCGCAACACACAAAGTAACGTATCTCTTCAATTCATGAAGACATACCCTCTGAGTGTGAATATATTAATGTGGAATTTGACTTCGGAGCGCCACGATAATTGTGCGCCGTGTCTGGGTCTAATACTTCCTATACGGTTGGTAACCCCACCACCAACCTTTCTTGAAGACTTTTGTTTGGCGTCAAGTTAAATTATCTTCAAAGTTGGTTTATCTTCAACATTGCCTTGTCTTCATGATTTATCTTCGCGATCTTCGATTTGGTCTTCACTAATATATATATATATATATATATATATATATATATATATATATATATATATATATATATATATATATATTTATGTATATGTTCTGTCCTCTACAGCATTCACTTATAGCTATGTCTTCAAGTTGCCATTTTCTACGCTAAGTGAATGTGATCGGACCCTAACCCCTTCTATGCTTATCTCTCAAATTCTCTTTGACTCTTCATATGCATTCTATTAACACGTGTCGATTGTCTTCACTGTGTCCTTGTCAGCTGAAGATACAGAGACACAGAACTAAAACTGCTTTTATTATCTCTATCCTTTTTGCCTGAATACCGGAGAAGCCGGAACGACCACCCGACAAACCAGGCGCGCGTGGGGTCGTGGCACAACTTTCAATCTGTTGCATGCTTGCCACGTGTCCTTCAGATGTGAACCGCCAGGGGCACCTGAGTAATTACACTACGCCGTCCCTCTTGCTTATAAATACTCCACCCCTGCGGTTATTATTTCCTCTCCCCTCGCCGTCTCGCTCAAACCCTAGCGCCACCGCTAGCATCAGTCGTCGCCGGAGACAAAGCGCTTCGCTGCCGCGACTTCTCCGACGTCGTCTTCATGTCGGCCGCGGACATCTTTCCCCCCGCCGCCGCCGTAGGTGTCTTCCATCACCAAGTTAGGGCACGGGAGATTGGACTGCTCGGCCTCCCTACTTCTCGTCTAGCAGTTCTTCGTTCGGTAAATAAGAACTTACTTTTTACCATTTATTTGATCCGTTGAACTGTCCACATCTTCCAAAAGTTGTTTTTACACCTCCAAATTTGGATCTTTCCTTTTCTGCATCTCATAATTTGCAAGAACATTCACTTATACATCAGAGCAAGTTAGATTCCTCACTTGTACTTATTCATGGATTCGTACAAGTCTGGAACCAACTCACATCGATAAGTGAATGTCTTCACGCTATGAGGTCAATGTCTTCAAACTGATTTATCTTCAAAATCTTCTGAGAATGCATATGACCTCTTCCCCTTCCCTCGCATCTCTAATGCTGTCACAGGTACATGTTCGTGGGAGAATCCCTTGGTTCTCATAGTCTGCATTCATTTGCAGAGTTCTTACAGCATCATATTGATTCGCCTGAAGCCAGTTCCTGTCTGACCAGTCGCCTAAAGCCAAACACTGTTGTGAAGCCTTTCAGTTTGATTCCAATGGCTTCTGGAAAATCAGCAAAGAAGGGTGGCAGACAGCACCATGACAATATTGCCTTGGATCTGCCTCCTGATCTATATGAAATGTACAAGTCAGATCCTGATGAAACCTATGCAGAACGCAAGTCCAGAGTTCAATGGATTCGCAGGTACTGGGCTGAACAGTGGTTTCTGTATCATTATGTGACTTCTGAATATGCTAAAAAGAATGCAGTGAGGCCACCATGGGCCGATATTGTATACAAGAAGCTACGTCCCAAGACCAAGGCTGAAGCCACTGCCAAAGGCTTCTTTCCTTGCATGGTCAGAGGCCCTATGCCTGAAGATGCCGACCCATCCAGCCTCAGATCATGTCGAGAAGATGATCTCTTTGAAGAAAATTACAAGTATGCCAAGAACTCTGATGTCCAGAACAAGAAGGACTTCGGGATTGACTTCAACCCGGGTCTAGCTCGACCAAGGCCCCATGGCAGCCGTGAAGCTGAACAGAATCTCATTGGTCCTTTCAACAGCCTTGATGGGCTTCTCACACATATCGCAGAGCAAAGGGCCAGTGTTGAAGAGGCTGCTGAGGAAGAGGAACATGCTAAAGTTCCAGAGCCCCTGAAGCCTGTGAAGCAAGCAAAGGCTTCAAAATCTTCTACTGCACCAAAAGCTTCAAGAGTTAAGCCACTGAAGTCTGCACCTCCTGAATCCAGTGTGCAGTCTAAGGACCTGTCTCGCACCTCCAAGAAGCCCAAGAAGATCTCAGGGCAAGCTCTTACTCCAGCAAGCATTCTTCGCAATGATGAAGATATTATCGATCTATCTAGCGATGAGGATATTGATGATGATGCCCTTGAGATGTTGATCAAGAGCAAACAGGAAGCCGAAATCTCCAATGATCTGCCACTGTTTGACGCTGACATTCTCAACAACTTCATTGATGAATGGTTTGAAGATACATCCCTTACCATCGATGATTTGTAGCTTCCGATTGGCATCAGTGTGACATTTCAGGGCTACATTGCCAAGGAGTTGGCCATTGCTCAAAAGGTCATTGAGCAGAAAAACAAGATTGACCATGAAAAGGCTGTCTTGAAGAAGCACATGGCCAAACTAAGCATCACAGATGTTCAGAATTTCAAGAAAATGATGGCTGACCTCAAGGCTGAGTTTCAAAAGCGTCGTGATGTAGCCAAAGGCTCCAGAGAGCGTCTCAAGCTCTATGCTGCAAAGTGCGTTCAGGCTCATAATGAAGCTCTGAAAAGGAAAGCACTTGGGCATCCTGGCATTGACCCCAAGCTGGCTGCTAAGAAGAAGAAGCCCGCTGAAGCTGAAACCGAAGCTCCACGGCAGGAAAGACCAAGAATTGTCTTCCCTGCCAGCATGACTGGCTCGAAGCCAAAGGTCCCATCAGCTGCTTCTGAAAGGAAGAAGACTAAGCAGGCTAAGGCTGAGGCCAAGAAGTGAAAGCATCATGAAGCCTCTGATGCTGCTCCCTCCAAGAAGAAGCTGAAGACTAAGCCTTCAAGGTCTTCAAGAAAGGACCAAACCGCACCACCAGACCCACTGCTTGTTGAACCCATTTCTGTTGCCCTGCCTGCTTCCTCCAACCGCGAGCGCTGCCTAGTTGTTCATGAGCCTGCTACCACAGAGGCTCATGTGTCTGAAGATATTCCAGCTGCTGACTCCACCGCAGCTGAAGACATTGGTCATGAAGACAATGTTGATGATGATGAAGTCCTTCCTTAGTTTCCCCAGATTATGCCCAAGCCGGTATCATCGCCTGCTCCATCAAGCAGTGAACAGATAAGCATTGGCGGTCCCACAATGCCAATCGCACATGATGACTTCTGGGAAGAGCAACACCCCAACTCCCCATTGCATGAAGTCATACCTCGCACACCACCGGCTCAAGTCACTACACCCGTGATTGAGACCCCGCAAGACACTGCAGAATACATGGAGAAGACCACTCCCTCACCAAAGGCATCGCCATCTTTCCGAAGGCTTCGCAAAGGCCCTAGGCCCTTGGTCTCCATGTCAAGTATACCTGAAGAGGATGGGCAAGCCACAAGCTCAGTAGCATGTCAAGTGTTCCCTGAAGCCATCCCTTCAGTCACTACTCAAGAGTCTGAAGCCAAAGAGGCTGAAGATATTCCGGCTGCATCAGCCGATGAAAAAGAAGAAGAACGTGAAGTTATTCCCCCTACCACTATATTAGTTGTGAATGAAGATGTGTTTGTGCCAGACCCCCCAATTCCTGAATCCACTGAAGTTGCAGCAAATACGGCTGCCAATACCACCACTGATGAAGCCAATGACGTTGTCATGGTTGAAGTCAATGCTCCTCCTGAAGCCACCCCTCAGTCTGAAGCCCCTAAAGCCACAGAAGATCTTCAGCCATCCTCCTCGGATGTTGCTGCTGCTCCACCTATTCCACATACAATGGCTAGGGCCTTCAATCGTGAAGGTGAGCTCATCAGCATCAAGTGGCCCATCCTGACGCCTCTAGCTGCTCCTGGTCCCCAATATGACTATCATGTGGAGCAGAGGCCTCAGACGCAGTAGCCAAAGCCCGGGTTGCCAAGGCTTCCAAGTGCCATTACCACACAAGGCTCCTTCGGTGTGCTCAGCTTCAGGGAGCACAACACATTATTTGACTCGGCCAAGAATCCATACAAGAAGACAAAGATCTCCTCTGACAGGTTCTGGAGCCACCAGTAGCGAAGCTATTACTCTTGTATCTTATACAACCAGGACAGGATCTTTCCCCACAAGCACCTGTGCTGCGATGCCATTGCTGGACTCCCCTGCCTTGAGGAAGCTCTTGACTGCTTCCGTGAAGTTGGCTTGCTCCCATTTGTCGTTGACAAGGAGCATTGGAATGAAGAACTTCTGCTGCAATTCTTTGCCACTCTCCATATATCAGGCTACAATAGGGATCCAAAGACATGGGTCCTTGAGTGGATATCAGGTGATGTACATCACAAAGCCAAAGCTCAAGACATCATCGAGCTAACTTCCCTACCCACTCCTGGTGATCTGTATGAACCAGGTTGTCAGCGCTATGAACAAGAATTGTAGAGCATCTTCTAGAAGCCTGAGCCCAACATGAGTCAAATGCTCAGCATGATGAAGCCATTGCCAGTTAATGTTGAATACCCCAAGGAGTTCTATGTCAATGACCTCGAGTATCTGCCCTGCACTATCTATCACATATTGAGGCATACTCTATGGCCAATTAAGGGGCATTCACCTCAAGCCAAGATTGAAGGCACTATGAATACATTGGTCTTCTACATCATCAATGGCATCAGATTCAATACTCAAGACTTCTCCATCCGCCAGTTGGCAGCTTCAGGCATTGATCTGTTTGGCCTCAAATTCTATGCTCCATGGGTCATGCGACTGATTAAGCTTCACTCCACCATCAACTATCAAGCTTCAGCGCACAACCATGTTGTCATTCTGCCTGAAGTGGATATGTCTCATGAAGCCATATATCCTGAACCTGCAAAGGCGCCTGTTCGCAAAGACAATGCGGCCTTCCAAAGCTTCACTCAACCACTTGAAGGGATTCATGTGCCAAACCCAACCACTACTATTGCTGGTCCTCTTGCCAGTCAGCTCAGGCTGCCGCATCGTGCCAACACTGATGCAACAGCCAACACAGTAGCCCACAGGCCTCAGAAGCATGCTCGAGTTCTGAATGACAGAGAGCTTCTTGTATCACTTCATCAAAAACAGGATAGGCACCATGACTGGATGAAGCGCCAGATGCAAAGTCTCCTAGTGGATGTCAACCGCATTCGCAACCTTGCTACCAAGAACTCCTTTGTTGCTCATGAAGCCTGTCGGCGAGCCTGGAAGAGTCTCACAATGCTCTATTCTAAAGACGATCTTCAAGCAGATGGCTTCACTGAACGCTTCAAGTTTGACTCCAGGCCTCCACAATCAGCAAGTTGGCGTCCAACTCCTTCCATTGAAGATTCTGAATATTCATCTTCGGCTCCAACTGTTGTTACGTGAGTCATTGATGAAGAAGACGATGCCACTTCACCAGCTATGGCTTCACTGCATCAGGATTCTGCATCAGACCCCTCTGCACCGCCCAACTCCACCGTCGACCCTACTGCCCCAACATCTTCACCAACACCGCCTGGGAACGCATAAACACTCTATGTCTTCAAACCTTTTTGGTCATTCCTGACAAAAGGGGGAGAAGCTTATGAGTTGATAGTCTTCAAGCGGGTCTATATGGGTCGGGTGCTTATTTTTTGCTAAGTTTTACAACTCTCGTTCTTGAACTGTTGGTTTTGAGTTGTAACCCTTAAACCTCGATGGTCGTCTGCCACTTTTGATGCTATCTTTTATTGCGATGATAAATTCCGCATACTGTAGACGCCCATTTCTCATTGTGCATGTCATTATCTTCGTTACATTTTTGTATGCATGATGAGTTGTCTTCATGAAGTAAGGGAGATCTCCACAAAGCAGAACCTGCCATGTGCATTTGCATTCAAAGGCAAAATACCTATATGCACATCTTCAGGGGGAGCCCCTTCATCTTCATGAAGCCAATGACCGCATTCTTTAACTTACACATATTTTTATCCCCGTTGAAAACTTCAACCAGTTTGTCATCAATCACCAAAAAGGGGGAGATTGTAAGTGCATCTAGTGCCACCCCTAGTTGGTTTTGGAGTATTGACGACAAATGTGGTTGAGGGACTAATGTGTTTGTGAGAATTGCAGGATAACACAGGTAGTAGTCCCTCATTGATTCGGTTTCCTACCAGAGATGACCCCTAAAAATGTATGAAGACATTGAAGACAATGGTGGTTCGTGAAGACATTCACGTCGAAGATAATGACGTGTGAAGACATTCACTTGAAGACTATGGAGTGCGAAGACATAGTTTCTTTCATAGTTTCATTTTCTTCTTTATTGAGTCATAGGAACCATCGTACTGTTAAGTGGGGTCCAAGTGAACAAAGTCAGAAGACTGACATGATGCTCAACCCAAATCCTATGTCTTCGAGCGAAGACAATGAGAGCAAATCTTATCCAGAGTTGGATAAGTCAGCTTTGCTTGTAGGCCAAGCCAAGCTGCCGCGTGTGTTTGAAATCCGACCATTGGACACGTGTCGGTTCCTTAGTGACTCAAGGTCATTTCGGACATATCATGTCGGGTTGCCTCCTGGCTATAAATAGCCCACCTCCTACACCATAAATTGGTGGCTGCTCAGAGTTAGTGCACGGCTTTTGTCGTTTGAGAGCAACCCACCTTCGAAGCCATTCAGAGAGAGAAATCCTTGCGAGGACAAAGCCCAAAACACCCAGAGCCAAAGAGTGTTAGGCATCACTGAAGTCTTTCTGTCCGCGTGACCTGAAGACTTGTTACACTTGAGGACTGTGTATCCTCCAGCCAGTTAGGTGTCATGTTCTGAGGATCCAAGAGTCATTGTGGATCGCCGGTGAACGGAGTCTGTGAAGGTTTGGAAGTCTACCTTGAAGACTTACCAGAGTGATTGGGCAAGGACTGGGTGTCCTTAGCTCAAGGGGAATAAGGTGAAGACGTGGTCTTCTGAGTTCAATCTCAGCCTCCCTAACCAGACGTATAGTTGTCACAGCAACTGGAACTGGTTTACCAAATCCTTGTCTTCACCAAGCTACTGGTTCTATCCTCTACCTCTTTTACATTTCACTTTGTCTTCGTGAAGTCATTGCATGTTTGTCTGGTCTGTTTGACTTCACTGTGTGAAGACTATTACCTGATTGGCTTCATACTGTCTTCCATTCCGATCTGTACTACCTAGCAGCTATTAGTCCTCGTGCTTTCATTACAATGCTAACTTGACTATGGCATGTCTAGTGTAGTTTATCTTCCGCTGCATATCATATAGGTTCCACTTGATTGTTTGTCTTCAAAGACCTTGTGTTTTGAAGACTTTCATCAAAATCGCCTATTCACCCCCCCTCTAGTCGATAACTAGCACTTTCATTCACCCTCCGGGCTGAGGGTATGTACCAGTAGCTATGTGTTTGACCTCTCTCTCTTGTGTTCTTGATTTGGCACGATCTTGATGTACCGCGAGCTTTGTTATTGTAGTTGGATCATATGGTGTTTCTTCCCTCTCTATCTCTTGTTGTGATGAATTGAGTCTTGCTCTTTGAGGTTTCGTTATGTTGGATTGAGTATTGGATTTGAGAACACTTGATGTATGTCTTGCGATGGGATATCTGTGGTGACAATGGGATGTTCTATTGATTCACTTGATGTATGTTTTGGCACTCAACTTGCGGATTCCTGAGGTGACATTGGGGTAATCTATGCATAGGGGTTGATGCATGTTTTTGTCCTATGTTCTCCGATAGAAACTTTGGAGTGATTCTTTGTTGCACGTTGAGGGATTGTTATGTGATCCAATTATGTTATCATTGTTCAGAGAACTTGCACTAGTAAAAGTATGAACCTTAGGCCTTGTTTTCAAGCATTGCAATACCGTTTTCGCTCACCTTTGTTACTAGTTACCTTGCTGTTTTTTATATTTTCAGATTACAAAAACCTATATCTACCATCCATATTACACTTGTATCACCATCTCTTCGCTGAACTAGTGCACCTATACAATTTACCATTGTATTGGGTGTGTTGGGGACACAAGAGACTCTTTGTTATTTGGTTGCAGGGTTGTTTGAGAGAGACCATCTTCATCCTATGCCTCCCACGGATTGATAAACCTTAGGTCATCCACCTGAGGGAAATTTGCTACTGTCCTACAAAACTCTACACTTGGAGGCCCAACACGAGTCTACAAGAAGAAGGTTGCGTAGTAGACATCAAGCTTTTTTCTGGCGCCGTAGCCGGGGAGGCTAGGTAAGCGGCACTCACATCCCGTCAACGAAGCTCTTTTCTAGCGCCATTGCCGGGGAGGTGAGTGCTTGAAGGTATATCTTTAGATCTTGCAATCGAATCTCTTAGTTTCTTGTTTTATCACTAGTTTAGTTTATAAAAGAAAACTACAAAAAAATGGAATTGAGGTTGCCTCATATTATTCATCTCTGTAACGTCTTTCTTGAAAATGATGGATCGGAAAATTGTGCCAAAGTGTTAGAAGAAGAATGCCATAAAATGTTTGGCATAAAATCTTTGAATGATGAGCATGATTGCAATGTTGTTGGTATGAATTCTTTGATTATCCATGATGCTAATGATATGCAAAGCCATAAGCTTAGGGATGCTATGTTTGATGAAGATGATATTTTTAGTCCCCCCAAGTTTTGATGAGAATATTTATTATGATGATAGCATGCCTCCTATTTATGATGATTATATTGATGAAAGTGGGTTTTGAAGAGTGTCAACTTTAGATAATAATTATCCCACTATTTTGGAGGGTGTTGAATCTTATTATAATGATAAAAGTGGATTTGGAGAGGTCGTGACTTTATTTAGTGATGAATCCACTATTTTGGAAGAGGTTTCAATTGATTATTATGAGAACAAAGTTGCTATCTATGATGATTATTGTGATGACATGTATGCTATAAAGAATAATGATAACCATGAAACTTGTCATCGTGATTTTAATTTTCAATTGGATTATGCCTCACATGATAGTTATTTCATTGAATTTGCTTCCACTACTATTCATGAGAATAAATTTGCTTATGTGGAGAGTAATAAAAATTCTATGCTTGTGGATCATGAAAAGAATGCTTTATGTGATAGTTATATTGTTGAATTCCTTCATGATGCTACTGAAAATTACTATTAGAGAGGAACATATGCATTTACATATCTCAATAATATCAAGTTTCCTCTCTATGTGTTGAAAATCTTGAAGGTATGCTTGTTTTGCCTTCCTATGCTAGTTGATTCATGTTCCCATAAATTGTTTGCTCACAAAATCCCTATGCATAGGAAGTGGGTTAGACTTAAATGTGCTATTCATATGCTTCATGATGCTCCCATTATGTTTCAATTCTTATCTTTTATGTGAGCATCATTAAAATCATCATGCCTAGCTAAAAAGGCATTAAAGAAAAGCGCTTGTTGGGAGACAACCCAATATTTACCCCTACTGTTTTTGTGTGTTAACATGATTATGCTACTGTAGTAATCATGTTTTATAGCTTTTTTTTGAATAAAGTGCCAAGAAAAGCCTTTGGGATAGTGTGGTTGATAGTTGATTTGATTCTGTGCAAAAATAGAAACTTTTGCGTCCAGTACAGAAATTCTTATATTTTACTGGAACTTCTAAAAATTCTGAATTTTTTACAGTTGATTGGTATACAAATTTTCTACGTTGTCCTAAGTTTTCAGAATTTTTGGACTTATAGAAGTATGACCTTAATTCAGATCTTTACGTACTATTCTGTTTTTGACAGATTCTGTTTGCAATGCATAGTTTGCTTGTTTTATGGTTTCTATGGCTTATATTGCTTAATATAAATTGTGGAAATGATAAGTTAAAGTAGTAATTGTGTGATAATAATTATGAATCTTGTCTTTGACATTACCCAAGTGAATGATATGTTTTATTATACTAACGGATCTCACGAAGGTTTTGTTAAGTTTTGTGTGATTGAAGTTTTCAAGTTTTGGGTGAGATATCGATATGAGGAGAGTAAGGAGTGGCAATACACTAAGCTTGGGGATGCCCAAGGCACCCCAAGGTAATATTCAAGGAATACCCAAGAAACTAAGCTTGGGGATGCCCCGGAAGGCATCCCCTCTTTCGTCTCCAACATTATCGGTAACCTTACTTGGGGCTATATTTTTATTCGTCACATGATATGTGTTTTGCTTGGAGCGTCATTTTATTTTATTAGGATTTTCTTGCTGTTATTTAGAATAATGTTTTGCATCTTTTATTTCAATAAAAGTGTCAAGTATAGCCTTTACCATGCTTATTTTGCAAGTCTATATGTTGCTGTTTTAAAAACAGAAAGTTTTCTATCATTGTCTGAATTCTTATGGAAAGTTAGAACGTGATAACATCTTGAAATTTTTACACGTTGAGCTATAACATATTTTATACAGTGTGGTAATTTTTCAGAAATTTTGGAGTTAGGGAAGTATGATTGTAATTGCACTCTTTACAGACTGTCCTGTTTAGACAGATTGCTGTTATGTTTGCATATGTTTGCTTGTTTAATGATTCTATTTGAGGATAGGAGTATTAAATATGCAGAGGCATTTAGTATTCAATGTTAAATAATAATTTTAGTGATTTTCTACAGTAGAGAATGATAAGGTGTTGCATTGATTCATACTAACTTTTCTCATGAGTTCTTGTTGAGTTTTGTGTGGATGAAGTTTTTAATATTTAGGGAAACCGTGATATAAAAGGAATTAAGGAGACACAAAAGCTCAAGCTTGGGGATGCCCAAGGCATCCCAATATAATATTTCAAGAAGTCTCAAGCATCTAAGCTTGGGGATGCCCCGGTAGGCATCCCACCTTTCTTCATCAAGAATTATCGGTTAGTATCGGTTGAGCCTAAGTTTTTGCTTCTTCACATGATATGTGCTATCCTTAGAATGACATTTTATTTTGTTTTGCTTGCTGTTTTAATAAATACTTAAGATCTGAAATTCTTAGATGAGAGAGTCTTCACCTAGCTACTTAATTATTCGACTACTCATTTATGTTCACTTATATCCTTTTTGGAGTAGTTTGTCATTTACTCTCGTGCTTCACTTATATCCTATGAGTAAATGGTTGAATGAATTGAATATCATAAATCTGAAATTATATATGTTTCATATGCTTATCCCATGGGGAGTAATGACTTCACATATAAGAAGTATAGGTGGTAAATTTATTGGAAGTTAGCAAACATTGTATTGGTCACTTGAACAATTCATGAAAGAATATAGAAGAAAGAGAGATTTCACATATAAATATACTATCTTGGACATCTTCTATGATTGTGAGCCCCATTAATTATTTTCAAACTTGAGCAAATTAGTTGAAGTTGGACAAGGTAGACAACATAATGAGTTATGCTTGGGTATATTTGCATAGAAGTTATATTGTTATGGATCCTCCAACATGTGGTGCTCACTATTTAGAATCTTTTGCTAGCCAAAATTTCTGTACTAAGCGGGAATACTGCTTGTGCATCCAAAATCCTTAAACCCAGTTTCTTGCCATACGTGTCCATCATATCTACCTATGGATTGAATAAGATCCTTCAAGTAAGTTGTCATCGGTGCAAAAAGCAATAAAAATTGCTCCTAAATATGTATGATCTTTTATTGTAAGGGAAAATAAGCATTGTACGAACTTGTGATGTAAAGAAATAAAAGCGATGGACTGCATAATAAAGGTTGCTATCACAAAGGGCAATACAACGTGACATTCCTTTGCATTAAGGGTTTGCACATCCAAAAATAAAAAGCGCATGACAACCTCTGCTTCCCTCTGTGAAGGGCCTATCTTTTACTTTTATGCAAGAGTCAATAGTATTCCTTCTCATTTCAACCTCAATTATTCTCTAGTTGGCAAGTACCATGTGGTGGGGAAAGATCCAAGCATATATGGCCATTCAAATATATTTGATCATGAATTATTATTGTTGACAATTATCTATATGATAAATAAGTTGGGAGGCGAAACACTAAGCCCCTATTTTTCTCTATGTTCGATGGATGCTATTTTTTCTAAAAATATGCTTTGAGTGGTAGCAATCATGGAAGACTATATGATAGTTGAGTATGTGGAATTTGCTAAATCAAAGCTGTGACACCCTGATTTCGGCAACTTTTTCTTTTCAAAAATTCTCCTGGCTTTATTTGAAATTTGAATGGATTTTGAACCTTTTCACTTGGTCTTGGTCATTCTTGAATCTTCTCCAAGTGATTCCAAGCCTCAGCATCTTACCAAAACCCTGCCAAGTACCTGAAGTACTCAAAACCCAATTTAAATCATTGTCAATAACTCTTTTTCTTTATTTGAGAATTTAGGTCATCACTATGGGTTGTGAAGCAACCTATAGTTTGGATGGCCAGAATATTCTCAAATAATTCCCTAAAATACCTTGGACTATATCTTGCTCCAATATCCAAAAATATTCCATGACCTAGTTCAAATATTTTGCAAAACAATTCATTTTAGCTCCTGGTCAGACTGAACCATTGTGAAGGAAGTGTATGCTGGGGTTGTCCAATTGCTCTCAAATTTTTACAGCATGAGGACACCTCCAAACAACCTTCCTCCACCAAGTTTCAGCATCTGAAGATGTTCAGAGTGAGCAGTACCTCAACATTTCCATTCTGGACTAGTTTTGCAAGTTACACATGAACTACCCTCAAACTTCAACCACACCACCTCAAACTTGGCCAGTTTGGAGTCCTTCCAACGAAGATCACTCAGACACCAGCTTTGGCTCAATCTCCACCTTATCTTGTCTCCAGAACCTCCCCAAGTCTGCTGTCAGAAACTGTTGCTGAGTATACCTCTCAGTTCTGCTTGAACCAAGCCAAACTATGGGCACAGGTGAAGTGAGGGATCAAAGGTCTACATGCCAGACAAGAAATGACAGGCTTGCGTGGCCTCTTGGTGGCCAGCACCGTGGTGAGCATGGCTGCGGCATGCTTGTCGTCGCGCTCTACGGCGCGCCCGTGTCTGTTCTGTTGCGTCCTACTGCCCCTCGCCTCAGTTTCGTGTCCGAGCATGCCGACATCGCCCCTGGTTGACATGCAGTCCCTCCAGAACCCTCGCCTGCGCTGGAGAAGCCCTCGCCGGCCGCCACGCCATCGCTGCAATGTGGCGCCCGTGCGGTCACAGTGGCGGGCACGCCATTGTCTTCCTCCTGAGAGATCACTTCCAGCATTCAATGCGCCTGCTCGCACAAGTTCTCTCGCCCGCAAGCAGCCAGCCAGAGCGGCCTACGTCACCGGCGCCATGGCCCGCATCGAGCCACTTTGGGAGAGATCGCTGCTCGCCCCCTCCCGCCTATATAAAGCCCCGCCCGGCCTCGCCTAGCTTCTCACCCCTCTTCCTCCTCCTCAATCGCCCCCTCAGAGCAAGAGCCAAGGCCGAGAGGCCCTCTAGCCTCGAGCTTCGCCGGAGCTCCGCCGCCAGCTGAGCTCCACCTCCAGCCTTCTCTACCCCACCCTAGCCTCGCCCGACTACGCCCTCGAGCCCTGAACACTCCACTGGTGCCCCTCGACCTCCTGGCCGAGCGAATCGCCGCCAGAATCGCTGTCGCCGACGATCACCGTAGCACCCGTCCGCTGGAGAAGAAGGGCTCGACGTCATTCGGCCATCTCCGGAGGAGCTACGGGTACAGGGTGAACCGCCGTCGAACGCCCGATCCATCCCCACCATCCACGAGCCCAACCGCCATCGGGATCGCCGGCAACCATCGCCGGTGAGCCGCCTCCCCTCTCTGCTCTCTTTCCCCCCTCTGTTTTAAAACGAAGGGGCCCACTGTCAGCCACTTACCGAAGTGGTAAGTGGAGGCGTATTGGGCCAATACGCCTTCGACGTGGCCCATTCTGGTTAATTCAAATTTGATTTTATAAACAGAGTTGACCAGGAGGTTTGACTGTGAATAACTTATTACAAAAAAGTCCAATTGACCTGATTCTTTTTACATTGTGTTGGTATCAAAGTCCTTTATTTTCTGACCAGGTTTGGTATTTTTCCTATACCCACAGAATTGTTGGTGAATAAAAATGCTTTATGTGACATTTTCCTTTGTTATTTTAAAATGTTTTCAGAAGGAGAAACTTGTGGATTTGAAGGCCAAGAGTTTCTGAACCACCCAACTGATCAGGGCAAGCCAGGACATCCATATTATGAAGCATATCATAGCATTGCATAATTCATATGCATTTCTTGCATTTAATTAACATAGTTAATTCATAATAAATTATTTAAATGCTTAATGTGACCAACTAAGTTAACTTAATGAAACAACATGATTGGTAAGTGAACTTAGCTGGTTGATCAAGAGTCACCTGTCCGGGCTTAACCGTGCAGCCACATTCGCCGGTATGGGACGGCCTTGACTTGGTCTGGCTTCGTGCTCTTTCACCGGTACCTCCAAAGAGGGAGGGTTATGCGTGTGTGCTTCCCTGATCAGGTAGACGGTAATAACCCTGTGAGCCCAGTTGAGTTATTTGCCGGCGTCCCCGTTTGGGATAGTTTAGTTAGGCCACAACGGTGGCAGGTGTCACGAGGTGACATGGGGCCACCCAAGGCTTGACTCCGGGGGAGTATGATTGCCGGTGGTACGATGGGAGAGTCACGAGTCAGGTGGGTTTCGTTGGAGCAATGCTGGTCCACCCGAATGGGATCACAAGGTCAGTGCTCCATAGTGTGGGTAAAGTGCGCAACCTCTGCAGAGTGTAAAATCTATTCGAATAGCCGCGTCCACGGAATTGGACAGCCTGTCCAGACCTCTCTAGGTGATCAACCGTAATAACCATATTAATGATGGAAGAACTTGTCTTATGAGCGGAAGTACTCGTTGAGATTGAGCATTCCGAGGGTTGTGAGACAACCCGGATATGAGTAAGTTGGTGACAGTGAGTGAATCACTTAAGTTTTAACATGCTCATTGCCATGCTATTATTTGTTGCATATTTGGTTGTCATGTGCTTGCAAGTACATTCAAAGTACTCACCTGGCGTATCATGCCAGATGCAAGAGAAGACTGAGATGGAGGTCTCGATGTCCGTGTTGCGATGCCTAGGATGTGTCCTCAGCAGTGTGCCTGTGGATGAGTTACTATCATGTTCTGCTACGCAGTAGTCTTCCGCCGTAGTATTCTGCAGTAATACCGAGGCCCTGATATGTTAGATAAATAATGTAGATATTGTCATAGCACTAGATGTGCTTTTGGCCTCAATGATCATGTAATATATATAAGCCTGTACTCGACTATTATCAATAAAAATTCAGCTATGTTCTGTCCCAAGTTGTTGTGTGTTTCCAGAAGACATGATCTCTGGGTTGGAAACACTGGTAAACCGGTTCTCTGAGCCGGGGTGCCACAAAAGCTCTTACATAGACCCTTCCTTAGAATAAGATGAATTTCAATTGTTTGATGACTGAGAACATAGTTTGTTAGTTTTCAAGAAAGTTTATGGTCCATGCTTTAACATGTGAATATCTTGCTACTTGATCATGAGAAGTTTTATGATATGAGCTACTGTTATGATATATAATGATGCTAGAAAAAGTGGTTGAAATTATTATTGATTAAACTTGTGCACTTGCTAGCATTCATACTTCATAAATTATTTCTTTTATCATTTACCTACTCGAGGACGAGCAGGAATTAAGCTTGGGGATGCTGATACATCTCCAACGTATCTATAATTTATGAAGTATTCATGCCATGTTTACAACAATTTTATATGGTTTTGGTATGATTTTATTAGAACTAACCCGGACTGACGCTGTTTTCAGCAGAACTACCGTGGTGTCGTTTTTTGTGCAGAAATAAAAGTTCTCGGAATGAGCTGAAAATTTACGGAGAATATTTTTGGAAAATATAAAAAATACTAGAGCGAAAAGATACCGGAGAAGAGTCCCAAGGCAACCACAAGGGTGGGGGCGCCCCCCTAGGGCGCGCACCCCTGGCTTGCCGCTGCCTCGTGGACCCCCCTGACGTGAGACCGACGCCAAAAACTCCTATAAATACAGAAACCCCCGAAAATAAACCTAGATCGGAAGTTCCGCCGCCGTAAGCCTCTGTAGCCACGAAAAACCAATCGGGAGCCCGTTCCGGCACCCTGCCGGAGGGGGAAACCATCATCGGAGGCCATCTTCATCATCCCGGCGGTCTCCATGATGAGGAGGGAGTAGTTCACCCTCAGGGCTGAGGGTATGTGTCGGTGCAACAAACCATGGGTCTGTTGCCCAGACCGTGCACAGGCCCAAGATCAAGATTGCAACATCCAAGACAAGGCCAAGGTAAAGAGATAGGCTCTTTGAGGAATCAAAGGGCAAGTTGAGAAGACCAAGTCAAGCCAAGAAGCAAGACACCGCTAAGGGAAAACCTCCCTTGCCGGGCAGGAGAGCCTGGCGAGGTCAAGGTTGCCCTGGAAGCAAGCCTCAAGGCCGCCCCGGCAGGCCACCCCGGGGCATACGAAGGCAAAACGCCCCGCCAAGGCTTCACCGCCCCACCTCACGGCGACGCAAGTCACCGATCGATGCGGTGTCAAGCCCTGAGATGACTAAGTGGCTGCCTTTTGCCACATGGCAGCCATTTCCTACGGGAACCACCTCCAGATGACACCCGTCCTGCGACGTGTCATGTAGACAGGAGAGAAGGTGGCCAAACAGCCTGGCAAGGCGTGCCGGGCAGGCCATGATGTGACACTGAGCGGCGTATTTAATGCATACTACTCTGTCTGCAGAGGAGATATGATAGCACTGTTCGCTATCTAATCAGTACACAATGACTGATTTGCCACTGTGGTGACCCCTTAATCTATAAAAGAAGGCCCATGGCAACCAGAGAAGGGATTCGGACCCCTGTACACCCATACGCGCGTAGCTGCTCTCGCCCCGAGGCAACCCTGCCAGGCAAGAGCGCTGCATTTCCATCACCATCCACCATCAATCCACCAAAGCAGGAGTAGGGTTTTACGCCTCGCGGCGGCCCGAACCTGGGTAAAAACTGCCCGTGTGATCTTTGCCGCGCTACGCTGCGCTCCTTCGCTCTTTGTGCAATGCGCTCAGTCCCCTGCCAAACGAAAAGGGGCCCTTGGCCCCATAGGTGGTCGTGGTTTCCCACGACATCTTTGGCCCGCCGGGTAGGGGGCTGTTCTTGCGCGAACCTGAGAAGTGTACAAAGTGCGTCATCTTCACCGCCATCTTCTTCGTGAACGGCTCCATCGTCCATGGCGCCCAAGAAGAAGCCCGGCGCCGCAGCTCATCCATCCACCTCGAAGGCCCCGCCACACGCGCCCGCCGACGCCGCGGGGGCTATGGGGACGCCTGGAAGTGCGGACGCTGCGGGGGACGTGGTCGGCGTGGGCGGCGTCGTTACCACCTCCCCTGCGGCCGAAGCAGGAGCAGGAGGCACCGGAGAAGGACATCACCAACTACATTCCAGCGGCCACGTCCCACGAGGTACGGGAGGAGAGATCATTCTATCTGCACCTCCTCGTCCGGCCGTAGGGCACAGCCGCAGCGGGGTTACTCGCTCTGGGGGGAATCGCAACTCCTCGACCGCTCCCGCCACGGGAGCGGCCGTAGAACATGCGCCACCCCCGGAACGAGCCGACCCAGCCGCTACGCCAAACGAAGTCGCTGGCCCTCAAGCGCCTCCACCTTGTCCACATGCCATCCAGGCGGCTGGCTCGCGATGACGAGAGCACGGCGCGACCACTACTGGCACCGTCAGGAGCCGGGTGACGTTACAGTCTTCATCGACATCCATGCCAAGCACCGCTTCGGAGGCCATGGCGCGAGCTCAGCTATTGTTGAAATTTCCGCCGGCAGCCGATCAGATGGATGAGTGGAGAGCCACCATTCAGAGTCTGATTGGCTTCACCGAGGCGGGAGGATCGCAGCGGGCTGGCCCGCCACGGCCTCCCCAGGAAGCGGCAATGACCCACGCTGCTGGCCGTGCAGATGGGGCCACTCCTACGGTGCAGTCCCCTCTGTGGCAGCCGGCGCAGGAGCCACGTGACCAAGAACCTGACGACGTCTCGATGGCTTCGTCCGACCCTCGAGCGCGTCAAGGCCCACGGCGAGTCCTGGAGGACAGGTGTAGGGGAGGCGCGCGTGTCAACACCGAGGGACACCGCGAGGCCCACCGCCAGTCCGACAGACGCGATGGCCCCAACATCGACAAGCCCGAACTCACTGACGGCGGGTACCTGCCTTTCGAGGCTGGGTGCCCTGCCTTCACCCGCGAGCTACGGCTAGTCCGTTGGCCGTCCACTCGCACGTTCAAGCCAGAGATACCAGAGAAGTATGACGGAAGAATGAACCCAGCAGAGTTCTTGAGCATCTACACCATCGCTATTCAAGCTACCGGGGGAAGAGATGAGAAGGTATTCGCCAACTACTTCCCTTTGGCACTCAAGCCAAATGTAAGGGCTTGGCTGATGCACCTGCCGGAGAACTCCATTTCGACTTGGGCTGACCTGTGCCATGAATTCGTTGGCGCCTTCATGGGCGGCTATCAAGAACCAGGGTGGCCCAGTGACTTGTAGCTCCTCCCACAGAAGGAAGGCGAGAGCCTGCGGAAATACATGTAGAGATTCAACAGAGTCCACAAGAATATTCCAGACATCCACCCGACAGCTGTGATAGCTGCGTTCCAGTCCAACATGCACAATCGTCGAATACGTTCCAAGATGAACGTTCGATTGCCCAAGACTGTGAAGGAGCTTTACACTCTGGTGGATAAGTGTGCTCGGATAGAGGTGTGACACCCTGATTTTGGCAACTTTTTCTTTTCAAACTTTTCTTGGCTTTATTTGAAATTTGAATGGTTTTTTAATCTTTCTAGTTGGTCTTGGAAACTTTTGAATCTTTTCCAAGTAATCCAAAGCCTCATCACCTTGCCAATACCTTGCCAAATATCTCAAGGACCCAAATCCCAATTTAAATCTTTTCCAATAGCCCTTTTCTTTTATTACGGAATTTAGGTCATCACTATGGGTTGTGAAGCAACCTATAGTTTGGATGGCCATAAAATTCTCAAATAATTCCCTAAAATACCTTGGACCATACCTTGCCCCAATATCCAAAAATATTCCATGGCCTAGTTCAAATATTTTGCAAAACAATTCATTTTTGTTCCTGGACAGTCTGAACCCTTGTGAAGGAATTACCTGCTAGGTTTGTCCAAATGCTCTGAAATTTTTGTGGCATGAGAAAACCTACAAATGACTTCCCTCCACCAAGTTTCAGCATCTAAAGATCATTCATATGAGCAGGGCTTCAACTTTCACATTCTGGACCAGATTGGTAGGTTACACATGAACTACCCTCAAATCTCAACCAAACCTTCTTAAATTTGACCAGTTTTGAGTCCTTCCAACCTAGATCACTCTGGACATCTCCATTGGCTCTACCTCCAGCTCTCCACCTCTTCAGATCCCTCTCTAGTTCACTGTCAGGAACTGTTGTTGAGGCTACCCTTCATCTCAGACCAAACCAAGCCAAACTATGGGTGCAGGTGAAGGGAGTGATCGATGGTCGTCACGTTGGACAAGATTTTCCAGGCTTGTATGGCCTCATGGTGGCAAGCACCATGGTGAGCACGGCGATGGCATGCTTGTCGCCGCGCTCTGTGCCGCGCCAGGCTCGGGTCTCGTCAGAGCGAGATGCCTGCGCCGCAGTAGCTTGTCCAAGCATGCCGACATCTTTCCCGTGCGCCACCTAGCCCCTCAAGATCCTTCGCCCTCGCCGGAGAAGCTCTCGGCGGCCGCCACGACCGCGAGCACTGTGCCGCCCGTGCGGCCATAGCTGTGGCGCCGCTCGTCTTCTTCTCCCCGAGCTATCCCTTCGCGCATTCAATGCTTCTGCTTGCTCCCGTCGCTTCGCCCCGCGCCACGACGGCCAGCTCGCCGTCCTTGCGCCAGTGGCGTAGCCACATCGCCGCCGATCCAGAGAACTCGGCAAGCCTCGCCTCCCGCCTATAAATAGCCCCGCCTGGCCTCGCTGAGCTCCTCATCCCTCTCCCTCCATCCTCAATCGCCTCCCCAAGAAAGAGCCAAGGCCGAGAGGCCCTCTGGCCTCGAGCTTTGCCGGAGTTCCACCGCCAGTTGAGCTCCACCACCAGCCCTCTCCACCCCACCCCAGCCTCGTCCGACTGCACCCTCGAGCTCAGTGCACTCCACTGGTGCTCCTCGACCTCCTGCCCGAGCAAATAGTCGCCGAAATCGACACCACCGACGAGTCCCGAAAGCTGCCGCCGCCGGAGAGCAAGGGGGCGACGCCGTTCGGCCGTCTCCGGCTAAGCTGCGGGTACAGGGAGACTCGTCTCCTCACGCCTGACCCATCCCCGTCAACTCCCAGCTCCGCCGTCGTCCCTATCGCCGGTGAGCGTCGTCGGAGCCCCGCCTCCCTCTGTTTTAAACCGAGTGGGCCCCACCTATCAGCGGCCCAGCAGCGCGCGCAAAGGGGTAAGTGAAGGCGCCTTTGGCCTTTACGCCTTCGACGTGGCCCATTCCAGGTTTTTTTCTTCTGTTTTTTTGAATTTTTTTTATTTAAACAGAGTTGACCAGCCACTTTGACCACTAATAACTTTTTATTAAAAGGTCCAATTGACCTGATTCTTTTTGCATTGTGTTCATATTCAACTTCTTTATTTTCTGACCAAGTTTGGTATTTTTCCAATACTTACAGAATTGTTGGTGAATAAAAAGGCTTTATGTGACATTTTCCTTTGCCATTTAAAAATGTTTTCAGAAGGAGATTCTTGTGGATTTGAAGACCAGGAGTTTCTGAACAACCCAACTAATCAAGGCAAGCCAGGACATCCATATTATGAAGCATTTCATAGCATTGCATAATTCATATTCATTTCCTACATTTAATTAACATAGATAATTCAAGTGAAGTATTTAAATGCCTATTGTTGACAACTTAAATTGATATGATGAATGACCATGATTGCTAAGTGGAACTTAGTTGGTTGATCAAGAGTCAACTATCCGGGCTTACCCGTGCAGCCACATTTGCCGGTATGGGACGGCCTTGACTTGGTCTGGCTCCATGCTCTCTCACCGGTACCTCCAGACAGGGAGGGTTATGCATGCGTGCTGCCCTGATCAGGCAGACGGCGATAACCCTGTGAGCCCAGTTGAGTTTTGTGCCGGCGTCCCCATTTGGGACAGTTTAGTTAGGCCACGACGGTGGCAGGTGTCACGAGGTGACACGGGGCCACCCAAGGCTTGACTCCAAAGGAGTGTGATTACCGGTGGTACGATGGGAGAGTCATGGGTCAGGAAGGTTTCGTTGGAGCAACGCTGGTCCACCCGAATAGGATCACGAGGTCAGGTGCTCCATAGTGTGGGTAAAGTGCGCAACCTCTGCAGAGTGTAAAAATCTATTCGAATAGCCGCGTCCACGGTATTGGACAGCCCGTCCAGACCTTTCTAGGTGATCAACTGTAATAACCATAGTAATGATGGAAGAACTTGTCTTATGAGTGGAAGTACTCGCTGGCATCGAGTATTCCGAGGGTTGTGAGACAACCCAGATATGGGTAAGTTAATAGCAGTAAGTGAAACATTTAAGACTTAACTAGTTGATTGCCATGCTATTATTTGCTGCATATTTGGTTGTCATGTGCTTGCGAGTACATTCAGAGTACTCACCTGGTGTATCATGCCAGATGTAGGAGAAGACTGAGACGGAGGTCTCGAAGGTCCATGTTGCGATGTCTAGGATGTGTCCTCAGCAGTGTCCCTGTGGATGGAGTTACTATCATGTTTTGCTACGCAGTAGTCTTTCACTGTAGTATTCCGCAGTAATATCGAGGCCCTGATATGTTAGATAAATAATGTAGATATTGTCATAGCACTAGACGTGCTTTTGGCCTCGATGATCATGTAATATATAAGCTTGTACTCGACTATTATCAATAAAAGTTCAGCTATGTTCTGTTCCAAGTTGTTGTGTCTTTCCAGAAGACTTGATCTCTGGGTTGGAAACACTGGTAAACCGATTCTCTGAGTCGGGGTGCCACAACGCTTGGTATCAGAGCCGTGCTGACTGTAGGACACCCTAGGTAACCCGTGCTAGGACTACGATTAGCATAGGACTTTGAATGTGCATCCTGCTTGTTGCATTTGATTGTTGCATGCCATGCATCATGCATCATAATTCATTATGTTACTAACCCTTGGCATTGTGAGTGTAGATGGCACCAGTTCCATATCACTTTCATCATGAGACAGAACCCCACACTTTTCCAGCTCTGCTTCGTAGCGTCTGGCTTCGGCTGTATCCCAACGGTGATGACCCGGTGTACCATGTGTTCCGGGAGCAGTTGGGCGAGTCAGTATATGAGTACCATGCAGTGGCTTACATGACCGTGACTTCGGATATTGGAAGCTCTTCTCGCTCTTCCAAGGGCGGAGTGGCTTCTACTCTGGAGCTGGCGATCCAGTTTGCTGCCATGGAGGCTATTACCGACTTGCGCTTCCACGAGGTCGAGATGCAGACCCATCCAGGTTTCTTCCACTATCCCACTCTGTCGCCTACAACAGGGCGAGTCCTTTTCTCACCTATTGACCCGGCGTGTGATCATGCGGCTGGTGTTTTGTCTCGCTATCTAAACGCCAGTTACCGTATGATCATCTCCTTGGCTGAGGAGCTGTGTCGTGTTCAGGAGGCACTTGCAGCAGTGACTCCAGCACCTCCTCCTCCTGTAGTTCCACCTAGGTATCCACCACCAGTTCCACCTCCACGTGTGCTTGATACCCTTTCTGGTTTTTCTGGACCATCAGGCTTATCGTCTGGTAGCCGACTTGAGACCCCAGCTGAGTGGGCCTCACTCCTAGCCACTCCTGCTCCGTCGATGCTGAGGCGACGTGCTCTTTCTCTCGCAGAGGGAGAGCCGTCTCAGCAACGATGTCGCGTCTCCTTTGACCCGGTGACTCACATCATCAGTTCTGATTCTGACTCAGGATCTGACGATGAGGACTCTTCAGATGGGCAGTGTTCGTGTCACCGACGCACTAGACTGGAGCTTGAGTAGTAATGCATACATCTTTGCATATGTCGACTGCAGTACGAGCAGTCTAGCCATGATATTCCCCTACTAGCTTGCCATGTATGATGTTGGGTTATCTTGTATAATTATGTTCTTCTCTTCATTTGCCCTTTTTCATAAATTTTCTCCGGTGCCATATTATTGTATTTCTCCTTATGGATGTTGCTCATCGATTCGGTATTTGCCATGGGAACAAAAATTAGGATGAAGAAAGGAAGTAGCAGTCAAGGCGGCGATGGAAACCCCGTCCGTCGCTCCGCCAGGCAGGCAGGGCAACCGCCCGAAGACTTACCACCACCACCACCTCAAGCACCAACCACAGATCAGATAATGAGAATGTTTGAGGAAAAGAGAAACCAAGACCTTATGGAATTTCTCAAGAGTATGCAGACAATAGTAGGTCAGAACAATGGCAATGGGGTGCATTCCAAACTGTCTGACTTCTAGCGCACAAAACCACCCAGCTTTGGTCAGGCTGTGGATCCTATTGAGGCTGATGACTGGTTAAGAACCATGGAAAAGAAATTGGACATCGCTCGTTGTGAAGAAGCAAATAAAGTCCCATTTGTCACCCATTATCTCGAAGGCCCGGCAGCCATATGGTGGGACAACACCAAGTTAATGTGGCCTGCTGGAGAAGAGATTTCCTGGGAGAAATTCAAAGAGCTGTTACGCAAGTATCATATTCCCACAGGTATCATGAAAGTGAAGCAGAGGGAATTCCTGGCCCTCACACAAGGAAACATGTCTGTGGGAGAATACCTAAACAAGTTCAACAACTTGGCCCGGTACTCTCCTCATGATGTGGCTACCGAAGAAAGGAAAATAGACCGGTTCCTCGGAGGGCTTAATCACGCCCTCCGATGTCAGCTATGCATGTTGGACTTCCCCGATTTCCAGACCTTGGTGGATAAAGCCTTCATCGCCGAACAAGAACACAAGTCTGGGAATGATGATCGTAAGAGGAAGTTCGAGCCCAAGAAGGACAACAGGGAGCCATATGCGCAAAAGTTGCGCAGTTGGCAGTCAGGGCCATCGGAAAACAAACCTGTGTGGAACAATGGTGGCAACAACAGCAAGCCAGGCAACCAGAGCAAGACCTTCGGCAAGCAGCCAGTCATAGAGGACTGCCGCCGCAACAACACCTGTTTCACTTGTGGCCAGAGTGGACACTACGCCAAGCAGTGTCCTACTAATAATAACGGAAAGCAATCAGCTGACCACAAGCCACACGTCAATCACCTTGGACGCCGCCCCAACCACAACTTCAGCCACGGATGCGTCCACCACATCTTTGCTGAAGAAGTCTGCGAGGCTCCAGACATTGTCCTTGGTATGTTTTCTGTCAACGACATACCTGCAATAATTTTATTTGATTCTGGGGCTTCCCACTTGTTTATTTCGTGAAGTTTTGCCACCTTGCACAAATTTTCTCCTTCACTTTTGGACAAAATCATGGTGGTACAATCCCCTGGCTCTATGCTCAGAACAAATATAATATACAAGGGTCTGGAAATCTCAATCCATGGAGTTAAATTCCCAGCTACCCTTGTTGCCATTGAATCCCCAGGACTGGACATAATACTGGGAATGGACTGGTTGGCACCGCACCAAGTGTGTATCAATTGCACCGCCAGAATGGTGACATTGGTGAACCTCGTCGGACAAACCGTCCAATTTCTGGCCAGCAGAATGATAACAAGAAAGGGCAAGGCATACAAGACCACTATTACAGATATGAATCTGATCCCGGTAGTGGGTGAATTTCCGGATGTATTTCTTGAGGAATTACCAGGAATGCCGCCCGACCAAGAATTGGAGTTTGCCATTGAAGTAATTCCTGGTACAGCTCCAATATACAAGAAATATTATCGTATGCCAGGCCCAGAGCTGGCAGAGCTAAAGAAGCAGTTAGACGAGTTGCTACAGAAAGGATACATTCGTCCAAGCATCTCGCCATGGGGGTCACCAGTATTATTTGTCAAGAAGAAGGATGGAAGTCAACGAATGTGCGTAGACTATCGCCAGCTTAACGAGGTCACTATCAAGAACAAGTACCCGCTCCCTCGAATTGATGACTTATTCGACCAGTTGAATGGAGCACGGGTATTCTCTAAGATCGACCTCAGAACGGGATATCATCAACTGAAAATCCGAAAGGAGGATATCCCCAAGACAGCGTTCACCACTCGATATGGACTATATGAATTTACAGTTATGGCATTTGGATTAACCAACGATCCAGCCTACTTCATGAGTATGATGAACAAAGTCTTCATGGACTTTCTGGACAAGTTTGTAGTAGTGTTCATTGACGACATCCTGATATACTCTAAGGATGAAGAGGAGCATAAGCAACATCTCAGAGCTGTCTTGGAAAGATTGAGAACCCATCGCTTATATGCCAAGTTCAGTAAGTGCGAATTTTGGCTGAAAGAGGTGGGATTCCTTGGACATATTCTGTCAGAGAAAGGAATAGCTGTTGATCCCAGTAAGGTTACTGCGATCTTGAACTGGAAGACACCAGCCACGGTGACCAAAGTCCGTAGTTTCCTGGGCTTGGCAGGCTACTACTGTTGCTTCATTGAAGGTTTTTCTAAGATAGCCAAGCCACTGACGGAATTGTTGAAAAAGAACCAAAGGTTTATCTGGACAGCCGAGTGCGACAGCAGTTTCCAGGAGTTAAAGACGAGGCTAACCACAGCCCCTGTCTTAGTCCTCCCAGACATTCACAAGAGTTTCGACATATACTGCGATGCATCCAGGCGTGGAATTGGATGTGTGCTGATGCAAGAGGGGAAGGTTGTAGCTTATGCATCACGACAGCTACGACCTCATGAAGAGAACTATCCCACACATGACTTGGAGCTAGCTGCTGTGGTTCATGCCCTGAAGATTTGGAGGCATTATCTGATTGGACAATGATGTGAAATATACACAGACCACAAGAGTCTCAAGTATATTTTCACTCAACCCGACCTGAACCTCAGGCAGCGAAGATGGCTTGAGCTAGTCAAGGACTATGATGTTGGGATAAACTATCATCCAAAGCGAATGTGGTCGCTGATGCCCTGAGCAGGAAACAAGCTGCTGTGAATGCACTAGTTGAGGGTATGCATCCGAGCTTACAAGAAGAGTTTGTCAAGCTCAATATGGTGCTATGCGGCCCAATGACCCCGAACACGTTGGAAATTACTCCAACCCTCATGGAGGAAATCAAGGAAGCACAGAAGTCAGATGAAGAAATTCGGGAGATCAAGGAATTAATTCAGCAAGGGAAGGCCAAGTCCTTCCATGTAGATGAACAGGGTACCGTGTGGTTCGAGAATGAATTTGTGTGCCGAATCAGAACAACTTGAGGCAACAAGTACTCAAGGAAGCACATGAGTCTGCATATTCGATCCACCCGGGAGGTACCAAGATGTATCAGGACTTGAGAGAAACTTTTTGGTGGTCTGGAATGCGGAAAGATATAGCATACTATGTCGCCTGCTGTGACATTTGCAACAAGGTCAAGGCAGAGCATCAGAAACCCGCTGGGCTACTGCAACCTTTACCAGTGCCCCAGTGGAGGTGGGATGACATATGTATGTATTTTATTGTGGGACTGCCCAAGTCCACGAGAGGCAATGCTGCTATTTGGGTCATTGTAGACATCCTCACGAAGGTGGCTCACTTTATCCCAGTAAAGACCACTTTCAATGCAAATCAGCTGGCACAACTCTACATGTCCCGGATAGTCAGTCTGCATGGAGTACCCAAGTCTATCACTTCAGATAGGGGTTCCCTATTTACCTCAGCATTCTGGCTACGGCTACATCAAGCTCTGGGAACCATGCTGAAACACAACACAGCGTACCATCCACAGACGGATGGACAGACCGAGCGAGTGAACCAAATATTAGAGGATATGCTTCGGTCATGTGCTCTCTCCCATGGACCCAAATGGGAGGATAGTCTACCATACACTGAATTCTCCTACAACAACAGCTATCAGGCAAGTCTCAAAATGTCGCCTTTTGAGGCATTGTACAGATGGAAGTGCCGCACACCGCTGAACTGGTCCCAAACAGGAGATAGTCGCATCTTTGGTACGGACTTGATGCTCGAGGCTGAAAGGCAAGTCAAGGATATTCAAGAGCGGTTGCGAGCAGCCAAGTCCCGACAGAAGAGCTATTACTACCCAAAGCACCGGGAAGTAACTTTTGAGCCCGGAGACTATGCTTACCTACGGGTAACTCCTATGAAGGGAGTAAAGAGGTTTGGCACCCGGGGAAAGTTGGCCCCAAGATATATCGGTCCCTTTCCAGTGATTTCTAGGAAGGGCAGAGTCACATATCAGTTGGAATTGCCACCAGCATTGTCAGACGTTCATGATGTCTTTCACATCTCACAGTTAAGGAAATGCATTGCACCCCCAGCCAAGCAAGCGGATATGAGTGAGCTAGAGCTGGCTAAGGATTTGACTTATGAGGAAAAACCTGTCAGGATCTTGGATGAGATGGAAAGAACCACGAGAAGTAAGGTGATAAGATTTTACAAGGTGTTGTGGGAGCACCACACCGAGGAAGAGGCCACTTGGGAAAGAGAAGATTTTCTGAGATCCGCATATCCATATTTGTTCCCTGAGCAACCGAATCTCGAGGACGAGATTCATCCTAAGGGGGGTAGGTTTGTGACACCCTGATTTTGGCAACTTTTTCCTTTCAAACTTTTCTTGTCTTTATTTGAAATTTGAATGGTTTTTGAATCTTTCTAGTTGGTCTTGGAAACTTTTGAATCTTTTCCAAGTAATCCAAAGCCTCATCACCTTGCCAAATATCTCAAGGACCCAAATCCCAATTTAAATCTTTTCCAATAGCCCTTTTCCTTTATTTGGGAATTTAGGTCATCACTATGGGTTGTGAAGCAACCTATAGTTTGGATGGCCAGAAAATTCTCAAATAATTCCCTAAAATACCTTGGACCATACCTTGCCCCAATATCCAAAAATATTCCATGGCCTAGTTCAAATATTTTGCAAAACAATTCATTTTTGTTCCTGGACAGTCTGAACCCTTGTGAAGGAAGTACCTGCTAGGTTTGTCCAAATGCTCTGAATTTTTTGTGGCATGAGGACACCTACAAATGACTTCCCTCCACAAAGTTTCAGCATCTAAAGATCATTCATATGAGCAGGGCTTCAACTTTCACATTCTGGACCAGATTGGTAGGTTACACATGAACTACCCTCAAATCTCAACCAAACCTTCTCAAATTTGACCAGTTTTGAGTCCTTCCAACCTAGATCACTCTGGACATCTCCATTGGCTCTACCTCCAGCTCTCCACCTCTCCAGATCCCTCTCTAGTTCACTGTCAGGAACTGTTGTTGAGGCTACCCTTCATCTCAGACCAAACCAAGCCAAACTATGGGTGTAGGTGAAGTGAGTGATCGATGGTCGTCACGTTGGACAAGATTTTCCAGGCTTGCACGGCCTCATGGTGGCAAGCACCGTGGTGAGCACGATGTTGGCATGCTTGTCGCCACGCTCTGTGCCGCGCCAGGCTCAGGTCTCGTCAGAGCGAGATGCCCGCGCCGCAGTAGCTTGTCCAAGCATGCCGACATCTTTCCCGTGCGCCACCTAGCCCCTCCAGATCCTTCGCCCTCGCCGGAGAAGCTCTCGGCGGCCGCCACGACCACGAGCACTGTGCTGCCCGTGCGGCCACAGTTGCGGCGCCGCTCGTCTTCTTCTCCCCGAGCTATCCCCTCGCACATTCAATGCTTCTGCTTGCTCCCGTCGCTTCGCCCCGTGCCACGATGGCCAGCTCACCGTCCTTGCACCAGTGGCGTAGCCACGTCGCTGCCGATCCAGAGAACTCGGCAAGCCTCGCCTCCCGCCTATAAATAGCCCCGCCCGGCCTCGCTGAGCTCCTCATCCCTCTCCCTCCATCCTCAATCGCCTCCCCAAGCAAGAGCCAAGGCCGAGAGGCCCTCTGGCCTCGAGCTTCGCCGGAGTTCCGCCGCCAGTTGAGCTCCACCACCAGCCCTCTAGACCCCACCCCAGCCTCGTCCGACTGCGCCCTCGAGCTCAGTGCACTCCACTGGTGCTCCTCGACCTCCTGCCCGAGCGAATAGTCGCCGGAATCGCCACCGCCGACGAGTCCCGAAAGCTGCTGCCGCCAGAGAGGAAGGGGGCGACGCCGTCCGGCCGCCTCCGGCTAAGCTGCGGGTACAGGGAGACTCGTCTCCTCACGCCCGACCCGTCCCCGTCAACTCCCAGCTCCGCCGCCGTCCCTATCACCGGTGAGCGTCACCGGAGCCCCGCCTCCCTCTGTTCTCTCCCTCCTCCCTCTGTTTTAAATCAAGCGGGCCCCACCTGTCAGCGGCCCAGCAGCGCGCGCGCGAAGGGGTAAGTGAAGGCGCCTTTGGCCTTTACGCCTTCGACGTGGCCCATTCCAGTTTTTTTTCTGTTTTTCTGAATTTTGTTTATTTAAACAGAGTTGACCAGCCACTTTGACCACTAATAACTTTTTAGTAAAAGGTCCAATTGACCTGATTCTTTTTGCATTGTGTTCATATTCAACTTCTTTATTTTCTGACCAAGTTTGGTATTTTTCCAATACTTACAGAATTGTTGGTGAATAAAAAGGCTTTATGTGACATTTTTGTTTGCCATTTAAAAATGTTTTCAGAAGGAGATTCCTGTGGATTTGAAGACCAGGAGTTTCTGAACAACCCAACTAATCAAGGCAAGCCAGGACATCCATATTATGAAGCATTTCATAGCATTGCATAATTCATATTCATTTCCCGCATTTAATTAACATAGATAATTCAAGTGAAGTATTTAAATGCCTATTGTTGACTACTTAAATTGATATGATGAATGACCATGATTGCTAAGTGAAACTTAGTTGGTTGATCAAGAGTCACCTGTCCGGGCTTACCCGTGCAGCCACATTTGCCGGTATGGGATGACCTTGACTTGGTCTGGCTCCGTGCTCTTTCACCGGTACCTCCAGATAGGGAGGGTTATGCGTGCGTGCTGCCCTGATCAGGCAGACGGTGATAACCCTGTGAGCCCAGTTGAGTTTTGTGCCGGTGTCCCTGTTTGGGACAGTTTAGTAAGGTCACGACGGTGGCAGGTGTCACGAGGTGACACGGGGCCACCCAAGGCTTGACTCCGAGGGAGTGTGATTGCCGGTGGTACGATGTGAGAGTCACGGGTCAGGCAGGTTTCGTTGGAGCAACGCTGGTCCACCCGAATGGGATCACGAGGTCAGGTGCTCCATAGTGTGGGTAAAGTGCGCAACCTCTACAGAGTGTAAAAATCTATTCGAATAGCCGCGTCCACGGTATTGGACAGCCCGTCTAGACCTCTCTAGGTGATCAACCATAATAACCATAGTAATGATGGAAGAACTTATCTTATGAGCGGAAGTACTCGCTGGCATCAAGTATTCCGAGGGTTGTGAGACAACCCGGATATGAGTAAGTTAATAGCAGAAAGTGAAACATTTAAGACTTAACTAGTTGATTACCATGCTATTATTTGCTGCATATTTGGTTGTCATGTGCTTGAGAGTACATTCAGAGTACTCACCTGGCGTATCATGCCAGATGCAGGAGAAGACTGAGACGGAGGTCTCGAAGGTCCGTGTTGCGATGTCTAGGATGTGTCCTCAGTAGTGTCCTTGTGGATGGAGTTACTATCATGTTCCGCTATGCAGTAGTCTTTCATTGTAGTATTCCGCAGTAATATCGAGGCCCTGATATGTTAGATAAATAATGTAGATATTTTCATAGCACTAGACGTGCTTTTGGCCTCGATGATCATGTAATATATAAGCTTGTGCTCGACTATTATCAATAAAAGTTCAGCTATGTTCTGTTCCAAGTTGTTGTGTGTTTCCAGAAGACTTGATCTCTGGGTTGGAAACACTGGTAAACCGGTTCTCTGAGCCGGGGTGCCACAAGAGGAGGGGAGAAAGCTCCCCGGAGAAGAGGATGGCGTCGACATCGATTCAAAGGATGATGACGAGGCCACCAGTCAAAAGAAGAAGAACAAGAAGCGCAACAAAAGGCGCAATGATAAGGCAGTGATGACCGTTGAGGGATCAGGCCTGCCTAGTACCGGCAAGAAAGCCAAGGTTGAGATACCCGGAAAGGAGGTTGCCGCGTGCACTGACTGCCGGGAAGCCGCGGCTGCCGAGAAGGCTGGGAAAGGCGATGGCCCGTATTGCAAGATCCATTAGACCAAGGGCCACGATCTCCAGGAGTGTCATCAGGTTGAGCAGCTTGTCAAGAAGCAGAGGGTTGAATATGAGAAGCAAGATAAAGAGAAAGGTCAGAATGGCCCTGGCGGAAAGGGCTGGGGTGGCAGAGCAAGCCACCCCGGCAAGGCTCCTCAGAACCAAGGGAAACCCGCCAGAGGCCGTGAGAAGGAGGATTGCAACGATGAGAGTTATGGAAGAGATGAAGAGGAGACCAGCGAGCAGGAATTCCAGAAGGCCACTAACGCCCTGTGCATTGACAGGGATGCATCTTTGCACTCCTCTCACCGCCAACTTAAACGGTGGGTGTGTGAAGTCAATGTCGTGGAGCCAGCCGCAGACTCTCGAAGGCCGCTCAAGTGGTCCCGCACACCCATCAACTTCGACGAAGAGGACCACCCTGACCGCACCACCGTGGTAGGGTGCTTGCTGTTGTTGGTATCACTAACAATCCGCAACCTCAAAGTCACAAAGATGCTGGTTGACAGCGGGGCCGGGTTTAATCTGATTTCTTCATAGGACATCAGGAAACTCCAGATAGCGGAAGAAGAGCTCAAAGTTACTGGTACGTTTTAAGGGATCAACCCCGGCAGGAGTCGTCCTAAGGGGAAAATCACATTACCAGTGACATTTGGGGGAGAGTTGAACTACCGGACTGAGAAGATCGTGTTTGATGTGGTTGACCTCCCCCTGCCATACAATGGAATCCTTGGTCGCCCAGCTTTGGCCAAGTTCATGGCGGCATCCCACTATGCCTACAACACCTTGAGGATGCCAGGGCCGGTGGGCATCATTTCCATTCCATCAGACGAGAAGGATGCAATTATTTGCGTGGACAAGATGTACCGGGATGCAGTCGCGACAGAGGCCACTGAAGCTGCAATCCCCGCCAAGGAAAGTAATGGAAAGAAGAAGGCTAACAGGGACGCCGGCAAGGAATTCGGGAAGCGCACCTCTCCGGGGTATGCTGCGCCTGTTGATGACTCGTCGGAGGGTTCCAATAGCAAGAGATCCAAGGCCTCTGCACTCGCTATGAAACAGGTCCCGGCAGGGCTGGATGGCGCTAGTGGTACTTTCACCATCAGCGCCACCCTCGATGACAAATAGGAAAGCGCGCTCGTTGCCTTCCTGTGGGCGAATGTCGATGTGTTTGCTTGGCAACCATCTGACATCCCTGGTGTTCCTAGGAAGGTAATCGAGCACCACCTTGCTGTCTGCCCACATGCCCGACCCGTCAAGCAGAAGGTCCGGAAGCAAGCTTTGGAGCAGCAGCAGTTTATTGCTGAGGAGATCAAGAAACTTGAGGCAGCTGGTCTGGTTAGAGGAGTGTTACATCCAACGTGGTTAGCAAATCCAGTGGTGGTACGCAAGGCTAATGGGAAGTGGAGGCTGTGCATAGATTTTATGGATCTGAACAAGGCATGCCCGAAGGACCCATTCCCCTTGCCGCGCATCGACCAGATTGTGGATTCCACCTCCGGGTGTGACCTGCTTTCCTTCTTGGATGCCTACTCTGGATATCATCAGATCTTCATGTCCAAGGAATACGAAGAGAAGACCGCATTCATCACCCCATGTGGCACATACTGCTTCGTGCGGATGCCTTTCGGGTTGAAGAGCGCCGGGTCTACTTTCGCAAGAGCAGTCCAGATTGGTTTCGAGTCACAGTTGCACAAGAACGTTGAGGCCTACATGGACGATATTGTGGTCAAGACCAAGGACAGATCAACCCTCATCCAGGATTTGGAAGAGACATTTGCTAATCTGCGCAAGATCAACTTGAAGCTAAATCCAGAGAAGTGTGCATTTGGCGTTCCTTCCGACAAGCTACTTGGCTTCTTTGTGTCCCACCGAGGGATAGAGGCCAACCCCGACAAGATCCAGGCTATCGAGAAGATTCAAGCACCCAAGACAGTCAAGGACGTGAGGCGTTTGACTGGATGTGTTACCGCACTTAGCAGGTTCATTTCCAAGTCTGCCGAGCGTGCCTTGCCGTTCTTCAAGGTTTTGAAAAAGGCAGGGCCCATGGAGTGGACCCCCGAGGCAAACGCTGCACTACAAGATTTGAAGACCTACCTTTCCTCTGTGCCCACTTTGGTTGCTCCAAAACCTCAAGAGCCGTTACTACTATATTTGGCGGCAACTAATCAGGTGGTTAGCGCAGCACTGGTGGCACAGAGGGAAGTAGATGAAGCAGCAGACGCAGCTAGTGTCCCTTCCGGGGAGGAAAGCAAACACACCCCGACAGGGTCAGTTGCAGATCAAGGTAGAGAAGAGCAGAACAGCGGAAGCAGTTCTCTGGTCATGACAAAGAAGAAAGTGGTGCAGCGCCCAGTATACTTCGTCAGCTCCCTGTTGCAGGGGGCTAGATCCAGGTACTCTTGCGTGCAAAAATTGATCTTTGGCCTTGTCATGGCCTCAAGGAAACTGCGCAACTACTTCCAAGCCCATGAGATCATAGTTGTCACCCGTTTCCCTTTGCAACGGATACTCCGAAACCCTGAGGCTACCGGCAGGATAGTGGAGTGGGCTTTGGAGTTATCCAGCTTTGGTTTGAAGTTTGAGAGCACATCAACCATTCAGAGCAGAGCATTGGCAGAGTTTATTGCAAAATGGACGCCAACTCATGATGAAGAGGTATTGGAGACAGTTATCCCCGGCAAGGAAGCACCCCAAGAATGGATCATTTATTTTGATTGTGCCTTCTCCCTACAAGGTGTAGGGGCTAGCGTGCTTCTCTTTGCTCCCACCAGAGAGCACCTGAAGTACATCGTCCAGATGCATTTTCCCGGGAGGAAGCTACCACCAATACAGCAGAGTATGAAGGGCTCCTTGCCGGGCTCAGGATTGCAACAGAACTGGGGATCAAGAAGCTGATCATTCGCGGAGATTCACAACTTGTGGTGCGACAAGTCAACAAGGATTACCAAAGTCCATTGATGTAGGCATACGTTGAGGAAGTGAGAAAGTTTGAGGAGCGCTTTGATGGATTGCAAACAGAGCACGCACCGTGTGCAGAAAATAGCAACGCTGATCATCTATCAAAGTGCGCTGCGCAAAAGCTCCCTGTGGAACCAGGAACTTTTGTTCTCTATCTGACTCAGCCCTCCGTATCCCCGGCAACAATGGCCAGAAAGAGGAGGAAACTAGACTCTGGCAAGCCTCTCCCGGTAGAACCCCTCGAGGATCCCGGCAGAAAGCTTGTCGGGCACAACTCCCCTTCGGTCGCTGAGCTACATCCTCCCGCCAGGCCACCGGTCCCCACGGTCGAGGATTGCACTCTCACGAATGGGGAGGTGCCGTTAGTCCTCGTTGCCGAGCCACAGCCTCCGCCTTGGGCACGGCACATAGTCCATTTCCTCCAAACTGGAGAACTTCCCGAAGAGCAAGAAGAAGCTAAAAGAGTAGCCCGGAGGGCCAGTATGTATCAGTTCGTTGATGATACGCTCTACAGAAGGAGGCCCAACAGTGTGAAATTGAAGTGCATTTGCCGGGAAGTAGGAAAGGAACTGCTGGCGGAGATACACAATGGTATGTGCGGCTCCCACATTGGATCAAGGGCGTTGGTTGGGAAAGCTTTCCGGCAAGGAGTCTACTGGCCCACAACCCTCCAAGATGCGGTCGAGCTTGTCACCAAGTGTGAAGCCTACCAGTTCCATTCCAAGAACATCCACCTGCCTGCCCAAGCTCTTTAGACAATCCCTTTGTCATGGCCATTTTTGGTCTGGGGGCTCAATATCCTCGGCCCTTTCCCCCGTGATGCCGGGGGCTTTGAATTCTTGTTTGTTGCAATTGACAAGTTTACAAAGTGGCCGGAAGTAGAGCCCGTGAGAAAGGTGACTGCTCAGTCAGCTATCAAGTTCTTGAAAGGATTGGTGTGCCTCTTCGGAGTTCCTGCCCGGATCATCACTGACAACGGCACCCAGTTCACGAGTCGCGCCTTCATGCAATACGTTCATGCCCTTGGAAGCAAAATCTCGTTCGCCTCTGTGGCCCATCCAAGGAGCAACGGGCAAGCTGAGAGGGCGAACGCTAAAGTGTTGCGAGGACTCAAGACGAGAACTTTCGATAGGCTATAGAAGTGCGGCAGGCGGTGGATCGATGAGCTGCCGGTGGTTCTTTGGTCCCTCAGAACGACACCTAATCGAGCTACCGGGCAGACTCCCTTCTCCATAGTCTATGGGGCAGAAGCAGTTATCCCCACGGAACTCATTTATGGGTCACCTCGAGTGCTTGCCTACGATGAAGTAGCGCAAGATCAGCACCGGCGTGACGATGCTGTGCTACTCGAGGAGAACTGTTTCCGGGCTGCTACGCGTGTCGCATGCAATCAGCAGGCCCTGCGTCGCTATCACAGCCGTAGGGTTCGTGCCCGGTGTTTTGAGGAAGGCGACCTTGTCCTTAGGCACGTTCAGTCCGCCAAGGGTGCAAACAAGTTGACGCCAAAGTGAGAAGGCCCTTACCGGGTAGTACGAGTCACCAGACCTGGCGCAGTCTGTCTGGAGACCGGAGATGGCATTCGGTTGCAAAACTCATGGAACATTGAGCATCTCCGCAAGTTCTACCCGTAAGGCACGGCTGTCGGGCCCTGCCTGGCAGCCACCCTTTTGTACAGGCCTTGCCTCTGTTGCATGTAACCCCTTGTACAAAGCCAAGCGCAGACCCTGAGCAACAGAGAAATAAATGAAGCGCTGGGGGGCCCCCGACAGATTGCATGCATGCATAAGCATATCATGAGCATTGCATGTTCATGTAGATAAGATCGCATGGGGCATCATTTTCATCTGCATCATACTGCAGGCTCCTACCATGGATTCGGCCCCGAAAAAGGAGAAGAGAAGACAAGCCTACATCGTGATCCCCGGCAAGCCCAAACAGATAAGTTCTCTCTCTTATCCATACAAGTTATGTAAGTAAAGCTTGTGCATAGGAAAACCTCGCCGCTTTCAAGACTCAGGTGCTCCCGTCCCTTGACTCGAACGTTGCTTCGGTTAGGGAGGTTGTAGTGGCCTTCGGTGAGAAAGTTGGCGGGGGGCTGGTCCCTCTTCACGATTTGTGCCCGGCAGGCCCAGCCCCGCGGCAGCAACTTGAGGGTACCGGCAGGATAGCCTACCGGGGAAAAACTTGTTTACTTGAGCGTAAAGAGGCATTCTCCCTCTGCATGGACATGTTCCATGCACAAGTGACCAGCAAGGTTTATATTTTTCATTAATATGCTGATCAACAAGTACAGACCTTACAGAACACAAACATGGATAAAAGAGATTACATAATTTGAAATAAAGTTTGGCAAGTGCCTACATATTTTAGATTGAAAAAAGATAAGTGCCCCGTGTTGCCCTTTCTTGCCTCTCTCCTTCTAGGCACAGCGGCAGGAGGAGAAGAGGGCAAAAGGAGCGCCTGGGTGGAAGCCCAGCCCGGCCTCGTCGGGTCTCCTGACGAAGAGCCTGGCGAGAGCGGGAGGGCGCGGGCGAAGGCGATGGTGAAGAGATTGGCGGAGACGACCCGTCAACCGCCACCACCAGGGCCAGTAGGACGCGGCAGGGCGAACGAAGCTACAGCCCGCGAGGAAGCCTGCCGGGATCCAGCTGGAAGGCTACTGGAGGAGCCAGGAGCGCCACCCCCACCCCTGCATCCAACTCCCCGGAAAATCACCTTGCCGGGGAGGAGATGTAGGTGCAGATGACGGTGCCGCCGCCTGACAGTGATGGTGCGGCTGGTGCTCAGCCGGAGTCAGAGTCGTCGCCCTCCCGGCCGACGCCGTCGTCATCGCCGTCACTATCCTCCTCGTCGCTATCGCTCGAGGAGGAGCTTTTGTCATTGGTCGAGCTCTCCGCGCAGCACCCTAAACAAGCACCCGAGCTCCCGAAAACCTTGACGGAAAGGAAATCGGCCTCCATTAACTTAAATTGGAGGACGTGCCCTTCCGACAGGCTATGGGCGCGGGCAAAGGTCTTCCAGCCACGACGAAGATACATAACATGAGGGGCGGGGAAATCCACATCCACCCGTATGCTGCCATTCCCGCAGCCCCTCATGTGTAGTCTCAACCCACGCGGCTGATCGAGCTCCATCGCCCTTGCGAATAGGGTGGGGAGACGGAGGCAGCCGCGCGGGGGCTTATACAGCCTGATGACGAACTCCAGAGGCTGGTCTCTAATGTGGCCTTCCATCGGGGGAGGGGCGGCCGGCGGGGGCGCAATTAGAGCGCCACCTCGTCCCCCTCGGCCCCGTGCGCCACGACGGCCTCGACCTCGTCCTCTCCCACCTCCCCTCGTCGCGGGCTCCGTCCCCGTGTCTTCGGAGGGAGGAGGGAGATGCTGTCGAGCAGAAGTTCTCGTCGTCACTTGGGGAGGACCAGACCCCCTGACCTCTCACCATGACAGACATGGGCAACTGCAGAAATGAAGAAGGAAGGAGGTGTGGAGTAACTTCTCACACCATGCCCCCTTCTTATAGGCGGGCGTGGCAGGGGGATGGATTTTCTTCGTGAAGGTGGCTGCCCCGCTCGGCCAGTCCGGCTCCTCCTCACCATCAACGGCTCAAAGAATCAAGGCCGACACCCTACGCCAATCCACGACCCCTAGCTTTCTGCCATGGCACTCATTCCCGCACCCTCCGCATTCGCCACGAACCTTGTGCAATGCATGCTATACACGTAGCAGAAGCACCTGGAGCGGGGGAGGATAGTGGGGTGGCAGTTACCACCCCGTGAACAAGGGACGTGGGTAACTCCACACATCGTGGCCCATTATCTCCATTACTGTAGTTGGCGTTACACGACGGGCGGAAGAACCGGAAACTGATCCGAGCTCAGATTAATGAAGAAGCAAAGAAGATCTCAAAGGGCGAGCGGCTATTTCCCCCTCACCTGTGCACAAGTTAGGGCCTACCCCGACGACGCCCGGCAGCTCGTTCAGGCCAGGCCCGGGGGCTCCTGTCGGTGCAACAAACCCTGGGTCTGTTGCCCAGACCGTGCATAGGCCCAAGATCAAGATTGCAACATCCAAGATAAGGCCAAGGTAAATAGATAGGCTCTTTAAGGAATCAAAGGGCAAGTTGAGAAGACCAAGTCAAGCCAAGAAGCAAGACACCACTAAGGGAAAACCTCCCTTGCCGGGCAGGAGAGCCTGGCGAGGTCAAGGTTGCCCCAGAAGCAAGCCTCAAGGCCGCCCCGGCAGGCCTGCTGGGGCATACGAAGGCAAAACGCCCCGCCAAGGCTTCACCGCCCCACCTCACGGTGACGCAAGTCACCAATCGGTGCGGTGTCAAGCCCCGAGATGACTAAGTGGCTGCCTTTTGCCACATGGCAGCCATTTCCTACGGGAATCACCTCCAGATGACACCCATCCTGCGACGTGTCATGCAGACAGGAGAGAAGGTGGCCAAACAGCCCGGCAAGGCGTGTCGGGCAGGCCATGATGTGACACTGAGTGACGCATTTAATGCGTACTGCTTTGTCTGTAGAGGAGATATGATAGCATTGTTTGCTATCTAATCAGTACACAATGACTGATTTGCCACTGTGGCGACCCCTTAATCTATAAAAGGAGGCCCATGGCAACCAGAGAAGGGATTCGGACCCCTGTACACCCATACGCGCGTTGCTGCTCTCGCCCCGAGGCAACCCTGCCAAGCAAGAGCGCTGCGTTTCCATCACCATCCACCATCAATCCACCAAAGCAGGAGTAGGGTTTTACGCCTCGCGGTGGCCCGAACCTGGGTAAAAACTGCCCGTGTGATCTTTGCTGCGCTACGCTGCGCTCCTCCACTCTTTGTGCAATGCGCTCAGTCCCCCTGCCGAACCAAAAGGGGCCCTTGATCCCATAGGTGGCCGTGGTTTCCCACGATAGTATGTACCAGTAGCTATGTGTTTGACCTCTCTCTCTCTCTCGTGTTCTTGATTTGGCACGATCTTGATGTACCGCGAGCTTTGTTATTGTAGTTGGATCATATGGTGTTTCTTCCCTCTCTATCTCTTGTTGTGATGAATTGAGTCTTGTTCTTTGAGGTTTCATTATGTTGGATTGAGTATTGGATTTGAGAACACTTGATGTATGTCTTGCGATGGGATATCTGTGGTGACAATGGGATGTTCTATTGATTCACTTGATGTATGTTTTGGCACTCAACTTGCGGATTCCCGAGGTGACATTGGGGTAATCTATGCATAGGGGTTGATGCACGTTTTCGTCCTACGTTCTTCGATAGAAACTTTGGAGTGATTCTTTGTTGCACGTTGAGGGATTGTTATGTGATCCAATTATGTTATCATTGTTGAGAGAACTTGCACTAGTGAAAGTATGAACCCTAGGCCTTGTTTTCAAGCATTGCAATACCGTTTTCGCTCACCTTTGTTACTAGTTACCTTGCTGTTTTTATATTTTCAGATTACAAAAACCTATATCTACCATCCATATTACACTTGTATCACCATCTCTTCGCCGAACTAGTGCACCTATACAATTTACCATTGTATTAGGTGTGTTGGAGACACAAGAGACTCTTTGTTATTTGGTTGCAGGGTTGTTTGAGAGAGACCATCTTCATCCTACGCCTCCCACGGATTGATAAACGTTAGGTCATCCACTTGAGGGAAATTTGCTACTGTCCTACAAAACTCTGCACTTGGAGGCCCAACATGAGTCTACAAGAAGAAGGTTGCGTAGTAGACATCACATAGCATTGGTCAATGATGCAATTCATGAAAGAATTAATAAGGGAAGAGAAGATTCACATATAAATATATTATCCTAGACATCTTTTATGATTGTGAGCCCCCATTAAGTATATTATGTCAAATTGTTGATGTTGGACAAGGAAGACAACGTAATGAGTTATGTTTGCTTATATTCACACAGAAGTTATATTGTCATAGATCCTCCAACATGTGGTGCTTGCTCAATATCTTTGCTAGCCAAAAATCCGCACCAGGTAGAGATACTACTTGTGCATTCAAAAACCCTTAAACCCACTTTCATGTCATAAGAGTCCTATACCTACCCATGGATTGAATAAGATCCTTAAAGTAAGTTGTCATCGGTGCAAAAGGCAATAAAAATTGCTTCTAAATATGTATGATCTTTTATTGAAAAGAAAAATAAGCTTTGTACGATTTTGTGATGGTAAAGAAATAAAAGCGACGGACCGCATAATAAAGGTTGCTATCACAAGGGGCAATATAAAGTCACGTTCCTTTGCATTAAGAGCTTGCGCATCCAAAAATAAAAAGCGCATGACAACCTCTGCTTCCCTCTGCGAAGGGCCTATCTTTTACTTTTATGTATTTACTTTTCGTGCAAGAGTCAATAGTGTTCTCATCTATTCCTTTTTATTTTTTTCACTTTTTGCAAGCATCATGTGGTGGGGAAAGATCTAGACATATATATCCAATTGAATATGAGTGATCATGAGTTATTATTGTTGACATTACCCTTCAGGTAAATGAGTTGGGAGGCAAAATTATAAGCCCCAATCTTTCTATGTATCTGGCTGAAACTTTTTGCTCCATATATATGTCGTGAGTGTCAGCAATCATAAAAGACTAAATGATAGTTGAGTATGTGGACTTGCTAAGCAAAAGCTCCTACATGTGACCCTTCCTGAAAAGATGATGAATTGCAATTGCATTGTTGACTGAGAACATAGTTTGTTGGTTTTCAAGAGAGTTTATGCTTTATACTTCGTTGTTGTGATGAATTGCTACTTGTTCATGATAAGTTTTATGATGATAATATATTGCTGCTATAATATGATTCATGATGCTACTATATCCGTATTTTTTTATCGACACCTTTCTCTCTAAACATGTGGACATGATTATCGATACCGGCTTTCGCTTGAGGACAAGTGAAACGTCTCCAACATATCTATAATTTTTTATTGTTCCATGCTATTATATTATCCATCTTGGATGTTTTATATGCATTAATATGCTATTTTATGTCATTTTTTGGGACTAACCTATTAACCTAGTGCCCAGTGCCTGTTGCTGTTTTTTCCTTGTTTTTTGTCTTTTACAGAAAATCAATACCAAACAGAATAAAACTTTACGATGATTTTTCCTAGACCAGAAGACACCTAGGAAGCTTCGGGAGAAGGCCAGAAGACCCACGAGGAGGCCACAATCCCTAGGGGCGCGCCCCAGGGGGGCGCCCCCTAGGCTTGTGGGCCCCTCGCAGGCCTCCTAACCCTAATCCTGGCTCCATAAATACCCAAATATTCCCCGTATACTAGAGGGCACACCAAAAATACTTTTCCGCCGCCGCAAGCTTCTGTTCTCGTGAGATCCCATCTTGGGGCCTTTTCTGGCACTCTGCCGGAGGGGGATTCGATCATAGAGGGCCTCTACATCAACCTTATTGCCCTTTCGATGATGTGTGAGTAGTTTACCACAAACCTACGGGTCCATAGCTAGTAGCTAGATGGCTTCTTCTCTCTCTTTGATCTTCAATACAATGTTCTCCTCGATGTTCTTGGAGTTCTATTCGATGTAATCTTCTTTTGCGGTGCGTTTGTTGAGATCCGATGAATTGTGGATTTATGATCAGATTATCTATGAATATTATTTGAGTCTTCTTTGAACTCTTTTATGCATGATTAAGATAGCTTTGTATTTCTCTCCGATCTATCAATTTGGTTTGGCCAACTAGATTGGTTTTTCTTGCAATGGGAGAGGTGCTTTGTGATGGGTTCAATCTTGCGGTGTCCTCACCCAGTGACAGTAGGGGTAGCAAGGCACGTATTTGTATTGTTGCCATTAAGGATAAAAGGATGGGGTCTTTACCATATTGATTGGATCTATCCCTCTAAATCATGGCATCTTGCTTAAGGTGTTACTCCGTTCTTGTTAACTTAATTCACTAGATGCATGCTGGATAGCGGTTGATGTGTGGAGTAATAGTAGTAGATGCAGGCAGGAATTGGTCTACTTGTCACGGGCGTGATGCCTATATTCATGATCATTGCCTTAGATATCATCATAACTTTGCGCTTTTCTATCAATTGCTCGACAGTAATTTGTTCACCCACCGTATGTGTTCTTTCAAGAGAGAAGCCTCTAGTGAAATTTATGGCCCCGGGGTCTATTTCTCATTATATATTTTCAGATCTATAAAACCAAAAACACAAAAATACCTTGCTGCAATTTATTTATATTTACTTTATTTTGCCTTTTACTTATCTTTTGTATCTATCTCTATTAGATCTCACTCTTGCTAGTGACCATGATAGGATTAACAACCCCTTTTCGCGTTGTGTGCAAGTGTTTGTTAGTTTGTGCAGGTGCATCTATTGGGGACTTGCTTGTACCTCCTACTGGATTAATACCTTGGTTCTTAACTGAGGGAAATACTTATCTCTACTTTGCTGCATCACCCTTTCCTCTTCAAGGAAAAAATCATCGCAAGCTCAAGAAGTAGCAGGAAGAATTTCTGGCACCATTGCCAGGGAGGTTCTACATCAAGCCTACCAAGTACCTATCATAAAATCTCTTCTCTCACTTACATTATTTGCCATTTGCCTCTCGTTTTCCTCTCCCCCACTTCTAAAACATTTTCAGAAAAACATAAAAATATTTGCCTTTTTATTCGCCCTCTTTCGTTCATCTTTTCGATTGCTTGTGTGCTAGATTGATTGCTTTGTCACCATGTCTCAACCTAAAAATCTTGACCTTTACCACAGAAGGTTGGAAGAAATCGAAAATAGTACAAAAAGTTTCATGTCTTTGTAGTTTGAGCATAATAGTTTCTTTAGGAACGAACTTAAAGAACAAAAAACTATGATGGAATATATCAATAAAGAGCTTGATGATGTTACTAAGGAAATATTTGGTCTTAAATCCCAACTTGCTCATATTGAAAATTTAGTAGGTCAAATTTCCGATAAGCAAACCACTTTAGTAAATAAGATGGCTGCTAAACCCGAAGCCTTGAATAATGATGAAGGTCTTAAAGTGATTGGTGTGACTACTATTGAATCTTTGTTTGCTAATATAAAATTTGATAAAGAAGGGACTAGAGATGAGCCAACTTTAGCTAGAAGGCGTCCCAATAATTTGGAGGGTGAAGATCTTAATGAAAATTTTTGATAAAAGTGGGATTGGAGATGTCAAAACTTTAAGTAGCGATGAACCCACTCTTTTGGATTTCAAGGACTTTAATTTTGATAATTGTTCTTTAATAGATTGTATTTCCGTGTTGCAATCCATGCTTAATTCACCTCATGCTTATAATCAAAATAAGGCTTTTACTAAACATATTGTAGATGCTATGATGAAATATTTTGAAGAAAAACTTGAGTTGGAAGTTTCAATACCTAGAAAGCTTTATGATGAGTGGGAACCTACTATTAAAATTAAGATTAAATATTATGAGTGCAATGCCTTATGTGATTTGGGTGCTAGCGTTTCAACTATCCCAAAAACTTTATGTGACGTGTTTAGGTTTCCATAAACTTGATGATTGTTCTTTGAATTTGCATCTAGCAGATTCCACTATTAGGAAACCTATGGGAAGGATTAATGATGTTCTTATTGTTGCAAATAGTAATTAGGTACCCATATATTTTAGTGTGCTTCATATAGGTTGCAATCCTACATGCCCTATTATACTTGGTAGACCTTTCCTTAGAACGATTGGTGCAATTATTGATATGAAAGAAGGAAACATTAGATTTCAATTTCCATTAAGGAAGGGCATAGAACACTTTCCAAGAAAGAAAATTAATTTTACATATGAATCTATTATGAGGGCCACTTATGGATTGCATACCAAAGATGACAATACCTAGATCTATGCATTATGCCTAGCTAGGGGCATAAAACAATAGCGCTTGTTGGGAGGCAACCCAATTTTATTTTATGTTTTTTGTTTTTGCTCCTGTTTTTCAATAAATACACAATATTAACTCTGTATTAATTGTGTTTTGGTGTTTTAATTAGTTTTTGAGCCAAGCAAGACCTTTGAGATGCTTTGGTATTATCGTTGATTTTGTTTTACTGAAAAACAGAAACTTTTGCACCCAGTAACAGAATTCTTAAAATTCATTGGAGCGTGGAAAATTTCTGAATTTTTTACACAAGATTGATATATGAATTTCCTCTGTTTTCTTAACTTTTCAGAATTTTTGGAGTTACATAAGTATGACTAATATTCTGGTATTTACACACTGTTCTGTTTTTGACAGATTCTGTTTTCGATGTGTTGTTTGCTTATTTTGATGAATCTATGGGTAGTATCCGGGGGTATGAACCATGGAGAAGTTAGAATACAGTAGATATAAAACCAATATAAAATTAGAATGAGTTCACAACAGTGCCTAAAAGTGGAGATTTGTTTTATCATACTAACGGATCTCACGAGTTTTTTGTTGAGTTTTGTGTCGTGAAGTTTTCAAGTTTTGGGTAAAGATTTGATGGACTATGGAATAAGGAGTGGCAAGAGCCTAAGCTTGGGTATGCCCAAGGCAACCCAAGGTAATATTCAAGTACAACCAAGCATCTAAGCTTGGGGATGCCCTCGGATGGCATCCCCTCTTTTGTCTTCAATCCATCGGTAAATTTACTTGAGGCTATATTTTTATTCACCACATGATATGTGTTTTGCTTGGAGCATCTTGTATTATTTGATTCTTTGATTTTTAGTTTCCCACAATAATCCTTGCCGTAAACACCTTTTGAGAGGGACACACATTAATCGTGAATTTATTAGAATACTCTATGTGCTTCACTTATATTTTTTGAGCTAGGTAGTTACTCTAGTGCTTCACTTATATCTTTTTAGAGCACGGCGGTGGTTTTATTTTGTAGAAATTGATGAACTCTTATGCTTCACTTATATTATTTTGAGAGTCTGAAAAATAGTATGGCAATTTGCTTGGGTTATGTGTGACACCCTGATTTTGGCAACTTTTTTTTCAAACTTTTCTTGGCTTTATTTGAAATTGGAATGGTTTTTGAATCTTTCTAGTTGGTCTTGGAAACTTTTAAATCTTTTCAAGTAATCCAAAGCCTCATCACCTTGCTAAAACCTTGCCAAGTACCTCTAGGACCCAAATCCCTATTTAAATCTTTTCCAATAACTCATTTTCTTTATTTGGGACTTTAGGTCATCACTATGGGTTGTGAAGCAACCTATAGTTTGGATGGCCAAAAAAATCTCAAATAATTCTCTAAAATACCTTGGACCATATCTTGCCCCAATATCCAAAAATATTCCATGGCCTAGTTACAATTCAGTTTTGTTCCTGGACAGTCTGAACCCTTGTGAAGGAAGTGCATGCTAGGTTTATCCAAATGCTCTGAAATTTTTGTGGCATGAGGACAACTACAAATGACTTCCCTCCACCAAGTTTCAGCCTCAGGAGATCATCCAAGTGAGTGGTACCTCAACATTCAGGTTTTGGACCAGATTTGTAGGTTACACATGAACTACCCTCAAATCTCATCCAAACCTCCTCAAACTTGGCCAGTTTGGAGTCCTTCCAACGAGGATCACTCCAGACATCTCCATTGGCTCTATCTCCAGCTCTCCAACCCTCCAGATATCTCTCTAGTTCACTGTCAGAATCTGTAGCTGAGGCTACCCTTCATCTCAGACCAAATCAAGCCAAACCAGGGGTGTAGGTGAGACGGGTGATCGAGGGTCGACATGTTGGACAAGATTTGCCAGGCGTACGTGGCCTCTTGGTGGCAAACACCGTGGTGAGCACGGCTGCGACATGTCTATCGCCGCAATCTGGACGCCGCTAGGCTCGGGTCGCGTCGGAGCGAGACGCCCGCGTCGCTGTACCCCGTCTGCTTGTGCCGACAAGCTCCCCGCATGCCACCTAGCCCCTCCAGACTCTTCCCCCTCGCCAGAGAAGCTCTCAGCAGCCACCACGCCCACGGGCACTGTGCCGCCCGTGCGGCCATAGTTGCGGCGCCGCTCGTCTTCTTCCTCGCGAGCCGTCTCTTCGCGCATTTAATGCCTCTGCCTTCTCCCGTCTCTTCGCCCCGCGCCGCGACTGCCAGCTCGCCGTCCTTGCTCCAGTGGCATAGCCATGTCACCGCTGATCCAGAGAGCTCGCCGAGCCTCGCCCCCGCCTATAAATAGCCCCGCCCGGCCTCGCTCACTCCTCACCCCTCTCCCTCCATCCTCAATTGCCTCCCCAAGCAAGAGCCAAGGCCGAGAGGCCCTCTGGCCTCGAGCTTCACCGGAGCTCCTCCGCCGCCCTCGCTCTATCGACAGCCACCTCCGCTCCACCTCAGCCCCACCTGAGACCACCATTGTGCTCAGCTCATTCCACTAGCCCTTCTAGAGCCGCCGCCCGGTCGAACTGCTGCCGGATTCGCCATCCCCGACGACCACCATAGCCACCACCCGCCGGAGAAGAAGGGCGCGACGCCGTCCTACCACCTTCGGAGAATCTACGGGTACGGGTGTGCTCGTCGTTGACAGGCCGATCCATCCCCGAGCCCAACCGCCGTTGAAATTGCCGGCGATCAGCGCTGGTGAGCCGCCCCTCTCTCTGCCCTCTCTCTGCTCTGTTTTAAACGAATGGGCCCCACCTGTCATCCACTTGCCGAAGCGGTAAGTGGAGGCGCCTCGGGCGTTTACGCCTTCGACGTGGCCCATTCCAGGTTTTTTTTAATTTTCTGATTTCATTTAAATAGTTTTGACCAGCAGATTTGACCACTAATAACTTTTTATTAAAAGGTCCAATTGACCTGATTCTTTTTGCATTGTGTTCATATTCAACTCCTTTATTTTCTGACCAAGTTTGGCATTTTTCCAATACTCACAGAATTGTTGGTGAATAAAAAGGCTTTATGTGACATTTTCCTTTGCCATTTAAAAATGTTTTCAGAAGAAGATTCTTGTGGATTTGAAGACCAGGAGTATTTGAACAACCCAACCGAGCAAGGCAAGCCAGGACATCCATCTTATGAAGCATTTCATAGCATTGCATATTTCACATTAATCACTTGCATTTAATTACCATAGATAATTCAAAGTAAGTTATTAAAATGCCTAATGTTGACAACTCAAGTTGATATGATGAACCACTATGTTTGCTAATTGAAACTTAGTCGGTTGATCAAGAGTCACCTGTCCGGGCTTACCCGTGCAGCCACATTTGCCGGTATGGGACGGCCTTGACTTGGTCTGGCTCCGTGCTCTTTCACTGGTACCTCCAGACAGGGAGGGTTATGCATGCATGCTGCCCTGATCAGGCAGACGGCGATAACCCTGTGAACCCAGTTGAGTTTTGTGCCGGCGTCCCCGTTTGGGACAGTTTAGTTAGGCCACGACAGTGGCAGGTGTCACGAGGTGACACGGGGCCACCCAAGGCTTGACTCCGAGGGAGTGTGATTGCCGGTGGTACGATGGGAGAGTCATGAGTTAGGCGGGTTTCGTTGGATCAACGCTGGTCCACCCAAATGGGATCACGAGGTCAGGTGCTCCATGGTGTGGGTAAAGTGCGCAACTTCTGCAGAGTGTGAAATCTATTCGAATAGCCGCGTCCACGGTATTGGACAGCCTGTCCAGACCTCTCTAGGTGATCAACCGTAATAACCATAGTAATGATGGAAGTACTTGCCTTATGAGCGAAAGTACTCGTTGGCATCGAGTATTCCGAGGTTTATGAGACAACCCGGATATGAGTAAGTTAATAACAGTAAGTGAATCATTTAAGACTTAACATGTTGATTGCCATGCTATTACTTGCTGCATACTTGGTTGTCATGTGCTTGCGAGTACATTCAAAGTACTCACCTAGTGTATCATGCCAGATGCAGGAGAAGACTAAGACGGAGGTCTCGAAGGTCCGTGTTGCGATGACTAGGATGTGTCCTCAGCAGTGTCCCTGTGGATGGAGTTACTATCATGTTCCGCTACGCAGTAGTCTTTCGCTGTAGTATCCCGCAGTAATACCGAGGCCCTGATATGTTAGATAAATAATGTAGATACTGTCATAGCACTAGATGTGCTTTTGGCCTCGATGATCATGTAATATATAAGCTTGTACTCGACTATTATCAATAAAATTTCAGCTATGTTCTGTTCCAAGTTGTTGTGTGTTTCCAGAAGACATGATCTCTGGGTTGGAAACACTGGTAAACCGGTTCTCTGAGCCGGGGTGCCACATTATGAATATGGTCCTAATATGATGGGTATCCAAGAGGGATATAATAAAAACTTTCATAAAGAGCATTGAATATATGAGAAGTTTGATTCCTTGCATTTGTTTTGAGATATAAAGATGGTGATATTAGAGTCATGCTAGAGAGTAATAGTGGATTAGTAGAAATACTTGTGTTAAGGTTTGTGATTCCCGTAGCATGCATGTATGGTCTATCGTTATGTGATGAAGTTGGAGCATGATTTGTTTTTTATTGTCTTCCTTATGAGTGGCGGTCGGGGACGAGCGATGGTCTTTTCCTACCAATCTATCCCCCTAGGAGCATGCGAATTAGTACTTTGCTTTGATGGCTAATAAATTTTTGCAATAAGTAAGTGAGTTCTTTATGACTAATGTTGAGTCCATGGATTATACGCACTCTCCCCCTTCCACCATTGCTAGCCTCTCTAGTACCGCGCAACTTTCGCCGGTGCATTAAACCCACCATATACCCTTCCTCAAAATAGCCACCATACCTACCTATTATGGCATTTCCATAGCCATTCCGAGATATATTGCCATGCAACTTCCACCGTTCCGTTTATTATGACACATACCATCATTGTCATATTGCTTTGCATGATCATGTAGTTGGCATAGTATTTGTGGCTTGGCCACCGTTCATATTTTTTATACATGTCACTCTAGATCATTGCACATCCCGGTACACCGCCGGAGGCATTCATATAGAGTCATATTTTGTTCTAGTATCGAGATGTAATTCTTGAGTAATTCTTGAGTTGTAAGTAAATAAAAGTGTGATGATCATCATTATTAGAGCATTGTCCCATGTGAGGAAAGGATGATGGAGATTATGATTCCCCGACAAGTCGGGATGAGACTCCAGACTTAAATTAAAAAAAGAAGAGGCCAAAGAGCCCAAAAAGGAAAAAAAGGAAAAAAAAAGAGAAAAGAAAAAAGGGAGAAAATAAAAAAAGAAAAAAAATGAGAGAAAAAGAGAGAAGGGACAATGTTACTATCCTTTACCACACTTGTGCTTCAAAGTAGCACCATGTTCTTCATGATAGAGAGTCTCCTATTTTATCACTTTCATATACTAGTGGGAATTTTTCATTATAGAACTTGGCTTGTATATTCCAATGATGGGCTTCCTCAAATTGCCCTTGGTCTTCGTGAGCAAGCAAGTTGGATGCACACCCACTTAGTTTTCTTTTGAGCTTTCATACACTTATAGCTCTAGTGCATCAGTTGCATGGCAATCCCTTCTCACTTGCATCAATATCAATTGATGGGCATCTCCATAGCCCATTAATTTGCCTAGTTGATGTGAGACTTTATCCTTTTTGTCTTCTCCTCACAGCCTCCACCATACTCTATTCCACCTATAGTGCTATATCCATGGCTCACGCTCATGTATTTCGTGAAAATTGAAAAAGTTTTAGAACATTAAAAGTATGAAACAATTGCTTGGCTTGTCATCGGGGTTGTGCATGATAAATACTTTGTGTGATGAAGATAGAGCATGACAAGATTATATGATTTTGTAGGGATAACTTTCTTTAGCCATGATATTTTGAGAAGACATGATTGCTTTATTAGTATTCTTGAAGTATTATTGTTTTTATGTCAATATTAAACTTTTGTTTTGAATCTTATGGATCTGAACATTCATGCCATAGTAAGAACAATTACATTGATAAATACGTTAGGTAGCATTCCACATCAAAAATTATGTTTTTATCATTTACCTACTCAAGGACGAGCAGGAATTAAGCTTGGGGATGCTTGATACGTCTCCAACGTATCTATAATTTTTTATTGTTTCATGCTATTATATCATCCATCTTGGATGTTTTATATGCATTAATATGTTATTTTATATCATTTTTTGGGACTAACCTATTAACCTAGTGCCCAGTGTCAGCTGCTGTTTTTTCCTTGTTTTTGTCTTTTACAGAAAATAAATACCAAACGGAGTCCAAATGGAATAAAACTTTACGATGATTTTTCTTGGACCAGAAGACACCTAGGAAGCTTCGGGAGAAGGCCAGAAGACCCACGAGGAGGCCACAAGCCCTAGGGGCGCCCCTAGGCTTGTGGGCCCCTCGTAGACCTCCTAACCCTAATCCTGGCTCCATAAATACCCAAATATTCCCCGTATACCAGAGGGCACACCAAAAATACTTTTCCGCCGCTGTAAGCTTCTGTTCTCATGAGATCCAATCTTGGGGCCTTTTCTGGCACTCTGTCGGAGGGGGATTCGATCACGGAGGGCCTCTACATCAACCTTGCTGCCCTTCCGATGATGTGTGAGTAGTTTACCATAGACCTACGGGTCCATAGCAAGTAGCTAGATGGCTTCTTCTCTCTCTTTGATCTTCAATACAATGTTCTCCTCGATGTTCTTGGAGTTCTATTCGATGTAATCTTGTTTTGCAGTGTGTTTGTTGAGATCCAATGAATTGTGGATTTATGATCAGATTATCTATGAATATTATTTGAGTCTTCTCTGAACTCTTTTATGCATGATTAAGATAGCTTTGTATTTCTCTCCGATCTATCGATTTGGTTTGGCCAACTAGATTGGTTTTTCTTGCAATGGGAGAGGTGCTTTGTGATGGGTTCAATCTTGCGGTGTCCTCACCCAGTGACAGTAGGGGTAGCAAGGCACGTATTTGGATTGTTGCCATTAAGGATAAAAAGATGGGTTTTTTACCATATTGATTGGATTTATCCCTCTACATCATGTCATCTTGCTTAAGGCGTTACTCCGTTCTTGTTAACTTAATTCAGTAGATGCATGCTGGATAGCGGTCGATGTGTGGAGTAATAGTAGTAGATGCAGGCAGGAGTCGGTCTACTTGTCACGGACATGATGCCTATATTCATGATCGTTGCCTTAGATATCGTCATAACTTTGCGCTTTTCTATCAATAGCTCAAATGTAATTTGTTCACCCACCGTAAGTGTTCTTTAAAGAGAGAAGCCTCTAGTGAAAACTATTGGCCGCGGGTCTATTTCTCATTATATATTTTCAGATCTATAAAACCAAAAACCCAAAAATACCTTGCTGCAATTTATTTATATTTACTTTATTTTGCATTTTACTTATCTTTTATATCTATCTCTATTAGATCTCACTCTTGCTAGTGACCGTGAAGGGATTGACAACCCCTTTTTCGCGTTGTGTGCAAGTGTTTGTTAGTTTGTGCAGGTGCATCTATTGGGGACTTGCTTGTTCCTCCTACTGGATTGATACCTTGGTTCTTAACTGAGGGAAATACTTATCTCTACTTTGCTACATCACCCTTTCTTCTTCAAGGGAAAAATCAACGCAAGCTCAAGAAGTAGCAACAAGCGAGGTCTAAGCTTGGGGGAGTTGATACGTCCATTTTGCATCATCTTTCCTACTGCTATTTATGATGTTTTTGGCCAATATAATACTTTGTAGTGTCATTCTAATGCCTTTTCTCTCTTAATTTGCAAGATTTACATGAAGAGGGAGATTGCCGGCAGCTGGAATTCAGGGCCTGGAAAAGCTATGTCAGAGATACCTATTCTGCACATCTCCAAATGAGCTGAAATTTCATGGAGAATTATTTTGGAATAAATAAAAAATACTGGAAGAAAGAAATAGCAGAGGGGGCCACCCAGGTGTCCACGAGGCACCAGGGCGCACCCTAGTGGCTTATGGGGCCCCTGGCCAGCCTCCGGTGCCCATCTTCTGGTATATAAACCCATTTACCCTAGAAAAAGTAAGGAGAGGACTTTCGGGACGGAGCGTGATGACCCACAAGTATAGGGGATCTATCGTAGTCCTTTCTATAAGTAAGAGCGTTGAACCCAACGAGAAGCAGAAGGAAATGACAAGCGGTTTTCAGCAAGGTATTCTCTGCAAGCACTGAAATTATCGATGACATATAGTTTTGTGATAAGATAATTCGTAACGGGTAACAAGTAACAAGTGTAACAAAAGTGCAGCAAGGTGGCCCAATCCTTTTTATAGCAAAGGATAAGCCTGGACGAACTCTTATATAAAGCAAAGCGCTCCCGAGGACACATGGGAATTAGTGTCAAGTTAGTTTTCATCATGCTCATATGATTTTGCGTTCGTTACTTTGATAATTTGATATGTGGGTGGACCGGTGCTTGGGTGTTGTCCTTACTTGGACAAGCCTCCCACTTATGATTAACCCCTCTCGCAAGCATCCGCAACTACGAAAGAAGAATTAAGATAAATCTAACCATAGCATGAAACATGTGGACCCAAATCAACCCCTTATGAAGCAACGCATAAACTAGGGTTTAAGGTTCTGTCACTCTAGCAACCCATCATCTACTTATTACTTCCCAATGCCTCCCCCTAGGCCCAAATCATGGTGAAGTGTCATGTAGTCGACATTCCACTACTAGGGAAAAGCTTATACACACAGACTTATCAGTAGCGCTTGTTAAAACAAGGCGCTACTGCTATCTAACAGTAGCGCGGGGAGAAAAAGCCCGCTACTGCTACATAAATAGCAGTAGCGTGTCCCACGTAGAAAGCGCTACTACTATAATTGTTACACCATTGACGCCAGGCTTGGTATAGTAGTAGCGCCCGTCTACGGACCGCGCTACTGCTAACAAAATAGTAGCAGCGCGTTTTAAGGCGACAGTGCTACAACTAAGAAAAGGAAAAGAAAAGAAAAAAAGAAAGAAAAAAATGAAAGGAAAATTAAAGAAAAATAAAAAATGAAAGCAATAGCAGCAGCGCGTTTTCACGAAAGCGCTATAGCTACTTTAGCTATAGCACGTTTTCAAAACAGGCGCTGTAGCTAACTTATCTGTAGCAGTAGCGCGTTCCGCCAAAAAGCGCTATAGCTAAGTAGCTATAGCGCTTGTTGGGCGAAAGCACTACCACTAAGTTTGACTTGCCCCTGCGTGGGCGTCCCTCCGTCCCCCAATTCCCCATTCTTCTCACGTCTCCTAACCTCTCCCTCGCCGCCCCTGCCTCCGTCGCCGTCACCGGAGCCGAGCGCCATCGCCGCCATCGGAGCCGCGCGCCACCGACGCCCCCAGAGCCACCCTCGTCCGCTCCTCGCCGCCCCTGCCTCCCTTGACGCCCCTGCCTCCCTCGCCATCACCGGAGCCGCCGTAGACGCCACCGGAGCCACCCTCGACGCCCTCCGCGCCACCGTCTCCCCCGAGCACCTCCCCGCATCCGTTCCCCCGAGAACCCTCTCTGTAAGCCCCCACCCTCCTCTCTAGGTTAATTTACTTAGGTGAATTTAGTTATGAACCCTAGGAATTAGCTAGGTTAAGTAGGTTAACTAGCTAGGTTAAGTAACTAAGTTAACTAGCTAGGTTAATTTGGTTCATTAGGTTAACTAGCTAGGTAAACTAGGTTGGCTTGGTTAGAACAAAAATTTAGTTAGGACAGTAGGGTTTAACTAGGGTAGTAGGGTTTAGTGCAAAAATTTAGTGAGGGCAGTAGGGTTAGGGCAGTAGTGGTACTAGTAGATGTTAATTAGATGTTTTTTAGTTAGGGCAGTAGGGTTTTACTAGGTTAATTAGGTTAGTAGTGCTGCTAGTAGTAGTGGTGCAGTAGGTTAATTAGGTGAAGTTAAATGAATGACCTAAATGAATGAAATTAGTAGTTAACTGGATTTTTTTCATTTCATCATTTTAGAGCACTAAAGTTAACTGAATTTTGTTCTATTAGTAGTTAACTGAATTTTCTTCTAACTTAGTTTTTGAATTAGATGTTAATTAGGGCAGTAGTGTTTAGTTTAGAGAAAAAAGTCTGTACAAAAATATAAATTTCTATTAGTGCTGCAAGTCCAGTAGGTTCTTAATTTTTACTGATTTTTTATTATGACAGAAGTTTAGGACATAATTTGAATTGAGTTCTAGGGTTCATAATTTGAAATTTAGGACAGAAATTGAGTTCTAGGGTTCATAATTTTTATTAGGACATATTTTTTATTAGTTGCTCATGTACAAGTTCTTAAGTGGTCCTGTTATATGCAACATTGAAGTGGTTCGATTGTGCCCAAGTGGCCTTTTGTTGTTTGCAGGGAATGATTCCGAGTGGCCTATGTTTTGCCGGAATGTTGATTCATTTCCGTTCTGGCAAATTTCAGGCGCTCGATTTGTCCACTTTGTAGCAAAGGTCATGCCGAAATTTTCCGTGAATTTCGGCATGACTTGTGCTACAAACTAGGACATATCGAGTGCCCGGGATTTGCCGCAACGGGAATGAATCAACATTCCTGCAAAACATAGGCCTTTTTTATGTCATTATTCATTTTATTAGGTCTAGAATTAATTGACTAGATTTAATCGTAGGAAACATGGCTAGCAACGATGATGAAGGACAGGGTTCTGGTGATTGCAACGTCTACGAGGCGGCAGGCACCTATTTGAACTATCTCGAGCAGCAACAATTGTTGCAGTGCCCACCTGTCACATCCGAGACTTAGACCGACATCGAGACCGGCGCTGAGACCGACACCGGCACCGAGACTGGCGAAGCCGGTATAGAACCGAAACCGAAGAGGATACGATGCCCAAACCAGCTCAACACTACTAGACTGGTGGTCACGGAGGTGGACTCCGGCAATTTTGAGCCAAAAGAGCCTGCGGAAGCGCGCATGTGCTACGGCAATCAAATAGGCTGCATCCTACGGGCAACCGCCACCATCAACGATGAGAAATTAAAGAAGATACCAAATATGGAGCACTCCCTCCTAAGGAAGCTGCACCAGATATTCTTGTTCCCGGGCCGGGATGAAATCAAATATACTCGACCGTGGCAAGACCCAGCAATGAAGAAGATAAACAGATGCGCCATGGGCAAGTTTAGCACTGCGTTGTCTGCTTGGAAAGTAAGGGTGAAACATCGGATCATCATCAAAGAGGAACCCTACTCCGAGATTGTAAAGGATAATCCGACAATTACGGAAGAGTAGTTTGAAATATTCAAGAAGGCTTGCGTTGCCGAAGCTGACAAAGAAAAGTCGGAGTACATGAAGGGGCTTCAAGAGAGGAACATGGGGTGCCACCACCTCGGAAGTCGTGGTTACGCGGGGAAGAGGCCCATATGGGCCAAGGAGGACGCGAAACGCGAAAGTCTGGGGATCCCAGACCCCTTGGCAGAGTTCACCGTCCCGCAGGAGCATGACGTCATCAGGGCCCGGTACCGTTGGGACCGAGTCAAGAAGGTTTTCGATTTAGCCCATATGGGCCAAGAAGGACGCGAAACGCAAAAGTCTGGGGATCCCAGACCCCTTGGCAGAGTTCACCGTCCCGCAGGAGCATGACGTCATCAGGGCCCGGTACCGTTGGGACCGAGTCAAGAAGGTTTTCGATACAGACGCGGTCACGAAGGAGTTCATGAGACTGCTGGTAATTATTAATTTACCCCCTAATTTTAGCTTCTGATCAATTCGACTGGACATTTTGGTACATTTGTAAATGATCCATGTTCCTTTTGCAGAAAGAGCAGCATAGGATTGCGGCCGAAAGCAACTCGCCGTCTGAGGCGTTGGCGAGGCCCAAGTGGGACACCCCATTTAACCGGGCCTTGAACTTGAAAGGACTCTCGGTGGACACTCGGTCGTCGTATGGACGCGTGCACGGCGTCGGAGACGGCATCACATGGAAGAAGTACTACCGTGAGACCACCGAGGAGAGAAAGGAAAGATGGAGGTTAAACGAAGAAAACATCGACAAGAAGGTTGAGATTGTAGTTGATAAGAAATCAGCTGTGACAGTCAAAGCAGCGGTAGCTGCCGCAAGAGAGGAAATGGCAGCTTCGTATAGTGTCTTGATTCCGGCTATCGTCAATTGGAGCAAGCAAAATCCAGATAAAGAGGCAGCGGACTTTCCCCTTTCCAACTTCTTCGGGAGCAGCTCATTTAGCGTTGCACCAGCACCTGCTCACGCAACCGCACCTGCTCCCGCACCTACTCATAGCAGCCCGTCCTCCATCTCTGGCGTGCTCGGTGGGGCTTCGTCTTTGGCTGAGCTCGACGCCCTCATGGTACCTGTCACACTAGCCCTCTTCAATATATGTATAATCTCCCATTTGCATTGCCTTTCGGATGTCTCACGTCGCAGACATGTCTTTGCAGGCCGACGTAACCCCGTGCACCATACTGTACACCATAGGCGGCCAGAAGGTGGGCGTGGGAAAGGCGACGATAGTGAAGCCGAAGGATCAATTGTTCCACACCCGGCCGATGCCCCCTGGCGTCTTCAAGGTTTCCATGGCCAGTATCAAACCGGGCCACGAGAATTTGGCTCCTCCGCTACTAGGAGGAGATGATGACGAGACCCCGCGGTGGCTTGGTGATTGCAATAGTTGGGTTCTGTTGTGGCCGAAGAGTCTGCTTTGTCTGGAGGCGGCCGGGAGCACACCCACGATCATGCAGCCTCAGCAAGGTATGAACACCAACACCCCAGCTACCCAATTAGAGTCGCCTGTCGTGCCGGGTAGTGATAGCAGACGGCGTGAGGAAGAGGCTCCATTAGTGGCTGATGACGTAGCCGCCTTCGAAGAAACAATGCATGATGCCATGGACGATGAGGATGATGACCCTCTGCAGTATCTCAATACCGGTGCCTATGACGATGGAGGATTGATGGCTCAGCAATATGAGTACTCACGGTTTGAGCGTGATGAGTTGGTGCCTGAATTGCCGGAGGATGAACGTATGATAGGCTCACTTCCGGTAGCAAAGAAGCATAGGAAGAGACCGAAGAAAGGCAAAGCTGCTTCTATGAGCCAGCCGCCTCCGCAGCCTCAGGTTGAAGACCGTATACCTATCATAGGTGCGGCGAAATACCATATCCCCAGTGATCCGATCCTACCTAAGGCAGCGGTAGAGGCCATATACGGCGATCTAAGGAGACTTCATGACGATATGCTGCGGAGAGAGAAAAGCCTGATCGCCTCGAAAAATCCAGGATACCCACTTTACGTGGTTAATGTGCCGCGGCAAAGGTTGTACGTCGACACATTCCCCGCAGAAAAGTTCTTCCTTCGATTTGATTACATCTTCGACATGTTTCACTTGAAGAAGCTGGATTTTACATTTGTCCGCCTTTTTGCCTTATACATGAACTACATCATCAGGATTGAGCAAATACCTTATATCTGTGTCGCTGACCCGTACTTCATGCACTAGGGCTTCTTGGCAGTCTGCCAAGAGCACTGTGAATACGCGAGGGACTACATCGCCGATTTCATGGTCGGCAATAAGGACAAGGAGATGATTCTCCTGCCTTATCATCCCATGTAAGTCATCCACGGATATCCTTCCTTCGATTTCAATCATTCATTTGCACGCGTGGAGGCTAATTTGAGGTGTACTTATTTTGCACAGCGACGGGAGCGCCGTTCTCATCATCCTTTACCCCCGATTCTCCCACGCTCTTTACTTGGACACGTCGAAGAACATGAAGAAAAAGGATTACACCCACATCAAGTATGTTCTCGACAGTGCTATCTTAAGCTACGGCCATCGGGGTGGAGAGATCACGATCAAGAAGACAAGGAACCGCGCGCCCTACTTCGGCCATAAGACCGACTTCTGCTGCATCCAGCAACCGAGAGGTACTCTCAGTGTTGGATTCTATGTCCTCCACCACATGCTGGAGTACAGACGGGATCACCAGAACCTTCGCATGTCACCTAGATCCAGTGATGCCGATATTCTGCAATGGGCAAAGAATCTAGGAAATGTCCCGGATCATCGACTCCGAGCTGAGTTCTATCACATCCAGCGTGAACTTCCTCAAATCATCATGAAGGAGGTCCTCGAAAAAACAGGAATGTTCTACGAAGAAGGGGAAATGTCGCGGGAAGACGTCCGAACACGTGTAGCCGCTCAGTGTCTTGACCTGAAGCCTTTCACTTCACTCGGGGACTTCCTCCCTAATTTGGATGGTTGGCACGACATGTTGGAGTGATTGACGATGACAATGTGTCCGTTTAGTCACTACTTTCTCTATGACAAAACTTTCAATTTATGCACAACGAAACTTTGTGATGTAATTAAACCGTCCTCCTCAACTAGCGTAGATCACTCTAGTAATTAGGGCAGTTTGGGTATGATGAACTTTGTGTACGATATGTTGCTTCTATTTTTGCTAGCTCTGTCTCTTTCTGTTGCTCAACTATATATTATGTTGCATATTATCGAATCATGTGATGATGCAGGTACATAGATCATCGATGGCGAAGAAGTGCTACTCCAGGAGTATACGACGAGTGGCCTGAATGTCAGGCCCAGGTGTACCGGTTTCCGAGCGACATCCAGAGAGGGTTCGATAGCAGAGCCAAAGCGGAAAATAGTTAGTTTAGGTTCACGCTAGTGTGAAAGAGAGATCCGAACCGGCGCCTCAAGAAGTATTACATTATGTATGATGAGACATGTTAGTTAACTTATGTCGCTATATCGTGATTATGATGTGATGACATGATTTGTATTGGATGATATGATGAGACTATTATGTGTATGATATGATGAGCATACTGCATGTTTATGATATGATTAGAATACTATATAAAACCTGTACAAAAACATTGCAAATACGTACCAAAAAAATATATGTGAAAATATAGTAGTAGCGCTCTTTAGCGCTGGATAGGAAAACGCTACTGCTAAGCAATTTAGCAGTAGCGCTGGTGCGGACAGTGCTACTGCTAAGTAGGTATAGCAGTAGCGCGGGTCAAAACGCGCTACTAATAAATGTTAGCTGTAGCGTCGTATCAGTAGCGCGGGGCCCCGCGCTAGTGATAGCCCTTAGACCCGCGCTACTGCTAGGCTTTTCCCTAGTAGTGTTCACATAACACCACTAGAGGAAAGAAAACATACATCTCATCAAAATATCGAACGAATACCAAATTCACATGATTACTTATAACAAGACTTCTCCCATGTCCTCAGGAACAAATGTAACTACTCACAAAGCATATTCATGTTCAAGATCAGAGGGGTATTGAATGTCATTAAGGATTTGAACATATAATCTTCCACCAAATAAACCAACTAGCATCAACTACAAGGAGTAATCAACACTACTAGCAACCCACAGGTACCACTCTGAGGTTTTGAGACAAAGATTGAATACAAGAGATGAACTAGGGTTTGGAGAGGAGATGGTGCTGGTGAAGATGTTGATGGAGATTGACCCCCTCTCGATGAGAGGATCATTGGTGATGACGATGGCTTTGATTTCCCCCTCCCAGAGGGAAGTTTCCCCGGCAGAACAGCTCCGCCGGAGCCCTAGATTGCTTCTGCCCAGGTTCCACCTCGAAATGGCAGCGCTTTGTCCCGAAAGCTTCCTTCTGATTTTTTTCAGGTAAAAACCCTTCATATGGCAGAAGATGGACACCGAAGACCTGCCAGGGGGCCCACAAGCCCTAGGGGCACGCCCAGGGGGGTAGGGGGCGCCCCCCAGGCTTCTGGCCACCTAGTGGGTCCCCTCTGGTATTTTCTTCCCCCAATAATTCTTATATATTCCAAAATAATTCTCCATAAATTTTCAGGACTTTTGGAGTTGTGCAGAATAGGTCTCTCAGATTTGCTCCTTTTCGGCATAGAATTCCAGCTGCCGGCATTCTCCCTCTTCATATAAATCTTGTAAAATAAGAGAAAAAAGGCATAAGTATTGTACCATAATGTGTAATAACAACCCATAATGCAAATAAATATCAACATAAAAGCATGATGCAAAATGGACGTATCAACTCCCCCAAGCTTAGACCTCGCTTGTCCTCAAGCGGAAGCCGAAATCGATAATCATGTCCACATGTTTAGAGATAGAGGTGTCGATAAAATAAAATACGGACATGGGGGCATTATGATCATCTTTAGAACAACAACATATAATGTCATATAATTTCTTATGCTAAAGTAATACTTCGTTCACAAGGTAAAGTATGAATCAAGAACTTTATTGAAAACCGACAAACCATGATCTTGGTCATTGAAACAATTGCAATTTATCATAACATTGGAAAGAGTCAATGTAAGAGCTTTCATATAGCAAGTTTCACATACTCAACCATCTTTTAGTCTTTCATAATTACTAACACTCACGCGATACTTATGAGATCAATGTTTCAATCGAACACAGAGAAAGATAGGGGCTTATAACTTCGCCTCCCAACCTTTTACCTCAAGGGTAACGTCAACAATAATAGTTTATGAATATCTACATCCGAGTGGATATATATATCTGGATCTTCCTCCAACATATAGTGCTTGCCAAAAAGAAAAAGTATAAAAAGAAGAGGTGATGATCACCATGACTCTTGTATAACGGTAGAAAGTGAAATAAGAGATAGGCCCTTCGCAGAAGGAAGCAGAGATTGTCATGCGCTTTTATAGTTGGATGCACAAAATCTTAATGCAAAAGAACGTCACTTTATACTGCCGCTTGTGATAAAGAACTTTATTATGCAGTCCGTCGCTTTTATTTCTTCCATATCACAAGTTCGTATAAAGCTTATTTTCCTCACACTAAAAGATCATACATATTTAGAGAGCAATTTTTATTGCTTGCACCGATGACAACTTACTTGAAGGATCTTACTCAATCCATAGGTAGGTATGGTGGACTCTCATGGCAAAACTGGGTTGAGGGATTTTGGATGCACAAGTAGTATCTCTACTTGGTGCAAAAGATTTGGCTAGCATAGGATGAGAAGCAAGCTCAACATGTTAGAGGATCCATGACAATATAACTTCTATTCAGATATAAAGAAACATAACCCATTATGCTGTATTCCTTGTCCAACATCAACCTTTTACCATATAATATTTTAATGAGTGCTCACAATCACAAAAGATGTCCAATATAGTGTATTTATATGTGAGACCTCTCTTTCTTTATTACTTCCTATTAATTGTAGCAATGACCAAAACTATGTTTGTCAACTCCCAACAAGTTTCATGCGACATACTTCTTATATGTGAAGTCATCACTTCCCATAAGATCATTATATAATATATTTATTTATTTTATGATTTATTTCTTTTACTTAAGATCATAGCAAGAAAGCAAAGCCCTCAACTCAAAACTAATCTTTATTATATAACTCTCGGACTCGATTACATAGAAGGAACACAAAGCAAAACTCAAAGGTAGATCATACTAAAACTTTATTCTACTAAACCAAGATATAACCAAAAGGATCGAACTAAGAAAAACGATAAAGGTAAAGATGTGATGGTGATACGATATCGGGGCACCTCCCCCAAGCTTGGCACTAGCCAAGGGGAGTGCCCATACCCATGTACTTAGGTCTCTTTCTTCGGAGGTAGTGGCGCAATATTCTTGGCAATAATGCCCTTCAGAATGCGATTCTCCTCTTCAAGCTTTTGATTTGCTGCCTGAGGTCCATATTTTCCTTGCGTAGTTTCCCTGTGACAGTTAAAGCGCCGTCCACCCATGGATGCATCCTGGCTGCGGGGGAAAAGGCAACACTCTTTTTCATATTATTATAAGAGAGAAATTTAGCATTGGGAGGTATGACCGAATCCGGTATTGCTGAGCTCTGGAGTTCCTCAAGCATGGCTCCAGGTTGAGGACGAGAGGTGACTTATTGATCCTCCTCCATGGCATCCACTCTTTTCAGGTCAGCCTCCATCTCTTCCTCCGTTGACCACCCAAAGTGATCAGCTTCGCTGTATGCTCTTGGGTCAGGTATCGGGTGAGAGACACGACTCTCCCCGACCGACTCTTGTGAAGACATCTTGCCTTAAATCAGCTGCAGAAATATCTAGAAACAAGAACAGAGGATATTGCCGTGGTATGGTGGTCAAAACTTTAGGGGGATTATATAATGAATTTTTACTGACCAAAAGGAGTGTACTACAAGAAAACGGAGTCCGGAGGGCACACGAGGTGGCCACAAGCCTGGGAGGCACGACCAGGGGGGTAGGGCACGCCCCCAAGGCTTGTCGCCTCCTCATGCACTTTTCGGACTACTTTTTATTTTCCTGATTTTTTAAATATTCCAAAACGGAGTAAAATTGCTTTTGGAAGAGTTTTGGAGACGGTTTACTTACCGTATCACATACCTATTCCTTTTCAGAGTCTGCAGCGTTCTGGTAGATATCCCTTATGTACTCCTCCGGTGTTATGGTATTAATAATATTGGTTTCAACATTTATGGGAGTACCTAAGATATACTGTTTGATTCTTTGCCCGTTCACCACCTTCGGGTTATTGCCTTCGGCGTTGTTGATCTTGATGGCACCAGAACGATACACTTCCTCGATAATGTAAGGCCCTTCCCATTTAGAGAGAAGCTTTACTGCAAAAAATCTTAAATGAGAATTGTATAGCAAGGCATGGCCACCTACATTAAATTCACGCTTTTGTATCCTTTTATCATGCCATCTTTTAACTTTCTCTTTAAACAATTTGGCATTCTCATAGGCTTGGGTTCTCCATTCATCAAGTGAGCTAATGTCAAATAACCTCTTCTCACCGGCAAGTTTGAAATCATAGTTGAGCTCTTTAATTGCCCAATAAGCTTTATGTTCCAGTTCAAGAGGTAAGTGACATGCTTTTCCATATACCATTTTATATGGAGACATACCCATAGGATTCTTATAAGCAGTTCTATAAGCCCATAGTGCATCATCAAGTTTCTTAGACCAATTCTTTCTAGATCTATTAACAGTCTTTTGCAAAATCAACTTTATTTCTCGGTTACTTAATTCTACTTGAGCACTAGATTGAGGGTGATATGGAGCTGCAATTCTATGGTTAACATCATATTTAGCAAGCAATTTATGGAAAGCACCATGAATAAAGTGTGAACCACCATCAGTCATTAAATATCTAGGGACTCCAAACCTCGGGAAAATAACTTCTTTAAGCATTTTAATGGAGGTGTTATGATCAGCACTACTAGTTGGAATAGCTTCTACCCACTTAGTAACATAATCAACAGCAACCAAAATATGTGTATACCCATTAGAGGAAGGAAAAGGTCCCATATAATCAAATCCCCAAACATCAAATGGTTCAATAACAAGTGAATAATTCATAGGCATTTCCTGACGTCTACTAATATTACCAATTCTTTGACATTCATCACAAGACAAGACAAACTTACGAGCATCCTTGAAAAGAGTAGGCCAATACAAACCAGATTGTAATACCTTATGTGCAGTTCTATCTCCAGCATGGTGTCCTCCGTAGGCCTCGGAGTGACACTTGCGTAGGATTTGTTCCTCTTCATGCTCAGGTACACAACGTCTAATAACACCATCTACTCCTTCTTTATAAAGGTGTGGGTCATCCCAGAAGTAATGTCTTAAATCATAGATTTTTTTTTCTTTTGTTGGTATGTGAAACTAGGTGGTACAAATTTAGCAACAATATAATTAGCATAATCAGCATACCAAGGAGTACTATGAGAAGCATTTATGACAGCTAATTGTTCATCAGGAAAGCTATCATCAATAGGTAGTGGGTCATTAAGAATATTTTCTAACCTAGACAAGTTGTCTGCTACGGGGTTCTCAGCTCCTTTTTTATCAATAATATGTAAATCAAATTCTTGTAGCAAGAGAACCCATCTTATAAGTCTAGGTTTAGCATCTTTCTTTTCCATAAGATATTTAATAGCAGCATGATCAGTGTGAACAGTTACTTTGGAATCAACAATATAAAATCTGAACTTGTCATAAGCAAATACAACTGCTAAAAATTCTTTTTCAGTAGTAGCATAATTTCTTTGAGCACTGTCTAGAGTTTTACTAGCATAATGGATAACATTTAATTTCTTATCAACTCTTTGTCCTAGAATAACACCAATAGCATAATCTCTAGCGTCACACATAATTTCAAAGGGTAGGTTCCAATCAGGTTGTTGAACAATAGGTGCAGAAATTAAGTCTTTCTTAAGTATTTCAAATGCTTCTACACAATCATCATAAAAAACAAATGGAACATCCTTTTGCAAGAGATTAGTAAGAGGCCTAGAAATGTTAGAGAAGTCTTTAATAAATCTCCTATAGAAAACGGCATGGCCAAGGAAACTTCTTATACCTTTGGTATCTTTAGGACAAGGCATTTTTTTCAATAGCATCAACTTTAGCTTTATCAACTTCAATACCTCTTTCGGAGATTTTATGCCCCAAGACAATACCTTCATTAACCATAAAGTGGCACTTCTCCCAATTCAAGACAAGATTAGTTTCTTCACATCTCTGTAAAACTCGATCAAGGTTGCTTAAGCAATCATCAAAAGAAGTTCCGTAAATGGAGAAATCATCCATGAAAACCTCAACAATCTTTTCACAAAAGTCCGAGAATATAGCAGTCATACATCTTTGAAAGGTAGCAGGTGCATTGCATAAACCAAAAGGCATACGTCTATAAGCAAAGGTACCGAAAGGGCAAGTAAAAGTAGTTTTTTCTTGATCCTCTTGTGACACAGGTATTTGGGAAAAACCAGAATAACCATTTAGAAAGCAGAAGTGTGTATATTTTGATAGCCTTTCTAGCATTTGATCAATAAAAGGTAGATGATAATGATCTTTCCTAGTAGTTTTGTTTAATTTTCTAAAATCAATTACCATTCTATAACCTGTGACAATTCTCTATGGGATCAACTCATTTTTATCATTAGGAACAACGGTAATACCTCCCTTCTTAGGGACACAATGAACAGGACTTATCCATCTACTATCAGCAATAGGATAAATTATACCTGCTTCCAAAAGCTTTAATATCTCATTCCTTACCACTTCTTTCATTTTTGGATTCAACCGTCATTGATGATCAACAACTGGTTTAGCATCATGTTCCATATTAATTTTGTGCTGACATAGAGTGGGACTAATGCCCTTAAGATCATCAAGAGTATATCCAATAGCTGCACGGTGCTTCCTCAGAGTTTTCAATAATTTCTTTTCTTCATGCTCTGAAAGGTTAGCACTAATAATAACAGGATATATCTTTTTCTCATCGAGATAAGCATATTTCAAAGTATCAGGTAATTGTTTAAGATCAAACACAGGATCACTCTTGGGTGGTAGAGGATCTCCAAGAGTCTCAACAGGCAAATTGTGTTTTAAAACAGGCAAATTGTGTTTTAAAATCTCTTCTAATTCCTTTCTTTCATTCATAAACATATCATTTTCATGATCTAGCAAGTATTGTTCCAAAGGATCAGTAGGAGGCACGACAATAGAAGCAAGACCAATAATTTCATCTTTATTAGGCAATTCTTTATCATGGGGTTGTCTACTAAATTTGGAGAAATTAAACTCATGAGACACATCCCCGAAGCTTACATTAACAGTTTCTTTCTCACAATCTATTTTAGCATTAATAGTGTTCAAGAAAGGTCTACCAAATATAATGGGACAAAAATCATCTTGTGGGGAACCAAGAACTAGGAAATCAGTAGGGTATTTTATTTTCCCACACAAGACTTCAACATCTCTAACAATCCCAATTGATGAGATAGTATCTCTATTAGCAAGCTTAATAGTGACATCAATATATTCTATTTCAGTAGGTGCAATATCATTCATAATTTCTTGGTATAAAGTAAAAGGAATTGCACTCACACTAGCACCCAAATCACATAAGCCATGATAACAATGATCTCCTATTTTAAGAGAAACAACAGGCATGCCAACAATAGGTCTATGTTTATCTTTTTCACCAGGTTTAGCAATTCTAGCAGCTTCATCACAGAAATAAATAACATGCCCATCAATATTATCGACCAAGAGATCTTTAACCATAGCAATACTAGGTTCAACTTTAATTTGTTCAGGGGGTGTAGGTGTTCTAGTATAACTTTTACGAACCACAGCTGAAGTTTTAGCATGTTATTTTATCCTAACAGGGAAAGGTGGTTTCTCAATATAAGCAGTAGGAATAATAGGATCAACATTATAAGTAATAGTTTCCTCTTCAGCTTTAATGGGTTCTACTATTTTTACTTCAATGGGAGGATGATATTTAAACCACTTCTCCTTAGGGAGAACAACATGAGTAGCAAATGATTCACAGAAAGAAGCTACTATCTCAGAGTCAAGTCCATATTTAGTGCTAAATTCACGAAAAGCATCGGTATCCATAAAAGATTTAACACAATCAATCTTAAGGTTTATACCTGACTCCTTACCTTCGACGAGCTCCCAATCTTCAGAGTTGCGTTTAATTCTTTCCAAGAGATCCCATTTGAATTCAATAGTTTTCTTCATAAAAGAACCAGTCCAAGAAGTATCGAGCATGGATTGATCATTATGAGAAAGCCGAGCATAAAAATTCTGAATAATAATTTCTCTTGAGAGCTCATGATTGGGGCATGAATATAACATTGAATTAAGCCTCCCCCAAGCTTGAGCGATACTTTCTCCTTCACGAGGCCGAAAATTATATATATAATTCCGATCATGATGAACCAGGTGCATAGGATAAAACTTCTGATGAAATTCCAATTTCAATCAGTTGTAATTCCAAGTCCCAATATCATCACATAGCCTATACCATGTCAATGCATTCTCCTTTAAAGATAAAGGGAAGACCTTCTTCTTGAATTCATCCTCGGGCAAACCTGCAAGCTTAAATAATCCACAAACTTCATCCACATAGATTAGATGCAAATCAGGATATAGTGTTCCATCTTCTGCATAAGGATTAGTTAGCAGTTTCTCTATCATACCCGAAGGAATTTCATAATAAATATTTTCAGTAGGATGCAGTAGGTTGAGGGGCAACTCTTTGCTCTTCCGGTCGGGATGAAGATACCCCGAACAAACCCCTCAAAGGATGATTTTCCATAGTGACAAGTGACAGTAAATTTCAGCACGTAATATAAATGTTTCCTTACCAAAGGCGCTTCACTCCCCGATAATGGCGCCTAAGAGAATGCATTGTGGAATAGTAATTAGATGATGGGTTGCTAGAGTGACAGAAGCTTGAACCCTAGTTTATGCGCTATTCTGTAAGGGGCTGATTTGGATCCATATGTTTCATGCTATGGTTAGATTTATCTTAATTCTTCTTTCGTAGTTTCGGATGCTTGTGAGAGGGGGTAATCATAAGTGGGAGGCTTGTTCAAGTAAGAACAGCACCCAAGCACCGGTCCACCCACATATCAAATTATCAAAGAAGCGAACGCGAATCAAACAAACATGATGAAAGTGACTAGATGAAATTCCCGTGTGTCCTCAAGAACGCTTTTCTTATTATAAGAGATTGTTCCAGCCTGTCCTTTGCTACAAAAAGGATTGGCCTACCTTGTTGCACCTTTGTTACCGTTACTATTATTTGCTCGTTACAAATTATCTTGCTATCAAACTATCTGTTACCGATAATTTCAGTGCTTGCAGAAAATATTTTGCTGAAAACCGCTTGTCATTTCCTTCTGCTCCTCGTTGGGTTCGACACTCTTACTTATCGAAAGGACTACGATTGATAGGATCCACCTCATCTATTTGCCGCATGTTGGCACTCATTGGTGTGTTAAGAGCCAGGGACAGGAAAACCGGCACTCATGCACACCCCTCATGGGCCGACCCATCATGAGCATTTGCCAGCTCTAGTTTTCCCTGGTTAACCTGTCCCAGTTGACCAGTCGACCATTGACTTTAAAAAAGGTGATTTTCTAAAAAAATATCAGCAATTAAAAAAGCATTCACAAAATTCGTAAAAGTTCACGGGTTCAAAAAAAGTTCATCGATTATGAAAAAAGTTCATTTATTGTAAAAACAGTACATAGATCTTAAAAAAGTTCACAAATTTCAAAAGAGTTCATAAATTTTGAAAAAAACTTCATCAACTTTGAAAAAAGTTCGTCAATTTGAAATAATGACAAAAAAATGGAAAATGTTCATCTAACTTAAAAAAAGTTAATCATGTTGGGAAAAAGTTTACTTTAAAAAAATCATCAATTTTGAGAAAAGTTCACCGACTTTGAAAAAAAGTTTGTGTCCATCCTGGAAAAGAAAAAAAGGAAAAGAAACAACAGTACAGAAAAACATAAAAAAGAAAAGAAATAGAAAAAGAGAAAAAACCAAACAAAACTGGAACCAGCTTCTCCCGCTACAACCCTTAGATGAGCCAGCCCATCCTGAACGCCTTCAGGTGCCGCGCATGAAATGGACGTTAAGCGGTGCTGATGGCGTGAAATAGGATTCGACATTGAGATTAGGCGCGCCTATACCTCACTCGACGCGAGTTGGATGCTTCCTAGCCTGAGGGAGCGTCATACTGGCCCGAGCAATCTCGCAGGAGGCCAGAACCTTGTTTTATTTCCTGTTTTTTGTTTTCATTTTTTGCAATCTTCTTTTACCTATGTTTATACTTCCAAATATTAGAAATATATATGTTGCTAAAAAAACTCTACATATGTGTGCATAGAAAAACAATATTTTCATTGTATACAAAAAAGGTATACAATGTGTATGAAAAGAGTTGATCATGTATTTTTTAAATCAAACATTTGAAAAAAATTGATCATGTTTAAAAAAATGTTAACCAGATATTTTAAATATGTTAAATGTGTATACTGAAAATATACAATGTGTACCGAGAATATACAACGTGTACGAATATATACAATGCACATGGAAAAAGTAGTCATCAAACAAAAAATTATTAAAAAAGTTAATCATGTATTAAAAAAATCTTAATTCCATACACAAAAATGTTCCTAATGTATATGAAAATGCTGAATGTGTATTAAAAATTTGACAATAAAATACGAAGTTTTGAAAATGTTAATCATGAATAAAAAATATATTAATAGTATGTTTCAAAAATGTTATAAATGTATGAAAAAAGGTTTCTGATATATACCAAAAATGTACAAGTGTATGAAAAAAAGTAGTTATCAAACACATTTTGAAAATGTTAATATTTTATTTTAAAAATGTAAATATGTAAAAAAAAATGTTCCTGCTGTATAAAGAAATGTAGAATGTGTATTGAAAAATTGAACTTACCAACAAACAATTTAAATGTTGATTGCGTATAATTTTTTTAACCATATAATCCATAAATGTTAAACATGTATTTAAAGGTGTCCGGGTATATACCTAAAATGTACTATGTGTATGAGGAATGTAGTCGTCAAACATATTTTTAAAAGGTATTAATCATGTATTTGAAAAATATTAAACAATTATAAAAATAATATTGATGCATACGTAAAATGTAGAAATGTGTATGAAAAATGTCGGCATGTGTTCAAGAAAAAAGAACAAAACAAAGAAAAAGCGATGAAAACGGAAGAAAATGAAAGGAAAAAAACACCTCAGAAATGAAGGAAAACAGAAAACCCAAAGAAAATTGTGAAAATGCATGAGGAAACGAAGGAAAGCCAAGAGAAATAGACACAAAACTGATGAAAACTAAGAAAGAAACAAAAAAAAAACAAAGGAAGCTAAAGAAAATAGGAAGAAGACAAAAAGTCGATAAAAACTGAGAAAGAACTGAAAAACCAATAAGAAAAAATGAAGTTTTAACAAAAAGCCAAAAGAAAACCGATGAAAAATAACAACAAAAAAACAAAGGAAAAGAACAAAAAAAAAAGGAGAAAAGCTATACGCGACACATAGCTCTTGCGCTTGAGATCTCCTGATGGACGCTTGTGACCGTCAAGTAGATGAGCTTCACGCAGGGAAAGTGTAATGAGCCACCAGCCCACTCTCGCGATACATAGCACGCTCTAGTGAGGAGTTTTCTTTTGTTCGGTTTTTCAGTCTTTTTTATTAAAAAAATCCGTTGGTTAATTTTTTAGGGCTTTATGCATATAACAACCTAACAACATAAAAGAAATAAAAATGTTCATCATTTATTAAAAAATTTAAATACCTGTTGAAAAAAAGGTTAGTCTATCTTTATTTTAAAAAGATCAATGTATAGTAAACAAAGTTCTTTGGGTATTATACAATGGCCATAATATATTAAGAAAATTTTAACGTATATTAAAATAATGTTCAATATGTATTAAAAAATTCAGCATATATTACACAACTTTCCACCATATATTAAAAATTCCTTCAGTTTGCATTTCAAAAATATTGAAAGCTTCTTACAGAAAATGTTCAACGTATATTAAAATTTTCAGTTTTATTTGAAAATTATTCACCATATATTTTAAAAAAATAGTAATAAAGTAAACTATAAAAACAAAAAATATAAAAGAAAAAATGATTAGTAAATCCGAAAAGGTTGAAAGAAAAAACCTAACAGAAAGCCGAAGCAAAAAACACACAAGAAAAAAAGAGAAAGGAAAACAGCAGCGATCGCATACAAAACACCCAACCCGAAGAAAAAAATTAAACAAGGAAAAAAGAAAAAGGAAAAGGAAAAGGAAAACAGCAGCGCCGAAGAAAGTCGAGCATTTTCCTATTCGGCGCTGCAGGCGCCAGTTTCTTCGTTATGTGTAAACGGGCGCACGCCGCTGTGGGCCGGCCGTTCTCCCTTCTATTTTTATATAAAGGCAAAAAACAGCGGGGGACAGGGAATCCGCAGGGACTATTTATCGCATTAAGCGATTCCACAAGGACCTCTCGCGTCGATGTGAACAATGACGGGCCGGCCCATTTAGCACGCGCATATTCAAAAAATCAGGAATAAAGAACCTGCCCGCTGGGATCGAATCCTGGTCTTAAAGCTTCTCAGGCGCGCAGCTAACCACTCAGCCAATGACATGTTACTGCTCATTGATAGGATCGAGGCCTACTAGAAACGAGAGAGCGGGTCTTCTCCATTTTCATTTTTTTTCTTCTCCGTTTTTGCATTCTTTCTTCTTTCTTCTCAGATTTGTTTCATTCTTTTTTTGTTTTCTTTTTTCTCTGTTTTTTGTTTGGTTTTCTTTTTTCTTTTTAATATTTTGTTTTTCTCGTGTGTTTTCCAATGTTTGTTTTTGTTTTCACTCTACATTTTCGTACATGTCAAAAAAATGTTTGTAACAACTGATCAACATTTTTTGTGTATGCGTTCAACATTGTCCGAACATTTTTTCAACATCTTTCAAATACTTCTTCAACATTTTTTTATGCTTGGTTAAGATTTTTAATACTTATTCAACATTTTTAAATACACATTCAACATTTTTAATACCTATTCAACATTTTTCAACTAATTGTTCAACATTTTTAGTATTTATTCAAAATGTTTAAATACTTTTTCAACATTTTTCAAATTCTTGTTCAACATTTCGTAAATAATTGTTCAACATTTTTCACATACTCGTTCAACATTTTTTAATAACTATTCAAGATTTTTCAAATACTTGCTCAATATTTTTACTTTTTATTCAACATTTTTAAATACTAGTTCAACATTTTTCAAATACTTGTTCAATATTTAAAAAATACTCGTTCAACAATTGTTAATACTTATTCAACATTTTTCAAATACTTGTTCAAAATTTTTAATACTTATTCAAAATTTTCAAATAGTTGTTCAACATTTTTCAAATACGTGTTCAACATTTTTTAATACATATTCAAAATAATTCAAATACTTGTTCAACATTTTATTACTTATTCAAAATTTTCAAATACTTGTTCAACATTTTTTAAAAACTTGTTCAACATTATATAATACTTATTCAGCATTTTTCAAATAATTGTTCAATATTTTCTTAAATATGATTTTGAATAGCGTTTATTGTATGTATTGGTAGAATATTTTAAAATAGAAATAAAATTACAAAGATAAAGGAAAAATGAGAATATAAAACAGGAAAAAAGCAGGCCTTTTTGCTGCCCAGGCGGCTGGGTGGCCCATCTGGGCTCGCCCCGACGCGAGGCGTCCTCGTTCGCTAGCGTAACGGGCTAAATAGGGGTGCCCAGGAAATCGAACCACCGATCCCTCGTTGAATGTACGAGGCAACGACCAGCGCGCCACCTCATCGGATTTATTTAATCATAGGTTTTCTCTTCTTTTTTTCTTCCATTTTTTTTCTGGAATGGGTTTCTTTGGTTTACTTTTTATTTTCCTTTTCTAAATGTGAACATTTTTTTAATTCAGAAACATTTTCTCAAAACTGTGAACTTTTCTCAATTTTGTGAACTTTTTTCTCAAATCGATGAACTTTTTTTCAAACCGATGAAGTTTAGTTCAAAATCGTTGAACTTTTAAGAATCGATGAATTGTTTTCAAATTCGATGAACTTTTTGCTAATTCGATGAACTTTTCTTCAAATTCGATGAACTTTTTCAAATTACATTTTTTTCAAAATCGATGAACATTTTTAAAATTCGATTAGCTATTTTCCAAAAATCGATGAACTTTTTCCACATTTTGTGAACTTTTTACGAAGCCGAAGAACACTTTTAAATTTGTGTCTTTCTATATGTTTATGAATTCTTTTCACAATTTGTGTTTTCTTAAAATATATATATTGGATATATAATATATGTTATGTGCAGAATTTAAAGGGTTATAAATAGTACTGTTTCTTGGTATTAGGCAACAAGTTGTGGCCGATCTAGTGGTTATCACTGCAGGGAGTCAATCGACAGGTGTAGAGTTCAATTCCTCGTTGTCAATGAATTTTTTCTTCACGTTTCTTTTTCCAGCATGTTGGTGGGCTGGCCCGGTACGCACCACATGAGCACCGGTTTCGCTCAGCGGCGTTTAAAGCACCAATTAGGAGCTCCCATAGCCTCGTCTATTTGGTGGAGCGACGACTATTTATCGCCTTAAGCGAGCCAAGCACCAGCTCTCGCTGAAGCCGTTTCTTCCCTCCCGACGTATTGGGCTGGCCCATTTACATGCGCATATATTCGTAAAAAGGAAATGCGAGAAGTGGGATCGATCCTTGGTCTTCAGGTTCAACGCGCGTAGTACTAGCCAATCCAAAACCTCCTTTCATGGAAAGACCAAGGGGCACCGCCTACTTGAGGCTACTTGAGTCGTTTTCTTCGAGATTTTTTCCTTTATTTTATTTTATTTCATTTCTTTTTTTCTTCTCCGTTTTTCTTTGGTTTTCTTTCTTCTCCTTTTCTTTCTTTTATTTTGATTCTTTTTTATTTTTTCTTCTCTTTTCTTTTCATTCCTTTTGCATTTTGTTTCTTTGTTTTTTTATTTCCTTTTCTATTTTGTTTATTTTTTTTCTTATGGTTATTATTCTACATTTTTTTATATGTCAACAATATTTTCCAAATACACATCTAACATTTTCTCTCTATTTTTTGATTTTTTTTATCCTTTCTAATATTTGTTTTCGTTTCCACTCTACATTTTTGTATATGTCTAAACATTTTTTTAATAAGTGATCAACATTTTCTGTATACATATTTTTTTGACCGTAAACAGTAGGAAAGGCTCCTACCGCGAGAATATATTAATAAAATAAGGTGTCACTGTACAATGTTGTAATTACATGGTGAAAAAGGTCTAAAGAAAACCTGTCCACTTTGGGGGCAGGTGAGGGGTCTAACAGGGCAGTAGGGCTAGTGCAAGGGATTTACAAAATTGAGCACAAAAGGCTTATGCGCCTCTTTAACTCTGTGCTGGATGAGTTGAAAGTCTATTTTGAACCTATCAAGCCAAGACCGCAGGGAGGGGTCAATTGATCTAAAATGTCCGAACGCTTATTCAACATTTTTTAAATAATTGCTCAATATTTTAATCCTTATTCAACATTTTTCAAATACTCATTCAATATTTTTTAATATTTATTCAACATTTTCAAATACTTGTTCATCATTTCAAATACTTATTCAACATTTGCAAATACTTGTTCAACATTTTTTATATTGTCGACTCAGTGGGAACCAGGGTACCGTGGCCCGTCTGCCTCCAGCCCACGAGGTGACACTTGGGCCGGCCCACGAAGGATGGCCCTGCCTCGACCGCTCCGGAGGGAGCTGCCTCGCGAGGCCCCTCACCGCCAGGCTAAGCCCCGCAGAGACCGACGAGTGCCAGGTTGCCTCGTGAGGCCGCCTCATGAAGCAGGACGTACGGCGCCAGCCACGGGGCTCCGAGCCCCTCACGTGGGTGACGTCCCGTTGTCAGGATAACGACAACATGGCATGACCAAGACCAGTTTTCATTCTGGTGATAGGGAGCAGGAGCGTCTGCCTCCCCCAAAGCAAGTCCCAAAGCCTTTCACTTTTGTGTAAGGAGATCAGGATAGATCGGCGCGCGAGGGCAGAGGTCATCGCCAAGCCCACAAGCGCGTCAGGAGGGCAACTTTGGCAAGCAAAGACCGCCTTTAGTCAGGATAAGCCTGGGCGCCTGTCCCCTTTCGAATTGCCGCTCTGTGGCCACCCTTTTCTGCTCATATTTTCGAGGAAGAGTACCAAGGCACTACAAAAGGGGCAGGGCCGCTTCCATGTAAGGTGATAGAGCCATTCTCTCTCCGACACCTCGTGTACCTCGAGCTCCAAGCACTCCATTACACAGCAATCCAACGCAAGCAGGAGTAGGGTATTACACCGCACGGTTATCGGAACCGGGGCTCCGCGGACCCAAACAAGGTTCGAACTCTGGGGCGTGCACGAAGGATTCTGCCTAGCTACGACTAGCTGCTCACCGCCTCACGACCCGGCTCCGCCGTGCTCGAGCGAGATGAAGAAGAGATGGACACGGTGATTTACCCAGGTTCGGGCCACCTTGCGGTGTAAAACTCTACTCCTGCTTTGTGGTGGATTGCCTCGCGAGGAGGATGAGTATGAACTAGTACAAGTGTGAGCTGCCTCGGGAGACCTCAAGGATCGATCCCCCTCTACGGTGGAGGCTAGTCTATATTTATACTGGCCCAGTCCTCTTCCCTCAAGGCTCTGGACGGGAAGGGATACCACAATGGCCAGATTTGAAGGGGGACAGGAGTACACCCTATCTTGACTAAAGGTGGTCTTCGCCTGCAAAGCTTCTGGTCGTGACGTGCAGGTGGGCTCGGTGATGACCTCCGTCCTGCCGAGCCCGTGGTCTTGGTCTTGTTGCACCGGAACGGCAACCTTTGAGGGATTCCTTGGGAACACGCGTGCTGGCTTTGCCCCTCTAGCACCAAAGAGGAAACTGTCCTAGACTGCGCCCGCTGGCGCCCTCCTGGCTCCGGTCCTCATGGCTCACGTCACCACGCGCCTCGTGAGGCAGGGTGAGAGCCTAGAGATGTCCGCTCCTCAGGAGGCAGCCTCGGGGGACCACTCCTCGGGAGGCCTTGGTGTAGCTCGCCTCGTGAGACGGGGGTGCCTTGCGAGGGTCTTGTTCGCGAAGTCTTGGAGCTGGGCCTCGCCGGGCCGTTGGCGATGCCACGCGCTGGGCCGCAGGTAGACAGGCCTGGGTACCCCCGGTCCCAGAATCCCGAGAGTAGCCCCCGGGCCCACGACGTGCTCGGCCTTGTTCGAAGGCGAAGACGAAGAGGAGAGGCAAAGTGACGCGGTCCCTATCTGCCTACGGGCCAGGCTTGACGCGTGGCGCACGACGAGGCGTGGACATCCCCATTTCCCCACGACTCCTCGGCAACTGCTCGTGCTGACAAAAAGCCTGGCACGCGCCGCAGGGCCATCATTGATCCGCTGCGCACCCGTCTTCCGCTCCTTCCTTCCCAATCAAGCTTGCGCCTCGCCTGTTGGATCTTGCGCCGCCATCGGCTCACCGCATCGCCATGGCCCCCCCGAAGGGAGAAGAGCAGGGCACAACGGCGGCGGACCGCCAAGCGGGACCGGAACCCGCCCTGGGTCGGTCCACCGTGCTCAATCGTGAGGGGCTGGACAAGGTCCTCCCAATGATCGTAGCTGACTCCAACGAGTGGAAGGCGACGATGGTCTGGCCTGCTTCTCGGCCCTCTACCGATTTGGAGACCACCACCATTGCCCTTCACCTCCATGCCCTCTTCTCTGACTTGCTGCCGCCGTTCTCGGATTTCTTCAACACCGTGCTTTCACACTATCAGGTCCATGCATTGCACTTTGACCCGGAATCCATCATCATCCTTTCCGCCTTCGCGTTCTTGTGCGAGGCCTTCGCGGGAATCGCCCCCTCGGTGGTGCTGCTCCGCCACTTCTTCTCCCTGCGGCTGACTGCCGGCGCGTAGTGCTCCGGGTGCGTGTCGCTCCACGCCGCGAGCGCGACGGCGGGCGAGGGTATCGACATGGAGATCCACCCAGAAGCGGAGGGCTTCCGGAGGCAATGGGTGTACGTCGATGCAGCCCAGTATAGCCCCTTACTCCAAACTCCGTCGTCCCCGGCGGAGGTGAGCTCCGGGTGGAAGCACGAGAGGCTCGTCGACCCGAGGCTCTCGCGGGTCACGGCAAGGATGGCTGACATGAGGGCGGCAGGCGTGACGGTGACGATGGTGGTGAGGGAGTTCATCCGACGGTGAATCACTCCCCTCAAGTGCCATTCCCGCCCAATCTGCGCCTTCACCGGTCGCGAGGACGCTATGAGGCTCCAGGTGGCTTCCCTGCCCCCAAACGTGCTGAGCGGGATACTCCACCTCTTGACTGGCGGGGAAGCAAGTGCGCTTCCTCAGGAAGGGCTCCCCCTATACAATTACACGAGTGGGAGAGACTTCGTCAGGAGGATGCCGCGCTTTCATGAGTGGGGGTTGCTTCCCGAGAGCCACGAGGGGCCTCGAGACAACCCCTTTCTGGTGGCTCTAGGCCCTGAGGGCTCCGAAGCCAAAGCGCCCCTAGCGACAGCGGAGGGGCATGCCGAACCGCCTGCTGTGCAGCAGCCCGCCCCTGTGCCTCCGAACGACGGTGGCGTCGTCCCGCCCGGGAGCGCGGCCACTGCCTCAAGCGTGGGGAGCCGCGTGCCGGGCTCCAGGGTGCTGACCCCGGGGCCTCGTGCCTCTCGGAGGAGGTGGCGGCTTCAGGATGGCGCCGGCTCACCACCGCGGGCCCTGAAGAGTAGAAAGTTGGTCGCCACGGAATAGTAAGTGCCCCGCTCTCTTTGATTTTCGCGCGGCAAGCCTCCCTAAGCTCTTGTTCCTCACGTCTTCTCCAGGTGAAGAGACGTGGGCGCTCCTGCCGCCATCTCTTGAGGGTGCGGGGCGTGCGGCAACAGCGCGTCCCGTGGGCCTCGCAGTTGAGTCCGCGTGCGCCAAGGAGATCACGTCCTTCTCGAGGCGACTCCTAGCGGGCCTCGGCTCTGCATCCCCGGTGCCTTCCATCGGAAACGGCATCAAGCTCGCGAGGGCAATGCCACCGCTCCTCCCGCCAACTCTCGTTGGCGATCGGATCTCCCGCGAGTCGATGACCCCCATGGGTAGGGTGTCGAGCTCACACAGGGTCGCGCCCTGGGCAGGGGAACCGGGCAGGGGGCCGGCCGGCCCCAGGTCCCCGGCAAGCGCGACCGGACCTTCCCATGCTTCCGCCACGGACTAGAGCACGAAGCGAAGCCCAGGCCGGGCGTTGGAGCTCGTGCGCAGCTGTGGTGCCATCCGACACGGCCTTCTTCAGGACGCGAGGGGCGCACTGAACCGCCCGGAACGGAGCTTCGCGACGTTGACTCGCATCTTGAGGCCGAGCACTTGCGCCTGGCACGCGAGTAGCGTCAGCTTGAAGTCACCGTCAACCTTAGCTGCCTGCAGCACGAGCCCGCTCGCTCGAAGGACGAGAAGTCCGCCGTGGCAAAGGAAGGCCGCGACCGCGCCTTCCAGGAGGTCGAGGCCGCGGACTGACGGCGCAAGGCCGCAGAAAACGGCTAGCGGGAGCTCCTGGCTTCAAACGCTACCCTCGAGCGGCAAGCTCAAGCACGCGAAGCCGCCCTGGCCGCCTCAGCGGAAGGGCCATTGACGCTTGAAGTGAGGCTCCGCACTCTTGAAGATGCGTTGGCATTGGTGGCGTCCGAGCAAAGCCTGAATCACGAGCAGCTGGAGGTGATGGAGCGCCAAGTAATAGTCGCTGAGGCTTCTCTGGCCTCCCGGGAGGCGAGGGTTCAGACGGAGATTGATGAGGGGATCGCGGGGCCCGCCGGGCCCTCATCAAGGACCACCACCAGAAACTAAAGCTTCAGGAGACCCGTTTCTGCACACAGTGCGGAGAACTGAAGGACGAGATTGACGGCCTCAAGAAGAAGCTGGCCGAGGCGGACAAGCGCCAAAAAACCGCACTGGACGCCCAAGCCGCAGCCAAAGCCAAGCTGGTGTCCTTCTATCAACAAGTGGGGGATGTCACTTCCCTCATGGAGCGGGCAACAGACGAGGTGAACCGGGCTCGGGGGCTGCAGCACACACGCTCCGTGATGTTCCAAGACCTCGAGCGAAGGGCTCGCCGCGCCCTAAGCTCCATCTGCAAGGAGAGTGTCTCCAGCCCGCTTGTGCCTGATGACGCCGACTACCTCGCCTTCTTCACCAGGATTGTGGAGCGGCTTGAGGGAGGCACGGAGAAGGTGGGTAAGATCGTCGAAGAAGAAAGCCGTGGCCTCCTCGCGCAGGCGTCGACGTGTGTCTTCAGTCATCTCCTTCGTTCCGACCCCGACTTCGACTTCGAGGCCGTGACAGCCCCCGTACCCAGAGTGATTCGTGATGCCCTGGGGGAGTGGGTGGAGGACCATGTGGATGCTCCGATCGCGTGGTTCGCCCCTGACAGCCACGAAGACCAACACGAAGCCGAGGGGCATGGGGCTGACGACAGCGATGATGACGACTCGTCTCCTTAGGTTGTCTTTCTTCTATTTACCTGCCGACATTTTGAGTATGGCCCCACGGGGATGTAAAGGGTATTGATGGAAACTCCTTAATGATGTACCCTCCTAGGCTGCCTTTCCCTTATGCTTATTCTGTGTCCATAGCCCCCGAGCGAGGGTTGATCGTCACTGGTATGCTGGGTCGTGATGCCCGGGCAAGGCTAGGAGATGAGTACTCCTGAGGCGAGAGACCGAGGGCAACGCATGCCTGCTAGCTCGCCCATGAGCGTCGCGTGAGGACTTGGACACCAGAGTCTTGGTGAGGTGGTGTGCACAGGGGCAGACCCGCGGTCATTGCGGCCTGGGTCCTTAATGCCGCTGGGGCTGGCCCAAGCGCAAACACCGTGCCCAGCCCCCGCTCGCGAGACGCTCAGGAGGGGGGCATCAGGCAGCTGTTGCTGCTTTTTGGGAGGAATTCAAGAAGGGAAACACCGCAAGGAAAAAAACCCAACCCTTTTCTGAGCAAAGAGACAAAAACATCAAGCTTTATTTAGAGAAATTGCAAATTCGGTTAACAAGAAAGAAGGAAAAGGCTACCGCGTCCGGCGCCTACACTAGTCTTTCCACTAGAGCGGAGCATGGGGCCTCCACTTGGGCGTGGGCATGGTCATTGTTCGACCGTTCCGCCAGCACGAAGCATGGGGCTTCCACTTGGGCGTGGGCGGGATCTCCCGCGAGGCCGTGGAACGGCGCACCGGGAGACTCCGGGGCGTGTACAACCCCACTCATTATTATGTGAGAGTGTCACTGGTAGAATTTGTGGAGGTGCTGGATGCTCCAGGCGTTCTACACGGGGACCCCGTCCTCCATCTCCAGGCGCGCGGCGCCTGGCCTGGAAACGTGGGCAACCCTAAACGGGCCTTCCCACATGGGCGAGAGCTTGTGGAGGCCCTCCCTAGAAAGGACCCGCCTTAGGATGAGGTCTCCGACCTCGAGAGTCCGGGGGTGGATGTTGCGGCTGTGGTAGCGCCGCAAGGCCTGCTCGTACCTTGCGACGCGAAGGGAGGCCTAGCAGCGGGCCTCCTCCCTGAGCACAAGATCTGTTTCCCGCAAGGCATCCTGGCAAGCCTCGTCGAATTCCAGGACCCACGGGGAACCATGCTTGATCTAAGATGGGAGGACCGCCTCGGCCCCGTAGACGAGGAAGAAGGGAGTCTCGCCGGTGGGCTTGGTCGCGGTGGTGCGGATGGACCACAACACGGACTGCAGCTCGTCCAGCCAGCCCTTGCCGCAGGCCGCGAGCTTCTTTTTGAAGCTCCTGGTCTTGAGGCCCCTGAGGACTTCCACGTTGGCGCGCCCAACTTGGCGGTTGCTCCGCGGGTGTGCCACCGAGGCATAGCATATCTGCATTCCAAGGTTAGCACAATATGACCTGAAGAGGTTGCTTGTAAACTGGGAGCCGTTGTTGGTGATGATGCGGTTGGGGACGCAGATCCGGCTCACGAGGCCCTTGATGAACCTGACGGCCGAGCCTGTAGGGATGGTGTGCACAGGCTCCACCTCCTCCCACTTGGTAAACTTGTCAATGGCGACGTAGAGGTAGCTGTAGCCGCCGGCCGCCCGTGGGAACGGGCCTAGTATGTCCAGCCCCCAGACCGCGAAAGGCCACGAGAGTGGGATCGTCTGGAGCCCCTGCGCTGGCTGGTGAATCTGCTTGGCATGGAACTGGCAGGCCTCGCAGGACCGGACCAGCTCAGTGGCGTCGTGGAGCGCCGTAGGCCAATAGAACCCACTACGGAACGCCTTACCCACAGGAGTACGCGACGAAGAGTGATGCCCGCAGTCTCCCCCATGGATGTCGGCCAACAGTTCGCTCCCTTGTTCCTCCGATATGCACCTTAGCGAGACATCGTTAGGGCGCCTGCAGTACAGCTCGTCGTCCCTCAAGAAGTAAGCGGTGGCCTGCCGAGCCACGCACTCCGCTGCCGTGTCCTTTTCTGGCAGGGTGCCACGGAGCAGGTAGGCCTTGAGCTCCTCGACCCAGGTGCCTGCCTGAGGCTCCAGTGCCAGGAGTAGACGAGCTCCTGAGGTCGGGCCGCAGGCCGGGGCGCCCACAACCGGTGCAGGTGGTAGCTCCTCCAGGAGCAGCGTCGTGCCAGCTATCGGGGGTGCAGCTGATGGCTTGAAGAGCCTTTCTTCAAAGATGCCAGGGTTTTGAGGCTCGTGGCGAGATGCTCGCTTAGCGACGCCGTCAGCTTCCTTGTTCGCTCCGCGTGGAACGTGCTGCAACTCCAAGCCCAGGAAAATGTTTTTAAATTTTACGTACCTCCTCAAGGTATGCCGCCATATGCTCGTCCTTCGGCTTATACTCTTTGTTGGAGAAGTTGACGAGGAGCTGGGAATCGCCTTTGATGGTGAGGCGCTTGACCCCCAGAGCGGCCGCGGCCTTGAGCCTGGCGATCAGACCCTCATACTCCGCAATGTTGTTGGAGACCTTCTCGCCGTGCTGGAAGCAAAGTTGGACAGCATAGTAGAGCTTGTCCTTGGTTGGGGAGACGAGCATGACCCCGGCTCCCGCGCCGTACCATGCGAAGGCGCCGTCGAAGTGCATGACCCAACCGTCGGGCGCCTCGTCTCTAGGCGAGAGGGACTGGTCCTCGCGCAGCTCCCGTTGTGGGTATTCGTCCACTCCGCCGCGAAGTCGGCAAGCGCCGCCCCCTTGATGACCCTGGTCGTACAAAATTTTAGCTGGAAGGCTTGCAACTCGATGTTCCACTCGGCGACTCGGCCAGCAGCGTTGGGGCTGTGCAGCACCTTCTCTAGGGGGTATGCGGAGACAACCTTGATAGGATGGCCTTGGAAGTAATGACGAAGCTTCCTAGAAGCGAATAGGAGCGCGAGGAGGAGCTTTTGCTGCATAGGGTAACGCGCGCATGCATCCCGCAGCACTGTGCTAATGAAGTACACCGGGTGCTCGACGAGGCGCGGGGCATCGGTGGTGGCTTGCCTTAGGCGGGGCGCGAGGGGCCCGGGTGCCTTGCTAGGCGACGGAGGGGCGAGGGGCTCGGGAACGCCGCCCTGCGGTATCAGGGGTTCGAGGGTCCCCATGGCTTCGCGTGGGCCATCGGGCCCCCTTTGGGTGCTGACGCGCTCCTCCCGTACTAGTACGAGTGCCGCGCTGGCCGAATGCGGGGTGGCCGCCAAGTAGAGCACCAAGGGCTCGCGGAAGCGGGGCGCCACCATGATGGGCGGGCTCGTGAGGTACCTCTTGAGGTCTTCAAAGGCTGCATCCACTTCTGGGGTCCACTCAAAGGAACCCTTTCTCTTCATCAGCTTGAAGATTGGCAAGGCGCGCTTGCCAAGCTTGGAGATGAAAAGCCCTAGGGAAGTCACACATCCCGCCAACTTATGCATCTCTTTGAGGGTCCGAGGCGGGCACATCTTTTCAATGGACTTGATCTTCTCGGGGTTGGCTTCAATCCCTCGGTGTGAGACAAGAAAGCCGAGCAGCTTACCGGAGGGGACCCCAAAAAAACACTTCTCAGGGTTGAGCCTCAAACTCACCCTGCGCAGGTTGGCGAATGTTTCCTCCAAGTCTTCGACCAGAGTTCTAGCCACACACGACTTGACCACGATGTCATCGACGTAAGCCTCCACATTTCTCCGCTGCTGCGGCCCCAGCGCGATGTGCATTAGCCGCTGGAAGGTGGCATCGGCGCTCCTCAGCCCGAAGGGCATGCAGGTGTAGCAGTACACTCCGCATGGAGAAATGAAGGTCGTCTTCTCGACATCCGCCGTCGCCATCTTGATCTGGTGGTAGCCCGAGAAGGCATCCAGAAAGCACAACAGATCACACTGTGTGGTGGAGTCCATGATCTGGTCGATGCGTGGGAGGGGGAATGGATCCTGAGGGCAAGCCTTGTTAAGGCTCGTGAAGTCGACTCCTTCCCGCCCTTCTTGGCGACGACAACTGGGTTGGCGAGTCACTCCGGATGACGCACCTCTCGTATGACCACCACTTTGTGCAGCTTGTGCACTTCTTGGACAATGAACGCCTGCTTTTCCGGCGCCTGATGCCGCGCCTTCTGCTTCACCGGACAAGCATTGGGGCACACCGCCAGGTGGTGCTCGATTACCTCCCTCGGGACGCTGATGCCTTCCAGGCGAACACATCCTTGTTCGCCTGGTGGAAGTTGACAAGCGCCTCCTCCTACTCTGGGGGAAGCCGACGCCAATGGTGAATGTGGGGCCCGAGTTGTTGCCATCAACGGGCACCTTCTTCATCTCGGCACGGTCCTGGGAGAACAACTGCTTCTTTCGCGCGGTTGCAGCCTCCGGAGCTTCCGAGGCGCCCTCGGCGCCAGGGCGCGAGGCCGCTGCGGCCCGGTAGGCAAGCTTGAGAGCTCGAACCGCATCCTTCTTGTCCCCAGCTATGGTGACGATGATGCCACTGCCTGGCATTTTGATGACGTTGTATCCCGGATGGGTCACCGCCATGAACTTGGCGAGCATGGGATATCCCAAGATGGCATTGTAAGGGAGGCTGACGCGGGCCACGTCGAAGTCGATCAACTCAGTGCGGTAGTTGCTGCGGGTGCCGAAGGTGACAGGGAGGCACACCTGCCCCAGGGGAGTGGTCGAGACATCAGTCACCCCAGAGAATGGCCTAGTGGGCATGAGCTGGTCACAAGGCACTTGAAGCATGATGAAGGTCTCCACGGAGAGGATGTTGAGGCCGGCGCCGCCATCGATGAGGGTCTTGGTGACTGAGATGTTGATGATGGTCGGCGTACACATCATGGGAAGCGCGCCGGCGGCGGCTGTAGATTTGGGGTGGTTCCTAGAGTCGAAGGTGATGACAACCTCGGGCCGCGCGCGGCTTCGCGAGGCCTCAGGCTGAGGCCGAGCTGTGTTCGCTTGGCGGAAGAGCTGCTTGGCGTGGCGACCAGATGCAGGCACCTGGGACCCGTCGAGGATGCGCGCGACCGCATGGGGCCCCGAAATCGCGAAGCGCGCGATGAACCGACCGCAGAGCTCTCCCCAAGAGGAGACAGAGGCCTCCGGGAGGCTGCGGAGCCAAGAGTGCGGGACGCCCGTGAGGGCCAGAGGGAACCATTTTGCCATGGCCTTGTTGTCGCCACCCGCCGCCAGGATGCCCTGGGCGTACAACTGAAGGAACTCTTTGGGGTCAGCTGCGCCATCATAGCGCGGGGGCAACACCGGCATAAACCTCACCGGCCACCGCACTCAGCGCAAGTCAGGAGCGAAGGCCGGGCAATCCGCGGCGTTCCAGAGAACGACGGAATGAACGGCGGGGCAAACAGCGTCGGCCATGGGGGTGGCGAAGCGACGATGGAGTGAGGCGGAACGAAGAGGAAGAACTTCAACACACCCCTACCTGGCGCGCCAAATGTCGGAATTGGGGCACCGTGGACCCAAACAAGGTTCGAACTCTGGGGCGTGCGCGAAGGATTCTTCCTAGCTATGACTTGCTGCTCACTGCCTCATGGCTCGGCTCCATTGTGCTCGAGTGAGAGCAAGAAGAGATGGAAACGGTGATTTACCAAGGTTCGGACCACTTTGCGGTGTAAAACCTTACTCCTGCTTTGTGGTGGATTGCCTCGCGAGGAGGATGAGTATGAACTAGTACAAGTGTGAGCTGCCTCGGGAGAGCTCAAGGATCGATTCCCCTCTACGATGGAGGCTAGTCTATATTTATACTGGCCCGGTCCTCTTCCCCCAAGGCTCTAGGCGGGAAGGGATACCACAACGGCCAGATTTGAAGGGGGACAGGAGTACACCTTATCCTGACTAAAGGTGGTCTTCGCCTGCAAAGCTTCTGGTCATGACGTGCAGGTGGGCTCGGTGATGACCTTCATCCTGCCGAGTCTGTGGTCTTGGTCTTGTTGCACCAGAACGGAAACCTTTGGGGGATTCCTTTGGAACCCGCGTGCTGGCTTTGCTCCTCTAGCACCAAAGAGGAAACTGTCCTGGACTGCGCCCGCTGGCGCCCTCCTGGCTCCGGTCATCATGGCTCACATCACTACGCGCCTCATGAGGCAGGGTGCGATCCTAGAGATGTCTGCTCCTCGGGAGGCAGCCTCGGGGGACCGCTCCTCGGGAGGCCTTGGTGTAGCTCGCCTCACGAGACGGGGGCGCCTCGCGAGAGTCTTGTTCGCGAAGTCTTGGAGCTGGGCCTCGTCGGGCCATTGGCGATGCCACGCGCTGGGCCGCAGGCAGACGGGCCTAGGTACCCCCGGTCCCAGAACCCCGACAACGGTGGCCCGAACCCGGGTAGCTCACGTGTCCCCGTCGTGTCCGGTGCGAGTGAGCATGCTCATCGTGATCTCGCCATAGTCCTCGTCAAGTAGTAGGTTGCCAAGCAAAGCCCCCCAGAGTTCGAACCCTAGTTCTTGAAGAGCTTCTTGGACGCAGATCCCAGACTCCAACATTTGGCGCACCAGGTACGGGGACTTCTCGTCTTTGCGCCTTCGACCTCGACATCGGCATGGACGATGCCGCTGCTCGCCGGGAACGCGCCGCGCGCCAAGCTGCTGCCAGGGTACACTCGGCTCCCGCCGCCTTGGTGCCCCTGGGCGGTGCCCTCACGCCGCCACCGAGCCCGTTGGGGAGCGGGTGGCCTCCTCCGTCCACCTGTCGGTGAACGAGTAGGCGTGTGGCCGCTCCGCCACCGCCTCCTCACTTGCGCGTCATGACCATCCTGCTTTGCACGCTGCATTGTTCATGGTGCAAGAGCGGTTGCACTATTGTCCCACCGAGGATAGCTATGACGCCTGGCTCGGCCGCGTCACCGAGCTCGTCGACGCCGCGCGCGATGGCCATGCGCCTTCCAGCTCCCTGCCTGCTCCGCCGTCACGCGCCGAGCGGGTAGGGCGCGATGCGCCCCCTCCCCCTCCTGCCGGCCGGGACACAGCCGAACGACGCCATGCAGCGCGCGCTCCGGAGCCATCCCACGGTTCATCCGCGCCGGCTGGCGCCGATGACAGCTGCCAAATCGTCCGCCACGTGTCTCCGGACGCGCGCGTGATCCTCAAGAAGTAGCACAACCACCATGACCGCGTCCTCCATGACATTGCCATGGCTGGGCGCCAGAACCGCGCGGCCCTCGATGGTGGCGTCGTCACCAACGGGGGCTACCTAGCCCTCGCCCCTGAGCTGCGCCGCGTGGTGTGGCCCGACAAGTTCAAGAAGGAGCTCCCTCCGCGCTACGACAATAGTGCCAACCCCATGGTGTTTCTCCTGCTCTACACCATCAGCATCCAGGCCGTGAAGGGGGACGACCGGGTCATGGCGAATTGGTTCGCTATGGCTGTCAAGGACGCTGCGCGCTCGTGGCTCATGAACCTCCCCGAGGCGTCCATCTCCTCATGGGAGGAGCTGTGCAAGCATTCGTCGCCAACTTCACGAGCACAAGCGATCGTCCCCTCATGCTCAATGACCCGTGGGCCATGCGCCAGCGCCCCGGCGAGCCCCTTCGCAAGTTCATCCAGCGTTCCAGCCAGGTGCGCAATAGGATCCCGAAGGCCTCCGACGATGCGATCATCTCCGCCTTCACTAATGGCATCACATACATGAAGATGTGCGAGAAGCTCTCCGTCAAGGACGAACTCGACTCCACGACAGAGTTGTTCGTCCTCGCCGACCGCTGGACCAAGGCTGAAGAGGGATGTCTTTTCCTCCACAGCAACCCTGACGCTGAGCCTGGCGCGGTGAATTCCAAGGGCAAGGACATGAAGAGCAAGGGCCCTGTCGTGCTCACGGTAGAGGCAGACTACAAGCGCAGCGGCGACCACGGCGAGGCCAAGAAGGACGACCGTCTTTTTTGCGCCTAGCACAACATGAACTCCCACAGCACTGAAGACTGCCACAAACTCAAGTTGCTTCGTGAGGGCCGCACCGAGCGTCGTGGCAGCCGCAAGGAGCGTGGCAAGGGCCGCGGTGGCAGCAACGGAGGTGGTCGCTGGGACAACAACAACAATAACGATGCCAATGACAACAACTGTCAGGGCTGGCAAAACCAGCCATTGCAGGCCGACCCTCAGGCCAACGTCGCCCTGCCGCGCGCCAACGACCCTCCTCCCGCCGAGAATGCTGGGGGATACCAAGAGCCCCGCAGCGTGGCTTGCATCCTCGGCGGGGCCCAGGCCCCTCCGTCCAACCGCCACTTCAAGCAGTTCTCTCATGAGGTGAACGCGGCCCTCTCGGCGCTCGAGTCCGCCAGCCGCTTCAAGTGGTTTGAGTTCCCCATCGCCTTCGACGCCAGCGACCACCCCAAGTACACGAAGGCCGTGGGAGCTGTCCCCCTGCTGTGTACTCCTATCATCAGCAATGTGGTCATCACCAAGACACTCATTGACGACAACGCAGGCCTCAACATGCTCTCCGTGGAGACCTTCGAGACGCTTCAAGTGCCTTACGAGCGCCTGATGCCCACCAGGCCCTTCTCGGGCATCACCGACGGCTCCACTCTTCCCCTGGGGCAGGTGCTCCTTCCCGTTACCTTCAACACTCACAAGAACTACCGTACGGAGTTCATCGTCTTCGATGTGGCCCACATTGGCCTGCCCTACAGCGCCATCTTGGGCTACCCGGCGCTCTCCAAGTTCATGGCCGTGACCCACCATGCCTACGGCCTCATCAAGATGCCCGGCTGCAGCGGCACCCTCACCATCTACTGCGACGAGAAGGATGCAATGCGCACTCTCGAGCATGCCTACAAGGCCGCCTCCACCGCATACCCAGGCGATGAGGACGTGCCTGGGCTTGCCAAGGCGGCGCCCGTGAAGAAGAAGCCCTTGATCTCCCAGGAGCGGGCCGAGACCAAGAAGGCGTCACTGGATGGGAGCGATGCAGTGTTGGAAATATGCCCTAGAGGAAATAATAAAATGGTTATCATCATATTTCCCGTTCATGATAAATGTTTATAATTCATGCTAGAATTGTATTGACTGGAAACTTAAATACATGGGTGAATACATAAATGACACTGTGTCCCTAGTAAGCCTCTACTAGACTAGCTTGTTGATCAAAAGATGGTTATGGTTTCCTGACCATAGACATGTGTTGTCATTTGATAATGGGATCACATCATTAGGAAAATGATGTGATGGACAAGACCCAACCGTAAGCTTAGCATAAGATCGTTTAGTTATTTGCTACAACTTTCTTCATGTCAAGTATCAGTTCCTTAGACCATGAGATCATGTCACTCCCGGATATCGGAGGAATGCCTGGTGTTGTATCAAACATCAATTCGTAACTGGGTGATCATAAAGGTTCTCTTTAGGTATTTTCGAAGGTGTCTTGAGTTGCATGGATCGAGACTGGGATTTGTCACTCCATATGACGGAGAGATATCTCTGGGCCCTCTCGGTAATACAACATCGTAAAGAGCTTGAAAGTAATGTGGCTAATGAGTTAGTCAAGGGATCATGTATTACAGAACGAGTAAAGAGACTTGCCGGTAACGATATTGAACCAGGTATGGAGATACCGACGATCGAATCTCGGGCAAGTAACATATCGCTAGACAAAGGGAATTGCATATGGGATTAACTGAATCCTTGACATTGTGGTTAAATCGATAAAGATCTTCATGGAATACGTAGGAACCAATATGGGCATCCAGGTCCTGCTATTGGTTATTGACCGGAGAGATGTCTCAGTCATGTCTACATGATTCTCGAACCTGTAGGGTCTGCACGCTTAACGTTCGGTGACGCTAGAGTAGTATTGGGATATGTACATTGGTGACCGATTGCTGTTCGGGGTCCTAGATGAGATCTTGAATGTCATGAGGAGCTCCGGAATGGTTCGGAGGTAAAGATTTATATATAGGAAGTCCTGTTTTGGTCGCTGGAAAAGTTTCGGGCATTATCGGTATTGTACCGGGAGTGCCGAAAGGGGTCCGGGGGTCCACCGGGGGGGAGGGGGTTCCACCTACCCGCAGGGCCCACATGGTTTGTAGGGGGGTCCGCCTTTTCCTACATGGGCCAGGGGCACCAGCCCCAAGAGCCCCATGCGCCAAGGAGGAGGAGAGAGGGAAGAGTCCCAAGGGGGGAAGGCACCCCCTAGGTGCCTTGGGGAGGGAGGAGACCTCCCTAGGCCCGTGCCCCCTCCTTGGAGGAGGGGCTAGGGCTACGACCCAGCCCTCCCCTTGCCTCCTATATATAGTGGGGGAGAAGGAGGGGCTGAACACACCAATTCCCATGCCCCGGTGCAGCCCTACCTCTCCCACAACTCCGTTTTCTCCTCAGATTGGTTCCGACACCGTTTGGCGAAGCCCTACTGGCACTGCACCACCACCACCATCTCCACCATGCCGTCATGCTGATTGAGATCCTATCTACTTCTCCTCTCTTTCTTGCTGGATCAAGAAGGAGGAGACGTCACCGAACCGCACGTGTGGTGAACGCGGAGGTGCCGTCCGTTCGGCACTAGATCGGATTGGATTGTGATCGGATCATGAAGAGTACGACTACATCAACTGCGTTATATACGCTTCCACTTTCGGTCTAAAAGGGTATGTAGACACACTCCCCTCTCGTTGCTATACATCTCCTAGATTAGATCTTGGGTGTTCATACGATTTTTTTTTATTTTCATGCAACGTTCCCCATCAGTGGCATCATGAGCTAGGTCTATACGTAGATGTATATGCATGAGTAGAACACAAAGAAGTTGTGGGCGTTGATGTTCAGATTGCTTACCTCTGTTGTCTTATTTGGATTCGACGGTATTGTGGGATGAAGCAACTCGGACCAACCTTACATGTCCTCGCACATGAGACCGGTTCCACCAACTAACATGCAACTTGTATTGCATAAGGTGGCTGGCGGATGTCTGTCTCTCCTACTTTAGTTGAATCTGATTTGACAAAGGTGGTACATGTAGAAGGTTAAAAGGCAACATGATTATCACTGTTGTGGCTTTGCGTAGGTAGAACGGTTCTTGCTAGTTGCCCATAGCAGTCACGTAAAATTTACAACAACAAAGTAGAGGACGTCTAACTTGTTTTTGTAGGGCATGTTGTGATGTGGTATGGCCAAAATGTGATGTGATATATGTTGATATATGAGATGATCATGTTTTGTAATAGGTTCACGACTTGCACGTCGATGAGTACAGCAATCGACAGGAGCCATAGGGTTGTCTTTAAATTATTTTATGACCTGTGTGTCAACTGATAACGCCATGTAATTGCTTTACTTTATCGCTATGCGTTAGCAATAGTTGTAGAAGCAATATTGGCGAGACAACCACGTGATGACACGATGATGGAGATCATGGTGTCATGCCGATGACGATGGAGATCTTGCCGGTGCTTTGGAGATGGAGATCAAAAGCACGAGATGATGATGGCCATATCATGTCACACACACACACACACACACACACACACACACACACACACACATATATATATATATATATATATATATATATATATATATATATATTGATTGCATGTGACGTTTATCTAGTTTTGCATCTTATTTTGCTTAGGACGACGGTAGCATTATAAGATGATCCCTTCACTAAATTTCAAAATAAAATGTGTTCTCTCTAAGTATGCACCGTTGCGAAAGTTCGCAATTCGAAGCACCTCGTGCTGATCGGGTGTGATAGAATCTACGTTCACATACAACGGATGTAAGCCAGTTTTACACATGCGGAATACTTGGGTTAAACTTGACGAGCCTAGCATGTACAGACATGGCCTCGGAACACAGAGGACCGAAAGGTCGAACATGAGTCATATAGTAGATATGATCAACATGGAGATGTTCACCATTGATGACCAGCCCATCTCACGTGATGATCAAACATGGGTTGGTTGATTTGGATGATGTAACACTTAGACAACTTGACGGATGTTGATTTAAGTGGGAGTTCACTAGTAATTTGATTAACTACACCAATTATCATGAACATAGTCTAAATGTCTTTGCAAATTATGTTGTAGATCAATGGCTCGTGATGTAGCTCCCTTGAATTTTAATCCGTTCCTAGAGAAAGAAAAGTTGAAAGATGATGGAAGCAACTATGTGTACTGGGTCCGTAATTTGAGGATTGTCCTCACTGCTGTATAGAAGGCTTATGTCCTTGATACACTACTAGGTGTGCCACCCACTCCCAAAAAACTGGACGCTATGAATTTCTGACAGACTAGAAGTGATGACTACACGATAGTTCAGTGCGCCATGCTTTACGGCTTATAACTAGGGCTCCAAACACGTTTTGAGCACCACAGAGCATATGAGATGTTCCAGGAGCTGAAATTGGTATTTCAGGCTCACGCCCGGGTTGAGAGGTATGACACCTCCGACAAGTTCTTTAGCTGTAAGATGGAGGAGAAGAACTCCGTTAGTGAGCACATACTCAAGATGTCTAGGTACTACAACCGCATGAATCAATCGGGAGTTAATCTTTCGGATAAAGTAGCGATTGATAGAGTTCTCCAATCACTACCACCAAGCTACAAGGGCTTTGTGATGAACTATAATATGCAAGGGATGAAGAAAATGATCCCTGAGCTCTTCGCGATGCTTAAGGCCGCGGAGGTAGAAATCAAGAAAGAGCATCAATTGTTGATGGTCAATAAGACCACTAGTTTCAAGAAAGGCAAGGGAAAGAAAGGGAACTTCAAGAAGAATGGCAAGGCAGTTGCCGCTCCAGTGAAGAAACCCAAGGCCAGACCCAAACCTGAGACTAAGTGCTTCTATTACTAGGGGAATGGTCACTGGAAGTGGAACTGCCCTAAGTACTTGGCAGATAAGAAGGCTAGCAACATAAAAAAAGTATATTTGATATACATGTTGTTGATGTGTACCTTACTAGTGTTCGTAGTTGCGCCTGGGTATTTGATACTGGTTCAGTTGCTCTTGTTTGTAACTCAAAATAGAAGCTATGGAGTAAATGGAGAGTAGCTAAGGCGAAGTGACGATGCGCGTTGGAAGTATCTCCAAGGTTGATGTGATCGCCATTGGCATGCTCCCTCTATCTTCGAGATTAGTTTTAAACCTAAATAAATGTTATTTGGTGCCTGTGTTAAGCATGAACAATATATCTAGATCTTGCTTATTGCGAGATGATTATTCATTTAAGTAAGAGAATAATGGTTGTTTTGTTTACATGAATAATATCTTTTATGATCATGCACCCTTTGTGAATGGTTTATTCTTGTTGAATCTCGATCGTAGCGATACACATATTCATAATATTGATGCCAAAAGATTCAAAGTTAATGATGATAGTACCACATATTTGTGGCACTGCCGCTTAGGTCAGATTGGTATAAAGCGCATGAAGAAACTCCATGCTGATGGACTTTTGGAATCACTTGATTATGAATCATTTGAAACATGTGAACCATGCCTCATGGGCAAGATGACTAATACCCTGTTTTCCGGAACAATGGAGCGGGCAAGTGACTTGTTGGAAATAATACATACTGATGTATGTGGTCTGATGAGTGTTGAAGCATGCAGTGGATATCGTTATTATCTTACCTTCACAGATGATTTGTGTAGATACAGGTATATTTACATGATGAAACACAAGTCTGAATTTTTTGAAAAGTTCAAGCAATTTCAGAGTGACGTTGAAGATCATCGTGACAAGAAGATAAAAAGTCTACGACATGATCGTAGAGGTGAATATCTGAGCTACGAGTTTGGTATGTATTTAAGACAATGTGAAAATTGTTTCACAACTCACGCCACCTGGAACACCACAGTGTAATGGTGTGTCCGAGCGTCATAGCCGTACTCTATTGGATATGGTGCATTCTATGATGTCTCTTATCGATTTGCCACTATAGCTTTGGGTTATGCATTAGAGACAATTACATTCACTTTAAATAGGGCACCATCTAACTCCATTGAGACGACACTGTATGAAATATGGTTTGGCAAGAAACCTATGTTATCGTTTCTTAAAGTTTGGGGATGCGACACTTATGCCTGATAAGCTCGAACCCAAAGAGGAGAAGTGCATCTTCATAGAATACCTTATATCACATATCTGAAGGCAAGTCTTTGTGTTGAGAATGGATCCTTTCTAGAGAAGGAGTTTTCTCTCGAAAGAAGTGAGTGGGAGAAAGGTAGAACTTGATCAGGTTATCGAATCTTCACTTGAATTGGAAAGTAGCGCATCGTAGAAAAGTGTTCCTGTAATGCGTACACCAATTGAAGAGGAAGCTAATGATGATGATCATGAAACTTCCGATCAAGTCACTACCGAACCTCGTAGGTCGACAAGGACACTTACTGCCCTGAGTGGTACGGTAATCCTGTCATGGAAGTCATGTTGTTAGACAATGATGAGCCTACGAACTATGAGGAAGCAATGATGGGCTCGGATTTCGACAAATGGCTTGAGGCCATGAAATCCGAGATAGGATCCATGTATGAGAACCAAGTGTGGACTTTGGTAGACTTACCCGATGATCGGCAGGCCATTGAGAACAAATGGATCTTTAAGAAGAATACAGACGCTGATGGTAATGTCACTGTATATAAAGCTCGACTGGCCGCAAAGGGTTTTTGGCAAGTTCAAGGAGTTGACTATGATGTGATTTTTACACTCGTAGCGATGCTTAAGTCTGTTAGAATTATGTTAGCAATTGCTGCATTTTTTTATTAATGAAATCTTGCAGATGGATGTGAAAACCGCTTTCCTTAAGGAAGAGTTGTGTATGATGTAGCCCAAAGGTTTTGTGGATCCTAAGGATGCTAAAAAGGTATGCAAGCTCGAGCGATCCATCTATGGACTGGTGCAAGCATCTCAGAGTTGGAACATACGCTTTGATGAGGTGATCAAAGTTTTTGAGTTTATACGAAGTTTATGAAGAAACTTGTATTTACAAGAAAGTGAGTGGGAGCTCTATAGCATTTCTAATACTATATGTGGATGACATATTATTGATTGGAAATGATATAGAATTTCTAGAAAGCATAAAGGGTTATTTGAGTAAGAGTTTTTCAATGAAAGACCTAGGTGAAGCTGCTTACATATTGGACATTCAGATCTATAGAGATAGTTCAAAACGCCTGATAGTACTTTCACAGGGCACATACCTTGACAAGATCGATTTTGAAGAAGTTCAAAATGGACCAGTCAAAGAAAGGGTTCTTGCTTGTGTTGCAAGGTGTGAAGTTGAGTAAGACTCAAATCCCGACCACGACAGAAGAAATAGAAAGGATGAAAGTCATCCCCTATGCCTCGGCCATAGGCTCTATAATGTATGCCATGATGTGTACCAGACCTGATGTGTGCCTTGCCATAAGTCTGGCAGGGAGGTACCAAAGTGATCCAGGAGTAGATCATTGAACAACGGTCAAGATTATCCTTAGGTACCTAAAGAGGACTAAGGAAATGTTTCTCGGTTATGGAGGTGACAAAGAGTTCGTCGTAAAGGGTTACGTCGATGCAAGCTGTGACACCGATCTGGATGACTTTGAGTCGCAAACAGGTTTCGTATAGTGGAGCAGTCATTTGGAATAGCTTCAAGTGGAGCGTCGTAGCAACATCTACAGTATGACATAGAGATTTGCAAAGTACACATGGATCTGAATGTTGCATACCCTGTAGCAATGAAGTATGTCTACCAGAGGGGGGTGAATGGGAGTTTTAAAATTTCTTTGAAAATATCAAAACTCTTAGAACCCAGCAGCAGAGCGAATGTAAATAGAGTACAGCGCGCGAGTACAAACTAACGAATGGAAACTAAAAGCATGCATCGAGACAAATCACATGATGGAAACAGTTCAAATGTAAAGAGGAGAAGCAGATGTAACCAGTGATGCTCGATGGCGACAAGGAATTTGGTAGACCAGTTCGTCCTTTTGCACAAGGACTACGTCTGGTTGGAGGGGTTGTGACTTAACATGGAAGATAAACTCTCTTCGCCCTATTCTCCTCGACAATTGGTTCGTCAACCAATGTCGATCACTCGTGGTAGATACTTGAGGCGATCTCTGAACCTTTACGGACTTCTTCTTTGAGAACCACAATTACTCTTGGTCTCTGAAGAAATTGACACCTAACCATCTAGGGAGTTTGCAGTTCTCAAGAGTAATAGCCGGAGCGTACTGAACTTAGATTCGAGTGATGCTGAACCACTATCTAATTTTTCAGCTCAAGGGGTTTTCTCTCGGTGGATTTTAAACTCAAATCACTCAGGAGAGGGGGTTGCTCAACAATCTTCTCACAATCAAACAGAGCAGCCACCGGACAACGCCGGTGCGGGGTGGCTATTTATAGCCGCAGCCTTCCCTAGTGGGAAATGACCATTTTGGACACGTGGTCCAGCCAATGGCCAACCGACACGTTTACAATGGTCGGATTTCAAAGAGCAATGGTAACATTACCTGAGGACCAATTAATGCTAACTCCTTGGTCAGAGACAAATCTCTCGCAATGAAGAAGATCACAGTCTCTTGCTGGCAAGTATTTGCTCGGAACACAAAGAGATTTCTCTCGCAACTTTCATAGGACTTGGGTTTAGCATCAGAGAATCAAAGCTTCGAACACTACACCCCTCTTAGTAGTACGGTGGTCCTGTGACTCAATAAAGAGAAGAGAAACAAAGAAATAAATGCTACATCTTCACTTCGTCTTCAATCTTCTCGGTCGCAGTCACTTCCTTCAGACAAGCACCGAACCAATTGCTTCACGTCAGCAATTTTTGAGGGGTCACTCTTGTTATCATAATCTTTGGTGATAACCTTCACTGCTAAGTAGGGGATTATCTTCATTGTTTGAATCAAACTCCTCTTGATTCCAGGGACCTGTTACTCTGTGTGCACTAGCAAACACATAAGTCCCATACTGTTTATGTCAACAAACTCCAAAACATAAGGAGGCAAATTATTGCACCAACAATCTCCCCCTTTTTGGACGATTGTTGACAAAACAGATAATCATCAAAGTGAAGATAGAGAAGTGAAAAGTAATTCCAACAAGAGTGAATAAGTGTTACTTTGCTCGATGATGAAATAGACTCCCTAGATGTATGCAGGGAAAAGATATGAGATTAATTCTCCTACAAGTATTGAAGTATACATAGGAAATTTCAATCATTCTAGACAATGATTCGCACTGATGACATATAATCCATCGAGATCGTAGTGCTATCATTCATAACTTCCGATAATAATTCCACCTGCAAAACAAATGCTTCAAGAGAAATAGTGCAACAGGTGGCGTTATTAACATTACAGCACATAAGTTTTACAACTTGGAGCAGATAAGCTTAAACTGGAAGTTTCAAATTTGCACGAAACCAAACCAAAGGAAAACAGAAAGCAAATCTATCAAGACTCGATGTAATTCTCCCCCCTTTTGTCAACTAGTGTCAAAAAGATGACGAATAACATGAGTGCAAAAATGCAGAACTTGGTTCACTCGGCGGCATCTCCAGAAGAACTGTCCGAGGTGATTTCGTCTTCGGAAGTGACTGGATTGGCTTCGTCTTCAGCAGCAACGGATTTCCCTTCAGGGATAACAACTTGGGGCTAAGAAGACGAGGGCATATCTGGGGCAGCCTCATGAGGAACACGGGATAGCACATTGCCTTCGGTAGGTTTTACAGTCGGTGAGGTGGCTTCAGACTCTTCAAGCAGTTTGCGAAGCTTGAGATACAGAAGATCAGTGGTTGGCTCACGACCAGGAGGAGGAGGTGTAATCCGATCTTGGAAATCTTCAATGGTGAACCCTTTGTCAATATAATCATAGAGCTCTTGGAGATTGACATTCAGGAGTTGTTTCTGGGTAAATAACTTGTGAAGCAATTTCCATAGCCTCTTCTTGTTTTCATCCGCAATCGGGTGCATGATTCTGGTTCGATTGTTGAGAGCATTTAGCTCGGAGGCGATATGTTCTTTTTCGCGTCGATCCTCAGCGATGTGCTGCAGCAGTAGTTGTTGTGTATGCAAACTGACTTCGAGTTGTGATGGAGGTTGATGCGAAATCTTTTGGTCACGCTGAGGGAGACGTGGCCCATTGAATTGCTTGTGATAATCATGAGGGCTTGACATGGGCGATTTACCTGAAGAAATATCTTCCATGATTTGCAAAGTATCGCGAATAGGAGGTATGAAGCTTTTATGACTTTGCTTCGCCAGATACACTATGCGCATAGTGTGATCAACAACTTTTTGGATCCATGGCGCGGGAACTTTGAGATAGTTTGGATACTGAGAAGAATCCTTCAGAATACGCAGAAACATGTCCTTAACATCGAAGATATACCGCTCAGCGATTGCATAGATAGCATTCCGAAGAACATCTGAGATGGATTTATCTGTATTTATCCCGTCCATAGGGCAAATAGTGTAAGAGAGCATGTGAAATAGTGTCTGATTCTCAAATGTTAGATGCTCAGGTCGGGGAGGACCAGTGTAGTCACGAATCTGTTCTCGATCCATAGTGCACCGAAAAGTTTCATCTGATATGACATCAATGTTGTGCACCCGAATTTCATTGTCACCATGCTCAAACCGAGGGAAATGGAAGTGCGAGGCAAAATCTGTTGAAGTGCATTTGATGCATTTTCCTTCGGTCATCCACTCCATAATCCATTTTGAGCTGTCGGATTCATTACCAGAGATGTACAGAGTAGCATAGAACTGAAGAATAATCTCTCTGTTCCAAGGATGCTCGAATTCGAATATCATGGTGAGGAAGAAATCATCCAGATCTTGCAGCAACTGATTGAAGCAGCCAATGTTTCGCATAGCAGGGATGCCCGGGAATTCATGCGGAAATATCTTTCTACTCTCATAGAGGACCCGAGAGTAATAAATGGCCTATTCCTTTGTCCAAAAGCGAGGCGATTCAGAAGTGCGCGGCTCATCATACGGACTATCTTGAAAGAATCTGGGATGCGCATTCCGATTGATGGAGCTCCTGCGAGAACAAAGGCAGTTCTTCACGAGGGTATGGGTATTTGAATTCGTCTTCAGGTGAGATAAATTCATCGCCATATACAACGGAGTCAGTATGGCGAGTAAAAACAGATTTTTGTTCGGAGGGACCAACATCTGGTATTCTTAGCGCTGTGTCGATAGACAACTTAAGTGGTGATGGAACTGGTGGCATAATCGAGGGAGCTACAGAGGCAGTAGGCAGCAGAGCAGGTTCTTTCACTGTAGGCACTAAGGCCGAATCAAGTACAGGAGGTGGTTGAGGTTGTTCCACTGGAATCTGCTGTTGCTAAGTAGTTGGAGAGGCCGAGACCTTTGGTGATTCATGAGCCGAAGAAACTTGGGGCTTGGAGCGAGGGATTTCACCTTTCTCAGAAATAGTTGGCTGGGATGGAATATCAGCTTGAGCAAGGGAGGCCACAGGCACTAACTCAGTTAGCCTTGGTGAGGGAGCACCATCCAAGTCTTTGACTGGAGGTTGTGAAGGAACAACTAGCTCAGGAGATTTTTCTTTCTGAGACTGAGCCTCTGGGCGATCAGGTGACTTTTTTGTCGGAGCGGGGGGGTATATTTTTCTTCGCAATTTTCTTTCGATGCTTCTTCTTTTGCTGAGCAACTTGATCAATATGGCCTTTGACCAGATCATTGTAGCTAATAACCTGTGCTTGATGCTCATTACAGATCTTGCGAATAATTTCATCTAGATCTATGTGAAAACGCAACCTTCTATTTCGGAGGAGAGTCATGGCACGGTTGATGTCCTTGTAGGAGTCTTCGAGTGCTTTAATGACAAATTTTGAAGAAGCAGTTTTCATTCGACCATCAAGGTCATTCAGTTCGGCAGAAGGAGTATTGATTTCAACTGCATCTTCTCTCATTTCTTGAACAACGGAAGTGGCCTGAGAAATAACTTCAGGAGGGATAGGTAGAGAGTCCACTTCTCCATCGAATGGATTGTCCACAAACTTATCAAGATGTTCCATGATGAACACATGATTATAGTAGTGAGGAGCATCAGACTTGGCGATTGGAGCCGTTTGCACTGGAACTTGCTCGGAAGGAGGTTTAGTAGCCAATGGCCGAATTAATGTAGGAGCATACTTAGTAGCCTTCTCCTTCAGAGCAGTAGCTTGAGGAGCATTTTGCTCGGTAGTAGGCGCCTTGATTTTCTTCAAGTCAAGCTTGGGAATCCGTTCGCCTGGGTTTGAAGTACTCACAGGAGCGTTAACTACCAAATCCTTCAAATTTATAGCATCTGGATGAGGAGTTGTATTCACATGCTGTTGCATAGTGACAGTGGTAGGTGGAGTTTTCCTGGTAGTGATCTTCTTCGGTGGTGCTTCTGGAACCATAGGGACCCGAAGATAAGGCAACACTATTGAAGTGGTGATATTCACTTGCTCGCTGAGGGCAGCAGCAACTTCGTCATTTGTGAGTGGAGGATCATCATCATCCGAAGAATCACTTCTGGCAAATTCATTGGCTGATTCAGTTGTTCTCTTCTTTGGTGCACTCTTGCGCTATGAAGCAGTAGAACTGGGATCATGCTTGCGTTTAGAGCGACCTTCAGATTTTCCTTCGGCCTTTTTCCTCATTACATCTTCTTGGAGAAGGCGACGATTTTCCTCTTCACGAGCCTTTTTCTTTTCTTCCCTCTTAGCTCACTTGATGGCACTTTTATGACACTTAGCAAGCTCATCAGGATATGATTCGGGTGTGCGAAGGGAGGACTCATGAGCATTTGGTGGAGGCGGCGGTCTCTCCTGGGGATCACTTGGTTTTATGAGAGAAATTTCCCGGCAGTCTCCCCATGGTGGATGAAATGCAAAGTTTTGTGCAAACCAAGGATGAACAAATTCATAACTGAACCATTTGCGCAGCCAGTGATGTCGAATCCATTGCAGATGCTTATCCCTCTGCTACTTTGTTTCTCCTGGAACAGTATTATAACGATCATGGGAGATATATTCAGCATTGTTTGTATATGCTTGTCTGCCACCTCTCTTCTTCTTCGGAGCGTTCTCTTCTTGCTCGTCGACATTTTGCTTAGTTCTCTTACGCTTGCTGGTTGATGGTCCTACCATTGGGCCCTTGGCATTCGGAGCTTTGGATTCGTCTGCTGTGCCCAGAACAACATCATCTCCGTCAGCCATGCTCACTGGTCGAGCCGAATCCTCAACTGACTGCATTTACCTGTGAATAGGAATAAATGTGAGGGAAAATGGGGACAGGGTTATGAATGCTCACAGCGAGGTTTTTTGAGAGAGAAAATGTTTTGAAGAAGAATTAGATGCAGACTTTGAGAAATGTTTCGGATGAAAGAAATGTGTAGAACGAACTAGTAGGTTCGAAGAATATACTAGTTAACGTGCTAAGCATTCCATTTGTACGAGACATAACACAAACCCTAGATCTGAATTTTTTTGGATGCGAGGGACTTCTATAAACCACATCCGCACAACTTACCTATCAGTAAAGATATGAGAAAAGCGGTAAATATAGGTAATTTCTACTGCAGACGAACTAGAACAAAATGGATCGAAGAACGAGTTCACACTACACATACCCTAACTCGGTGATGTGTAGCAACTACGGCTGCGCGGGGAGGAAGATGATCCGTGGCAGCGAGGAATGACTTCGGCGACCTCTTTTCGGCAGGAAAGCGGCGAATATGATCGACGGCGTCGAGCTCAAGGTGGAGCAGTGCGGTAGGGCTTCGGAAAGTGACGGTGGCGAAGAGGAGAAGTGGATTTGGGAACGGTGGCGATGCAGTATATATATATATATATATATATTTGATCAGACGGCCACAGTCAAAGGACTATTGCGATTCAACGGTCCAGGTAGAACGGCAGTTGATGAAGAGCACGTGGCAACTGTCATCGAAGGTCGTGGTCCTGACTTGGGCGGGAAACCCCAAATTTTGGACGGCTTTCGCCAAAACGAATTAAGTTCGGAATGAACCTTTAACATGGTCAAGGACACCAGATAAAGTTTCTTTACCAGATAAAATTTGAGCATTCATAACGGAACAACATAGACTGGAAGAGATAGAATAGAGGGAAAACAGGGTCCTAGGTATTTCACTCAGACAAAGAAACACAAACACTAGAGAGAAAAGCTATGAGTGAAATACATTCGGACTAACACAAAATCCTTCAAGTGAAGGGCAACTTAACGAAGGGAAATCGTGGTGGCGTGACCCACAGTATAAGAACTGTATGACCCCAAGCGTCGCACAATTATCGTGGCACTTGGTTAGTCTAGTTCTTCGTTAATGTATTCACTCTCAGAAAGAAAATTTCACTTTGCCGAAATTTTCAAACTGTTCGAGTGTTGTGCACCCATTCATTCTAAGATGTGGAAGTGATGGTACGGGTGCCGAGTCCAGCTTACTGCACATTTGCGGAATCTAGGATATTTAGCTCACACCGTAATTCACAGAATCTTTTCTCATCGAGAGGCTTGGTGAAGATATCAGCGAGATTATCTTTAGTATTGACGTGACTGATAACAATATCCCCTCGAGCAACTTGATCATGAATAAAATGATGGCATATGGCAATATGCTTGGTGCGAGAATGTTGCACTGGATTGTTTGCAATTTTGATCGCACTCCCATTGTCACAGAATAGAGGAATCTTCTTGACCTTGATGCCATAATCCTTCAGAGTCTGCTTCATCCATAATAACTGAGTGCAACACATGCTAGCAGCAATATATTCGGCCTCAGCCGTAGAGAGAGAGACACACAATTCTGCTTCCTTGACGACCAACAAACCAAAGATCTACCAAGGAAATGGCATGTCCCCGAAGTAGATTTCCTGTCAACCCGGTCACCTGCATAATCTGAGTCTGAATATCCAATGAGATCAAACTGTGCTCCCTTAGGATACCATAAACCTAAGGTGGGGGTGTAAGCCAAATATCTCATAATATGCTTGACCGCTTGGTGATGCGATTCTTTAGGTGCAGCTTGAAAACGAGCACACATACAACACTCAACATAATATCGGGTCTGGATGCACATAGGTAGAGAAGAGAACCAATCATCAAATGATGAGCTTTCTGATTGTAATCTTTATCGTACACATCTGTGTCCAGCTGACCATTCGTGGGCATTCGAGTTTTGTAGCCCTTCAATTTGCAATCTTGCATTTTAAACTTCTTCAGATATTTCTCCTGAGCTATGAAAATTCCGTTGTCCTGTTGACATATTTGCAGTCCGAGAAAGAACTTAAGTTCATGCATCATAGACATTTGATATTTCTCGGACATCATTCACCCGAAAATCCATGTTGCAAGCATTGTTAGTATAACCGAAAATAATATCATCAACATAAATTTGACACATGAATAGATCACCATCAATAGCACGAGTGAAAAGAGTGGAATCAGTGGATCCTGGCTTGAACCCTTTGTCGAGCAGAAACCTCTTCAAGGTATCATACCAAGCTCGAGGGGCTTGCTTCAGCCCATATAGAGCCTTTTTTGACCTGAAAACTTTGTTAGGAAACTGAGGATTTTCAAAGCCAGGTGGCTGCTTAACATATACTTCCTCATCAATTTCACCATTAAGGAAAGCACTTTTCACATCCATTTGATAAAGCAGGATATCATTATAGTTTGCATAAGCGAGAAGAATACGAATTGCCTCAAGGCGAGCAACATGAGCATATGTTTCACCGAAATCAATACCTTCTACCTGTGTATACCCTTGAGCGACAAGTCGTGCTTTGTTTCTCACAACAATGACATTTTCATCTTGCTTACTCCGGAATATCCATTTTGTGCTGATGATATTGTGCTTTTTAGGATTTGATTTGTCAACTAATTCCCATACATCATTCAATTTGAATTGCACCAACTCTTCTTGCATGGCATTCATTCAATCGGGATCATTCATGGCTTCCTCATACTTGATAGGTTCTGTCAATGAGACAAAGGAGAAACTGCCACAGTAGTTAGCCAAACGAGTACGAGAATGAGTTGTGGGTCGATAACCTGGATTCTCGAGATCTTCGAGAATTAATGCACGGTCAACTCGATTAGCCACTCGTGGGTGAGGATTTTCATCTTGATGATCATTTTCATTTTCCTCAGCATCAGTATCTGGATGAGCATTTGTGTCGCCATTTTCATCTAGATTGCCATTTGTGTTTGAAGTGGCATTTTCTTCGACAGTGGCTTGGCGTGTTCTGCTTCGAGTCATGGGGGCATCATCATCGGAAGAGTCAGGTACATTTCCTTCAACTGGCCTGACGCTCCCAATGGCCATTTGCCGAATAGCATCCGAAATCGGTGGTTCATCTATCACATTAGGCAGGTGCTCCTTTTGGGAGCCGTTAGATTCATAAAAACGCACATTTACCATTTCCATAACTGTCCCGTGGTGAGAGTTATAGACACGATAAGTATGCGAGTTCGAGCCATAAGCAAGAAGAAAACCTTCATGTGCCTTAGGTGCAAACTTGGAATTATGATTCACGTCACGAATATAGCAAGGTGCACCAAAAACACGTAAATAAGAAACATTTGGTTTCTTGCCAGTGATGAGCTCATATGAAGTTTTCGTAAGGAATTTGTGAAGATAAACACGATTCACAACATGACAAGCAGTGTTAATAGCATCAGCCCATAAGCGAATAGGAGTTTTATACTCGCTGAGCATTGTTCTCGCCATCTTGATGAGAGTTCTATTCTTTCGCTCAACAACTCCATTCTGTTGGGGAGTGTACGCGGCAGAGAACACATGATTTATACCATTTTCGTCGATAAAATCTATGACATCCTGGTTTTTGCTCTTTTTCTTTTTCTGGATTTCATTGCCATTTGATTTGAGTTTGGAGTTTTGAATCAACTCAGTTGGACTTAATCACTTGGGCATGTCCTTGATTTTCACCCAAGTGACTCACCTCTCTCTCAAACACATCATTTCTTCTCTGATATATCCCTCAATGGCCATAGGAATATTTTTCATAAATGAAAAATATTCATTTTCTTCTCTGAAAATCACTTCAGTCACATATGCTCCAAAGCAACCCTCATTTTTCTTGCCCACAAAAATCTAAGAAAATTCCTGAATATTCTTTGGACCTTGGCACACCTCCCTGTGCAAAAAATATTTCATAGTTATTTGGAATATTTTGCTACAGAAAATCTTTTCTGTTCTGGCAGTTTCTACAGGAAGTGCATTTTTCCTTGATCCAATGAAGCTGCAATTTTTAGGGCTTCATTACCCTCCTAAGAAAACCTTAACCACCAAAGATTAGCCCTAAACTCCTTCTAGATCTCTCCCTATTAACCTCACAAGTTTCTGTCCAGAAACTTGCCAGGAAGATACACTCACGCACAGTCGACCTGTGAGCAACTCAAGACCTTGGATCAACCCAAACCATCAAGGACTACACGCCAGACATGAAACTAATGCGCGGTGTGGCATGATGCCAAAGTTCACGCGGTGACCACACGTGTGCATGATGCAAGGATGCTTGTCGACGCGCTCTGGACGCCGCCGACGGCTCTGTTTCGCTCGTGCTCGCTTCCCTGCTCGCCGCACCTTGCCAAACCTCGCCACCATCATCGTCTCGACGCCCTAAACTCCCCCTGGCACTCGCCGATGCCGGAGCTTGCTGCAGCGAGCACGGGCATGACGCGGCCAAGTGTACAGTGCGCCCGTGCCCACTATGCTCGTCGCCACCCGAGCCCTGTGCTCGTCTCCTCCCTCCCAAAGTGGCCGCGTGAGCCATGGCTTCTTCTCCCCCTCTCACTGACACCTCTCGTCGCCGGGCGCCATCTCCAGAGAACTCCGGCGGAGCCCCGAGCCCCTCCGCCCTCGCCTATAAATACAGCCCCTCCCCAGCCTCTCCGAGCACCGCAACACACTCACACAACCACCACGACGCAGTAGATAGCCGCAGCCCGGCCGGGCAGGCCTCTGGCCGCCGTTCCCGACCAGAGTTCGCCGGCGATCCCCTCTGCTGCTTCCCACCTCTCTAGAGCCGCTCGAGCTTGACCAACTCCTCTGACGTGTCTCTGGTGAACCACTGGTGCGTGCTGGTGCAGTTGGAGCCTCTGGAAACGCCCTGCCTCACTAGAATCGCTATCTCCGACGAGCTCCCTCCGCCGACGTCTCTGGAGAAGACCACCGCGACCCGCTCTGTCCACCCCTAGCCATGTTTCGGGTACGTACAGGATCGCCGTAGTCCTGCGCATCCATCCCCCCTCCACGGCGGCAGCTGACATCTCCTCGCCGGAGAAACACCGACGAATCGCCGCCCCTCCTCTGTTTCCCTCCCTCTCTCTCCAAACCTGACAGCGGGGGCCCACTGTCAGCCACTCAGCCACGGCCGAAGCGGTATGAGTGGTGGCGCCCCGCGGGATTACATCTTCGACGTCACCCCCCCTCTATTTTCTTTTTATTTGAATTTAATTCAAATATTGACCAGAAACTTTGACCAGCCATAACTTTTAAACAATAAGTCCAAATGAATTGATTCTTTTTGCATTGTGTTTGTATTGGAATATTCTAGCAGCACACAAAATTTGAGATTTTTCTCTGCTACCTAGAATTTATGGTGAATTTCAGAAGTGTTCTTGATTTTTTCTTTTTTCTGTTTTAATTATTTTTCAGAAGGAGAAGCTTGCTTAGAGGAGAACCAGGAGGAGTGTGACCCTCCTCTGTGCTAAGGCAAGCCACACAAATATTTGCATGGTGTCATTTCAATATTTATGATTTTTTTTTCAACTTGAATATGATTTATTTCATGCATTTAATCATTTAATGAACATTGCTTATGTTAGTTTACTTTGTCATGATTCAAATGCTTAGTTTATAGTAGTGTTTGAATGCATGGACTAGTATGAGGCAGTAGAAGTATTTTTGGAAGAATGGTTATGATTTGGTTATGATCGGTATCATTTTCATATATGAGGTATTGATTTTACTATGTTAATGGCATAACTAAAAATGATGATATTTAAAACCAGTGAAGTTGAAACCAGTGAGCTAAAGTGATTAGTAGTGCAAGTAGAGTGATTCTATGATGTTGATCCGTTTACTTTAGTGCTATGTGGATATAGTGCATGTCAGATAGTTGCATGTTCATGGCATACTATGACTCGAGTGCTTTTATTTCAAGTTAAACCTGATGATAACTCAACTTGAACATAATGTTGATCGGGTCATGGCGCCACTGAATCGAGCTTCCCAGTGCAACCACATTTGCTTTTATGGGAAGGCCTTTATTCGGTCCGTTGTCATGCCTCTGGTCGGTGCCTCCAATGAGGGAAGGTTATGGGCGTGCGGTACCCTGGCCCGGTAAGCAGACATAACCTTGTGTGCCCGTTGTTGTTATGGTACCTTGTCCCCGTTTGGGACCGTTGATTTGTTTTGCCACGACGGTGGCCATTGGATGTCTTTGGTAGACATCGGGGCCACCCATGACTTAGCCCAGAGGGGAGTTGGTCGGAGTGGCCGAGAGAGTGTCATGGCAATGGGAGGGTTCTGTCGGAATGGCGTTGGTCCACCCGAATGGGAGTGCGAGGCCATGGGTTCTGTGGTGTGGGTACAGTGTACTAACCTCTGCAGAGTGTTTATTAAATCTATCGATAGCCACGTCCTAGTTTACGGACACAGCTCGTAAGTCGGTCACACCATGGATCAACATGATTAAGTTAATCTTGCAGACTAACGTTATATGGTTGGCACTGGTTATATGATGAGATTGTGGAGACCATGAAGATGGTCGTGGTTGTGGAAACCAAAGTGTTGGTTTCGTTTGTGATCTGGGAGTGATCACCGTTTGATGATGTTGGATATGAGGTAACCCGTTTGGTAAGAGAGTCCGAGGGACTCGGTGCACAAGTATGATTCACTACATGAGTAGTATGTTGAAGTATTGCATTTAACCTGCTTAATTGTCATAATATTGTTTGCCATTATGCTTATACTTGTTGTGAGCTTGCGAGTACATTCAATGTACTAACCTGGCGTGTCATGCCAGATTTCAGGAAAGTCTTACCAGATCGGAGTGCTTCCCGAGTCTAGATCATGTCCACATCGGTGTCCCTGTGCTATGGAGTTCCGCTTCGTCGTCGTTCCGCTGCCGCATAGTTGTCGTGATCGAGGCCCCTTCATGTTCATTAAATAATGTACATACTGTTCAGCCGCACCGTGTGTGCCGCTTGGCCTCGCTACTTGATGTAATATCGAACTTATGTTTCCGCTAGCATCAATAAAGCGGGTGTATTCTGTACCAAGTTGTTGTGTGTTGCCAAAAGACAAGATCTCTGGGCTGGCAATGCAAGGTAAACCGGTTACTCTGAGCCGGGGTGCCACAATGCTTGGTACCAGAGCCGCACTGACTGTAGGACACGCTAGACCGCCGACACGTTAGTTGACCGATAGCTAGCCTAATTTGAGTGCCGGTAGTGTTTGCATCTGATTGCTGCATTGCATGCACTTGGTTTATTTTTATTTCTAACCGACTAATGGTTGTGAGTGTAGATGGCTCCAGTACCGTATGCGTGCCAGTTGGAGCTGCCAACATACACTTCGCCGCACCTTCTCTGGAGTGTATGGCATCGACTCTACCCTCACGGTGATGACCCAGTGTATCGGGTGTACCGGGAGCGCCTAGCAGACTCAGTGTACGAGTATCACGCAGTGGTTACTTTGCGCAGCAGTTCAGCGTCAGGCTCTTACACTCGTTCTTCTAGGAGTGGTTTCGCTTCTACCCCCGCTCAGGCTGTCCAGTTTGCTGCGTTTGAGATCCTCGTTGAGCTACGCTATAACGAGATCCAGATGCAGACCCACCTAGGTTTTTACTACTATCCATCCCTGCACGATGATGGTCGTGTCCGCTTTCCTATCATTGATCCGGCGGCTGATAGCGCTACTAGCCACCTTTCCCGCTACATCACTGCTAGTTATCTTCTGATTCACGAGCTGGCTCGAGAGCTGACTCATGCTCGCACTGCTTTAGTGTCCGCTAGGTCCTATCCCACTCCACCTTCCATGGGATTTACTCCCTATATCGCACCAGTTTCTAGCTCGCCCGTTACCCCGGTTACTCCTTCGAGTAGCTCGGGCACCTCAACTGTGACTCCCCACAGTGCCCCTGCCGAGTGGGCTTCCCTTCTCGCTACTCCTGCAGCCCCTATGCTCCAGCCTCATCCCGCACCTGCTCCTTAGGGAGAGCTCTCGAGGCAGCGTCAACGTGTCACCTTTAACCCCGAGGTTTCCGTTAACGTCGTCAGTTCAGGATCTGAGTCCAGCTGAGGAGAGGACCCAGCAGGACCGGCAGAGAACTAGATCGTCAGAGTATCTGTAGTTGTCATGATGTTGATGTACGGATGTAGTCGTACGTGTCATGATGTTTTGTTTCATGTATGAGTGTAGTCGAACCCGTCATGATGTTTCCCTTTCATGTATGAGTCTATGTATAATTATGTTGGAACTTTTTATTATTCGCTTTGGTTTTTGCTGCTTTCTTTCGGGTTTGTCGCTTGCTTTTCTTCCCATTTTTGGATGTTGCTCATCTCGGTTGCTTTATATTGGGAAAAACAAACAATAGGATGACGCGGGGAGGCAGTAGCAGTCACGCTTGTGAGTATGTCCCTGTTCATCGCTCGGCAAGACAGGCAGGACATTCCCTCGAGCCGTATCCCTCCACCACCGCCTCCACCGCCACATCCACCATCCACTGAACAAATCATGCACATGTTCGAAGAAAGAAGGAACAACGATCTGATTGAGCTGTCAAAAAGTTTGCAAGCTATGGTTGGGCAGAATGGAAATCAGAATGGCCATCACTCCAAACTGTCAGACTTTCAGAGGACTAAGCCTCCCAGTTTCAGTCAAGTTATCAATCCTTTAGAAGCCGATGATTGGTTGTGGACTATTGAGAAGAAGCTTGAGATTGCTCGCACTGAGGAAGCCGACAAAGTTCCGTTTGCTACACACTATCTTGAGGGAGCTGCCGCTATATGGTGGGATAATGTTAAAGCTATGTGGCCTGCGGACGATGAAATCACTTGGGCTAAATTCAAGGACCATTTCCGCAAGTACCATATTCCCGCCGGTATTATGAAGGTCAAGCAGCGTGAATTCCTCGCTCTCACCCAAGGAAGCCTGTCAGTAAGTGAGTATCTGCATAAGTTCAACCATTTGGCCCGTTATTCTCTCTATGATGTGGCTACGAAAGAAAGGAAGATCGACAGATTTCTTGGAGGACTGAATCAACACCTCAGATGCACTCTCAGTATGTTCGATTGTCCGGATTACCAGACTCTGGTAAACAAAGCCCTCATTGCAGAAAGAGAACACAAGCTCGTGCACGACAATAAGCCCTCTAATAATGACCATAAGCGCAAATTCGAGCCTAAGAAGGATGGACCGCCAGTGCAGAAGGCTCGTACCTGGCAGCAGACTCAGGTTGAGTACAAGCCCAATTGGCAGCAGAACGTTAACAAGACCACTACCCAAGTCAAGAATGTCGTGACCAGCCCGGTACACGAAGAGTGTCAGCATAACAATTCGTGTTTTAATTGTGGGCAAACCGGACATTATGCAAGGCAATGCCCCAAGAGCGGCAAGTCAAATGCTCCATTCAAGCCACAAGTCAACCATATGGGACCATACCCTGGCCAGAAGACCATCCAAGGGCAAGTTCACCACCTCTACGTAGATGAAGCCCAAGAGGACGCAGAAGTCATCATTGGTATGTTTCCTGTTAATAGCATACCTGCAATAATTTTGTTTGACTCTGGGGCTTCCCACTCTTTTATTTCGCGGAGTTTTGTTGCCCAAAACAAGTTTTCTTGCTCGATTTTGGGAAAGAGTATGATGGTACAATCCCCGGGATCCGTGCTCAAAAGCAATCTGGTCTGCCGCAATTTGGAGATTGACATCAAGGGGGTCATCTTCCCAGCTTCTTTGGTAGTCATCGAGTCTTCCAAGTTGGATATTATTTTGGGAATGAATTGGTTGACCCAACATCAAGTATACATCAACTGTGCGACCAGAGAAGTCACATTGACAAGTCGGGAAGGTCAGACTACAAAATTCTTTGCTTGAAGAAGCATACCCAAGAAAGACATGGTCTTCACAGCTGTAGCTGAAGAATTGGATCTAATTCATCGTGAGTTTCCAGATGTATTTCCTGAGGAATTACCAGGAATGCCGCCAGACCGAGAGCTTGAGTTTGCAATTGACCTTGTGCCCGGAACCACACTGTTATACAAGAAGTATTATCGGATGCCTTCCTCAGAATTAGTTGAATTAAAAAACAGCTTGATGAGATGCTTCAGAAAGGATACATCCGTCCAAGCTCTTCACCATGGGGATCACCCACAATATTCGTGGACAAGAAAGATGGCAGTCTCCGAATGTGTGTGGATTACCGTCAGTTGAATGATGTCACTATCAAGAACAAATATCCGCTTCCAAGAATTAATGATTTGTTCGATCAACTCAGCGGGGCAAAAGTATTCTCCAAAATTGATTTGAGGACCGGATATCACCAACTCAAAATCAAGAAGGAAGATATTCCTGAGACCGCATTCACCACTCGATACGGTCTTTACGAATATACGGTCATGTCATTTGGCCTCACCAACGCCCCCGCTTTCTTCATGCATATGATGAATAAAGTATTCATGGACTTCTTGGATAAGTTTGTGGTGGTCTTCATTGATGACATCCTCATATACTCAAAAGGTGAAGAAGAGCACAAGGGACATCTCAGAGCAGTCTTGCAAAGACTCCGTGACCACCAGCTATATGCGAAATTCAGCAAATGTGAATTTTGGCTCAAGCAAGTCGGATTTTTGGGGCATGTTCTTTCAGCAAAAGGCATAGCCGTGGACCCAAGCAAAGTGAAGGACGTGCTTGATTGGACAGCACCCACGACTGTAACTGAGATCCGGAGTTTTCTTGGACTAACTAGATACTACCGTCGATTCATCGAAGGTTTCTCCAAGATTGCCAAGCCAATGACAGAACTCCTCAAGAAAGATAAGAAATTTGCATGGACTGAGGTCTGTGAGAAAAGCTTCAATGAGTTAAAGACCAGATTGACGACAGCACCTGTGTTGACCCTCCCAGACATCTATCGCAGCTTTGATGTATACTGTGATGCATCCAGGAGAGGTATTGGATGTGTACTCATGCAAGATGGCAAGGTTGTAGCATACGCATCTCGACAGCTACGGCCCCATGAAGGGAACTACCCCACCCATGATTTGGAATTGGCAGCAGTTGTGCACACATTAAAATTTTGGAGGCATTACCTCATTGGCAAGAGATGTCAGATATTTACCGACCACAAGAGTTTCAAGTATATATTCACAGAACCGGACCTGAACCTCCGATAGTGAAGATGGCTCGAATTGGTCAAGGATTATGACCTTGGAATAAATTACCATCTCGGTAAGGCCAACGTGGTTGCTGATGCCCTCAGTCGCAAGCCTGCCAACCTGAATGCCTTAATGGAGTCCTTGCCTCCCGAACTCCAAGAAGAGATTGCTCAACTTAACTTGGTTATTGTTGATGCTGGCCTTGCCAATATATTGGAAGTTACTCCTACCCTCAAGGAAGAGATCCGCATGGCCCAGCAAGATGACTCAGTCCTGCAACACCATGTCAAGCGTATGCAAGAAGGCAAGACCCAGGATTTCTCTAAGGATGAGCAAGGTACTCTAAGGTTTCGAGGACGGATTTGCGTACCTGAGCAAGCAGACCTGAGAAAGAAGATCTTGACAGAAGTGCATGAATATTCGTACTCGATCCATCCAGGATGTACCAAGATGTATGAAGACCTTCGTCAGGCATTTTGGTGGGATGGAATGAAGAAGGACATCGCCTATTTTGTCGCTTGTTGCGATATATGCAACAAAGTGAAGGCGGAACATCAGAAACCCGCTGGACTTCTTCAACCATTGCCTGTTCCACAATGGAAGTGGGACAATGTCTGCATGGATTTCGTCACAGGTCTACCAAGGACTCACCAAGGCAATGATGCAGTATGGGTTGTGGTGGACATGCTGACAAAGGTAGCTCACTTCATTCCCATCCGAACCACCTATCGAGCCGATCAACTCACACAGCTATATGTGTCCAGAATCGTCAGTTTGCATGGAGTGCCAAGGACTATCACCTCCGACAGAGGTTCTCTCTTTACCTCCGCGTTCTGGTCACGTCTCCATCAAGCTTTGGGGACTACACTAAAGTACAGCATAGCCTATCATCCTCAGACAGACGGGCAGACTGAGCGAGTAAATCAAATACTTGAAGATATGCTCCGAGCATGTGCTTTGGCCCAAGGACCCAAGTGGGAAGATTGTCTGCCTTATGCTGAGTTCTCCTACAACAACAGTTTCCAGACCAGCCTGAAGATGTCACCATATGAAGCTCTGTATGACCATAAGTGCCGCACTCCGCTAAACTAGGCTCAAACCGGAGATAGCCGTATTTTTGGAACCGACTTAATGATGGAGGCTGAAAAGAAAGTCAAGGAGATCTGAGATAGACTGCAACTGGCTAAGTCCCGACAAAAGAGCTACTATGACTCAAAGTACTGTCAGATCAGTTTTGAACCCGGAGAGTATGTGTACCTCCGAGTCACACCCATGAAAGGAGTCAAGAGGTTTCAGACCCGAGGAAAACTTGCACCTTGATATATTGGTCCGTTCCCAGTTATGTCCAAAGTTGGTACAGTTGCTTATCAGTTGGAACTGCCACCGGAATTGTCAAAAGTGCACAATGTGTTACATGTCTCACAGCTGAGAAGGTGTATCTCACCACCCGAGAAAAGGACTGATATGGCAGAGATAGAGCTTGCTAAGGATTTAACCTATGAGGAGAAACTCCGAATATTGGATGAGACAGAAAGAGTCACTCGCAGTAAGGCGATAAAATTTTATAAGGTACAGTGGAAGCATCACACCAAGGAAGAAGCAACTTGGGAAAGAGAGGACTTTTTAAGAGAAGTCTATCCAGAATTGTTTTCCCGAGCAACCGAATCTCGAGGACGAGATTCATCCTAAGTGAGGGAGGTTTGTGACATCCAGGTTTTTGCTCTTTTTCTTTTTCTGGATTTCATTACCATTTGATTTGAGTTTGGAGTTTTGAATCAACTAAGTTGGACTTAATCACTTGGGCATGTCCTTGATTTTCACCCAAGTGACTCACCTCTCTCTCAAACACATCATTTCTTCTCTAATATATCCCTCAATGGCCATAGGAATATTTTTCATAAATGAAAAATATTCATTTTCTTCTCTGAAAATCACTTCAGTCACATATGCTCCAAAGCAACCCTCATTTTTCTTGCCCACAAAAATCTGAGAAAATTCCTGAATATTCTTTGGACCTTGGCACACCTCCCTGTGCAAAAATATTTCATAGTTATTTGGAATATTTTGCTACAGAGAATCTTTTCTGCTCTGGCCAGAAACTGCAGTTTCTACAGGAAGTGTATTTTTCCTTGATCCAATGAAGCTTAAATTTTTAGGGCTTCATTACCCTCCTAAGAAAACATTAACCACCAAAGATTAGCCCTAAACTCCTTCTAGATCTCTCCCTATTAACCTCACAAGTTTCCGTCCAGAAACTTGCCAGGAAGATACATTCCCGCACAGTCGACCTGTGAACAACTCAAGACCTTGGATCAACCCAAACCATCAAGGACTACACGCCAGACATGAAATTAATGCACGGCGTGGCACGATGCCAAAGTTCACGCGGTGACCACGCGTGTGCATGATGCCAGGATGCTTGTCGACGCGCTCTGGACGCCGCCGATGGCTCTGTTTTGCTCGCGCTCGCTTCCCCGCTCGCCGCACCTTGCCAAACCTCACCACCATCATCGTCTTGACGCCCTTAACTCCCCCTGGCGCTCGCCGACGTCGGAGCTCGCCGCAGCGAGCACGGGCACGACGTGGCCAAGTGTATAGTGTGCCCGTGTCCACTGTGCTCGTCGCCACCCGAGCCCTGTGCTCGTCTCCTCCCTCCCAAAGTGGCCGCGTGAGTCACAGCTTCTTATCCCCCTCTCACTGACACCTCTCGTCGTCGGGCGCCATCTCCAGAGAACACTGGCGGAGCCCCGAGCCCCTCCTCCCTCGCCTATAAATACAGCCCCTCCCAAGCCTCTCCGAGCACCGCAACACACTCACACAACCACCACGACGCAGTAGATAGCCGCAGCCCGGCCGGGCACGCCTCTGGCCGCCGTTCCTGACCGGAGTTCGCCGGCGATCCCCTCTGCTGCTTCCCACCTCTCTAGAGCCGCTCGAGCTCGACCAACTCCTCCGGCGTGTCTCTGGTGAACCACTGGTGCAGTTGGAGCCTCTGGAAACGCCCTGCCTCACCGGAATCGCCATCTCCGACGAGCTCCCTCCGTCGACGTCTCTGGAGAAGACCACCGCGACCCGCTCCGTCCACCCCTAGCCATGTTTCGGGTACGTACAGGCTCACCGTAGTCATGCGCATCCATCCCCCTCCCCTCCACGGCGGCAGCCGACCTCTCCTCGCCGGAGAAACACAGGCGAATCGCCGCCCCTCCTCTGTTTCCCTCCCTCTCTCTCCAAACCTGACAGCAGGGGCCCACTGTCAGCCACTCAGCCGCAACCGAAGCGGTATGAGTGGTGGCGCCCCACGGGATTACGTCTTCGACGTCACCCCCCCTCTGTTTTCTTTTTATTTGAATTTAATTCAAATATTGACAAGAAACTTTGACCAGCCATAACTTTTAAACCATAAGTCCAAATGAATTGATTCTTTTTGCATTGTGTTTGTATTGGAATATTCTAGCAGCACACAAAATTTGAGATTTTTCTCTGCTGCCTAGAATTTCTGGTGAATTTCAGAAGTGTTCTTGATGTTTTCTTTTTCCTGTTTTAATTATTTTTCAGAAGGAGAAGCTTGCTTAGAGGAGAACCAGGAGGAGTGTGACCCTCCTCTGTGCTAAGGCAAGCCACACAAATATTTGCATGGTGTTATTTCAATATTTATAAATTTTTTAAACTTGAATATGATTTATTTCATGCATTTAATCATTTAATGAACATTGCTTATGTTAGTTTACTTTGTCATGATTGAAATGCTTAGTTTACAGTAGTGTTTGAATGCATGGACTAGTATGAGGTAGTAGAAGTATTTTTGGAAGAATGGTTATGATTTGGTTATGATCGGTATCATTTTCATATATGAGGTATTGATTTTACTATGTTAATGGCATAACTAAAAATGATGAGATTTAAAACCAGTGAAGTTGAAACCAGTGAGCTAAAGTGATTAGTAGTGCAAGTAGAGTGATTCTATGATGTTGATCCGTTTACTTTAGTGCTATGTGGATATAGTGCATGTCAGATAGTTGCATGTTCATGGCATACTATGACTCGAGTGCTTTTATTTCAAGTTAAACCTGATGATAACTCAACTTGAACATAATGTTGTTCGGGTCATGGTGCCACTGAATCGAGCTTCCCAGTGCAACCACATTTGCCTTTATGGGAAGGCCTTTATTCGGTCCGTTGTCATGCCTCTGGTCGGTGCCTCCAATGAGGGAAGGTTATGGGCGTGCGGTACCCTGGCCCGGTAAGCAGACATAACCTTGTGTGTCCGTTGTTGTTATGGTACCTTGTCCCTGTTTGGGACCGTTGATTTGTTTTGCCACGACGGTGGTCGTTGGATGTCTTTGGTAGACATCGGGGCCACCCATGACTTAGCCCAGAGGGGAGTTGGTCGGAGTGGCCAAGAGAGTGTCATGGCAATGGGAGGGTTCTGTCAGAATGCGGTTGGTCCACCCGAATGGGAGTGCGAGGCCATGGGTTCCGTGGTGTGGGTACAGTGTACTAACCTCTACAGAGTGTTTATTAAATCTATCGATAGCCACGTCCTCGGTTACGAACACATCTCGTAAGTAGGTCACACCATGGATCAACATGATTAAGTTAATCTTGCACACTAACGTTATATGGTTGGCACTGGTTATGTGATGAGATTGTGGAGACCATGAAGATGGTCGTGGTTGTGGAAACCAAAGTGTTGGTTTCGTTTGTGATCCGGGAGTGATCACTGTTTGATGATGTTGGTTACGAGGTAACCCATTTGGTAAGAGAGTCCGAGGGACTCGGTGCACAAGTATGATTCACTGCATGAGTAGTATGTTGAAGTATTGCATTTAACCTTCTTAATTGTCATAATATTGTTTGCCATTATGCTTATACTTGTTGTGAGCTTGCAAGTACATTCAATGTACTGACCTAGCGTGTCATGCCAGATTTAAGGAAAGTCTTACCGGATCGGAGTGCTTCCCGAGTCTAGATCGTGTCCACATCGGTGTCCCTGTGCTATGGAGTTCCGCTTCGTCGTCGTTCCACTGCTGCGTAGTTGTCATGATCGAGGCCCCTTCATGTTCATTAAATAATATACATACTATTCAGCCGCACCGTGTGTGCCGCTTGGCCTCGCTACTTGATGTAATATCGAACTTATGTTTCCGCTAGCATCAATAAAGCGGTTGTATTCTGTACCAAGTTGTTGTGTGTTGCCAGAAGACAAGATCTCTAGGCTGGCAATGCAAGGTAAACCGGTTGCTCTGAGCCGGGGTGCCACAGAATCTTCGATATGAGTATTTTTCAACTCAGGACCATTGTCACTTCTGACATGCTTAATTCGCACATCATATTCATTTTGGGCCTTCTTGGCGCATCTTTTGAAGATGTCTTTGGTGTAGGTTTTGTCTTCAAGAAAGAATACCCAAGTGTAACGAGAGAAATCATCAACAATAACCAGACCATAATGACTGCCCCCGAAACTTGCATAGTATTGAGGACTGAATAAATCCATATGAAGAATTTCCAGAGGACTTGTTGTGGTCATGGCAGTTTTTGACGGATGATGCTTCTTGGCCAATTTACCGGCCTCACACGCACCACAGAGACGATTCTTGTCGAATTTTACATCAGAATGCCACGAAGATGATTTTTCTTCACGAGAGTTTGCAAATTTCTCATACCTGCATGACCAAGTCTTCGGTGCCACAACCATCCTTTGGTTGCTTTTGCAAGCAAACAAGTTTGGACCGAGGGACCCTTAGAGAAATCCACAATATATAAATCACCCTTTCTATTTCCATCGAAGACGAAGGAATTGTCAGAGGCCATAAATACGATGCATTTGGATATAGAAAATAGAACTAGCATGCCTAGATCACAAAGCTTGCCAACAGACATGAGATTGAATCCAAGAGACTGAACAAGTAAAACATCATCAACGTTCTTGTCTTTGGATATAGCAATTTTACCTAACCCAATTACCTTTCCTTTGTTGTTGTTACCAAAAGTAATATACTTCTGAGATGAAGCAGTTAAGTTGGGGTCGACAAACAACGACTTGTCTCCGGTCATATGACTAGTGCATCCACTATCCATTATCCATTTGGTACACCCGAAGACATAGTCCTGCAGAGGAATTAGGCTTTCTTAACCACCCACGTCTTTGCAGGTTGCTTCGAAACAAGAGAGCGAGCATGATGTGATTTCTTTCGATAACCATAATTGTTACTCGAAGAAGTACGAGCATAATCGAAAGAATAGGCATTGAAATTCTTTCCAGACGAATGAGTATAGTGGTTGAATGAGGTATGCATGCACTCATTCTGTCAAACTTTTGTAAGGAAGTAACGAGCATTTTCTGCCTGTGTGGTTAGTACAGTCGTAATAGGCAGTGTGTCGGTGTCAAAACTGGCGGATCTCAGGTAGGGGGTCCCGAACTGTGGACCTTGGATCGATGGGGAACAATAGACGTGGGACACGATGTTTACCCAGGTTCGGGCCCTCTCTAAGAGGTAAAACCCTACATCCTGATTGATTATATTGCTTGTGTAAGAGGAGGTTACAGAGTAGATCTACCACGAGATTAGATGAACTAAACCCTAACTAGTAGTCGGTTATTGTTCTTCTAGCCTCTACAGACTAAGCCCCCTGGTTTATATAGACACTAGGGGTACTAGGGTTTACAGATAGTCGGTTACACCAAGGAAACATCGGATCTTCCATCTTGACTTGGGGTACACACCAAGGCACAAAAGGTCTTTGGTCCGGATATGGTGCAGCCCAACAGTCCGGACCATGTGAGATGAGCCGGCACCCCAAGGAGCCCCTAGTCCAAGACTCCCTTAGTATCCCCCGAACTAGCCTTCAACGTCGGCTTCTTATAACTCCCAAGACTGTAGGCTCCAGCTTGCAGGCGAGTTCCCTTTTTCCCGATTACTTGGAATGATTCTCCTCCAGTTAAGCCTTAGAATAGTACTTGATTTAGTTCGACCATACGCCGAGTCGTATCCGGACTCTGAACTATCTGCTTTACTTAGCCTTGAAGGCCAACCGTTCGAATGCGAACAATATCTTTGACTGACAACTTTTAGGCGAAGGGTCGCATCCGGTCATAAACATGAAGACTCAATACGCGACTCGAGGCCGCTCCTTTGCTGACACATCCCTTCAAGGTGGATATCGTGTCCCATTTTTTAAGGGATTTGATCAATGATTCACAGTATCCCACTCGCGCATAATGCTACGCTACGAGTATATCGGGAAGAGGCGATGTGGGTGATGTCGCTTGAACTACGTCGGTGTTTCCCTAAAGAAGAAGGGATGATGCAGCATAGCTACGATAGGTATTTCCCTCAGTTATGAAACCAATGTATCAATCCAGTAGGAGAACCAAGCAACACTATGTAAACGGTACGTGCACACAAAGAACAAATACTTGCAACCCGACGATTAGGAGGGGTTGTCAATCCCTCTACGGGTAACGGTGCCAGAAATTGTCAAGTTGACGGGATAAAAATTGTGTAGATTGGATAAATAGATCTCGATAAAATGCGAAATAAAATAAATGACAAAAAGGTGCAGCAAGGTATTTTTGTGTTTTTGGAATAATAGATTTGAAAACAAAAGCAAATAAAAATAGATCTCAAAGCAAATATGATAAAGAATAGACCCGGGGGCCGTAGATTTCACTAGTGGCTTCTCTCGAGAAAATAGCATACGGTGGGTAAACAAATTACTGTTGGGCAATTGATAGAAGATTGAATAATTATGACGATATCTAGGCAATGATCAATATATAGGCATCACGTCCAAGATTACTAGACCGACTCCTGCCTGCATCTACTACTATTACTCCACACATCGGCCGCTATCCAACATGCATCTAGTGTATTAAGTTCATGGAGAAACGGAGTAATGCAATAAGAACGATGACATGATGTAGATGAGATCTATTCATGTAGGAATAGTCCCCATCTTGTTATCCATAATAGCAACGATACATGCGTGTCTTGCTGCCCCTTCTATCACTGGGAAAGAACACCGCACGATCGAACCCATCACAAAGCACCTCTTCCCATGGCAAGAAAAATCGATCTAGTTGGCCTAACTAAACCAAAGACTCAAAGAAGAAATACGAGGCTATAAGTAATCATGCATATAAGAGATCAAAAGAAGACTCAAATAACTTTCATGGATATAGATATGATCATAAACTCAAAGTTCATCGGATCCCAACAAACACACCACAAAAAAAAAGAGTTACATCAAATAGATCTCCAAGAGACCATTGTATTGAGAATCAAAAGGGAGAGAGGAAGCCATCTAGCTACTGCCTACGGACCCGTAGGTCTATGATGAACTACTCACGCATCATCGGAGAGACACCAATGAGGATGATGAACCCCTCTATGATGGTGTCTATATTGGATCTCGTGGTTCTGGAACTTGCGGCGGCTAGAATTGTGTTTTGTCGACTCCCCTAGGGTTTCTGGAATATTTGGGTATTTATAGGGCGAAGAGGCGGTGTGGGAGGCCACCGAGGTGGGCACAACCCACTAGGGCGTGCCTGCGCTCCTGGGCGCGCCCTGGGGGTTGTGCTCCCCTCGGGCCTCCCCTCTGGTACTTCTTTGGCCCATCTTGTGTCTTCTGGTCCAAAAAAATTCTCCAAAAAGTTTCGCTGCGTTTGGACTCCATTTGGTACTGATATTCTGCGAAGTAAAAAACAAGCAAAAAACAACAACTGGCACTGGGCACTATGTCAATAGGTTAGTCCCAAAGAATGATATAAAGTTGCTATAAAATGATTGTAGAACATCCAAGAATGATAATATAACATCATGGAACAAGCAAAAAATTATAGATACCTTGGAGACGTATCAGCATCCCCAAGTTTAATTCCTACTCGTCCTCGAGTAGGTAAATGATAAAAACAGAATTTTTGATGTGGAATGCTGCCTAACATGTTCATCACATATTCTTTTCTTTTGTAGCATGGCCATTTGGACTTTTATATGGTTCAAAGCAATAGTCTAGTTTTGACATGAAGATTTCAATACTCAAGCATATCAACAAGCAAACATGTCTTTCAAAATATCAACACTAAAGAAAGTTGTCCCTAGCCCATCATGCTCAATCATTGATCCATTCATGAAACACACTCGCATATTAGCTACATCCAATGCTCAAGTACGATCATAGTGCCCCTCAGTTGGTGCTTTATAAGAGAAGATGGAGACTAAAATAAAAATAAAAATTACATAAAGTAATTAGATAGGCCCTTCGCAGAGGGAAGTAGGGATTTGTAGAGGTGCTAGAGCTCAAAGCTTAAATTGAGAGATAAATTTTTTGAGAGGCATAATTTTCCCGTCAATGAAAACGACCGAGTAATTCCCAACACTTTCCATGCTAGATATATCATAGGCGGTTCCCAAACAGAAAATAAAGTTTATTCCTTTTTCCACCATTCTTTCACAATCCATGGCTAGCCGTATCCACGGGTGCCTTCCATACCAACACTTTCCAAGGAATTTATTATTTGACAACATAAAGTAAATTTCTTTTTCATTTCGGGATTGGGCATCCCTATTACCACCGCACTCTCGTGCAATGACAAGTGAATAAACTCTCATCTTGAGAATAACACATCTAGCATGGAAAATATTGGCCACCCCCTGCCGCTTCATGAGCGGTACGGACACACAAAAAGGAAATTTATTTTGAAAATTAGAGATGACACATACAAATTTGCTTAGAACGGCATGAAAATACCGCATATAGGTAGGTATGGTGGACTCATATGGCAAAACTGGGTTTAAAGATTTTGGATGCACAAGTAGTATTTCTACTTAGTACAAGTGGAGGCTAGCAAAAAGATTGAGAAGCAACCAACCAAGAAACGAAAAATCACATAAGCGAGCATAAAGCATAACTAACACCGAATAATGCACCACAAGTAGGATATAATTTCATTGCATAAGTATTGACTTTCGTGCTTGCATAGGGAATCACAAACCTTAACACCAATATTCTTACTAAAGCATAATTACTCACCAACATGGCTCACATATCACTATCATCATATCTCAAAACTATTACATAGAATCAAGTTTATTTTGTTCAATGATCTTTATGAAAGTTTTTATTATATCCCTCTTGAATATCTATCACTTTGGGACTAATTTCATATATTGCAATTTCTTTTGACAAGCTCAAACAAATCTAAGTGAAGAACATGAGCATAAATTTTTTTGCCTCTCAAAATAATATAAGTGAAGCATGAGAGAATTTCTTAAAAAAAATACTAACTCTCAAATTAATCTAAGTGAAGCATGAGAGCAATTTCTTCAAAAATAATAAAGCACACCGTGCTAAAAAAGATATAAGTGAAGCACTAGAGCAATTCCAAAGCTAATTTTTTAAGTGAAGCATATAGAGCAATTCTAACAAATCATAGCATAATTTTGGCTCTCTCAAATAGGTGTGTCCAGCAAGGATACTTGTGACGAATTAAAAAGCAAAACAAGCAAAGACTAATATAATACAAGACACTCCAAGCAAAACTCATGATATGTGACGAATAAAAATATAGCTCCAAGTAAAATACCGATGGTCGTTAGAAGAAAGAGGGGATGCCTTCCGGGGCATCCCCAAGCTTAGGCTCTTTTCACTCCTTATTCCTTCATCCATCGTGATGTCACCCAAAACTTGAAAACTTCAATCACACAAAACTTAACAAAACCTTCGTGAGATCCGTCAGTATAAGAAAACCAATCTTTACTTTAAGTACCGTTGAAAACCCATTCAAATTTTGTTATTGCATTATATATACTGTATTCTAACTTTACCATGGCTTATACCCCCTGATACAATCCATAGATTCATCAAAATAAGCACACAATGCAAAGAAAACAGAATCTGTCAAAAATAGAACAGTCTGTAAAGATGCGAACTGTTCTCATAATTCTGTAACTCCAAAAATTCTGAAAAATTAGGACAACATAGGCAATTTTTATATCAATCTTTTGTAGAAAAAAAATTCCGTCGCTTCTGTGAATTTAAACAATTCTGTTACTGGACGCAAAAGTTTCTGTTTTTCAACAAGATCAAATCAACTATCACCAAAGCTATCCCAAAGGCTTTACTTGGCACAAACACTAATTAAAACATAAAAAAACACAATCATAATAGAGGCATAATTGTGCAAACACTCCAGAACAGAAAGAAAAAGGCAAAAATAAATTTTATTCATTGGGTTGCCTCCCAACAAGCGCTATTGTTTTATGCCCCTAGCTAGGCATAATGCACAGATTCAAGTATTGTCATCTTTAGTTTTAGATCCATAGGATGCCCTCATGATTGATTTATGGTGGCTTAATTCTTGTTCTAGGGAAATGTTCCATACCCTTTCTTAGTGGAAATTGAAATTTATATTGAGTTCTTTCATATCAATCATGGCACCAATAGTACGTAAAAACGGTCTACCAAGAATAATTGGACAAGACAGATTGCAATCAATATCAAGAACAATAAAATCTATGGGCACATAATTTCTATTTGGAAGAATAATAACATCATTAATTATTCCCATAGGCTTTTTAATAGTAGAATCTGCCAAGTGCAAATTAAGAGAACATTCTTCAATATCGGTAATACTAAGCACATCACATAAAGATTTCGGAATTGTGGAAACCCTAGCACCCAAATCACATAAAGCAAAACACTCATAATTTTTAATCTTGACTTTGATAGTAGGTTCCCATTCATCATGTAATTTTCTAGGAATTGAAATCTCTAACTCCAACTTTTCTTCCTAAGCTTTCATCATGGCATCTACGATATGTTTAATAAAAGCTTTATTTTGTTCATAAGCATGGGGTGAATTTATCATAGATTGCAACAAAGAAATACATTCAACCAAAGAGCAATTATCATAATTAAAGTCTTTGTAATCCAAAAGAGTGGGCACATCACTAGTTAAAGTTTTGACCTCTCCAAACCCACTTTTATCAATTTTTTCATCAAGATTTTCACCCTCCGAATCATCGGGATGCCTTCTAACTGAAGTTGACTCTTCTTCAGTCCCTTTATCATCAATTTTAATTTTACTAAACAAGGAATCAATAGAAGAAACACCATTCACTTTAAGATCTTCATCATTTCTATGAAAGCAATCACTAGAAAACGCTCTTTCTAAAAATTCTCTTTTAGCTCTAAGCATAGCGGTTCTTTTCTTACTTTCATCCATAGAAACATATAAAGCTTTAATTGATTCATCAACCTTGGGTACAAAAATTTTCAACTTGAGATTTTTGACATCGTGAATAATTCTATCATGCTTCTAGACATATCATCAATCTTATTCAACTTTTCTTCTATTGTAGTATTGAAAACTTTTTAAGCATTGATAAATTCTTTAATATCATTCTCAAGATTAGAGGTGTTACTATTATTATTGTCAGAATAATTACCATAGGAATTACCCTAGTTATTAGAGGAATTTCCAGGAAAAGGCCTAGGATTAAAATTACCTCTATAAGCATTGTTATTAAAATTGTTTCGCAAGACAAAGTTCACATCTACGGGATCACTATTTTGCTCAATTAAAGTAGACAAAGGCACATCATTAAGATCAATAGGAGCACTTTTATTAGCAGCCAATCTCATAAGAGCATCAACTTTTTCACTCAAAGTACTAATTTCTTCCACCGAATTAACCTTTTTACTAGTAGGTGCTCTTTCGGTATGCCATAATATTATCAAGTAATTTAGTAGCTTCAACCAAAGTAATTTCCATAAAAGTACCACCCGCGGCGGAATCTAAAAGATTTCTAGAAACAAAATTCAATCCCGCATAAAATTTTTGTATGATCATCCAAAGATTTAAACCATGAGTAGGACAATTTCTTAGCATCAACTTCATTCTTTCCCAAGATTGTGCAACATGTTCATGCTCAAGTTGCTTAAAATTCATGATTTGAGTTCTAAGAGAAATAATTTTCATGGGCAGAAAATACTTAGTAATAAAAGCATCTTTGCACTTATCCCAAGAATCAATACTATTCCGAGGCAAAGAAGAAAACCAATTTTTGCATGATCCCTCAAAGAGAAAGGAAATAATTTCAACTTCACAATATCATTGTCCACATCTTTTTTCTTTTGCATATCGCACAATTCTATGAATGTGTTTAGATGGGACGTGGCATCCTCATTAGGAGTACCGGAAAATTGGTCTTTCATAACAAGATTCAACAAAGCGGCATTAATATCACAAGATTCCGCACTAGTGGCAGGAGGAGCAATCGGTGTGCTAATAAAATCATTGTTATTGGTATTGAAAAATCACACAACTTGGTGTTTTCTTGAGTCATCGTGACTACGTAAACAAGATTGCACACAAAAAGATAGATCTGGCAAGAAAACGGCGAACGAAGAAGAGGGCGAATAAAATGGCAAATTTTTGTGAAGTGGGGGAGATGAAAACGAGAGGCAAATGGCAAATAAAAATTGCAAGGAGATGAGATTTGTGATTAGGAACTTGATAGATGTTGATGATGTCTCCCCGGCAATGGTGCCAGAAATTCCTTTTGATGTCGCTTGAACAATGTCGGTATTTCCCCAAAGAGGAAGGGATGATGCAGCACAGCTACGGTAGGTATTTCCCTCAGTTATGTAACCAAGGTATCAATCCAGTAGGAGAACCAAGCAATACTATGTAAACGGTACCTGCACACAAAGAACAAATACTTGCAACCCGATGATTAGGAGGGGTTTTCAATCCCTCTATGGGTAACGGTGCAAGAAATTGTCAAGTTGACGGGATAAAAATTGTGTAGATTGGATAAATAGATCTCGATAAAATGCAAAATAAAATAAATGACAAAAAGGTGCAGCAAGGTATTTTTTGTTTTTGGAATAATAGATCTGAAAACAAAAGCAAATAAAAATAGATCTCAAAGCAAATATGATAAAGAATAGACCCGGGGGCCGCAGATTTCACTAGTGGCTTCTCTCGAGAAAATAGCATACGGTGGGTAAACAAATTACTATTGGGCAATTGATAGAAGATCGAATAATTATGACGATATCCAGGCAATGATCAATATATAGGCATCACGTCCAAGATTAGTAGACCGACTCCTGCCTGCATCTACTACTATTACTCCACATATCGACCGCTATCCAGCATGCATCTAGTGTATTAAGTTCATGGAGAAATGGAGTAATGCAATAAGAACGATGACATGATGTAGACGAGATCTATTCATGTAGGAATAGCCCCCATCTTGTTATCCTTAATAGCAACAACACATGCGTGTTTTGCTGCCCCTTCTGTCACTGGGAAAGAACACCGCACGATCGAACCCATCACAAAGCACCTCTTCCCATGGCAAGAAAAATCGATCTAGTTGGCCTAACTAAACCAAAGATCCGAAGAAGAAATACGAGGCTATAAGTAATCATGCATATAAGAGATCAAAAGAAGACTCAAATAACTTTCATGGATATAGATCTGATCATAAACTCAAACTTCATCGGATCCCAACAAACACACCGCAAAAAGAAAGAGTTACATCAAATAGATCACCAAGAGACCATTGTATTGAGAATCAAAAGAGAGAGAGGAAGCCATCTAGCTACTACCTACGGACCCATAGGTCTATGATGAACTACTCATGCATTATCGGAGAGGCACCAATGAGGATGATGAACCCCTCCGTGATGGTGTCTAGATTGGATCTCGTGGTTCTGGAACTTGCGGCGGCTGGAATTGTGTTTTGTCGACTCCCCTAGGTTTTCTGGAATATTTGGGTATTTATAGGGTGAAGAGGCGGTGCGGGAGGCCACTGAGGTGGGCATAACCCACTAGGGCACTGTGGCACCCTGGCTCAGAGCAACCGGTTTACCTTGCATTGCCAGCCCAGAGATCTAGTCTTCATGCAACACACAACAACTTGGTGCAGAAAACAACCGCTTTATTGATGCAAGCGGAAACATAGGTTCGATATTACATCAGATAGCGAGGCCAAGTGGCAGACACAGTGCAGCTGAACAGTATGTACATTATTTAATGAACATGAAGGGGGCCTCGATCACGACAACTACGCGGCAGCGGAACAACGACGAAGCGGAACTCCATAGCATAGGGACACAGATGTGGACACAATCTAGACACGGGAAGCACTCCGATCCTGTGAGAATTTCCTGAAAGCTGGCATGACACGCCAGGTCAGTACATTGAATGTACTTGCAAGCTCACAACAAGTAAAAGCATAATGGCAAACAATAACATGACAATTAAGCAGGTTAAATGCAAGGCTACGACATACTACTCATGAAGTGATCATGCTTGTGCACCGAGTCCCTCGGACTCGCTTACCATACGGGTTACCTCGTAACCAATCTCATCAATACGGTGATCACTCCCGGCTCACAAAGGAAACCAACTCTCTAGTTCCAACAACTACCATCTTCATGGTTTCAATAACAACCATCTTCATGGTTCCAACAATCTCATCACATAACCAGTGCCAACCATATAACTTTAGTGTGCAAGATTAAATTATTTATGTTGATCCATGGTGTGACCTACTACGAACTGGGTCCATAACCGAGGACGCGGCTATCGATAGATTTAACACACACTCTGCAGAGGTTAGCACACTGTACCCACACCACGGAATCCATGGCCTCGAACTCCCATTAGGGTGGACCAACGGCATTCCAACAGAACCAACCCATTGTCACGACACTCTCCCGGCCACTCCGACCAACTCCCCTTTGGGTTAAGTCATGGGTGGCCCCGATGTCAACCCGTGACATCCACGGCCATCGTCATGGCAAAACATAAACGGTCCCAAACGGGGACAAGGTACCATAACAACAACAACGGGCACACAAGGTTATGTCTGCTTACCGGGCCAGGCTACCGCACGCCCATAACCTTCCCTCGTTGGAGGCACCGACCAGAGGCATGACAATGGACCGAATAAAGGCCTTCCCATAAAGGCAAATGTGGTTGCACTGGGAAACTCGATTCGGTGGCACCATGACTCGATCAAAATTATGTTCAAGTTCGATTATCATCATGTTTAACTTGAAATAAAAGAACTCGAGTCATGGTATGCCATGAACATGCAACTATCTGACATGCAACCATACCCACATATCACCGATATGAAATGGATCAACATCATAGAATCATTCTGCATGCATTGCTAATCACTTTAGAGACACTGGTTTTAACTCACTGGTTTTAACCCAATCATTTTTAGTTATGACATTAGCATGGTGAAACTGATAAATCAATTATAAAAATAATACTGATCATAACCAAACCATAGTCATACTATCAAAATCACTCTACTGCATCACACTAGCCCATGCACTCAAGTACTACAACAAGCTAAACATATCAAGCATAACAATTTAAATAACATAAGCAATATTTATTAAATGTTTAAATGCATGAAATATATCATATTCAAGTTGGGAAAATCATAGTTATTGAAATGACATCATGCAAATATTTGTGGTGGCTTGCCTTAGCACAGAGGAGGGTCACACTCCTCCTGGTTCTCCTCAATGCAACTTTCTCCTTCTGAAAATAATTAAAAACAACAAAAGAAAATATCAAGAACCCTTCTGAAATTCACCAAAAATTCTAGACAGCAAGGAAAAATCTCAAATTCTGTGTGCTGATAGAATATTTCAAAACAAAACTAATGCAAAAAGAATCAACTCATTTGGACTTGTAGATTAGGAGTTAGAGCTGGTCAAAGTTTCTGGTCAAAAAGGATTTAAATTTGATTAAAAAGAAAACCAGGGGGTGACGTCAATGGCGTATTCCAGGGAATACACCTCCACTCGTACCGCTTCGGGCGCGAGCGGAGAGGCTGACAGCGGGCCCCACGCATCAGGGTTTTCAGAGAGAGAGGGAAACAGAGGAGGGGCGATGGTCGCCGGTGGGCACGCCGGCGAGGAGGGCTCGGTGGCCGATCTGAGAGGGAGGGATGGCAAGAGGAGACTCTGGCACACCTGCTCGTACCCGTAGCATGGCAAGAGGTGGTCGGAGCTGCTCGGAAATTGCGTCTCCAGCGGCGGCTGCGGGTGAGGTTCGCCGGAGATGAAGAAGACGGCGAGAACAAGCGGCTCCAGGGGCTCCAGGGGGGTAGGCTAGCTCCAGTGGTTCACCAGGGAGTCGCCAGAGAAGTGGATTGAGCTCGAGGAGCAGTGGAGAGGTGGGGGCGGCCGGAGGGGATTTCAAAACAATTTTCCTAAATTGGGAAAAGGATGTATGAATGATACAACCAGAAAAAGGTTTTATCCTCAAGATAACCGGATAAATGTGCAAACTCCAAAAACCGTTTGAAGATTTGAACTAGCATTAAGTTTTGGACTTGTCCAAAAGTATTTTTGTGTAAAATTCTGTGGGAGTTATATATTATTTCTAAGTCATATATATGTAAGACATATCATGAAATAGAAATAATATAAAGCTCCTAAGTACTAACAAAATAGTTTTGTAGAACTCAGTGGGAGCTGTATAAAGTTTTTAATCCTGTATGTATATGACATATTATGGAATAGAAACAATATAAAGTTCCTAAAGCACATAGCAAAAATGATTTTGAAACACTTTTTCCATCAAAGTGTAAAGAAAAAATTGGGCATGAAAGAATCTATGAAGATAGATTAAGGTGTTTGGTTAAGCTAAAACAAAGTTTATATATATTTTGACAATTTTTTATAAAGAGTTTTAAATAGAGAAAATTGTTTTCTCTAAATGTCATATAACTTGATGTTTATGAATGATAAGCTTGGAAATAAAATTGTCTTGATAAGTTATGATATATATAATGGCCAAAGTATATTACTACAAGTTAGTTAATAAATATCAAGGAACTTAAAAAATACATGTTTATTCTGAGGTATTGAAGTTGTATAATGAATATATGAATATCAAACTTCATAGTGAGTTTGATTTGGGCCTATAATAATTAAGAATTATTTATGAAAAAATTGTTGAATCTATAAACGATAAGGATATACGTCTTGAAAACATGAGATGTTGCAATTTTATCTGAATCAAGAAATGTCTTGATATAAATGTTTTGTCTGAATAAATATTGCAAGAGTTGTAACTGACCCATAAAGGTTATGCAAGAAGAATCTTTATAAAATGAGTTAATTCAAGATATGATCAAGAAGAGTCTTGACATAAGATTATTATGATCATAAATCCAATAATATTTTATTTTGAATAAAGTATTATGGCTGAAAAACTATATGGATTAAGATCTAGAAATCAGACAATACTAGCTCAAATATCACAAAGGTTTTGAGTGTGTCAAACTAATGACGAAGGCTCTACCACAAGCAATGCATTAATAACACAAGATAAGTTGTTAAGTATGATGCGACTAGATTATTGACTCTAGTGCAAGTGGGAGACTGTTGGAAATATGCTCTAGAGGTAATAATATTGTATTATTATATTTCCATCATTCATAATTAAGAGTTTATATTTCATGCTATAACTGTTATGATCCTGGAATATGCGATTCAGTGGAAAACTCATATGCACGTGTGGAATGATAAACGGTCAAACAATAGGTTCCCGGTCCAGCCTCTAGGACTGGCTTAATTGTTGTTAGTGATCATGTTTTCCGGATCTTAGGATATCATTAGGTGCAACGATAGTCCTAAAACAACATTGAGGGTATGACGTTAGAAGAACGATCATATTGAATCAACCCAATCTTGTATGTTATACTTTGTGATCATATCGTTTGAAATCATCTATTATAACACGGAGTGTTAGCATGTGTACTTTAGTTCCTCAGACCATGAGAGTGTCTTGGTTACTTCTTACCAGACGGTGGACTTTGGGGTTGCTCAAACATCATCTGTAACAAGGTGATCATAACGACAACTTTCAGGTTCACTGGAAAGTTTGACAAGTGAATGAACAGCTCGAGAGTGGGATTTGCTCCTCCGACGATGGAGAGATATTCCTAGGGCCCTCTCGGTGTGATGGAATCCATCATCGTCTGGCCAAACATAGGTGACTACGTCACGGGGATGCCGGAACACGTCAACGAGAAAGAAGAACAAAACCGGTAACGGGAGCAACGGTATAGTGGGCATGGTGATGACCCAGGAGGATACGGATGCACACCGGGTTTTGTAAAGTATCGCAAAGCGAAGGGAATATCACATGATAACCAAAGATTCACTCAAATATCATTCGTGTAATCATAGGGACCGATATGGATGTCCATGGTTCCGCTATCGGTCATTGAACGAAGGAGTTTCGTTCATGTCTATGCTTTACCGAACCTACGGGGTCACAAGATTAAGGTAATTATGATCTGCTAAGTGTTAGTTGAGCAGGAGTGATGAGAATATATTTATGAAATAGTTTCATTAATATCCGGAATAGTTCCGAGAGGTTCCGGAAGCATTTCGTGTTCACCGGAAGGGTTTTAGTGAATATTGGGTAATACCGAGTATTACCGATTAATTATATATAGGTGGAAAATATTTCTGGAGATGTTAAATTATATATATAATGCTCTGAAAATGGTTAAGGTATTTTATATATTAATTAAATATCAATGGGCCTTAAAAGGCCAAGAGGGGATAGGTGACTTGGGCCATAAAGGGCCAAGTGGAGGTGGCGCCCCCTTTCCTTGTGAGGGGGCCGAATCCTACTAGGGGTGGGAGTTGGACTCACCCCTAGGCTGGCGCACCAAGGGAGGGTTTCCTCCCTTGGTGGCTGGCATCTCCTCTCCCCTAAACCTATATATACTAGATGTTTTCCACCATAATGGGCCGGCCCAGCTAAAGGCCCACAAGATTTTGCAAACCATAATGGGCCGGCCCAGCTAAAGTCCCATAAGATTTTGAAGACACTAGTGGGCCAGCCCGTTAATAGGCTGCAATGTTTTGGGCCAAATGCCGGCCCATATTTGATCCGGTCCATTAACAGCCTGCCACGTGTTGGGCCTAATAAGGGCCCATATGAAGATCCGGCCCGTTAATAGCCTACCACGTTCTGGGCCATATTACGGCCCATATTAGATCAGACCCTTTAAGAGCCTTTCATTCTTTGGGCTAAATTATGGCCCATATCAGATTCGGCCCATCAACTGGACGCTGTGCTTTTGGGCCCACTTGAGGCCCGGTTAGGATTTCTGTTTGCTAAAGGCCCATTTAATAGTACGTCCTGATATTAGTTTCGGCCTGTTAAAGGCCCGTTTCACATTTAGGCCCTATATTTATTTCGGCCTGTTAAAAGCCCGTCATATAGTTGGGCCTAATTATGGCCCGCTTCGCAACCGGCCTGCTCATAGCCGATAATCTGATTGGGCCAAACAAGGACCGAGACAATTTTGCCCTGTTAACGGCCCGTGATGTGATTGCCACAATCATGGGTCGGGGTCTATTTCGGCCTGCTGTCGGCCGGTGAGTGATACGTCCATTTTGCATCATGTTTTCCTACTGTTATTTATATTGTTTTTAGATATAATAATGCTTTTTGGAGTACTTCTAATGCCTTTTCTCTCATAATATGCAAGGTTCACACTAAGAGGGAGAATACCGGCAGCTGGAATTCTGGACCTGAAAAAGCTACGTTAGGCTACCTATTCTGCACAACTCCAAATGAGCTGAAACTTCACAGAGAATTTTTATGGAATATATAAGAATTATTGGAGCAAATAAGTACCAGAGGGGGCCCACCAGGTGGGCACAACCCACCTGGGCGCGCCAAGGAGCCCAGGCGCGCCCTGGTGGGTTGTGCCCTCCTCGGCCCACCTCCGGTGCCCCTCTTCTGGTATATAAGTCATTTTGACCTAGAAAAATTGAGAGAGGACTTTCTGGACGAAGCGCCGCCGTCTCGAGGCAGAACTTGGGCAGGAGCACTTTTGCCCTCCGGCGGAGCGATTCCGCCGGGGGAACTTCCCTCCCGGAGGGGGAAACCATCGTCATCAACATCACCAACAACTCTCCCATCTTGGGGAGGGCAATCTCCATCAACATCTTCAACAACACCATCTCCTCTCAAACCCTAGTTCATCTCTTGTGTTCAAACTTTGTACCGGAACCTTAGATTGTTGCTTGTGGGTGACTAGTAGTGTTGATTACATCTTGTAGTTGATTACTATATGGTTTATTTGGTGGAAGATTATATGTTCAGATCCATTATGCTATTTAATACTCCTCTGATCTTGAGCATGATTAGCATTTGTGACTAGTTACTTTTGTTCTTGAGGTCACGGGAGAAATCTTGTTGCAAGTAATCATGTGAACTTGATATGTGTTCGATATTTTGATGGTATGTATGTTGTGATTCCCTTAGTGGTGTCATGTGGACGTCGACTACATGACACTTCACCATATTTGGGCCTAAGGGAATGCATTGTGGAGTAGTTATTAGATGATGGGTTGCGAGAGTGACAGAAGCTTAAACACTAGTTTATGCGCTATTCCATAATGGACTGATTTGGATCCAAAAGTTTAATGCTATGGTTAGATTTATTCTTAATACTTTTCTCATAGTTGCGGATGCTTGCGAGGGGGTTAATCATAAGTAGGAGGCTTGTTCAAGTAAGAACAGCACCTAAGCACCGGTCCACCCACATATCAAATTATCGAAGTAGCGAACACAAATCAAACCAACATGATGAAAGTGACTAGATGAAATTCCCGTGTACCCTCAAGAACGCTTTGCTTATCATAAGAGACCGATTTGGCCTATCCTTTGCCTCAAAAGGATTGGGCTAACTTGCTGCACTTTTGTTACCATTACTGATACTTGCTCGTTACAAATTATCTTGCAATCAAACTACTTGTTACTCATAATTTCAGTGCTTGCAGAGAATACCTTGCTGAAAACTACTTGTCATTTCCTTCTGCTCCTCGTTGGGTTCGACACTCTTACTTATTGAAAGGACTACAATTGATCCCCTATACTTGTGGGTCATCAAGTCCCTTTTCTGGTGCCATTGCCGGGGAGTGAAGCGCTCTTGGTAAGTGGAAATCGGTAAGGAAAAATTATTACTACGTGCTGAAATTTATTGTCACTTGTTACCATGGAGAACAATCCTTTGAGGGGTTTGTTCGGGGTATCTTCACCTCGACCGGAACCACAATTAGCTACCCCTCAACCTACTGCACCTACTAAAAATATTGGTTATGAAATTCCTTAGGGTATGATAGAACAACTGCTAGCTAATCCTTATGCAGGAGATGGAACTGAACATCCTGATATGCACTTGATATATGAGGATGAAATTTGTAGATTATTTAAGCTTGCAGGTTTACCCGGAGATGAAGCTAAGAAGAAGGTTTTCCATTTATCTTTGAAGGGAAAAGCATTGGCATGGTATAGGCTATGCGATGATATTGGATCCTGGAATTGGAATTGATTGAAATTGGAATTTCACCAAAAAATTTATCATATGCATCTAGTTCATCGTGATCGGAATTATATATATAATTTTTGGCCTCGTGAAGGAGAAAGTATCGCTCTAGCTTGGGGGAGGCTTAAGTCAATGTTATATTCATGCCCCAATCATGAGCTCTCAAGAGAAATTATTATTCAGAATTTTTATGCTCGGCTTTCTCATGATGATCAATCCATGCTTGATACTTCTTGTACTGGTTCTTTTATGAAGAAGACTATTGAATTCAGGTGGGATCTTTTAGAAAGAATTAAATGCAACTCTGAAGATTGGGAACTTGACAAAGGTAAAGAGTCAGGTATTAAGCTTAAGTATGATTGTGTTAAATCTTTTATGAATACCGATGCTTTTCAAAAGTTTAGCACTAAATATGGACTTGACTCTGAGATAGTAGCCCCCTTTTGTGAATCATTTGCTACTCATGTTGATCTCCCTAAGGAGAAGTGGTTTAAATATCACCCACCTATTAAGGAAGAAATTAAAGAATCGGTAATAGCTAAAGATGAAACTATTATTTATAATGTTGATCCAGTCGTTCCTACTGCTTATATTGAAAAACCACCTTTTCCTGTTAAGATAAAGGAACATGCTAATGTTTCAACTGTGGTCAACAAAAGTTATATTAGAGCATCCAAACCTGCTGAACAAATCAAAGTAGAACCTAGTGTTGCTATGGTTAAAGATCTCCTGGTTGAAAATATAGATGGGCATGTTATTTATTTTTGTGATGAAGCTACTAGAATTGCCAAACCCGATGAAAAAGATAAACATAGACCTATTGTTGGCATGCCTGTTGTCTCAGTCAAAATAGGAGATCAATGTTATCATGGTCTATGTGACATAGGTGCTAGCGTTAGTGCTATTCCTTTTACCTTATATCAAGAAATTATGAATGATATAGCACCCGTTGAAATAGAAGACATAGATGTTACTATTAAACTTGCTAATAGAGACACCATCACACCACTTGGGATTGTTAGAGATGTTGAAGTCTTGTGTGGAAAAATAAAATGCCCTACTGATTTTCTTATTCTTGGTTCCCCACAAGATGAATTTTGTCCCATTATCTTTGGTGGACCTTTCTTGAACACCTTTAATGCTAAAATAGATTGTGAGAAACAAAGTGTCGGTGTTAGTTTTGGTGATGAGTCTCATGATTTTAATTTTTCTAAGTTTAGTAGAAAATATCATACGAAAGAATTGTCCAGTAAGGATGAAATAATTGGTCTTGACCCTATTGCCATGCCTCCTACAGATCCACTAGAACAGTATTTGCTAGACCATGAAAATGATATGCATATGCATGAAAGAAATGAGATAGATAAAATTTTCTTTGAACAATGACCTCTGCTTAAACACAATTTGCCTATTGAAACTCTAGGATGTCCTCCTCCACCTAAAGGTGATACTGTGTTTGAATTAAAACAATTGCCAGACACTTTGAAATATGCTTATCTTGATGAGAAAAAGATATATCCTGTTATTATTAGTGCTAACCTTTCAGAACATGAAGAAGAAAGATTATTGAAGGTTCTGAAGAAGCACCGAGCTGCTATTGGATATACTCTTGATGATTTAAAGGGCATTAGCCCCACTCTCTGTCAGCATAAAATTAATATGGAACCTGATGCTAAACCCGTTGTTGATCACCAACGCTGTTTAAATCCTAAAATGAAAGAAGTGGTAAGAACTAAAATATTGAAGCTTCTGGAAGCAGGTATAATCTATCCTATAGCTGATAGTAGATGGGTAAGTCCCCTTCACTGTGTCCCTAAGAAGGGAGGTATTACTATTGTTCCTAATGATAAAAATGAACTTATCCCACAAAGAATTGTTACTGGCTACAGAATGGTAATTGATTTTAGAAAATTAAATAAAGCAACTAGAAAAGATCATTACCCTTTGCCTTTTATTGATCAAATGCTAGAAACATTATCTAAGCACACACACTTTTGTTTTCTCGATGGATATTCTGGTTTTTCTCAAATACCTGTTTCACAACCTGATCAAGAGAAAACCACCTTTACTTGTCCTTTTGGAACTTATGCTTATAGACATATGCCTTTTGGTTTATGTAATGCACCTGCTACCTTTCAAAGATGTATGACTGCTATATTCTCTGATTTTTGTGAAAAGATTGTTGAGGTTTTCATGGATGATTTTTCCATTTACGGAACTTCTTTTGATGATTGCTTAAGCAACCTTGATCGAGTTTTGCAGAGATGCGAGCAAACTAATCTTGTCTTGAATTGGGAGAAGTGCCACTTTATGGTTAATGAAGGTATTGTCTTGGGACATAAAATTTCTGAACGAGGTATTGAGGTGGATAAAGCTAAAGTTGATGCAATTGAGAAAATGCCATGTCCTAGAGATATCAAAGGTATTCGTAGTTTCCTCGGTCATGTTGGTTTCTATAGGAGATTTATTAAAGACTTCTCTAAAATTTCTAGGCCTCTTACAAATCTTTTACAAAAGGATGTTCCATTTGTTTTTTATGATGATTCTGTAGAAGCCTTTGAAACACTTAAGAAAGACTTAATTTTTGCACCTATTGTTCAACCACCTGATTGGAACTTGCCTTTTGAAATTATGTGTGATGCTAGTGATTATGCTGTTGGTGCTGTTCTAGGACAAAGAGTTGATAAGAAATTAAATGTTATTCATTATGCTAGTAAAACTCTAGACAGTGCCCAACGCAATTATGCCACTCCTGAAAAAGAATTTTTAGCAGTTGTGTTTGCTTGTGACAAATTTAGATCTTACATTGTTGATTCTAAAGTGATTGTTCACACTGATCATGCTGCTATAAAATATCTTATGGAAAAGGAAGATGCTAAACCTAGACTTATTAGGTGGGTTCTTTTGCTACAAGAATTTGACTTACATATCACTGATAGAAAGGGAGCTGAGAACCCCGTTGCTGATAACTTGTCTAGGTTAGAGAATATCCTTGATGACCCACAACCTATTAATGATAATTTCCCTGATGAACAATTAGCTGCAATAAATGTTTCTCATAACACTCCTTGGTATGCTGACTATGCTAATTACATTGTTGCTAAATACATACCACCTAGTTTCACATACCAACAAAAGAAAAAATTCTTCTATGATTTAAGACATTACTTTTGGGATGACCCACATCTTTATAAAAAAGAAGTAGATGGTATTAATAGACGTTGTGTACCTGAGCATGACCAGGGACAAATCCTATGGAAATGTCACTCCGAAGCTTATGGAGGGCATCATGCGGGAGACCAAACTGCTCACAAGGTATTGCAATCTGGTTTTTATTGGCCTACTCTCTTCAAGGATGCCCGTAAGTTTGTTTTATCTTGTGATGAATGTCAAAGAATTGGTAATATTGGTAAGCGTCAAGAAATGCCTATGAATTATTCACTTGCTGTTGAACCATTTGATGTTTGGGGTTTTGATTACATGGGACCTTTTCCTTCCTCTAATGGGTATACTCATATTTTGGTTGCTGTTGATTATGTTACTAAGTGGGTAGAAGCTATTCCAACTAGTAGTGCTGATCACAACACCTCTATTAAAATGCTTAAGGAAGTTATTTTCCCAAGGTTTGGAGTCCCTAGATATTTAATGACTGATGGTGGTTCACATTTTATTCATGGTGCTTTCTGTAAAATGCTTGCTAAGTATGATGTTAACCATAGAATTGCATCACCCTATCATCCTCAGTCTAGTGGTCAAGTTGAACTTAGCAATAGAGAAATAAAATTAATTTTACAAAAAACTGTCAATAGGTCCAGGAAGAATTGGTCTAAGAAATTAGATGATGCACTTTGGGCATACAGAACAACATATAAAAATCCTATGGGTATGTCTCCTTGTAAAATGGTTTATGGAAAAGCTTGTCATTTACCTCTTGAGTTAGAACATAAAGCATATTGGGCAATTAAAGAACTCAACTATGATTTCAAGCTTGCCGGTGAAAAGAGGTTATTTGATATTAGCTCACTAGATGAATGAAGAACCCAAGCTTATGAAAATGCTAAGTTGTTTAAAGAAAAAGTTAAAAGATGGCATGATAAGAGAATCCAAAAGCATGAGTTTAAAGCTGGAGAATATGTTCTTTTGTACAACTCTCGTTTCAGATTCTTTGCAGGAAAACTCCTCTCCAAATGGGAAGGACCCTATGTTATCGAGGAGGTTAATCGATCTGGAGCTATCAAAATAAATAATGCCGAGGGTACTAACCCGAAGGTTGTCAATGGGCAAAGAATAAAACATTATATCTCAGGTACACCCATTAATGTTGAAAGTAATATTATCCAAACTATGACACCGGAAGAACACATAAAGGAAACCTTCCGGAATACTCCAGAATCATGAAAAAAGAGGAGGTACGTGATACGGTAAGTAAACAGACTCCAAAAAATCCGCAAAAAAATTTTCTGTCAGTTTTGGTATATATCAAAAATTAGGAAAATAAGAAACAACCAGGAAGGCACCCCTAGTGGGCACAAGCCAGGCGCGCCCAGGTGGGTTGTGCCCACCTCTGGTACCTTCCGGACTTCATTTTTCTTCTGTTTGCTTGTTTCCCAAGATAAAAAATCTTTATATACCCCCCGAACCTATTGACCACTGTATCACGAAGAAATCTTCTAATTTCTTTTCCTTGTTGTTTTCTGACAGATCTAATTCACCATGGCCGCTTCGAGCTCCTCCAAGGACAAGTTCTTCGAGAATGTCATCAACCCATATCTGCGGGAGGTGATGCAGCACCCTCAAGCTATCGAGATGCGTGAGGGGGTGCTTCACATCCGCGATGTGTAAGGCCCCAAAGGGACGGGATCCGTGGAGGCCAGGCTTGAAGCTATGGAGCAGGAGGTCTTCCGATGCAAGGGGATGGTGGAACGTGGACTCAATGCCAATCACCTTATGATCGCGGATTATACCCGTGATTTCAAGGTGGATGGCAAGTCCATGAAGGACATCGTCTTCACGTTCAACGAGCAAATCAACTTTCTCCAAAGCCAGATATATGATCTCCAAAACCAAGTCTTTGAATATGAGGCAAGGTTTAAAGGTATGAGTTTGGCTGCCAGTTGCAGGACCCGCGAGACTCACTCCTCCTCTTATGATGGTGAGCCCTTGCCATGGAAACCTGAGGATAAGATTGCTACTACTCCATCAACACCGCCTCCTTCATCACCAAAGGAAAATTGAGTATCGGGTATGGGCACTCCCCTTGGCGTGTGCCAAGCTTGGGGGAGGTGCCCCGATATCGTATCACCTCCACTATCTTTTGCCTTTACTTATCTTAGTTTGATCCATAGTTATCTTTGGCTTTAGATGAATAAAAGTTTAGTTCGATCCTTTCTTTTCGAGTGTTTGCTTAGTGATCTATCCTTGTAATCGTGTGCGAGATATATAATAAAGTTTAGTTTGAATTTTGTTTTATTTTTCTTTCATGTTCAATAAAAAGAAAGGAAATAAATGAAAAAGATCATATGCTAATCTTATGGTAAGTAATGACATCACATAAGGAAGAGTGTAAGTAGAAAAATTTATTGGAGACTTACAAACATAGCATTGGTCAATGATGCAATTCATGAAAGAATTAATAAGGGAAGAGAAGATTCACATGCAAATACACTATCTTGGACATCTTTTGTGATTGTGAGCCCCCATCAAAATATTATATGCCAAAATTGTTGACGTTGGACAAGGAAGACAACGTAATGATTTATGTTTGTTCATATTCACATAGAAGTTATATTGTCATAGATCCTTTAACGTGTGGTGCTTGCCCCCCATCTTTGCTAGCCAAAAATTCCGCACTAAGTAGAGATGCTACTTGTGCATCCAAAACCCTTAAACCCAAATCTTGTTTTGAGAGTCCACCATACCTACCTATGGATTGAGTAAGATCCATCAAGTAAGTTGTCATCGGTGCAAAAAGGGCAATAAAAATTGCTTCTAAAAGTGTTCGATCATTTAGTGTAAGAGAAAATTGAGCGTTGTACGAACTTGTGATGGCAAAGAATAAAAGCAGCAGACTGCATAATAAAGGTTGCTATTATAAGGGGCAATATAACGTGACGTTCTTTTGCACTAAGAGATTGAGCATACAAATGAAAAGCGCATGGCAACCTCTGCTTCCCTCTGCGAAGGGCCTATCTTTTACTTTTATGTATTTACTTTTATGCAAGAGTCAAAGTATTTCTCTCTATTCCTTTTTATTTTTCTCTTTTGGCAAGCATCATGTGGTGAGGAAAGATCTAGGTACATATATCCAGTTGGATATGGGTAGCATGAGTCATTATTGTTGACGTCAGCCTTGCGGTGAATATGTTGGGTGGCGAAAACTATAAGCCCCTATCTTTCTTTGTGTCCGGTTGAAACTTTTTGCTCATGTGTATGCGGTGAGTGTTAGCAATCATAGAAGACTATATGATGGTTGAGTATGTGGACTTGCCAAAAAGGCTCCGATATGTGACCCTTCCTGAAAACATGATGAATTGTAGTTGCAAAGTTGACTGAGAACATAGTTTGTTGGTTTTCAATAGAGTTTATGCTTTTTACTTCGATGTTGTGATGAATTGTTACTTGTTCATGAGAAGTCTTTGATAGAAGTTATATGATAAAAGTTCTATGATAAAGTTTTATGTTAAAGTTTGTTGCTGTTATTATAATATACATGATGCTTCTATGTCCGTATTTTGTTTTTATCGACACCTCTCTCTCTAAGCATGTGGACATGTTTTTCGATTTCGGTTTTCGCTTGAGGACAAGCGAGGTCTAAGCTTGGGGGAGTTGATACGTCCATTTTGCATCATGTTTTCATACTATTATTTATATTGTTTTTAGATATAATAATGCTTTTTGGAGTAATTCTAATGCCTTTTCTCTCATAATATGCAAGGTTCACACTAAGAGGGAGAATACCGGCAGCTGGAATTCTGGACCTGAAAAAGCGACATCAGGCTACCTATTCTGCACAACTCCAAATAAGCTGAAACTTCACGGAGAATTTTTATGGAATATATAAGAATTATTGGAGCAAATAAGTACCAGAGGGGGCCCACTAGGTGGGCACAACCCACCTGGGCACGCCAGGGAGCCCAGGCGCGCCTTGGTGGGTTGTGCCCTCCTCGGCCCACCTCCGGTGCCCCTCTTCTGGTATATAAGTCATTTTGACCTAGAAAAATTGAGAGAGGACTTTCGGGACGAAGCGCCGCCGTCTCGAGGCGGAACTTGGGCAGGAGCACTTTTGCCCTCCGGCGGAGCGATTCCGCCGGGGGAACTTCCCTCCCGGAGGGGGAAATCATCGTCATCATCATCACCAACAACTCTCCCATCTTGGGGAGGGCAATCTCCATCAACATCTTCAACAACACCATCTCCTCTCAAACCCTAGTTCATCTCTTGTGTTCAATCTTTGTACCGGAACCTTAGATTGTTGCTTGTGGGTGACTAGTAGTGTTGATTACATCTTGTAGTTGATTACTATATGGTTTATTTGGTGGAAGATTATATGTTCAGATCCATTATGCTATTTAATACTCCTCTAATCTTGAGCATGATTATCTTTTGTGAGTAGTTACTTATGTTCTTGAGGTCACGGGAGAAATCTTGTTGCAAGTAATCATGTGAACTTGATATGTGTTCGATATTTTGATGGTATGTATGTTGTGATTCCCTTAGTGGTGTCATGTGGACGTTGACTACATGACACTTCACCATATTTGGGCCTAAGGGAATGCATTGTGGAGTAGTTATTAGATGATGGGTTGCGAGAGTGACAGAAGCTTAAACCCTAGTTTATGCGCTATTCCATAAGGGACTGATTTGGATCCAAAAGTTTAATGCTATGGTTAGATTTATGCTTAATACTTTTCTCGTAGTTGCGGATGCTTGCGAGGGGGTTAATCATAAGTAGGAGGCTTGTTCAAGTAAGAACAACACCTAAGCACCGGTCCACCCACATATCAAATTATCAAAGTAGCGAACACAAATCAAACCAACATGATGAAAGTGACTAGATGAAATTCCCGTGTACCCTCAAGAATGCTTTGCTTATCATAAGAGACCGTTTTGGCCTGTCCTTTGCCTCAAAAGGATTGGGCTACCTTGCTGCACTTTTGTTAGCGTTACCGATACTTGCTCGTTACAAATTATCTTGCTATCAAACTACTCGTTACTCATAATTTCAGTGCTTGCAGAGAATACCTTGCTGAAAACTACTTGTCATTTCCTTCTGCTCCTCGTTGGGTTCGACGCTCTTACTTATTGAAAGGACTATGATTGATCCCCTATACTTGTGGGTCATCAGTGAGCTGTTTGGCACGTTTCAGGCCCAACCTACTTTTCAGCCTACTAAAAGCCCATTGATTTTTCTTGCCAAAATAGGGCCGGCGGTTTACTCGTCCTATTAAAAGCCCGAAACTACTAGTGGGCCAGTTTACATTTAGGCCTGTTAACGGACCAAGATGACTAGGCCCATGATGCGGCCCATATATAGTGATTTGCATGTCGGCCCGATTATGTACCGTAATTTTACGAGTTGGCCGGTTTACTTTTCATGGAGCGAAGACAGGATATATATACAGTAAAATAACTGCAGCATCGTGAATAAGAAAAAACCTAGACTATACAATAAAGAAATTATGCCATATTACATCCACTCGGCATCAAAGTTTGCCACTATGATAATAAAGCACAAGCAGACAGCAGATTACATACACTGGGCATCAAAGATCGCCACCAGTGCAAATAAACACGCCGACAAAATAATATACAAAACCGACAGCACTTCAATAGAGTTCAAGAAAGGTTAGCCCTGCTCGGGAGCTGCAGCGCAAGCAGCTGAGCAAGCTGATGAGACTGCGCTTGTTTGACGCTTATATCCTCCTCACTCTAAAAGAGAAACAAGCAGACAGATGACAGGTTTTGCACATATAAGTATCAGTGCCGACAATTCATCACATTTCTTATTGGCGAATAAAGAGACATAGTTTAAAATAGCATTAACACAATATGGTATTGTTCAGGTTAAGACATGGCAGGAAATGACATTGTGAAGGAGTTGGCAGCTTCACGACACCACTGGATTACAGATCAAGAACTCATAAGTATCAATGGTTAGTGTGCTGTCAATTTATCCCATTTCAGATTGGCAAATAAAGAGACGGTTTAAATAATAGTAAAATGATACGACATTGTTCATAGTTAAGACATTGCAGAATATGACATTGTGCTGTAGTGGGTAGTTTCACCACACCACTGGATTACGGATCAAGAACAGAAGCATACATGTAGTGCAAAAGAAGATCACTTGCTCTGTATAGTTTAATTTACATGGTATGAAGAAGGAACTTGGTTGTACAACTGAAAACTTAAATTGACAAGGACAAACTTTTGTTTATGAACTTCATAATAAACTTTAAACATGCAATTTGTTGCAAACACCAAAAATAAACAGCTCTTGCAGTCATGCCTAACCAAATATACACAACAAAGTTTGAAGGCTTGAGAAGGACAAACTTACATTAGTGGTGAAGACCGGCTCTATAAAGCCCTTGTCCATGCTGATGGAGGGGCAATTCAAGAAGTTTACCACAGAATCTTCTTCATAAGCATTGCCTTTATTCTACATTTTGTTAAGAGTAAATATAGATGTGATAATATAAGAAAAAATGGAGAATATTTAAGATAAGATGAAGAGTGATGCTACATAACCAAGTAGCTATAAATGTAGGTACAGCGATACAGGCAAAAGGTACAGCCAAGAGCAATGCAGAGCTAAACTTCTTCAGTACCATTGGTTTTATCCAACCTTATGGTAAGAGTAAATATAGATCTGATGTGTAGAAAATGGAGGGCAAAGGAAAATAAGCTGCAGAGTGATGGTACATGAACAACTAGCTGTCAATATAAGTACACTGATAAAGGACAGCAGATACTTACAAGAACAATACAGAGCTAAACTTTTTCATTGGCATTGGGTATATTCTACATTAATGTAACCATTAATACAGATCTGATAATTTGGAGTGAACAATTGATAAGCAAGCTATCATGCATACTGCGGTCACATAATGAACCAGGTATGAATGCAAGTACAGTGATACAGGACAATAGGTACTAACAAGAGCAAAGCAGCGGGCATCATATTTGCGATATCCTATCGTCCTTTTCAAACCGGAATTCTTCTTAGAGAAGAATTCCTGCAAAAGAGATCCGTAAGGCACATGCGGAAAAGTAGAAGTTCAAATTGTCATGTGATATCATAGACAGTACCTCATCCTGGGAATGAGACCAGTGCATAACAAGGTTTTTCCATTCAATGTCTTCTAAATTTAGCACAGGAGACTTCACCGGAAATTCGTTTATAGACTTGCCATCAAAGTGTGTTTTCCTCAGGTAACACCGATACTGCTGCAATGCTTCCTTGAAAAGCGCAAGCAAGCTTTGCTTGTCATGACTATCCAGATTGACCCTCGCCTACTTACAACAATGTAATGTAAATCATTGCTGTGTTCAATCAGCAGAAAATAGGAAAATAATCACCATGAATAATAGCACTTACACGTAAGTGGGACAGGAAGATGTGAAAATGGTGTTTGTCTTCACTATAATCTTCCCATGATGGGAATATATGCACGTAGTCCCTAACAACATTGAAAGCATTGTCTTTTAAAATGGGAATAACTGAAATGGGGTTCCAATCTGCAGGAATTGGCCGTCTCTGCAGTTGGGATAGGTCTTCGGCCGGTGGACTTGCTGTACTTTTTGCTGGAGTGGGATTTTTCTGTGGTACGGCTGGTGCTATGGCAACTGAAATCGGCATACCTTTTGCTGGAGTGCAGGTCCTGTGTGGTGGGGCTAGTGGTGTGGCCAGTGAAGTATGGGTACAGTCTGCTGGAGTCGGTCCTACGTTTTGTGTCACTGGTTGTAGAGCCAATATAAGTGGGGTGCTATCTGATTTCTCCGGCACCACCATGTTTTTCAAGGACTTTGCTGGTGCTCCTTCAGGTTCGGCAATCACCCTCTTCCTTTTTGAAGTCTGATGCACAAGAACATCATTTGAGTGGAAAAACATGGTATGATGACAGATGGAATATGTATTGATAATGGATGGGCATGGCATCTTGACATATATGATGAGTAAACTAAGCAGATGGCGGTGCAACAAAGTAGAAGAAATACAAGACACCTTATGCAAGATACGCGCAATTAATAAAACCTTGCCAAATTAGAACAGACGCCATGATGGGTGAACAGGACAGGCCATCTGCCTTCGACTCCTCGAGGTCAGAATAGTCATTAGGATCATATTCTGAACAAGAATCTGCAGGTGGGGAGCGTATGAGTTTCATTGCATCCAGAATGGAACTCAATGCCTTGGTGCCAATTTTGTTAGTCATTGCAGTGTTCCACAATACTCTTCCGATGCACGCATTCTCATATTCATTGTGATTACGTACAATATCTAAGAAGCATGAAAACATAAATAGTAGTGAGATTATCTTTGTAATGTAGAGGATATTCTAATATAGGGGCTCCCTGTAAACCCTTGTGTGCTATCACTGGATTCTAATGAGAGAGCCCATATGTGCTGTAATATGGTGCGTGCATTAATATAATCTAGCACAAGTACACAAAAAAATAGGCTCCAGAAGTAAGGATAGTTGGTAGATAATAGGTTCATAATATACTGTATAGAGAGTTTATTGCCAAACCATGATAACAAGAGCACACAGCAACTAGGCAGATCGTAGTGTACATAAAAGGGGTACACCATAACCAGCATATATAAATCGGGAAAGTGGAACTGGTTGGAAAATACGATGTTGTATTGCCGCTACTAATTGAAAGCCTATCGATCATGTACAGGCCAGCTCTATCAGCTGTTAACTGCAGATGTCCCTACTCCCCTTCCTGACAAGGAACATACTGTACGTACTAAATACAGAATAACAAAAGAGGAACATGTTAAAGAACAGAAGAGGAAGCATATTCTTGAGATTCCGCTTCTTTCCATACAATGTTGGTTGCCCACTCATGATGAATCACAACGCCCAAAGAAATGCAATTCCATGATGTCTCTCTATATGTGGCCACATGCATTTGGAAAATCAAATGGGAGCATTAGCTGACCAATTAAATGTGTGCCTGTTAACTAATATCAGTATCATATCACAATTCGTATTTGAAGAAGTAAGCTTTGGACTTATGATTGGTGTGTTGTTTAGCTTCAAGAGTGGACTGCTGCTAGTGTGACACAAAGCAGCTACACAGATCATAGTGTAGATATAACGGGAAAACCGTAAGCATCACAAGTAAAATCAGGAAAGTGGAACTTGCTGGAAAATATGGGCTACTATTGCCGGTACGGCTAGAAAGGCTTCGGATACCAGCTCTCTTTAACTGAAGGTGCGGTACTGTTAATATCAGTGTAACTCTCAAAGGCGACACAACTCCCTGCATTTCCTTGCTAATCTTATAGGATTCAAGTGGGCAGGCCACTACAATTCCTATTCCTATGTTTACAAAATCCTATGAATCAAAGAGGCCCGAAGAGTTGAAAGTGTCCATCACAACCGACCGAATAGACCTGTACACTGCAAATGTCCTTGCTCCTCTTCACTACAAGGAACATATTGTACTACTATTATACTCCCTCCGTCCTAAAATATAAGTCTTTGTAGAGATTTCCACTATGGATCACATACAGATGTATACAGATACATTTTAGAGTGTAGATTCACTCATTTTGCTCCATATGTAGTCCATGGTGGAATCTATACAAAGACTTGTATTTAGGAATGGAGAGAGTACTTATTAAAGAAGAACATAAGAGGAACATGCTAAAGAAGAGCAAGCAGATTTTGGATAATAAAATGTTCGTTGCGCAGTGCCCACACATGATGAACCAGAGCGCATTAAGAATGCAACTCCCTACTGTCTCTCTATATGTGGTGCACGTGCTTTTCGAAAGTAAAGTAGGAACATTAGCTGACCAATTAAACGTTATCTGTTTTAGTAATATCAGCATCATATCAGATTCGTATTTGAGCAACAAGTTTGGAATTATGAGTGGCACGTTGTTTAGCTTGATGGATTGAGGAGCACTGCTAAGCAGCTACGATGATGGTACTGAATATAAAGGAACGTCTGCATGCAAGTCGCGTGACTTTCGTCATTTGGGTCAGTCGACCATTTTAGGCGGTTGGATGAAGATCCCACGTCTCCTAACCCTTCTTCTTCCTCGTCTCTGATTCTTCCCCTATAGAACACCGCACGGGCCGCCGGCCGAACCATCGGCCTTGACCCCCCGCCCTCCCCTGAACCACCCCCCACCGCCTGTGTTCCTCCGCCATCCCCACCCCCCACCCCCGCCCCCACCCGCGTCGAGTTTTTTTCCTTTGGCGAGGCCCCGCCACCGCCAGGCCACCGCCCCCCACAACCACCGAGCCCCTTCCTTCCCTCCGGCGAGCTCTCAAAAATTGACTGACCCAATTTTGAAATTTATTCTACTGTCATTTAACTAGTGTGGAATATAAAAGGGGAAAACCATAAGCATTGCGAGTATAGTGTTGAGCATGCCATGGCAGATCTGAAGGTGCAAACCGGACAAAGGCAACTTCGCAACCAATGTTTGGTTTCAACTAACAAGTAAGATCCTAAGTGATGGACAAGAAATCACAGTAAAGTAGTGGTGATCTATTTTCTTGCTGCGATAAATAAGTTGAGAAGATACGAAAGAGTACTGCCTCTGGTGCGGCGCCGTGTATGCATCTGCTGGGAATTTGACGGTGCTGCGGTAGCGATGGCTGTCGGCGGCATGGAAGCAGATCTAGGAGGGTAGACGGTGGCGGTGGGGGAAATATCCCGGAGTGGTGGACGAAACGGTCGTAGGAGCGGCGTCGGCAAGGTGGATGATGGAGGGGATGAAGCGAGAGGACGGGATGCAAGGATCCTGGTCCGAAGCCGTGGATGAGAGAGGTCGATCTCTTGTAATGGACAACGGCGTCGGGGTATCAGCTCCGGCATGGTGGAGGACGACAGAGGTGGATGGGGTGGCGGACGGAGGAGGCTGGGGTGGAGAGGGTGTTTTGGCGCCCACGGAGTACGAATGGGGAAATGGAGGGAGAGAGGTAGGGGGGAACCAGGTCTTTGGGACGCGCTTGTCTCAAATGCGGGGAAGGTTACCAACTTATCCCCCGTTTAAAATTTCAGACATCACAGGAATATTGGGCTGCTGGGGATAGGGCGGTAATCTCGCATACACCGAATATTTACCGACGAAGATTTCGGCCGAGGAGAGTTTGTTTTGGCCCCCACCGTGTATGAATCTGGGTGAGAGGCGATTTCGGCCGAGGAGACACTGTGTTTTGGCACCCACCGTGTATGAATCCGGGTGAGTGGCGGTTATGTCATGTTTGAGTGAAATTACAAACCTGCCCCTATCAAGACCTATTGAAATTGAGCCGACATGTGTTGCATGTCAGGGACAGGCAGTAATTTCCATCTCCCATATTTTGGTTTCGGGCGGTTACTGCGAGTTTCGCCGCTTCGTTCAAATTTTTGAGAAAAAGCTTGCACGTTTACCGTGCCAACTCAATTCCAATCCATTTTGTATTCTTTTTTTTTCTGGGCAGGATCCATTTTTTATTCGAATAAAATTCTATATACATCATTTTTTATATATACTTTCAAAAGCACAACAAAGAATTCTGCTCCTTTATATATATAATATGATTTACAAATACAATGATCTCAAAATCACAAGGTTGAATTCAAAAAATTTAAACCAAATTATGTTCTACTCAAATGTATGGATCAATAATATCTAGATATTAAATAACATAGATGCGCGCGAATCCATATGAGTATGCATGTTTGATAGATCAATTTTTGTTCGAGTATGAATTACATGTATGATCATCTCGAATTCAAATATTTGAATCCCTTTTATGATGACATTTTCTATACACGCAACTAAATATTTGAATCTCCTTTCACGCCCATCTCTCTCGCGTGCTCCTTCATGTAGCTATCACTCTCTTTTCTCCAGCTCACCTGCACGCTCACTTCATGTTTCTCCTATTTTCGCAAGCATGTTCTCTCGCCGTCTCCCTTGAGAAGTGTCACACTCTCCCTATCATTATACATTACACGGTTGTCATTATCTCTCACGTCTCTATCGTTCTTTGGTATCACTAGGTACCTAAGCTTTCTTTTTCACCGCCACACACACACTCTCACTCGTCTTTCACTTTGTATTTCTCTCTAGGGTTCTCTCACGCACCCTATATCTTTCTAGATATGACTCCTACCACTAAAATTACTCTCTCCCGCACACACAATGTTTGTTGGGGTCTCCTTTCCGTCTTCATCTCAGTTATAAAACTGACATTATTCATTTGTTTACCAATCAGACAAACTCTCCCCCCTTTCTCTCTCTCTCTCACACACACAACTCCTGCTTCCACTCCCCCTCCCGACTACTGTCTCTCACACACACATGAAACTCTCGCTTTCGCACCCCCGACTCGTATTTCTCTCACAAACATTGATCGACCAACCTCTAGATAGGTTTATACATCCGCACACTCTTGCTTCCACTATCTCGTACATGTCTCTCTCGCACTCCTTGTATCTATGTAGATTTTCCGTCCCTTCTTGAGACACGCCCTCTTGATCGTGCACACACACACTATCGCCTCATTTTATGGTGATACCTCTCGCACACACACTCTTTGTGTCTTTGTCACACACGCCCTCCATCCTCCTCCTCTCTCCCTCTCTCTCTCACACACACCACACACACACACACATGGGCTTTTTGCAACAATATACCACTTCTCGAATCTTGAAACCAGCCACATTCCTCCCTTATCTCATCAAAACTGCCAAAGAAATATATTTTGAGTGAAACATAACATATTTTTAGTGATATGCGTATTTCAAAACTAGACTCTTTTCTATCAAATCGGTGAATATGTATTAATCTACTTTGAACGCGTGGCAAGCATTGGCACATTGCTAGTTATTACTGTATAATTTTTTGCACACCAGACAAATGGTGGAGTACATATACGAAGAGAAGAGGCACACGCACGCAGTCGGTCTCTCGCTGTCTCGCACACATGAGAGTTACGTAAAGGCACCATAAACAAATAAACCCTAGGTGCACGATTGCTGCATGCGCGGGTACCGGGTACGTGGTGGAGCGCACCTTTGTAGGAATAGTCAGCTCACGTGATAATTTGATCCATAGGAGTTGATGGTCGGGACCACAGTTGAACGACCTGGAGGCGGTGGCTCGGCAGTCGCCACTGATCGAGTTGCCACGTTTAAAATATCATTTTTTAGCGGGGTAAGAGTTCCGATTTTCAATGGCGCGTTATACTAGTTTTTAGAACGATTGGTATGGAGCGAAAATGGAATTCATAACTACTACCTCCATCCTGGTTTACTAGTCCCCACCGTATTTTGGGTCAAAGTTTGTCCACGAATTTTACTTATAAAATGTGAATGGAAAATGAGATTTTGTTATACCCAAACAAAAAAGGACCGGAGGGAGTGATTGCTCTGACACGGACGCGACCTCTCATAGCGCAGGCATTGAACCGGCGCGCCGGCCAAGAGGGCCCCACTCGCTGCACGCCAGGCTGAACACGCCTCCTCGCCGCATGCAACCGGCTTCAGACTGCACCGCCTGCCTCCATTGAATCAACGCGTGTGCCGGCAACACGTCCTTCCGCGAGCCGGCCGACATTTTAGAACACAATGCCGGTTGGCTCCTCTCGTCCGCCTGCTATGTAAACGAGGCCAGACGCCTGGCAAGAACCGCACCACACCACCGCTCCCCATATCCTCCTTGCACCATTTTCTGCACACTCTCCATAGCATCCGGTGAGCAGGAAGACGAGTTATCCAGCATAAAAGCTGGCAGGGTGCCCCGACGAGCCAGGTAACTCGCTGCCCCACCTCCCTCCCCGCCCCAGGCCGTCAGTACCATGGCCAAGGCTGCAGGCGGGCAAGCGGAGGAGCAAGCCGCCGCTCCAAGCTGGCCCCTAGTGCATCAACTCGACGCTCCAAGCCTGCTCGCAGAGCAGTGGCCAGTTGCTGCACGCCGGCACATGGGGGACCACGGTGTCCAGTGCACCGTGGTTGGCCGCGCCATCTGACGCAAACATTGGCGGAACCGCGGCATGCCAGCGGAGGTGGCCAACACGTCCGCGGCCACCGCCGACACCGAGGAATAGTAGACCATGGGAGCCGCCGCCGCTTAGAACACATGAATGCTACGACCACCACGTCGTCGGCATAGACACCCGGTGTGTTGCCCGGTTTGGCACAAAACATCGTGGACCCCAGCCGCGGCCGGCATTAGAAATTATACATGCTTCCAGAAGTTATTCGCATCTAGTCAAAAAATGTCCAAAAAATAATTAATTACGTATGGTCTTGACTTGTTGTGCTCGCAAAGGTAGTAGGAACTAGAGATTTTCTTTATTTGTAACTCTCCTGACATTTTTTTGAGTTTGAAGTGAATCATGGTTGTGGACATTATCTATGAATGTGCAGATATCTGTGAACATGAGTTTGATGTGGAAGTTGAACTTGGAATGTTGGGCTTGCGTGTGAACTATACCATGTCCAATGGTTCGTCTGTTATTGTTCGGAAAGTAATGGCTATTATTGCATGACCCAGAAAAAATATATTTTGTGCCACATCTAGGCATGACAGACTTACATACATCTCAGTAGATGCACGGACATCACAACAGGCATGCTGACTGGATAAACATTTGAACCTACCTATTATGAATGAAAATTTGTATTTACAACAGCTTTAGATAGTAGGAGACGCCTAGCCTACTCTGCCTCCGCTAGCTTCTTTCTGGCTTCTTCCATCTCTTCTTTGGCTTGGGTGAAGAGAGCATCTGATTGCTCTTTTCGCTTCTTTAGGAACTCAGGTACATTCTCAAGGGCTGCTGCACGCTTTGTTTTAGCCTTTACTAGAGCCACGAGGACACGAACAGTTGATGACTCCACCTGGCTTGTGAGTAATCCAGCATCATCTGGGAATTTGCACCTTGTGTCTAATCTAGCATCATTAGGCAAATGGCACCTTGTGTGTAATCCAGCCTCATTTTGGAAACATGATCTCAAGGTTGACCATACTTCCCTCCTCGCGGGAACTGCTTCCTGACATGAAGAAGTTACTTCTTTTTTAGATCAATAGTCAGAGCTCCCCAGATCCATTAAGTAGAAGCCCGATAAATAGGACTAGGAGAAATGAATTCAAAAGGAGTAATATAAAAACAGACTGCAAGGTGAGAACACCCACTTCCTACATCAAGCTAAAAAGGAAAGCATTAGGACGGTTAAGACTGTGCTTATTACATATCAAATAGAGCCAACTTATAGAAACTACGACATATACGTCGAAGAACACAAGGCTAAGAGAAATAGAAAAACCAGCAGAGGGGTGCACTAAGCCAAGGGTTGCTGCAGCAAAACAACCGGCAACCAGATGATCTCCAGGGCGTCTGTAGGCGCGTTTGACTGACTAGCTTCAACACTAAATTACAAAAGATTCATCCTACGGCATGGTCGGTCCACTGAGTAAATTGAGATCCTACAAATGATTGAGAGCCTAATCAAGTGTACAGGAAATTGTTCGTCTCACCTATTATTGTTTAATAATCTGCCACACTGCTGGATTGCATGGCAAGAACCCTAGCCAAGGAGACAACGTGGTTTGACGCTACTTTCGGCTCAGGACTTGCCCAGGGCCTAGTCTAATCCTGTGTTCACTACTGCTGCCAGACACATACCATGTCAAAGTAAAAAAATGGTCAAAAGAGGGGGCTCCCTCCAATTTCATTGACGAGACCATCAAGGACACACAAAACATCCACCACTATTAGTCAGGTTCTCAATGTTAAAGTAATTGAAAGGTTGTTACTTACCAAAGCTCGTTTTACAGGTTCGGTGCAGCTCCTCTTTAACTTGCGACGTTCCTTGAAGATGTCCCCAACATCCCATATTTGGTCTTCATTGCTCCTCTGCATGTTCGCATTCGTAATTTTAAATTCTCAACATGGCAAGAAAAATATAGTAATACACACGCATCTTGTGGGCAACATTAAAGCACTCATCTGCCATGTTAGCACGAGTGATTTTTAATATCCTACTATGTGGCTCTTCAACTGTGCTAGAACTACATTGTGGTTTGATTTTGAGTGAATAGAACAGGGGGGTCACCTCCCTGCTATTCTAAAAAACTTTCCATCATTTGCGACACTACTGGTTACAGATGAAGAACCTACCCAAGTACAGCGCAATACATGAGTGACGCACAATTACAAGATGATATTATGTTCGACAATGCAAGCTATAACCAATTACTTTTACCGGAACAATAGCAACCAGGAAATTTGAAGGGTAGGTATGAACATAATCGGAACTGCACATGTACTGCTTAGAGAATCAATATACACATTACCAATCGAGGAGGAGTACAAAGGTCGCGGCGGCGTCTGTGCATCATGGTTGGCAACGGGAGTCAGTTCATTGTCGACGACGGTGGTGCTGCAGCGCTTGGCGTCGGCTTCCGAGAAGCAGATCCGAGACTGTGGAAGACAGCGCTGGGGAAGCGGCTCCGTGTACGACGACGACGGCGGACCGGCTCCAGTGTGGCGTACGACGTCGTCGATGAGGTAGATGCGCTGTGGTGGACGAGTGCGCCGACGAAGAAGGGGAGGGGCATGAAGGGAAGGTGTTGCGGTGCCGTGGAGAAGTCTATTTTGCGGTGGAGATAGAAAACGGGGAGTAATGAGGAGTACTCTTGGTGCCGGGGTGGGGTTGGATGGGTGGGGTGAACGTGAAGTTAAAAAAACAGCCCCCGACCAACCAGCTTCCATCGGCCTGTTCGACCGAGGGTATGATGGTAACTTTGCATTGGTCGAATCTGAGTCACGGGAGATCTCGATGGAAGCGGGAGATTTTGCCGCCGACCTGAAAATTTGTAACACTACTATACTAGTACTCCCTACTCCCCGTCTGGAGTGTTGCGTGATTGGGCTGAGCAGCTAGGAGTACTACTAGTACTCGCTCCGATTTTATTTACTCTGCATATTATGTTTGATTGAAGTTATACTTCCTAAAGTTTGACCAAGTTTATAGGAAAAATATAAACATTTACTATAACAAATCTGTATGATGTGAAAGTACATTCAATAATGAATCTAATGGTGTTGATTTGTTATTGTATATGTTAATATTTTTGTTTATAAACTGTGTCAGAGTTTACAAAACCTTACTTTGACCAATGCTAATACGCGGACTTAAATAAAAACGGAGGGAGTACATCTATTTTCTTAGTTTGTCGTGCCATTAATTATTTGTTGTAATTGTGAAATAAATATATTAAGCTATTGACTTCGAATGTAATGGTTTGTACAATTCAATATTTAGAATCGTTGTTGAATTCCAAGATGAATACCAGGTCTATAGTTCTTCACAATATGCTCAAACTCACATAATCCAACTCAAATGAAAATCTAAATGCATTTCATAGTTATTAATTTGTTGGATGCAACAAAACCAACCATAACTCTACATGACCCGGTCTAAAGCAATTTTCACAACACATCCCAATGTGTGAATGACACGTAGAGAGTTTGTGGACATGGAACAATGACGGGAGAGAGATGCGTGCGCTCAACACACAGGATATACACCTAGTGGAAGAAAGAGACAGAGGACGGGAAATATTGTATATATGTGGGCGAGAGAGAGAGAGAGAGGGATGTAAAGAGAGGAAGCAGTTAGGTCTGTGAGTAAGATAGAGACATGTAATATATAGGTAGTGAGATGCGTGTGCATCGAGATTTTGTACATGTGGAAGGAGAAGAGACAAGAGGTTTGATGAGAGAGCTCAAAAGAACATGGAATAGAGGGGAATCTTGTGGGTTGAGGGATTGATAACTTTGTGCGTGAGGGATGGACAGAGAGAGAGAGAGAGGGGGGGGGAAGGAGTCACTCAGTCGTTGCCACATCATCATGCTTCCAAATGGCCCCGCAGTCTCGAGTGCGGTCTGGTCATCGTCTTCATTTTTCCCGATGCCAAATAGTGAGCATGTGGGGGTGCAGATAAGCACAAGCGACAAGGGTCGCTATATAACCTTGGATGGGGATGGATAGTGGTGTGTGTGTGGGGGGGGGTGTCAAATACTGAGAGAAATCAAACCTATGGAGAGAATATGTGTGCATAGTGAGCATGCGAGAGAGGCTAATGGTGCGAGACAGATACATCATGTGCGTCAATGTTTAAGCAATATAGAGACATCGTGTGTGGGATACAAAGATAGGACTATGGGGAGTGTGTTTGCTAGGCAAAGAGACATAGCGAGAGATAAATATGTGTGTGCGTGGTACATGGTGTGTATGTGACAGAGAGGTACATGCATGCCAAATAGGGTTTTCATGAAGAGATTGTGTGTGCGAGATAGAGAGCGATGTAGGGGCCTTGAGGCGGCACGGGCTAGGTGAGGGTGTCAAAATGTGTGCGTTGATGCATGTGTTACATGCGATTGTGTGAGGGACGATCGAATCGAGAGAGATGGTTGTTGTATTACACATGCTCCTCTCTCTCACTCACACATGCACACACAAAAAACACAAATAGAAAACCGTTCTCTCATGTATACACAACATCTCGGTATATCTCTATGTCTCACTCATACATGATCATTTGCACGTTCCCCTCTCTATGACTATCACACACACACACCGTCTCCACATTGCCCTTCCGCGACAACACGCATGTAGACACATACACGCATTCTCTCTCCGTTACACACACAAAATCTCTATTAATTTTTTTCGTAGGGGGCACCTAAAATGCCCAAATCCAAATAATCACGAACTGAAGCTAAATACAAATATATGGAAATGTTGTAGCGTGAGGAACTTTTCCAGCCAAAAAAAAGTAGAGTAATATTTGGGGATTGTTTTCACACACACAAAAAGGTTCGGTCGATGTCCTTCTAGCGCGACACCGTGACGCACCTTTCGATCGACCGCGCGGCCGTGGTGCACGCGCTTGCACAGGATTCCGTATCGATGCTGTGCTAACTAATGTGGTGTATAGGCGCGGCCGCGATGCACGCGCTTGCACAGGATTACATGTACTAGTACGGTGTTCTTTTAAGTTTGACCAACCCTATAACCAAGCTCCCATAAGCGCACTCATCAATATGCCTTTACCACCGTTGTGCATGCGTACAGTCGCCGAGTATTGTACGATGCAGTACTATCGCTGCCATGTGGGACCTGGCCCCACAAGTCATCCGCACTACAGCACCGTACGGTACTGCAGAGGATCTCAACCCCTCACGTCGTCTGCAGTCCCTCCTCGCGATGACGCCGCACTGCCAAGCACATGAGCAGGTCGAGCCACGTTTATGCCCGCAGCTTACGAAGAGGAGGAGGACGAGCGCGTGCTCCAGCATGCCGGCGAGGAGGAGCTAGTGTGTCATTGGCGTCACCGCCCGCGCGGAGGAGGCTCGCATGGTGGCTGTCGCGGCGGAAGCCGGTCACGCCCGTGCCGAGCCCTCAAACCGGGCGCGGACGTGGAATCTACCCTCGAGACCTTCAATGCCATGTGGATCATGCAATCTGAAGGAACAATTTGGGTCAGTCGACTCTTGTGAGCCGTTGGAGGCAACATGGACGGCCAGAAGGGCTTCTTCAACCTCCGAAAATGATGCACTATTCATCTTCTCTCTCAACCTTCGAGCCGCCAGCCTGCCACAGGCCTAACCGCCTGCCGCCGCCCAGCCCTCCCCTGAACCGCCTGCCACCGCCATGCTCCGCCCCAGCCCCGCCATCCGTTTAACCCCTGGCATGATCCATTTTTTTCGGCGAACTGCATTCCACACCCAACACTCATAAGGTATCATGGGCACCCTGCCACCCTAAAATATATACTGGGGCAGCTTCTCTGCCGTCTTCTTCCTTTGCTCCGGTTAACTTCTTCTTTCACAAATCGACTAACCCAAATTATACTACTAGTACGTATTAAGTACAGTAGGAACGCGAAGAAACGAGTAGTAGTCCAACCAGAAGAAGAACAGTAGTAAGACATACTAGTACATACTAAAGAGTTCAAACAACCAGAAAGAACATACTAACATAGTTCTGCTAGGGGCTCAGCACAACACACCCCTGAAATAAAACTAAGCAACTAGTCCGCTTGACACTGCAGTAGAACCAGCATGAGCAACGGCACTGCCACCTTACTCGGAGTCCTCGTCCACGTCCTCGACTTCGTCCTCGTCCCTCTTCCTTTTCCTCTTCGCCGACACTTCTTTGCTTGAACCGGACACTGGGCTCTGCTTCTTCATCCAACCCTTGTAGATATTTAAACAAAGGTAGGCATCCGTTGCTGCATACACGATGTGATCTTCATCTAGTGATTCGACTCCCATGCATGATGAAACTTGGGGTGAGGTTTCTTCAGTTCATCGTACGAAGGATCAATCATGGCTGCTGCTAGGGTCAGCATTGAAGGCTGAGAGGAGGACACCAGGCTTTTCCTTCTGGAGATCGAACGGCTGGCCTACAACGAAGCCTATCCGACCCAGGACTCTCTAGTCGTTCGTAAAGTCTACAGTAACGAATTTCACTATTTTGTCCTTGAGGAAGAACTCAAAATCCTGGCACCTAACGTCGGCATGGCATATGTGGTAGACCAAGCACACGTTATGTACGCAAACCTGGATCACGGCGGGCTTCTTCATCTCTGCCTCCTTTAGAAGCTTCTCCCTTTCCAGGACTAAGATGTACTCAACATCTAGCCCAGCGACCCACTCATCCATTTAACTTTCAAACATGTGTAGGAAGCGAGTAAGGCATGCTTCCACCGTCGCGGATGTACGGGTGTAGATGACGATGAACTCATCGTCGGTGATGGTTCTAACCTTGTACTCACCACCGATCATGGAGATTTGGGAGGCCATGGATTTTGGAGGCATGTTAGGAGAAATGGAACTGGTGTAATGTGAAAGGACGGGACGACTGGGAGTGAACTATTGTAAGGTAGAAGACGGGGATGAGTAGGGTGTGCGAACGGCGTAGGGTGGTGGCTTGCCCGGTGGATAAACGGCTGCATGCCCCCAAAGAGTTCTCGAGCACTATGTGGGACCCACTAGATGTCATGTCTACTAGACCCACATCGTAGGCCTGACGGTATAGCTTCTGCGTGTTCGCACGCCATGCCGGCGCGTGCATCTAACTTTCACTTAATTCCATCAACCGTCGCGCCTCCCACGACCTTCGCCTCCCTCGCGTGATCGCGCTCTTTGAGACTTCGGACGGCTATAAATGAGCAATTTTTTTGCCTACTCCGCATGCATGATACTCCCTCTGGTCCTTTTTACTCCGGGTAAGATTTGTGTCAAGTCAAAGTTTCCAAAGTTTGGCCAAATTTATACTTAAAATATCAATATCTATAATACCAAATATATATTTTATGAAACTACATTTCATAATGAATATAAAAATATTGATTTGACATTGTGAATGTTGATACATTTTTCTATAAGTTTGGTCAAAGTAGAGGTACTTTGACTTAAGACAAAACTTATATGCACGATGCAGACTAGTTCCTCCGTCCAGGTGCGTTATGATATTGCCATCTCATATATAGTCATCACAACAAGGTTAGAGTACTACTACTACCTCCCTTCTTGTTTAAAGGGCTCGATTCAAAAATCTCACCTACTCTTTACGAAGATAGAGGCGGTGGAATAGTTTTTGTAGTCTGCAAAAGTACTCAATTAATGTTATCGTTCTTCACAAATCTTCAAATCTTTTCCTCTCCATCATGTGTGAAAACAATCTGCATGCTTGACTCTTCGTCTCCCTCCAGCAGTCCCACCACACCTCCCCGTGTGAAAACAATCTGCATGCATGACTCTCCTCCCCCCGCGCTCGTCCAATACGTTGTGACCAGCAATATTTCCACCCCTCCCCTCCCCCATAATTTACTACAACAAAAATATGCCTACATAGCTGTTACGTTAATCACGCAACATATCTTACGTATATGTGCCATTGCTCGCTATAATTACTGCGCCTCCCACGGCATTCGGAAGAACGCTCACGTTCATCGCCTTTATCTCCTCCTCCTCCCTCTCAATTAAGGACCAGTCGACCACCATGGCATCGCCCCTCCCAAGCCCTAGGCACCCCTCGCTGCCTCGCGCGGAGGGTCACGCGTCGCCGTTCCGTTCCTCGCCGCCACTAGTCGAGGACGACACGTTGGCGTTCCGTTCCTCGCTGCCACCAGTGGAGGATGACGCATCGGTGGTTCGCTCCTTGCCGTGACGCGTCGAGGTGGACGCGTCGGCATTCCCACTCTCGCCATCACGCGCATCGGAGGACGCGTTGGCTCCCCACTATGAGATGAACATCACGCCGCCCGCCGAGCCCCCGAGCTTGGAGGAGCTTTGGAAAGAAATGGAGGTCGCCTTGTGGGAGACTTTGCCTCCGGTAGAACGCGCCAAAAGAGAGGCGGAGAAGAAGGCCGAGGAAGAGAAGCGTGCCGCGAGGCATGCTGCCTGGCAGGCCTATGTCGCGTCCGAGAGAGTCAGGCAATTGGCTCTATGGCAGAAGGCTCGTGCGAGGGCCGTGTTGGTGGCAGAGGACGCCCGTGCCAAAGCCCTGAGTGCAGTCAGGCCCAAGCGCCTCATCTATGCTTGGCGGTATGTGGACCGGGTGCACGCTTCTAGCGAGGAGGAGTACCTGTTAACGCCGGATCACCAGACCGGTGAGATCGCGCTCGCCCGCCGGCAAGCCACCAATCAGCACCTCGTGAGTTGCGAGGCCGAGGAAGAGGCGTTGTGTCGCCGGGTTGGGAAACGGCCGCGCACGAGGGCACTCGTGGCGCGCCGCAAGCGCTCCACCCAGCGCCGTGGCTTTTATTAGGAATAATTTAGTGTCGTAAGGCGATCTCATTAGTTTTGGGACGGAAATGATAAATCCCGAACGTTTGGGAATTATTAGCGTCGTTAATTAAGTATGTAAAAGGAAAAGTTTTTTTTTTGAAACCAGCTAAAAGGAAAAGTTTGGAAACCTTGTGTATCCGTAAGCATTTGTAAGTACGTGCATATAGCACAAACTTAACTATATATCATAGTACACGTCTTTCTCTATATATTCTTGTAGACTGTACTACTACTATTATGTATACACACATGTGCCAATGCACGTTTAAACATTACGATGCAGTTTTTGTAAAAGTAGAAGAACATCACTAGTCAAGCTTGCGAAATGATTCAATGCAAAATAAATGCAAAAATGCTCGTTTGAGATACTAGGAGTAGTAGCTAGGGATCGAGTGTGCGAGATGAACCGGACAAAGTAAATGCAGAGAGATGAAATGAAAAAAGGATAGAGGGATGTGATGGTTGCTTGTCCGTTTATTTTACCAGGCCACTTATTACTGGGAGTGGTGGGGTTTTGTGATATGACGGCTTTACTGCCGCGCCACGAGTGGGGTGAGACTCCCGTGCAATGCCGCCCTCTACACTAGTACTACCTTCATCGTGGTTTATTAGTCCCCCGTGTAATTTGAGTGAAGATTTAACTGACAAAATGTTAGTGCATGTCAACAAAAACTATATCGTTGGATTCGTATTTGAACATAGATTTCAATGATATAATTTTTGGTGACATGCATGAGCATTTATCATACTATATATAATGTTAGTTAAATTTATGGTCGTACTATATATAGTAAGGTGCCCGTGCGTTGCACGGAACAGTGAAATGCATTGATCGGGGAGTTGTTTATTTTGACAAAGTATGTGGGGGTCATCTCATGTGTAACGAGTATCGATAGGTTTCTTCGGATATTATTTCTTCTCTAGAGCTCACAAGCATCCGGGTGAATAGTAAATGTAGGCTAAATAGATAAAAAAGTATCTTTTGCAAACAAAAGCGTTCAACTGTTTCACCTGCATCCAAAACTTTTGAATAAATAACACTTATTGTGCTTTGCAAGAAATGATCTTTAAGAATTATTTTTTGAGTATCGATTTTGTTTATTTTTTCTAGACCACCATGAATGTAAATCAGGATGACTTGGAAGGGGGCAGAGGAGATGTAAGAAATGGTTCATCTTAAGTCTTTCACCGTTACTGTAGTAAAAATTCACAATTAATCTCATAAATGGCAAGCGAGAACTCTAATGGAGCAAAAGCATACATGGAAGATTCTAGACTAAACCATAAATGGATACACTTTTATTCAAGCGCGATACTCTAATAGAGCAAGATCATGCATGGAAGTTTCTATACTATATAAATAAGAAGTCTCCACATGCTTAGACATCGGCTTACATTGAGGGAAGACTAATGATAAACAGTTGACTTGGTAATGCATATGACCAGGTGAACCTCCTTGGAGTCCCCGTGCATCATCTTGGGGTGAAAATCATACCAGGCGTCTTCCATGTCCACATTGCCGGGAACAGAGCAGCTCGGCACATTCCCATTCAGTGTGAGGGAGGCGGCGTGGGCGCCCTCGTACTTCGGAGGGGCAGTAACAGTGAGCACGCACCGGTACAGCGGCCTCGTGTCAGCGTCAACAGCGTTGCCCCTGACGCACACTACAGAGATGGGGCGGCGGCCTGCGCGGGCCTTGCCGGTGCCCACGGCCAAGAGGAAGATGCTGCCATCCTCCTCCGCGGCTAGCAGGCGGCGGTGATCCTCTAGCGACTCCGGCACGGCAAACAGGTAGCACGTCTCGTACTTGATGTTCACCGCCATGGGCCAGTAGTGATTGAAGGATGGTGCCGTGAGGTGATGCACATGGCTCGCCGGCGAGCCCTCAAACGGCGGCGTGCACTCATAGCAATAGCAGGGCGCATGCGCGCATCTGGAACTATGCTCCACCAGCGAGTGCTGGTCAACGTACCTCTCGCAGCCGAAACTCTTGTAGACGCAAGGCACCTTGCAGGCATCAACCAGGCCGTCCATGAAATGGGAGTGGCTGTAGGGGACGTTGCGCCCGCCGAATGGAGCGCAGGAGTAGCACACGAAGCAGTAGATGGTGTCCTTACTAGTACTCCCTCTGTTTCTCTACTCTCTACTTTCTCTACTTCTCTACTTCTACTTCTTATAAAAAACCGAGTTGGTGATGATGGTGTGCCTGCCATCTTGCAATATAGACCGTCCGATCTATATCTGACGGATAGAAAGCAAACTATGGCAATTTTGCAAAAAGATACCCGCACCTCTCTCCACGTTTGCAGATAAGGTCTTCCCTCGTTCATCCTTATCTCCCACAACCTCATTGTTGAGTAATTAAAAAAGGAAGTCTCTGGAACAATCTGGCATGGTGGCCGCTGCCGGCGCCGTCCATCCCCATGCCTCCGCCCAGTCCGACCAGCAGTCACTACCACGCCCCACTCCTCCTCACCTTGTCTCTCATCTTTCCCGAGATATCATTTTTTCGATGAAATTCTCGAGATACCATTTTTCCGATGAAATTCTCGAGATATCATTAGTTTTTACACATTGGATTACTCCTGCATGGGTCAATCACAACAGGTGTTTTGTAAAAAAATGCATCTTGATGTTCCGTGCAATGCACGGGCATCTTGCTAGTTTGCATATAATTCCAAACACCACGTAGACATGTTCTTTGACCATTTTACAACTATGTTAGTATCATTGTTAGTGGTCAGCCAGTGCAAGTTATAGCCCGGGTGTTTTAACTCTTTTTTTAGTAATGATATCTGGCGATTGTTCGCCACGAGCCCAATCCTGGCGAATCCCACATAACCGTCAGATTTCCATCCGACGGTGGCCAGTTTTTAAGCCATAGTATTTGACAAAACCGCCACCCTTACACACGTACTGTAACTGCGTCGTGGGCGTTTGCAACTGCCATGTCTCCCAGCGAACGTTTGCTGGGGAATGGAGTTAGCACCGATGGCGGTTCGTAGTCGTTCCATGCTCGGGCATTGAAGTTTGTAACTATTTTACAATATACTACTACTCCTCCGCTGCTAGTAGTAGAGCAGAGTCCTACTCCACAATATGCAAACTAGGGCATAGTAGTAGGTACTGTAGTTTATTGTACTAGTACTGTGATAACTCAAGCAAGTTATCTGGCATCGATATGACCCTACGCTGCTGGGATGTGTCTCGTAAGTCAAGCGGCGTGCTGCTGCTACATTGTCATCATCACCTGTCCACTTCCCGCATCACATATTCGCTTCTCCATCCTCGTCCGCACATAATCATCCAATCTTCCATCCCCGCTAGGCGCCTCCCCTCTCTTCCGAAACCCAAGCACTAACAATGGCAGAACCGAGTAGCGTCCGCCGAAAGAGTGGCTAGAATTCACCCCCCACAGAGGTAATCAAGCTCATTGTTTCGCGTGTGGACAATCTCAGTACCATGCCGCTCGCCGCGTGCTCGTCGGGGCTGTACCGTTTACTCAAAGCCCTCAGGCCGGAGCTTTTTAAGCCAACTCCCTACTTGCTGATGCCGCCTGATCTTCAGAAACGGCGTGTCACGCAACATAACGATCGTAGGGTGGCGAGCATCAACCCCCTCGACCGCGATCCGATCCCCGTCACCCTCAACTACATTAACGGTATGTACTGGGTCGGCATGAACACGTCTTGGATGGTGCTCGTCAAAGGTCATGGCAGCTGGATGCTCGTGGAGGTCTACACCCGGCGATTGATCCCTCTTCCTTCGATTAACACTGCACTACTTTGGCACCGCGGCCCAGAATACTCGGAATCTTACAGTAGCCAACATGGTACCAAGTTTGATTTGCTCAAGGTTGTAATCTGCCAAGTGCCCACAAGATCTGCGAATTATAAAGACTTCAGGCTAATTGCGTTCTTCAACCGCGATCTCGCCTATCTGACAGGCCACTGGGGTAAGTGGATAAATCTGCACGTCCATCGCAGGATCATACATCCTCCATGTCTATCTGATGCCATTGAACACAAGGGCTTCATTTACGCTGTGGACTCCTTCTATGACTGGACGTATTGCTGGCCTACTCCAGTCATCGCTATAACGGGCTGTTACAGCAGTATGTTACTTTCCTATGATATCATGATGGCTTGCTTATATTTCTGTCAACATTTACTGAAAAAATATTCATGCTCATAACATGTCGTTCTTAAGATTTACTATAGTACGAGCCCTTTTTTATTTGACTCCAACTTGATATGATGTTGTAGGCCACCTGGTGTCCCTACCCTTCCTAATCCCAGTACCTTTCAAAGAAAAGCGGCATGGCAGTTGCAGGCGGTTCCTGGCTCGATCAGACGACGGCGAACGATTGATGATCGTTCGCATGTACCAGACGTGTTGTTTCGCGGAATACAATCACAGTCACTGCAAGGTCTTTGAGCAGGATCCCAGCTTCTCTGGGCCTTCAGCAATTTTTGACTGGAGGCCGGTAAGTAGCCTTGGTACACGCTCTCTATTTCTCGGGCTGAATTATCCGATTAACCAAGAGATAACCGACAGCAAGGATCATGATGGCAGCGCGGTTTCGTTCATCAGGAAGAACTGTGTGTACACAGCGTACCATGCGTCTCTCCATGCACCATACCCTGATATGTGCCGCCACGCTCTGCAGCCCAAAGTAGGAGAGAGGGTCGCAAGTATCAGACTTCAACCTGCTGGCTGGAGTTTCCCCCGTCAGGCACCCATCTGGTTCAAGCCGTCAGCCAATCTCCACAGCGTAATAAATAGTAACGTCTAACTGAGCCAGTTAGTTAGATGCGTACACTTGGTGTAGTAGGATCTTTATTTAGTTTGATGCATACACTTGTTCTTTTTTGGTAGCCCTTTTGTAATGTTGGCTGATGTTTGGTTTGGAAGAGAGAGCTGCGTCTTTACTCTTCTGGCCTGCTTACTGCATCTGTTGCACCCCCAGCCCTGGTTGCTGCCGCTGCTGTTTTCAATGTATAATCAGTAATATATTTTGTTTGTTGGTTGAATAAATGTGTTGTTAGAATGACAAACACAAGGTTTTGGAAGTTGTTGCATGGTCCGATCCTTTAGTGCCCCGTACGTAGCGCATACTATTTTTGGTACGGAACACATTTTTCACTTGTCGATCACATGCAGCCCAGTGATGAAGGCCCAATAGAGGAGCCGATAACTGGAAGGGAGGCTCTCACATGAATCCGGCCAAGGTACATACTCAATGGTCCCCCAAACATAAATAAGTAAATAAATAAAGCTAAATGCTTATGCACCAATTCTTTAAATTTACGGTTTGAAAAGTCAAATTTTAACAGGAGGATATTATTTCCTATGAGAGTGTCGTTACATCCAGTCGATATTATTCTTAGGCGAAGATAGCGACCAGTATTTTTTCTCCCACCATTTTCTTCCTGCAACCAGCGGACCCATGCAAATCGTAGTCAACGTCGTAAATAGTTCTGGTCCATTATTATTTTTTGATAAGAATGCGCAACCCAGCCCAACTCACTGACGACACCACTTTATCCCAGGGCTTCTGAATGTGCTCGGCTTCACACCTCAAGAAGAAAATTGTCTAAAAAAACCTCAAGAAGAAAAATGTGCTCCGCAGCATTTTACAATAAGTTGTAGCCATATAAAATTAATTCTTATAATCCAGCTTAATGAGTTTTTGGGTCTGACCGGTCTTATTCTTCTCCGGCGACGGCAGCCTACCCCGCACCAGAACCAGTGAACTCTCGTACTCCCCTCCGCCTACGGGCATACTGCCGCATGTTCCCCGCCTCCTGTTCATTCCCGTCCGAGGCCTCACCGTCGTCCTCCGCCTTGGTGCGCTCGCAGCGGCGCCGCCGTCCGGCCCTGTCAACATAGTGAATCGGGGGAGGACTGTAGTTGTGAGTATGACAGTACGGACCCACCAGGTCCACTCCCGAACACAAACAAACGCCTCTTTACTACTCAGATGCACCCCTCGATTTTTTTAACTCTAATCCACCCTGCTGATATCTGGGACACACATCATTGTCAACATATAGTCAATTAATGACAGAATTGCACAACGCTTTTTTTTAGGATTTGTTCAGAGGAGCAGGCTATAAACTGGGTTGTGCGGTCTCTGTGGCCCGTCTAACAACATGACCAGCCCAGCAGTTTTTTCTTTTAGAAAATAGGTAGCCCACTCTTTCCTTTTGAAGAATACCCAAGCTAGGCCTATTTGTTTTCTCCGACTTACTGGGCTGCAAATCTTTGAAGACGAGGAGGGGTGCATTCCAGCCTGGCCAGAGAGTATGGGCAGTAAATATTAAAAGTAATATGAAAGGGGTTGCAAATTCCAAAAAAAATATTGCAAATGGGCAATTAGTTTTGTTTTTTGATTTTTTGTTCTTCACTGATATTTTATATTTCATTGGATTTTAACATAACATAGTATTACTTTATTTTTAAATTAGTTTTAGTATGGCTACTATTTTTTGGATTAAAAATATTTTGTTCCCCAACAAAAATATGCAAATTTTTAAAATTTTGCATATTTTTTAGTTCAAAATTTTAAAATGGCCAGCAATTCTAAAAATGGAAAATAGGCTGCAATAAATTCCATATGAATTAGCAAATGTGCTGTAAATTAAAAAAATAATAGCAAATGGGTTGTACACGCCACAGATTTTGAGGCTGACTTGTTTACGCAAGACTTTGTCAACTTATACTCAACACACGATTCTAGCAGCAGTGACTGTTGGATGTCCATCCAACGGCCGACGTGCTTCTTCATTCTCTGATCTTCCTGCTCCAACCGGCTAAATCAGCGCCGGCGGGACTGCCTGCTACTTCCTTTTGTGGCCGGCTGTGATGCCGCGCCGGCTTCATCGGCCCACCCTACTCCCTCCGCTGGCCTGGCCATCCCTCTACCCACCCGCACCTCCTATTATTCTCCGGTGACGGCAGCCTCACGCCGCAGCCGAACCAGTCAACCGTCATACTCCCTCAGCGTGGGCATCCACTGCTGTTTCTTCGCCGACTCCGGGTCATTCTATTCCTAGGCCTCACCGTCGTCCACCGCGTTGGTGCTCTAGGCGCGGCGTGCTCAACGTGGTCAACATTCAACAAACAACAGCCATCGAAATAGGGATGTACGTGGAGAGGCTGACAGTAGGGACCCCCATGGTCCATGGCCGCACGCAAGCAACTGCCTCCTTATTACGCGAAAAAAATGATTCCTCCCACTGACATCTGGGGCGCACTGATTCGTAGGCTGACCTGTTGGCCTACTAAGTTGACGCGTACACAGGGCTTTGTCAACTTAGTCAACAAATGATTCTAGCAGCAGTGACCGTTGGATTTTAATCGAACGGTCCTGCTGCTTCTTCAATCTCTGATCTTCTTGCACCAGCCGCCCAAACCAGCATCGGCGGGACCGCCTGCTCCTGCCTCCAGTGGCCGGCTGTGCTGCCGCGCAGGCCTCACCGCCCCACCCTACTCCCACCGCTGGCCAGGCCTTCCCTCTACTCACCCACACCCCCTATTATTCTCCAGCGACGGCAACCTCAAACCGCAGCCGAACTAGGCAACCCTCATACTCCCCTCCGCGTGGGCATCCACTCTTGCGTATTCCCCGGCTCTGGGTCATTCCCTTCCTAGGTCGCGCCGTCGTCCACCACCTTGGTGCTCTCGAACGGTATGGCATCGTCAACATGGTCAACCAACGACAGCCATCAGAAGAGGATTGTAAGTGGAGAGGCTGACAGTTGGGTCCATGGCTGCACGCAAGGAAGTGCCTCCTTATTACGCGCAAAATAATGATTCCTCCACCTGACAGCTCGGACCCACCGGAAGGGCCTCTGTATTTCACGAAAAATAGTTCCCCCCTGACAGCTGGGACCCACCGGCTTTATCTTCGCATGGAAGGAAGTGCCTTCTTACCCCCTGACAGCTGGGACCCACCAGGTTGAAGCGAAGGTAGCGTTATCTGTCTGGCCGCGAACATGTACGTACATAGCGGTCGATCGGTCTCTCTGCAGCGACATACCGTGGCTGAGTAAGGAGCGGCACGTGTTGAAGTAGAGGCGCCGACGTAGCATATCACGCAGTCTCGTCTATATCGTGTACACGTACGTACAACCACGCTGCAAGATAGTTAAAACGGCTACGTACGTACATACGGGCGGGGTCTCTAACGCATACAGCAACCGAGCAACGTCGTCCTGTTCATCGACAGCCAACCGACTGGGTCGGAACGGAGTAAACAGCGTCGCGTGTTCATCGAGAGCCAACCGGCTTGGACGGAACAACCAAAACGAGGTCTGGCGTACCGCAGAACGGAGTAAACGGCCTTCTGTTCGACCTCCTATGGTCGAAACGTGGTCCTGTTCATCGGGAAGGGTCTGGCATACCGCAAAATGAAGGAAACGAACTTCTGTTCGAGTGCCTACGGTCGAAACGGGGTCCTGTTGATCGGGAGGGGTGTGGTGTACCGCAAAACAGAGGAAACAGACTTGTGTTGGAGCTCCTACGGTCGAAACGGGGTCCTGTTCATCGGGAGGGTTGTGGCCTGCCGCAAAACGGGACTCCACGGGCTACTGTTCATCCACCATCGACTTCCTCCAGCCTCCACCTGCACAGTTCATCCACCGCGACCTTCCTTCTGCCTCCACCAGCTACTGTTCATCCATGGCTACTGTTCAACCAGACCTCCACGGGGTCCTGTTCATCCAGCCTCCACCGGCTACTGTTCAACCAGCCCTCCACGGGGTCCTGTTCATCCACCCCCAACCGGCTCGGGTGTGTGGCGGCCTCCTCTAGACCGGGGTCCTGTTCATCCAGCGGCATCGGCCTCTACTACCACGGGGTCCTGTTCATCCAACCCCCAACAATGGTCACTGTTCATCAAGAGGCAGCTTCGATCGTCTTCAGTTAGTAGCAGTAGCAAAGGAATCGCTCGGGTTCAGTTAACAGCCAAGGGATCGATCGCTCGGGTTCAGTAGCGTAGCTAGTGCAATCGCTCGGGTTCAGTAAGGGAACGCCTCTCTCGGGTTCAGTTAGAGCCCAACGCCTCGCACACGTGCGCGTACGTGCACGAGAGAAACGCGCAAACGTCCGTGCATCGCTCGGCCCCGACCACCCACCGTAACCGGGAACTCCCCGAAATTTGCCTCGCCCTCGCTTCTACCACAATTTTTTTCAGCATGGACGGCCCAAAGAATGTCATGCAGGTGCGTCCCCGGCCCGCCCAGGACGAAAAGCCCATTTTCTGTCATGATTTTTTATCATAGAAGTAGGAGCCCACCACATCTATGATGATACCAGGTTTTGTCACAATTATTGTCATGGAAGTGTCATAAGCACGACAATTTTTTTCCTTCGGGCCAAAATGTCACAGATGTCTCTTTTTTTTGTAGTGCTTCTTGTGCTCCTAGCGGGGGTTCTTTTCGACCGACTTGGTCGGGATCGCCAGGAGAGAGCTGGCCCGTGTGAAATCAACATAGACCTAGCGCGACCTGAAGTTCTCCACCATCTTCAGGATCTTTATGTCGATGAAGATCTTGCACATCTCGTTGTCGATGCGGAAGGAGGTGCCGCCAGAGCGGTGGTTTCCCGAGGAGAAAACCCACAAGCTATAAAAAGTCCGGAAGAGCGCCACAGACTGCATCACCCCCAGGAAGTCCTCGTACAGGTACGCGAAGAGGGAAAGGACAAGGACGGAGTTGGGGTGAAGGTGGATCAGACAAATCTCGTAGTGCTCCAGGATGGGGAGAACAAAATCAGAGAAGGGCGGCACCAACCCGGCGAAAAGCGAGTGGAAGAAGACGGGAACCACCGCGGGGCCGAGGTCACGTCACGGATGTGAGCCCGACCAGATCTTGGTGGCTCCTCCCTCGTAGTGCTCGGAGGCCACCAGGGGGCGAGCCTTGGCCAGCCCACTCTCGCTGGTGATGGTGGAGGGCAGTAGGGACGGACCGAGCTCGCCCACCGGGGTGCCCTTGCTGGAGGAGGCCTCGACGGTCGCAGGTTTTCTGTCGGGGGCCATGGCGGCAGACAGAGATTAGGAGTTGGAGGAAAAAGAAACAGAGGAACTGCTCGCGCGCAGGACGGAGCACGAGATGGAGATGGGGAGCAATGATGCGCCTGCGCCCTGCGCGGGCAAGCTTTATCGCTAGGACGGCAGTTACCGAGGAGTTGTGGGGAAGTGAGGGCACCACGCCCCGTAAAAACCGCCACGCGTCGCCTCTGGGCCCGGTAGCTCAATGGGCCCGCGTCGTTTCGTCCCTAACAGGTGGAACGTGCGCGTCACGCGCTCGGGGGCTACTGTCGGCCCAATGGGAACCAGGGTACCGCATCCCGTCTGCCTCCGGCCTAGGAGGCGACACTTGGGCCAGCCCTCGAAGGATTGCCCTGCCTTGACCGCTTCGGTGGGAGCTGCCTCGCGAGGGGCTAGCCTCGCGATGCCCCTCGCCGCCAGGCTAAGCCCCACCAAGACCAACGAGTGCCAGGTTGCTTCGCGAGGCCCCCCTTGCGAGGACGCCTCACGAAGAAGGACGTACGGCGCCAGGTGCGGGGCTCCGAGCCCCTCACGTGGGTGACGTCCCGCTATCAGGATAAGGACAGTAGGGCATGACCAAGACCAGTTTCCATTCTGGTGATAGGGAGCAGGAGCGTCTGCCTCCCCCAAAGCAAGTCCCAAAGCCTTACACTTTTGTGTAAGGAGATCAGGACAGATCGGCGCGCCAGGGCAGAGGTCATCGCCGAGCCCACAAGCGCGTCAGGAGGGCAATTTGGCAGGCGAAGACCACCTTTAGTCAGGATAAGCCTGGGCGCCTGTCCCCTTTCGATTTGCCGCCTTGTGGCCACCCTTTCTCGCTCATATTTTCAAGGAAGAGGACCAAGGCACTACAAAAGGGGTAGGACCGCTTTCATGTAAGGGGAAAGAGACATTCTCTCCCCGACACCTCGTGTACCTCGAGCTCCAAGCGCTCCATTACACAGCAATCCAACACAAGCAGGAGTAGGGTATTACACCGCACGGTGGCCCGAACCTAGGTAGCTCGCGCGTACCCATTGTGTCCGGTGTGAGTGAGCGTGCTCGTCGTGATCTCGTCATAGTCCTCGTCAGGTCGTAGGTTGCCAAGCAAAGCCCCCCAGAGTTCGAACCCTAGTTCTTGGAGAACTTCCTGGACACAGATCCCAGACTCTGACACATATACTCGTTCAACAATTTTCAATACTTATTCAATATTTTAAATACTTATTCAAAATTTCCAAATACTTGTTCAATATTTTTCAAAATATTGTTTCAACATTTTTTAATACTTATTCAACATTTTGTAAATACTTGTTCAACATTTTTTTAAATGTTTTTTTGAAGAGTGTTTTTTGGTGTGTGTGTGTGTGTCTATATATATATATATATATATATATATATATGTGTGTGTGTGTGTGTGTAGAATACCTTAAAATATAAAAAAGTACAAAAATAAAGCAAAAAACAAGAAGGGAAAACAGAAAAAAAAACAGGCCTTGGCATCCCGGGCGGCTGGGCCGGCCCATCTGAGCTCCCCCCAATGCGAGGCTTCACCTGTGCTCGCTTAAAGCGAGAAATAGGGGTGCCCATTTGGTGGTGCCCGCGGGTGGCGTATTGGAGGATCAGGAGCTCCTATACGCCGCTAATTGCGGCAAACAGTCGCCTCACGCACATGAGCGAGTCTGACTGGGCCGGCCCATATATAGCAGAGAAAATCGCAAATAAGAAGCGTGGCTGCTGGGATAGAACTCGTGACGTCGCAATACAATAACTAACACGTGCTGCTAGCCACTACACCTTATGGCTCATTATGAATGATGATAACATGAACGTGAATCGTCTTTAACTATAACGTGATATACACTTTTTTTTAGACAATTTCGTCCTATTTACTGGAGCTTACACATTCTTCAATTGTTTTGTACACATTTTACGAAACGAGAACAAAATTTTGGAAAATGTGAACAAAATTTGAAAAAATAATTTTAGAATTTCTACATATTTTGAAAATTTCTGAAGATTGTTTGTAATAGAAGAAAAAAATTCCCTTTTAAATTCGATCAATTTTTTTGAAACATGCGGACATTTTTGAAATTCCGAACAAATTGTTGAAACCATGAACATTTTTTAAAATTTGAACAAATTTTGAAATCCAGAATATTTTTGAAACACAAAGAATGTCTGAAATTGTGAACAAATTTTGAAAAAGATAACATTTCTGAGAAACACAAAAAAAATCTGAAATTGTGAATAAAATATGAAAACAAGAATGTTTTTGGAAATACTTGAAAATTTTATAAAGTTGTGAACAAATTTTGAAAACAAGAACATTTTTTGAATTTCCTGAACATTTTTGAAACACGAACAATTTTGAAAATTTGTGAACAAAATTCTAATATGAGAACCATTTTTGAAAATCAGAACAAATATTTGAAGATTTCAAACAAAAGGAACATGAAAAATAAAAAAAATAAAAAAGAAAAGAAGAAAACAAAAATATAAAAAGAAAAACAAGAAAGAAACATAAACAGAAAAGGAAAAAAGTAAAAGAAACAAAGACAAAAAAGAAATGGAAAATAGAAAAATCGGTTCAGGAGCCTTCTAGAAGGTTCCCAAAACCGATAAAAACCGCGTGAAACCTCTAGAAGGTTCCTAAAACCGAAACGTTGAACCTACCGTAGATGGGCCGGCCCAATCGCTCGCTTGATCGCCCCATCTGTGTGATTGGTTGACTACTTGACGCAAAATGCGACAAATAGGGATTTCCTATAGGATCCACCCTTTGGATCCCTACCAAGATTGATCTTACGATAGTACAGATGGATGAACGGGCCATGCATCCGCTTCACTTTTCCCTCCCTTTTTGCACAAGAAGATTTTTGTACAAGAATACAAGACTTAATAAAAGCAGTGAAAGCGCTACGTCGTCTCTTATGAAAACAAGACGCACTTTTCGCCATATTTTTTTCCGTGCATGTACTGATGATCAATGATGCAAGGAGCGGTAGTGGGGAAGGTGTGATGTCGTCCCTATTTCTCATGATCTAGCACTTAGACATGAGAGAGAGAGGGAGAGGGAGAGGGAGAGAGAGAGAGAGAGAGAGCGCAAAAGACGTGATCATTTCACCACTCTTTGGTCCATATACAGCACATACATGCATCAATGCATGGACAAAGCGAGGAAAAGAATAACAATCTGATCAAAGATGCCTATACATGTGGGGAGATGTGGAATTGCATGCATGCATGCTTGTCTATGGATGTACAGTTTCCATGCATGTTTGTCTCCCTTGACTAGCTAGTTAGCAAATTACACTAGTAGAAAAAACGATCTTATGTTCATCTCATTAGTTCTGGTTCAATTACGGACCGGCACTAATGTGACCATTAGTGCCGGTTCCAATGGCTAGGGGGGCGGCACTCATTAGTCCGTGATGGCAGGCTGGTGTCAGGCTGTGGCCCCACCAACACCTTTAGTCCCGGTTCGTGGCATGAACCGGGACTAGAGGCTAACCTTTACTCCCGGTTTGTATCATCAACCGAGACTATAGATCATCCTATATAAACCCTTCGTCGAGCCCCAGCTCTCTGTTCTTCCCCTTTCATCAAAGAGTTAATTCGTTGTCCTTTGCTCGAGCTCATCCTTCATTTTGCCCAAAAATTGTCAAGATTTGAAGGCCCCCCATCCATCCAAGTGATCACAAAGGTTAGCAACTTTGTCCTTTCATCTCTCATTGCTAGATTAGCTCTTGCAATGCTCTATAATATAGTGATTTGTGGGTTTTAGTTTGGGAGTAATTATATGTGGTAGTTTATTTGATTTATATGCAATTTGAGCTCAAATTAACTCTTAGTTTGCATATGTAGGTGTTGTTTACTTAGTGCCTTCTCGTCCCCGTCCTAACCACCGTCGATCGCCCGCACCGTCCCGTCGCCGGCACCACCTTGGTGAGCCTCTTGTTCTTATGTTTTTTATATAAAAAAATCATGTTTGTGTGATTTAGATATATAGTTACTTGTATAATTTTCTTACCCGTACGTTGTTTGTTATACATAGTGGCATGGTTTTGATATCCGTCCCCGTCGGCCCTCGTCCGGTTTATGATTCGGATGTGGTATATTCTCTTTTATAACTATTTGTTGCATTTCGTGTTTATGACAAATTATGCCCATCAAGTTGACATAGATATTTTTATCTAGGAGGTATGTGAACCGAAAATTCCAACCGACCCTCTTGTCGAGAGGTTAAATTTAGTTGAAAAAGAAAACGAGTATTTGAAAGAAAAATTGAAAAGAATTGAAGAAGAGAAAATGAAACTGGAGTTGTATGTTGCCGATGTCGTCGATGATCACAAGATCAAGATGGAGAAAATGCGCTTGAAGATTAGAAAAATTAAAAAATATGCCATTGATAGTGAGGCTTGGTATCATTATGCTGTTGGATCAATTGTTACCTTAGTTGCGACCTTGATCGCATTTGTTGTTGCATTTAAATGCTTTAGCTAGAGAGTTTGTATGTTGTTTTATGAGAATAAGTGTGTATGAAACTTTATGTATGAACTTGTATTAATTTGATCTTTTCGGTGCTGTGTAATGAAGATGAGCCGGCAATGGATGTACGATGACCGATGCTCTCCCCAGTTTGTTAATGGCGTGCTTACTTTTCTGCTTGCGGCTGAGGCAAACAAGCGGGCGGGTGGTTTTATGTGTTGTCCATGTGCTGGCTGTAAGAATGATCAGAATTACTCTAAGTCAAGAACCATTCACGTCCACCTGTTTGAGTCTGGTTTCATGCCACACTATAATGTTTGGACCAAGCACGGAGAAAGAGGGGTTATGATGGAAGACAATGAAGAAGAAGACGACGACGACAGCTATCCTGGCCATGGGTTCCCTGAATACGATGGTACAACAATGGGGGAAGAAGCTGAGCCGGCAATGCGGGAAGAAGCTGAAGAAGAGGCATCAGATGAGCCCGCTGATGATCTTGGTCGGGCCATTGCCGATGCAAAGAGAAACTGCGCAAGTGAAAAGGAGAGGCTGAAGTTGCAGCGCATGTTAGAGGATCACAAGAAATCGTTGTACCCAAATTGCGAAGCTGACAAGAAATAGCTGGGCACCACACTGGAATTGCTGCAATGGAAGGCAGAGAATGGTGTATCTGACAAGGGATTTGAAAAGTTGCTGATAATGTAAAAGAAGATGATTTCAAAGGACAACGAATTGCTCGACAGTACGTACGAAGCAAAGAAGGATGTCTGTCCTCTAGGATTAGAGGTGCAGAAGATACATGCATGCCCTAATGACTACATCCTCTACCGCGGTGAGTACGAGGATTTGAATGCATGCCCGGTATGCGGTGCATTGCGCTATAAGATCAGCCGCGATGACCCTGGTGATGTCGAGGGCGAGCGCCCCAGGAAGAAGATTCCTGCCCAGGTGATGTGGTATGCTCCTATAATACCACGGTTGAAACGTTTGTTCCAAAACAAAGAGCATGCCAAGTTGATGTGATGGCACAAAGAAGAACGTAAGAAAGACGGGAAGTTAAGAGTACCCGCTGACGGGTTGCAGTGGAGAAAAATCAAGAGGAAGTGGAGGGACTTTGCAGATGACGCAAGGAACGTATGGTTTGGTCTAAGCGCAGATGGAATTAATCCTTTTGGGGAGCAGAGCAGCAATCATAGCACCTGGCCTATGACTTTATGTATGTATAACCTTCCTACTTGGTTGTGCATGAAGCGGAAGTGCATTATGATGCCAGTGCTCATCCAAGGCCCTAAGCAACCCGGCAACGACATTGATGTGTACCTAAGGCCATTAGTTGAAGAACTCTTACATTTGTGGAATGAAAAAGGTGTACGTGCGTGGGATGAGGACAATCAGGAAGAATTTGACCTACATGCGTTGCTGTTTGTGACCATCAATGATTGGCCTGCTCTCAGTAACCTTTCAGGACAAACAAACAAGGGATACTGCGCATGCACGCACTGTTTGGATGATACCGACAGTATATATTTGCATAATTGTAAGAAGAATGTGTACCTGGGACATCGTCGATTTCTTCCGAGCAGGCATCCCGTAAGAAAGAAAGGCAAGCATTTCAAAGGTGAGGCAGATCACCGGACGAAGCCTCGCCACCGTACTGGTGATGATGTACATGATATGGTCAAGGATTTAAAGGTAATCTTTGGAAAGGGTCCTGGCGGACAATCTGTTCCGAATGACGCTGATGGACGCGCACCCAGGTGGAAGAAGAAATCTATATTTTGGGACCTACCCTATTGGAAAGCCCTAGAGGTCCGCTCTGCAATCGACGTGATGCACGTGACGAAGAATCTTTGCGTGACCTTGCTTGGCTTCTTGGGCGTATATGGGAAGACAAAAGATACACCGAAGGCACGGGAGGACCAGCAACGTATGCACGGAAAAGACGGCATACATCAGGGTCATGCCAGCTACGCTCTTACTAAAGAAGAGAAGGAAATCTTCTTTGAATGCCTGCTCAGTATGAAGGTCCCGTCTGGCTTCTCGTCGAATATAAAGGGAATAATAAATATGACAGAGAAAAAGTTTCAGAACCTAAAATCTCATGACTGCCACGTGATTATGACGCAACTGCTTCCGGTTGCATTGATGGGGCTTCTACCGGAAAACGTTCAATTAGCCATTGTGAAGCTATGTGCATTCCTCAATGCAATCTCTCAGATGGTAATCGATCCAGAAATCATACCAAGGTTAGAGAATGATTTGGTGCAATATCTTGTCAGTTTCGAGTTGGTGTTCCCTCACTCAAGCACACTACACAGTTCTACAAAATTCCGCCTTGGTGGCTCCGTATATTGAGGAACACAAGAATATTCTACGCTCCAAACACCCGGAGCAGTCTGACAACTGGATTACACGTGAACAAACGGGGACTTTCGCCGGTTGGTTGGACAAACAGGGATGCACTTCGTGTACAAAATGGACAATCTCTTTCAAAGTATCAGGGTTTCGGACGAAAACTCATCTATTACAAAGGCATTTCATTTTTTTAAACTTATTTTATCTCCAGACTTTTTGTGCATTCAGTATGCACCATTCAAAGCCACGTCATCAATTTTCAACCCTTTCTGACTTCATTTGCTATTTTTCATGCATTTACTGATTTTTTTAGCTAAATGATCCTGAAATTGAAAAGCACTACAAAATGAACTCCGAAAAGGTTGAAAGTTGGCATGGTATCATCATTTCACCCACATAGCATGTGCTAAAAAGTTGAGAGGGTTACGGCAGAAACTGATGCACTTCGTGTACAAAATGGACAATCTCTTTCAAAGTATCAGGGTTTCGGACGAAAACTCATCTGTTACAAAGGCATTTCATTTTTTTAACTTATTTCAACTCAAGACTTTTTGTGCGTTCAGTATGCACCATTCAAAGCCACGTCATCATTTTTCAACCCTTTCTGACTTCATTTGCTATTTTTCATGCATTTACTAATTTTTTTTAGCTAAATGGCCCTGAAATTGAAAAGCACTACAAAATGAACTCTGAAAAGGTTGAAAGTTGGCATGGTATCATCATTTCACCCACATAGCATGTGCTAAAAAGTTGAGAGGGTTACGGCAGAAACTGGATGCACTTCGTATACAAAATGGACAAACTCTTTCGAAGTATCAGGGTTTCGGACGAAAACTCATTGTTACAAAGGCATTTCATTTTTTAAACTTATTTCAACTCCAGACTTTTTGTGCATTCAGTATGCACCATTCAAAGCCACGTCATCAATTTTCAACCCTTTCTGACTTCATTTGCTATTTTTCATGCATTTACTATTTTTTTAGCTAAATGACCATGAAATTGAAAAGCACTACAAAATGAACTCTGAAAAGGTTGTAACTTGGCATGGTATCATCATTTCACCCACATAGCATGTGCTAAAAAGTTGAGAGGGTTACGGCAGAAACTGGATGCACTTCGTGTACAAAATGGACAATCTCTTTCGAAGTATCAGGATTTCGGACGAAAACTCATCTGTTACAAAGGTATTTCTTTTTTTAAAATAATCTAAGAATTACCAAATTGAATATAATGATAAAACACACTAATATTAAACAGCGGAAAAAAGAATCACTGAAAAATCTATTTTTAAAGTAAAGTTATTCACAAACTAGTGATTCACACAAAATTCAAATAATTCAAATTTAAACTATCCAAATTTGAAAACTACAAGCACTAAAAGAAAGTTTATAATTTTTCTTACCTAATGCAAAAAGATTCACAAAGAAACTCTAAATAAAGCAAAAAACAACTCAGAAACAAAAAAAAGCAGAAAAAAAAACAGAAAAAATAAAAAAAGCCCGCCTATTGGGCCGCCACGGCCTGCATACGACTAGAAACCCAACCTCCAGTTGGGCCAGGTTGCTGGCCCGTACGGCCCAGTAGGCCCCACAGGGCAGCACAGTTTCAATAGGCCCACAAAGGCCTGCTTAGAGAGGAGCTCGACACGGTAGCCGCGGCGGGGCTTATAAACCGGTGCGAGCTCCTCTCAACTAGCGAGGTGGAACTAAACATTGGACACGGGAAGCACAGGCCTTTAGTCGCGGTTGGTGGCTCCAACCGCGACTAAAGGGGGGTCTTTAATCGCGGTTGGAGCCACCAACCGCGACTAAAGGCCTGTGCTTCCCACCGCTTCGGCTGGCCAAAGTGACATTTAGTCCTGGTTGGTGGCTCCAAGTTATTCTTTTTGATCGATCTATTGGGCTATTCCTATAAGTGTCACAAACAGCCCTAGAGTTTGTACTAAAATAACACCTTAAGACACACATCAACCAAAACCCTAATGTCACCTAGATACTCCAATGTCACCACAAGTATCTGCGGGTTTGATTATACGATATGCATCACACAATCTCAGATTCATCTATTCAAACCTACACAAAGAACTTCAAAGAGTGCCCCAAAGTTTCTACCGGAGAGTCAAGACGAAAACGTGTGCCAACCCCTATGCATAAGTTCACAAGGTCACAGAACCCGCAAGTTGATCACCAAAACATACATCAAGTTGATCAAGTGAATATCCCATTGTCACCACAGATAAACACATGCAAGACATACATCAAGTGTTCTCAAATCCTTAAAGACTCAATCTGATAAGATAACTTCAGAGGGAAAACTGAATCCATTAAAAGAAGGTAGAGGGGGAGAAACATCATAAGATCCAACTATAATAGCAAAGCTCGCGGTACATCAAGATCGTGCCAAATCAAGAACACGAGAGAGAGAGAGAGAGAGAGAGAGAGATCAAACACATAGCTACTGGTACATACCCTCAGCCCCGAGGGTGAACTACTCCCTCCTCGTCATGGAGAGCGCCGGGATGATGAAGATGGCCACCGGTGATGGTTTTCCCCTCCGGCAGGGTGCCGGAACGGGCTCCCGATTGGTTTTTGGTGGCTACAGAGGCTTGCGGCGGCGGAACTCCCGATCTAGGTTTTGTTCTGGGGTTTTTGGGATTTATAAGAGGTGTTGGCGTCGGGGACAAGTCAAGAGGGCCCACAAGGCGACGACAAGGACGGGGGGCGCGCCCTAGGGGGGGCGCCCTCCACCCTTGTGGTGGCCTCAGGACTCCTCTCCAATATCTTTTCGTTTTCCAGAATTATTCATATTTTCCAAAAATATTCTCTGTAAATTTTCAGGCCAATTGGACTCCGTTTGATATTCCTTTCTGCGAAACTCAAAAACAAGGAAAAAACAGAAACTGGCACTGGGCTCTAGGTTAATAGGTTAGTCCCAAAAATCATATAAAATAGCATAGAAATGCATATAAAACATCCAAGATAGATAATATAATAGCATGGAACAATCAAAAATTATAGATACGTTGGAGACGTATCAAGCATCCCCAAGCTTAATTCCTGCTCGTCCTCGAGTAGGTAAATGATAAAAATAGAATTTTTGATGTGGAATGCTACCTAACATATTTATCAATGTAATTTTCTTTATTGTGGCATGAATGTTCAGATCCATAAGATTCAAAACAAAAGTTTAATATTGACATAAAAACAATAATACTTCAAGCGTACTAACAAGGCAATTATGTCTCCTCAAAATAACATGGCCAAAGAAAGCTTTCCCTACAAAATCATATAGTCTGGCTATGCTCCATCTTCATCACACAAAATACTCAAATCATGCACAACCCCGATGACAAGCCAAGCAATTGATTCATACTTTTGATGTTCTCAAACTTTTTCAACTTTCACGCAATACATGAGCGTGAGCCATGGATATAGCACTATAGGTGGAATAGAATAGGGTAGTTGTGGAGAAGACAAAAAGAAGGAGATAGTCTCACATCAACTAGGCGTATCAACAGGCTATGGAGATGCCCATCAATAGATATCAATGTGAGTGAGTAGGGATTGCCATGCAACGGATGCACTAGAGCTATAAGTGTATGAAAGCTCAAAAAGAAACTAAGTGGGTGTGCATCCAACTCGCTTGCTCACGAAGACCTAGGGCAATTTGAGGAAGCCCATCATTGGAATATACAAGCCAAGTTCTATAATGAAAAATTCCCACTAGTATATGAAAATGACAACATAGGAGACTCTCTATCATGAAGATCATGGTGCTACTTTGAAGCACAAGTGTGGTAAAAGGATAGTAGCATTGCCCCTTCTCTCTTCTTCTCTCATTTCTCTTTTTTTTTCTTTTTTTTCTTTTTTTCTTTTTTCTTTTTCTTTCTTTCTTTCTCCTTTTCTTTTTTTTCTTTTATTTCCTCACATGGGACAATGCTCTAATAATGAAAATCATCATACTTCTATTTACTTACAACTCAAAAATTACAACTCGATACTAGAACAAAATATGACTCTATATGAATGCCTCCGGCGGTGTACCGGGATGTGCAATGAATCAAGAGTGACATGTATAAAAAAATGATGAAAGGTGGCTTTGCTACAAGTACGATGTCAACTACATGATCATGCAAAGCAATATGACAATGATGATGCGTGTCATAATAAACGGAACGGTGGAAAGTTGCATGGCAATATATCTCGGAATGGCTATGGAAATGCCATAATAGGTTGGTATGGTGGCTGCTTTGAGGAAGGTATATGGTGGGTTTATGGTACCGGCGAAAATTGCGCGGCACTAGAGAGGCTAGCAATGGTGGAAGGGTGAGAGTGCGTATAATCCATGGACTCAACATTAGTCATAAAGAACTCACATACTTATTGCAAAAATCTATTAGTCATCGAAATAAAGTACTACACACATGCTCCTAGGGGGATAGATTGGTAGGAAAATACCATCGCTCGTCCCCGACCGCCACTCATAAGGAAGACAATCAAAAAATATCTCATGCTCCAACTTCGTTGCATAACGGTTCACCATACGTGCATGCTACGGGACTCACAAACCTTAACACAAGTATTTATCAAATTCACAACTACTCACTAGCATAACTCTAATATCACCATCTTCATATCTCAAAACAATCATAAGGAATCAAACTTCTCATAGTATTCAATGCACTTTATATGAAAGTTTTTATTATATCCCTCTTGGATGCTTATCATATTAGGACTAAATTTATAACCAAAGCAAATTACCATGCTATTTTAAAGACTCTCAAAATAAAATAAGTGAAGCATGTGAGTTCATTAATTTCTACAAAATAAAACTACCGTCGTGCTCTAAAAAGATATAAGTGAAGCACTAGAGCAAATGACAAACTACTCCAAAAGATATAAGTGAAGATCAATGAGTAGTCGAATAATTATGTAACTATGTGAAGACTCTCTAACATTTAAATATTTCAGATCTTGGGATATTATTCAAACATCAAGCAAAACAAAATAAGATAAAATGACACTCCAAGCAAAGCACATATCATGTGGTGAATAAAAATATAGCTCCAAGTAAGGTTACCGATGAACGAAGACGAAAGAGGGGATGCCATCCGGGGCATACCCAAGCTTAGGCTCTTAGTTGTCCTTGAATATTACCTTGGGGTTCCTTGGGCATCCCCAAGCTTAGGCTCTTGCCACTCTTTATTCCTTAGTCCATCAAAACTTTACCCAAAACTTGAAAACTTCACAACACAAAACTTATCAGAAAACTCGTAAGCTCCGTTAGTATAATAAAATAAATCATTCACTTTGGTACTGTCAAGACAAGATTCATAATTTTTCTCACATGATGTCTACTGTACAATTTATATTAAGCAATATAAGCCATAGAGACTAGAAAACAAGCAAACTATGCATCGAAAACAGAATCTGTCAAAAACAGAATAGTCTGTAAAGATCTGAATTGAAATCATACTTATGTAACTCCAAAAATTCTGAAAATTAGAAAAACGTAGAAAATGTGCATATCAATCTTGTGTAAAAAATTCAGATCAAAATCACGTTCCAGTGAATTTTAGAAATTCCTGGACTGGGCGCAAAAGTTTCTGTTTTTGCACAGAATCAAGTCAACTATCATCCACACTATCCCAAAGGCTTTACTTGGCACTTTATTAAAACAAAAGCTATAAAACATGATTAATACAGTAGCTTAATCATGTTAACACACAAAAACAGTAGGGGTAAATATTGGGTTGTCTCCCAACAAGCGCTTTTCTTTAATGCCTTTTTAGCTAGGCATGATGATGTCAATGATGCTCACATAAAAGATAAGAATTGAAACACAAAGAGAGCATCATGAAGAATATGACTTGAACATTTAAGTCTAACCCACTTCCTATGCCTATGGATTTTGTGAGCAAACAACTTATGGGAACAAGAATCAACTAGCATAGGAAGGTAAAACAAGCAAAACTTCAAGATTTTAAGCACATAGATAGGAAACTTGATATTATTGCAATTCCTACAAGCATATACTCCTCCCTCATAATAATTTTCAGTAGCATCATGAATGAATTCAACAATATAACCATCACATAAAGCATTCTTTTCATGAGCCACAAGCATAGAAATTTTATTACTCTCCACATAAGCAAATTTCTTCTCATGAATAGTAGTGGGAGCATCATATGAAACTTGAATACTATAAATTGTTTCCACATTAAAAGAGTAATGTTCAGTAAAAGGATATTCAAAATTATGACAATAATTATCACTACTTTTTATAACATAAGTATCCTCACAATAATCATCATAAGTAGCAACTTTGTTCTCATCATAGTCAATTGATACCTCTTCCGAAATAGTGGAATCATTACTAAATAAAGTCATGACCTCTCCAAATCCACTTTTATCATTATAATAAGATTCAACACCCTCCAAAATAGTGGGATCACTACTTCCTACAGTTGACACTCTTCCAAACCCACTTTCATCAATATAATCATCGTAAATAGGAGGCATGCTATCATCATGATAAATTTGCACATCAAAACTTGGGGGACTAAAAATATCATCTTCACTAAACATAGCATCCCCAAGCTTGGGACAAACATTAATTGCAGCAAATAAATTCTCAAGCATGTCATTCTCATCAAACACAGCATCCCCAAGCTTGTGCCTTTGCATATCATAAGCATAATCACTTTCATCATTAATAGTACAAATAGCACCAATAGTATAGCAATTATTATCATCACAATGAGTAATAGCCATAACAATAATAGGAGCAACATCATTTGGGAGAGATACCTTTTTACCTCTGCTTCTCCGTATTTTCTTTTTCTTCTTCACATCAAGTGTGGGTTTAATCACCTTTTTGGAGCTCCTTATTGATGAGATTGGTTGAATAAAAAGCTCCTCCTCGTTACCTGCTTCATCATAAGAAAAAATAGGAGGATATAGGGAAACCTCTTCCCCTTCATTAGTATTCTCTTCATCTTCTATTTGTTTTCTTGTCTTCAAGTAATTGGCAATATAAGGATTCTCAATGCAATTCACCACACAATACATATAAATTTCATTTAGATCAAAATCAATCATTTTCATGAGAACCCAATCAGGAACATCGTTGGTTTTATGTTTCATTTCTTCATACCCCAAAAATAGACTAAGTTCATTATGATGCTCAAGGGTAATGAGGTTATCACACTTTTTGGACACAATTCGATCATGAAATAATTCACATTGGAAATTAAAATGACCACGTTCATATCAAAGTTCACAAGGATGGCGAGAAAAATTAAGTATTTCAGCACAAACATCTAGCCTCTCTTGCAACCATTTAGTTTATAAATACTTATGCCTCTTGCAAAATCTATCTTCCCTTTTTGGTGTGTATTTGCAAACTCTATGCACTCCACAAAAATTGACATTCTTATAAGAGATATTTTTATCATGACTAGTGCAATCATCATTAGTACTATGGATATTCAGAACATTGCAATCATGCTCATCATTCAAAGATTGTATGCCAAACATTTTGTTGAACTTCTTCTAGCACTTGAGCACAATTTTCCTTTACATCATTTTCACGAAAGACATTAAAAAGATGAAGCATATGAGGCAACCTCAATTCCATTTTTTTTGTAGTTTTTTTTATAGACTAAACTAGTGATAAAACAAGAAACTAAAAGATTCAATTGCAAGATCTAAAGATATACCTTCAAGCACTCACCTCCCCGGAAACGGCGCCAGAAAAGAGCTTCGTTGACGGGATGTGAGTGCCGCTTACCTAGCCTTCCCGGCAACGGCGCCAGAAAAGAGCTTGATGTCTACTACGCAACTTTATCCTTGTAGACGTTGTTGGGCCTCCAAGTGCAGAGTTTTGTAGGACAGTAGCAAATTTTCCTCAAGTGGATGACCTAAGGTTTATCAATCCGTGGGAGGCGTAGGATGAAGATGGTCTCTCTCAAACAACCCTGCAACCAAATAACAAAGAGTCTCTTATGTCCCCAACACACCCAATACAATGGTAAATTGTATAGGTGCACTAGTTCGGCGACGAGATGGTGATACAAGTGCAATATGGATAGTAGATATAGGTTTTTGTAATCTAAAAATATAAAAACAGCAAGGTAACTAGTAACAAAAGTGAGCGAAAACGGTATTGCAATGCTTCGAAACAAGGCCTAGTGTTCATACTTTCACTAGTGCAAGTTCTCTCAACAATGATAGCATAATTAGATCATATAGCAATCCCTCAACGTGCAACAAAGAGTCAATCCAAAGTCACTAATAGCGGAGAATAAACAAAGAGATTATTGTAGGGTACGAAACCACCTCAAAGTTATTCTTTTTGATCGATCTATTGGGCTATTCCTATAAGTGTCACAAACAGCTCTAGAGTTCGTACTAAAATAACACCTTAAGACACACATCAATCAAAACCCTAATGTCACCTAGATACTCCAATGTCACCACAAGTATCCGCGGGTTTGATTATACGATATGCATCACACAATCTCAGATTCATCTATTCAAACCAACACAAAGAACTTCAAAGAGTGCCCCAAAGTTTCTACCGGAGAGTCAAGACGAAAAAGTGTGCCAACCCCTATGCATAAGTTCACAAGGTCACAGAACCCACAAGTTGATCACCAAAACATACATCAAGTGGATCAAGTGAATATCCCATTGTCACCACAGATAAACACATGCAAGACATACATCAAGTGTTCTCAAATCCTTAAAGACTCAATCCGATAAGATAACTTCAAAGGGAAAACTCAATCCATTACAAGAAGGTAGAGGGGGAGAAACATCATAAGATCCAACTATAATAGCAAATCTCGCGGTACATCAAGATCGTGCCAAATCAAGAACACGAGAGAGAGAGAGAGATCAAACACATAGCTACTGGTACATACCCTCAGCCCCGAGGGTGAACTACTCCCTCCTCGTCATGGAGAGCGCCGGGATGATGAAGATGGCCACCGGTGATGGTTTTCCCCTCCGGCAGGGTGCCGGAACGGGCTCCTGATTGGTTTTTGGTGGTTATAGAGGCTTGCGGCGGCGGAACTCCCGATCTAGGTTTTGTTCTGGGGTTTTTGGGATTTATAAGAGGTGTTGGCGTCGGGGACAAGTCAAGGGGGCCCACGAGGCGACGACAAGGACGGGGGGCGCGCCCTGGGGGGGCGCCCTCCACCCTTGTGGTGGCCTCGGGACTCCTCTCCGATATCTTTTCGTTCCAGAATTATTCATATTTTCCAAAAATATTCTCCGTAAATTTTCAGGCCAATTGGACTCCGTTTGATATTCCTTTTCTGTGAAACTAAAAAACAAGGAAAAAACAGAAACTGGCACTGGGCTCTTGGTTAATAGGTTAGTCCCCAAAATCATATAAAATAGCATAGAAATGCATATAAAACATCCAAGATAGATAATATAATAGCATGGAACAATCAAAAATTATAGATACATTGGAGACGTATCAGCCCCCGATGCGCCGCCCACGCCGTCGCCGCCCCCGACGCACCGCCCACGCCGTCGCCGCCCCTCTCCTCGACCTCGCGCGCCGTCGCAGTCGCCGTCGCCGACGACTCGCCTCGCCTCGCCGGCCGTCGCCCCGCTGTGAGCCCCTGCCGCCATGGCCGCCCCTCCCATCGAGCCCGCACACACACACACACATGCACGAACATGTACACACACACACATATATTCTTATTTTCTGTTTTTCTGTTTTTTAGTTTTTTATACTTTTAGTTATATAAATGTTAAATGAATGTTAGATATATAAATGTTAGATGAATGTTTTTTAGTTTTTTATACTCGTTATATAGAAATGTTAGATGAATGTTTTTTAGTTTTTTATACTTTTAGTTATATAGAAATGTTAGATATATAAATGTTAGATGATTGTTTTTTAGTTTTTTATATTTTTGTTATATAGAAATGCTAGATATATAAATATTAGATGAATGTTTTTTAGTTTTTTATACTTTTAGTTATGTATTTGCAAAATCAAGTGAAAAAGAATTACAAATATCAAGTGTGGATTAATTTGCATATAGGTTTTTTATGTCATAGGTAGAATGGTCTTTTGAATAGAATAGTAAACTAGTAATCGTATAGGTTTTTTGAATATAGGTTTACAATATAAATTTTTATGTCATTATCACTTTGTCATCAAAGAATGCTATACCTTTTAGGAGGATTGTTGATTCATTTTCATTCCGACAAATTTTAGGCGCTCGATATGTCCTATTTTAGCAAAGGTCATGCCGTAATTTTTAATCTTTGATTTATGAACATATATAGGAAATGTCTGACGACGATAAGATCCCCGAGTGCGATGACTATACCGACGACGGGGGTATGTGCGATAGACCGCACCTAGATAATGGTACATGCTTCTCCCTCACGCTTAAGGAGGGCTTCGAAGGTTTTACGGTATGTAACTTCAGTGGCATGTGTTTCTTCTGAATTAAGCATGGCTTAAGATTTTTGCTTTAACGTGTAATTTTCATTTTTTATAATTTGACTAGTGCATACCCTGCTATGCAAGACCATATGTCCTTGAGAAGCTATCTTTCGAAGAGATGTCCAAGGTGGACACGAAGATAGCTCACCTTAAAACGAAACATGGTTTCGATTTTGAGGTTAAGATCATAAATGAAGTAGGTCACACTCATTTTGGATGTTCAAATTGGGAAGGATTATGTAAGGCCTATGGATTCGAGGAGGATATGAAAATAACATTCGATCTTGGCAATCCGGAAGATGAAAACATTTGGCTGGATCCTAACATGATTCCGATTCTGCCTCTGTGTGAGTTTGTTAAACACATTTGTTAAATGATCTATATTCCTTATCTAAAAATACTTGTTATTCATACCTGCTGAACTTGTTTTTTATAATTGACAACTTATTTTCTCTCTTCCCAAGAAATACAAAAGATAATAGACGACACCTACTACAGTCATGGCGCAGAGCTAACTTGGGAGGAGAAGAATTATCTCATCTCCTTTGTTAAAGACGTTATGCAATTTAAGATCATCTATGGAGTTGGGAAAAATTATGGTAAATACGTGCCACTAGTCAACGAGTTGTGCGATGCTAACATTCGTGCTAGTATCATGGTAAGATTTTTACTATTGTGTCACTAGTTAGTCCATCTTTTTCATACATTCTTCTGAAGTAAACTTCATTGCTAACTATATATGTTACTATTATGCTCTTCAACAGAAGCTCCCAGATGTGGTTATGCCTCCATTTATGTTTGTCGAAGGTGAGATGACAGTTGTTTGCGTACGACCATGGTCGGAGGGTCTCAAATATGCATACTCGACCTCTAAAACAGATGGAGGCCTCAAAATCAAGGTTTGGAGAAAAATAGTGGCCGAGCGAAGGCCACAAAATGGAGACAGTTGGATCTCTATGCTGCATAGCGGAGAAGGAGGGGTTTTTCTGTTTTATGCTATGCTACCCGAGAGAGAGTAGTAGGTCCTGCTACCTTACCTAGTGTAGTTGGTTAACTTATGATGATCATAATGGTGAGATTGTTATATCACTAGCACCTTACCTAGTAGTGGTTAACTTATGATGATCATAATGGTGAGATTGTTATATCACTACGATCAAGATGAGTTGTATATATGACTACGATGATGATGAGTTGTTATATATATCATTATGATGATGATATGAGTTGTATATCATTAGGGTGGAAGAAACACATATTAGATTAAAGTGGATGTATCCAAATGACCAAGTTGAATATGTAGGAATATATGTAGCGTAAAATATGTTTGAAATGAAAAAGAATTAAATGGAAAACAAAAAATTAAAAGGAAAAATAAATCATAAACCCATAAACCCCTAAACCTTTTAGTCCCGGTTGGTGTAACCAACCGGGACTAAAGGCCCCTAGCCCCCCGGCGCGGGCTCGTGCCACGTGGTGGGCCTTTGGTGCCGGTTCGTGACGAACCGGCACTAAAGGGGGGGAGCCTTTAGTCCCCACCCTTTAGTGCCGGTTGCAGAACCGGCACTAAAGGTCCTTACGAACCGGGACAATAGCCCGATTCTGCACTAGTGTTAAGAGCAAATGTAAAAGGCACGAAGGACATTACGGGCATCTCTAAAGAAGACCCTCAAAGCTCCGGTACATGCTTGGATTGTAGTGTCTGGATCATTTGTATTAACTTTTGTCATCCAATGAGAACCCTCATTGGTCCGCACAGTGGTCCGGACATTCGTTTTCTGGCGAATCCAAGACAAACATGGGGAGCTTTGCGGAGTCCGGGAATGCACTTGACCAACACAAAGCCTCCATGTGGTCCTCTTCTTTTTTCTCTTCTTCACATGCATGGTCCCCTTCTCTCTCTTCTCCCAACCGGATTTGTTGGTTAATAGCATTGGATGGCTCTCCCCGCATCATGTCCGCGGACCACGTCCGGACATAAAAATGGAAATTTGTCGTGTCCATTTATGGGCCAGCATTGTAGATGCCCTAAGAACACATACTCGCCAACAGTTCATTTCCTGTCCGCAGTTTATTTGGTCGTTTAAAACATTGATGTGTCATGGTTGAATATTTCATTCTTCACATAGCTACTTGTAAGTCGCGTGAAAATAGTTTTTGGATCAGTCGATTTTCAGATGACGAAAAGCAACCGCGGGAGGGAAGGAAGAAGCACTCGCCGGTTCGCTGGAGAAGCTCTATGGGTCTATCTTAGGGTGACAGACGACCCGATTATCTATCTTAGGGTGGCAGGTAACCCCAACTATAGCGTTAGAGAAAAGCTGTGATATATGTGTAATCAAACGTTGAATGAATCTCACAGGTGCAGATCTTGAGACTCACAACCTACTCCAAAAATATGGAAACTACTCCTGAAATGTGGAAAGTAATAACCAAGGAAAATGCACTACCTAGCTAGCTAGCTGGACCAGAATATGACATATCAGCGTTCTGTTTGTCAGTGATGTAACAATATTAAAGCAGAAGCACCCACAATATACACGAGAGAGCAGCTTATGGAAAGCCAAATTGTGTCTATACTCATGCTTCACCATGCACACAAAAGCCCACACATTCCCATGAAAAGCATACAAGGTTGTGTGTTCTTTAGAATTTGGCCACCATTTCATCCCAACGCTGTCAGCACAGCTGCACAGGACTGCATGTACTCGTACCAAATAAATATACACCTGACCCTGCCGCGACACAGAAATATAGATGAAGCAAGCCTGATCAGGGGCATGCATGCATGAATGCCACTGGCCCCCAAATATTCCATCACTTTTCCTTTCTTTCTCCTCTGCTGCATGCTGCAGTTTGCATGTTGCTCGGGAGTAGTATGCTTCTAGCTCAAACCATCACTTGACCTCATCATCATGTCCTTTGGATAGTTAATCAGGGTTAAGAACCCTAGCTTTTAGAGCCCCTTTACAAATATATTCTTCTTGTCCCTCCTAAGAGGGAGGCATGAGTGTTCCTTTTTGTTTCCGTTATGGGCTGTTAGTAAAAAAAATGTGTACTACCACTAACTTCCATGGATCATAGTTCTAAGATGTGGGAACAGTACTTTTGCTACTAATAGGAGAATATGATGTACTATCACACAAGCGTTGCATCGATGCATGCATGACCATGCAGACGGTAAAATCAACATGAGGAAAAGGGTAAAAGTGACAACCTTTCTTTAAGCTTGCTAGTTGTATAAGTACAATGCATGCATCTGTTTTTTTTTTTTTTTTGCTCACACCCAGTCCCGCAAGATTAGGAGATGATAGGCATGATGGCCGTTTCATCGGCCTTACTGACGCGAGTGTGTTTTAGTAGTACTCCGAGTCAGTGTACGTCCTCCAATATTAGTAATTTAGTTAAGATGCTTTGCTTACATGCATGGCCAACTTTTTATTCCGAGTCAGTGTACGTCGTCTCCTCGTTCTGCAAAGCGGGGCGACACGATCTGCACGCGATGTTTACCTTGTAGCGAAGGGCACCCAGTAAACAAAGTAGCTAGGCAGCATGTTTGCATAATTAACCCGACGCGTTGCGTTCCCCTAAGAAAAGGTGCATGCTTGCAGTTGCATGGGTACGTTCATATAAACTGATAACAACGTAAAGGCAGCGCCCCAACACTGGTAATCCTAGCTAGGGTTCATATAGTAATAACTCAAAACAACAGTAAGTATTGCCCTCTCAGGGGGCAGAGCGTGCATGGCAGGTATGGTTGACAAGGATACAAAGGGCCGACGATGCATGCATATGCTACAGTTGGAGTCCCCAGCCGCTAGCAGGCGACGAGTCGAGGTGTTTTCGAACTGCATACGAGTGCTAGAGTGTCAGCAGCCCTCTATCCTATCAGGGCTATGGGCCACCTATCATTGGGCCAACAATGGTGGGCTGGCCGTCTAGGCCCATCAGGACACTCAGGAGCTGCAACCCGGCAACACAACTACATATACGCAAGGCAGAACAACGAGAAGGGCATCCCGGCTAGGATTAGAACAGGCGGCGGTGGCATGTGTTTCCCCTTTCTTCTTCGCTAGTTCATCTTCCTCCTCGGGTTGAATCCCTGCTTGTATCCCCACCACTGTAACCATACCACTGTAATCGAGAGACCACCAGCGAGAACCTAACACGTGGTATACAGAGCCAGTCCACCACCCTTCCAAATTTTTTTCATCACTTCCACGAGACTGCTTTTCTCGGCCGCCATGGATCCAGAGCTCCAGGAGTACCTCGACAAGCTCAGCGAGAGCCTCCTCAAATCACACGAAGAGACGCGCTCTGCACTCAAGACGCTGATTCAGGGCCAAACCAAGAAGCTCGAGGAGATCTCCGACCTCAAGTCCGGCGTGAAGGAGCTCGAGGCCACCCATGACAACATCGTCGTTGACCTCACACCGGCGGAGGAGGCCGCTGACATCGTCCCCGACCTCGCTGCCTCGGCTGCGAGCGCCACGCCTCTCGAAATTGACGCTACGTGCATCGCTGCACCGACGCCCACAAGCTGTTCAACGGATGGCTTCAACCACAACAGCGGCGGAGACGACCCCATGGCGGCGTGCCAGACTGCTCGGAATACGCCTACGTCCCTCACCGTGTCGCTAGAGGACTCGCCAACCCTGTCGAGTGGGCCAACTCTCGTGCTCGAGCCCGACGCACCGGCGCTTACCAAGTGCTCGACGGTGAACATCAAGCATGGTGACAACACTACCGACATCATCAAGACTACTATGGTGTCCCTACTACCATCCAAGGCAGTCCCAGTGTTTACTGATAGCAAGTTCGTCGCTGGGGTGTGCATGTTGTGGCCATCAAGAGGGATGGTTGCAGAATGGCAACCATGGCCTCCACCTTTGCGGGTGTGGATCACACACAAGGGGCTCATGTTCAGGCCAAGACCATGGCCGTCGTTTGGACGCAGTCAGGAAGAACGACAGCTCAATGATGGTCGTTCATTAGAATCTTTGTTTGGATTCTTCATTACTGGAGCTTTGGTGAGCAATTTTTGGGGGCTCACCCTTGGAGATGATGCACATTATGGTGCGAATAGGGCAGAATTCATGTTTGGTGTTCGATTGAATGATTGTGACCTGATTAGTGGCTTCCTTCATGAGAAGCAATTGGATCCTGGAGGTTTCCATCCTAGTCCTTGGTATTGCCAATGGTGGATGGTATTGGTTAGAAGCAAGGGCAGACTAGTGGGACTGCATTCAGAGGAGCAGTGGTCACCACTCCAAGGTATGGATGGAATGCCATATATTGGGAAGCCACGTGAGGATGTTTGCTACTATCATATCTGCTCTGACTTGTATGCAACTAGCTCTAGTGTTGAGCGTTACTCTCCAGCTTTGGCCGAGGGCAGAAGTAGCCAAATTGAACCGTACATCAATTGCCTGTATATGCAGATATATGGTGCCAATAGACGGCTATTACCTGAACTGAAATTCTTGATTAGCAACAGCAACCTCTTCTCAGAAGGAACAACTGACTTCGAACCTTGGCCACCCCCTTCTTGTATGACGTCTGTGGTTCGGCTTTACTTAAGTTTCCAGCCACAGGGCATCTTGTCGAGAAATTTGTTGTACCCAATATTCGAGGAGGCCTGTAGAAGATTAACTGGAAAGATGAAACACTTGGTGTTGGTGAAATTTCAATCAAGTTTGTCCTCGGAGCTACAGTGGTGGGTACTTGTGGCCATCCATAAGGAAGCAGTGATCTGGCTATTTTTCCAGTATGCCCCATGTCATATGGTCCTACTTCTGCCCTGGGATCCAGGAGTTCCTTTGTATATCAGGTGTGTCACTTTTCAGGTTGAGAAGATACAAAAATGGAAGGTGTCGTCAGCTGAGCAGCAGCCATGGTCTTTCTTGGAGGCATCTTTATTGATTCATATTCCTATAGTGATGAGAACTGTATTAGAATTTATGTTCCATGAGATTGAGCCACGAGTGGCAGTACATTGGAAGGAATTATTTGTTCATGGCAAGGCTATGGCCGTATGCAACAACACCCAACATTCTATGGTATCTATTCTTGATAATCAGCTTCAGGGTGAGAAAATTCTTCTCCGTCAAGGTCAAGACCTCTATGGTGCACTGGATCGCGCAACATCTGGTGCTAAACTGTCCAACCAAGCAGGTTACAGCCAGTCAGTGGTACATGAATCATCTTGCCTTGAAACCTTTCATATATATGTACATCATCTTACCTGTTTGGGGCTAGCAACAATAATACATAGGCAGCCAGTGAACTACATAGACATGCAGTTCTATCCAGGTTGCGTAGTACAACCACATGAAGGTGTTGAATTGTGTGCCCAACCTTTTGCTTCCTATGAGTTTGCTTTGGAGAGGTTTGCACTAGTGAGAAAGATGAAGAACAATGATTCTCATAATTTCATTTTCAGTGTCAATTCTGCAATAGTCCATTGCAGCAACACTTGTTCTGTTGAGAGTATTCTAGTACGGATCTGGATATCACAAGAACCGCCAGTGGAACAAGTACAAGAGGCAACTTCCGTCTTTACTATCTTAACACTTGATTGGTTGAATTTTGTGGCATGCTACAAGACGTGTGCATGTTCCCTTGGCACACAAGACGTGATGGAGATTAAATGGTTTGCACAGCTCATTGCAAAAATTATTGGCAGAGTTCACAAGAGGGGGTTGCACCATAATGCAGTGGAGAACAACAAAATAAAGAGCATTCATTCTCTCTGCTGTGGCATCCATTGGGCTGGGAGTCTCATGATTTTGATTGAGATGGAACAGGACACTGATCAGAATTCTTATGAGATAAAGTCTAGGCTGTATCTATTCTGTGCAAGCATTCGCAGCATGACATTGATGGTGTTGCTATTGGAGTGGCTATTATCTCCCTGTAGGGGGTCATTGCTACATCTGTACGGTGTGCTTCTACTATTACCTTGGCCTCCTGGTGCACATGGACTACAATCGATGATTTTTTTCATGAGTGGGGAATTCAAGTGTGAGCTGCTCTCAATGGCTCGCTGGCACCGATGTTTGAAAAATTCAACAACTATCGATATGCTGCCTTGTTTCCCTTCTGAACCAAAATCAGGCGAGGCTGATTACTCTTGTTGGTATTTGACATTTCTCAGATTGCTCGTTATCCAGACTGTACAATTTGCAGCAGGGGCCTATGATATAAAGCCCAGCATGTTTTCTAGTGTGGTTCTCTTATTTGGGCAGAAGTATTCTATCAGTGAGGATCTGAATTTTCTATCCCTACAAAGCAACCCCAGTGGCCTAATTCTTATGACCAACTCAACTCAAAGACATTTCTCAGATTTTGCCATGGGAAGACACTACAGTCTTGATATTCTTCCAGCGTTTGTTTATACCAGTTGTTGCTTGCCTTATAAGCTTGAGTCTTCTGATATGTTAGTGGTCATCATTGACATGAGAGATGGTGGCATGGGCACCTCCAAGATGGGAAGGTTGTGGGATCCAGGAGGACTATTGTTGGTTTCATACCAAGTTTCATCTCCAGGACGGAAGCATATACCATGGGACCCTGGTGGCATCGCGCATGAACTAGAGAAGAGCTGGCACTGGCTTGAGGGCAAGCCAGTTGTTAAGGAGGGGGGAGTGTCAGCAGCCCTCTATCCTATCAGGGCTATGAGCCACCTATCATTGGGCCAACAATGGTGCGCTGGCCGTCTAGGCCCATCAGGACACTCAGGAGCTGCAGCCCGGCAACACAACTACATATACGCAAGGCAGAACAACGAGAAGGGCATCCCGGCTAGGATCAGAACAGGCGGCGGTGGCGTGTGTTTCCCCTTTCTTCTTCGCTAGTTCATCTTCCTCCTCAGGTTGAATCCCTGCTTGTATCCCCACCACTGTAACCATACCACTGTAATCGAGAGACCACCAGCGAGTACCTAACATAGAGGGCCAGGCATAATCATTCCTGTAACCTGAAAATCTATTTGTAAGGGCCTCAGCAACCATCCTCTACTGCTCGAGTGCGTCTAGTATGCGCCTTCTAGCGTACGCGGTACGCATCACCACGGGAAATGCCACCTTGTATTTTCTACCCTCTACTATCAGTGGAATGAAAAAAAAAAATAGAACTGCATACGAGTGAGTCCATCGCACGCGTGGTGCTTAATTTGAGGGAATGGGCATGCCGGCCGGGAGTACGTAAGCAGCTGTCTGGCACATTGCATTCATTCTCTCACATGGAGCTGAGCTGAGGCCAAGTCAGAAAGGCAGAGGGGGCGAGCATCCAGTCGCCGGTGGCGAGGAGTAGCGGTACGTGCATGTGGGGGCGGGAGAATTGAAGAGAGATCTCAGCGACGCAAAATATTCCCCTCATGCACGCGTTGGCCCACTCCCTGCTGCATGCAGTGCGTGGGTTTCCGGCAGCCTCGCGGGCCCACGCCCACCACCTGAGCGCGCGTGCGGACTCCGGGCATTCAGTATTACCCGGCCCACGGCACACGAGCTGGGCCCGCCCACCACTTACTACCCAGCAGCGCGCCTTTGTTCGTTCCTTCCTCCTCACTTTCTTCTTTGCCGGCCTTCTTTCTCTTTCTCGTGGTCGTCAAGTTTGAATTTCTCTCGACTTCAGCCCACCGACAGCACCAACGTACGCATGAACCAGAGCTTGAGTTATGTGATTCTGTCCACCGGACACCACAAACGTACAAATAAAGTTATACGCCTTCCATTACATATAAAGTAACTGCTGTATATACTACCTTCGTCTACATTTATTAGTCTCCATCATTTATTTGACTAGCAAAATGTTAAGGGAAACGTTACCTTCCAACCGGAGGATGAGTCGCTCGTATCCACCACCTTCATGGCTGTCCGATTTAATTTTAACAGTTTGTCTAATTCATATATAGATGTTTTCTAAGAATGTCACATCTAAACTTCCACAAATAACACAGCAACAAGAAACAAAAAAAAAAGCTGGGACAAAAAAAAATAGACCACAAATATAGTGGACATGAGGTTAGATGTGACATAACTATGTCACATCTAGATGTGTCCTAGACATGCCCTAATTTTAATCATACGACACATAACGCTACGTGAGACAGTTCAACAACTTTTGTAACATTGGGCATGTTGCACACACAAGTTTGTAACACAGGCTATGTTACAAACATATGAAGCACGAACAAGTGGCCAACATGTATATAACTTGATCTTTTTTTCATATTTTCTTCTGCAACATCATCCTTGTTGCAAAAATCCTTCCGCAACATCATCTATGTTGCAGAAATATGAAAGACAGAAAAAAAAATCTATAACACAACCTCTGTTGCAAATATTTTTCTGCAGCACGACCTTTGTTGCACAAATAACGCTTAAGAAAATAACAGGTCATGCTAAAAAAAGCACTAACGACTAAGAGCCATTCGTTTCTTTTTTTTCTTTTTTGTTCGTCTTTGCAACATGCTTTCTGTTGCAAAAATAATCTACAATATGACATCTGTTGCAAAAAGATCTACAAACATTTTCGCAACGTGATCTTTGTTGCAAAAAAATTCTGCAATATGACATTTCTGGCAAAAAATCTCCACAAATGTTTCCGCAACACGATCTCAGTTGCAGAAAATATTCTGTAACATAAACTCTGTTGTAGAAAAATTCTACACACATTTTCGCAACATGATCTTTGTTGCAAAAACTAGCATGCCCGTCAGCCATACGAAGACGCCAGATTTGGGGGCTAGCGACCCGGCCGATCAAAGATCGGCCGGCAGACACGTAGCAGTCCCCTAATGCATGACATAAATATTATATTGTTGAATTCGTATTTAAATGTAGTTTCCAATAATCATTATTGCTATGTATAACTTATATTTTATCAGTTAAAATCACCCAAAATACGAGGACTAGTAAACCGAGACCAAGGTAGTACGTTTGTAACGATTCATGTGTTTCGGACGGGCTAGAATCAGAAACCACTGCATGCTATTGCAGTATTGCTATTATGTATATTAATGTATAATAACATTTGCTCCTTGCTAGAACGCAGCTACGAAGGGTTAGTACAAACTACAAATGCACTTGGGTACCTTTTTTTTTCTGAATTGAATGCTCTTGGGTACATGTATGTATTCCCGAACCACGAAATAAAACAGAAAACCATCTGCAGCCGCCTAGTGGCGACACCCACGTAGAGACAAAGCTTTATTTACACAAGTATACTTGATTAGATCATTAGGCATGCACATGCATGCACCTAGCTATCGCTGGATGCTCAAGCGTGCGTGATATGAAAGGCGACCGATCAAAGCCAGGCCACGTCTTTTCACTGATATGTCTCTCCCATCTTGATCCCTCTCTGCCTTGGCGATCTATCCATGCATGCACTTTTGAACACCTACAGTTCTCGCAAGCGAGCCACCATTTTGCTGGGGCGAGAGAGATCGATCGATCGTGATCACACGCGTAGTAGTCGTAGAACCATCATTGCTTCAGCACTACTACACCTCCTACACATATGCATGCATGCATGCATGCATGCTGCACTCTGGCTGCTCCAACGACAGGCTAGTACTAGTCCTACATGACACATTGTCGGAGAAACGACACCTATGGGATAGAGTGGGTCCCTTCTACGGTTTGATAGGGAAGAGGGGTGCGCAAAGAGCAGATCTAACGATCAACACGAGGAATTTTTACCCAGGTTCGGGCCGCTGGGAAGCGTAAAACCCTAGTCCTGTTTCGTGTGTATATTCTGTGTTCTGGAGCTTCGACTAGCTGCTAAGAATGTAAGCTGGGCCGGAGAGTCTGAAAAATCCGAATCCTCCTCCAGTATGCCTTGGGCCTCCTTTTATACGTCCAAGGGGCTGCCACAGTGGCATACAGGAGGTGTAAAGTAGCCATGCTTATCACTGACGTCCTGGGACAAAACGCATTAAATGCGCTGGTTACGTGCCCCCTAGCTTTATCGGGGACGGGAATAGAGCCCGTCCCGTCCGTCGCCGCCTCATTCCGCCTTGACACGTATCCAGGCTGACGAGGCATGCAATGCCAGGCTGGCTGGCTAACCGCTGCGCTGGAACGGTGGCAGGATCTTCACGAAGATCTGCATGCCACTACGCACGTGCCCCTTGGGCCTTGGTCTTGACACTGTCGATGGTGTCAGAGCTCTTCAACCTCAAGGGTGGTGTTCTTGTCAGTGCTTCGCAAGTCATCCCGGCAAGGATCTTGCCGGGGCCTCGCGAGCCGCCCCGGCAAGGATCTTGCCGGGGCTCCAGCTTATCTTCTGCTCCCTGGTCACTGGCTTGGACGCCGTCTTCCTTGTCTTGCATTCTGCCTCCAGCTGTCCCCGTCAAGCCTTGCCGCAGGCGCGGCTACAACTGCCCGCGCACAAGTAAGGGGTACTAAAAGGGCCCAAACTTTAGTACACCGACAGGAGCCCCCGGGCCTGGGCCACACACGCGGGCACAACGCGTTGTTGGGCTAGGCCCAAACAGTGCGCGGGCACACGTGGCAGGGGTTAACTGTTGTAATCATTTCGTCTGCTGCGCTTCCTCACGATCGGCATTGAATGCGCGGCGTGGGTGTCGTGCGTGGTATGGTCGCAGCACGCCTGCGAAAATGCCTTCACATCGGACGGTAAAGAGGCGGCCTCGCGCCTTCCCCATAAAAAGGGGAATCCGCAAAGGCACTGCTCATTACCCCCTTCGCCCTTTCCAATCTAGGAACCACCGTCGTCTTCCTCCTTGAGCCCAAACCAGAGTTTCCTCATCCATCCACCCCCTCTACGTTCCCACCATCCTCAACCTCCCGCTCCTCCCCAGCCTCTTATGGCGCCCAAAGCGAGCAAGGGCAAGGGAGTGGCCAAGGCGAGCGAGGGGGAAGAGGTGCCGGAGAGCGAGTTGGTGAAGATGTGGAAGGAGAAAACCGTCTTCGCTCCGACGCTCGATGCGCGCGCTCTGAAGGAGCGGTACCAGTGCATGTGGGGGAGGAAGACGACGGGGCATCCTGCCACCCGCGTCGTCCCCGCTTCTTGCGCCGCGCCCGCTCCAGATAAATTTCCTTTCTTCGTCGATTATTTCTACTGCGGGCTCTGCCCCCCATTCTCAGATTTCTTCAACGACATCATGTATACCTTCGGCCTCCATCTCTTGGATTTTACGCCAAATGCCGTGGCATGTATGGCCATTTTCGCCCACCTTTGCGAGAACTTCGCCAGGGTGGCCCCCAACACGGCGCTCTTCCGCCACTACTTCATCCCTCGCATCCAGCCAGGAGGGGCCCTGTCTGGCTGCGTCACCTGGATCACGAGGACCTTATGCAAGGAGACGTACCCAAACGGGACCTAGAAGGAGAAGTGGGACGAATGGCGGCACAGGTGGTGCTGGATCGTGGAGAAGGAGCCGGCGCCGTTCTGCATGCCTCGGCGAGCGCAAGTGGTTCATGGCGGCAACTGGGGCGATCTCGACCCTCAAGACGAGAAGCTCACAGTCGCAACCACCAGAATCCACCGCCTCAAGGCTGCCGGGCTCACTCTTGAGATGATTGGGGCCGACTTCCTCCGCCGCCGCATCGCTCCTCTACAGAACAAAGGAAGGCCGGCTTGGGAGTTTCGGAACGCGGCGGACGTTATGAGGCTGTGCCCCGGCCTAAACAACAATTTGACGGTGATGCAGCACGCGGCCCTTTGCCAAAGGCTGTTCCAACTCAAGGCCGACAAGGCCAAGAAAGCCACCAAGGCCGAGAGGGCCGAGAAGGCCGGCAAGCTGTTCAAGCTGCCGGCGGGCGTGGTTCCCTTGTGCAACAACTCCGCCTTGACTTCCATCATCGCCATGATGCCGGTGTTCAACGCCCACGGCCTTGACCCGACCTGGGTTGTGCCAGACGCGGCGCGGGTGCAGGAGTTCTACGACAGCTTGTCGGAGAGGCGGGTTCACGAAGAACCGCAACTCATCCGTGACACCACCGACGAAGAGGTGGCGTACATCGCCAGCAGGGCGGAAGTGGCGGCCCTTGCCGAGGAGGCCGGCAGCGTCGGCTTCCAAGAAGACGAGGCCGGCGAAGAAGATGAACTTGCCGAGCCAGAGGAGGTAACCGAAGAGGCGGCTGAAGAGGCAGATGAAGAGGAGGCACACGACGAGCCCCCAGTCCCGGGGAAGAAGAAACACGTCCTTCAGCGGGCTGGCTCTGATGAGCCAGTCCGGCGAGCCTCTTCGAGCGAAGAGAGGCCCCCGTCAAGGGAGCGGCCGGCAAGACCGCGCAGCGGCAAGAGGCCCAGCCGCAACCTGTGCGCCATACGAGGCGTACGGCCGCGGCGGCAAAGGAAGCAGCGGCCACTGCTTCTGCCTCGGCCAAGCGGCCCAGGTCCCCATCCCCATCTCCACCCCTTAGCCCGGACTCCACTCCAGAGGTCGACTTTGACCTCTCCGGTTTCAGCCCGAGCAGGGCGGGTTCGCCAGAAGCAGAGGATGAGTAAGTGCCTCACCGCTGGCTTTATCTTTTGAGTCTTCGTTTTGATCATCTTATCTGACTTGTTCTCATTGTGGCTTGCCTTCGCAGAGACAAGGAAACACTGGCGCAGAGGATGGCGAAGAGGGCCAAAACCTCAATGGGCAACGAACCACCGGCAAGTACTTCAAGCGCGCCGGAGTTGATCACGATCAGCCCGGACCCCAGCCCACGTCGCAGCCCCCGGCTCAGCCCTCAGCGTGAGCACATTACCCAATTTCCGCTGGCGAGCGTCGGGACGTGCATTTTCACCTCTAACCTTGCCGGGGTTGCAGGAGAGGAGCGACAACAGGAGGAGCCATTAAGGGCCACCCCAACATGCCTCCTCCATCAACCACGCCACCTAGGGAGGGGTCCCCGGCAAGGATCCACACCAACGAGCCCACGCCGCCAAGGGAGAGATCCCTGGCAAGGGCTTCCACCGACGAGCCCACACGCGCAGAGGAAGGGTTGGCAGGCACAGGTGTCGGCAGCTCTATCCCGGCAACGAGTGTTGCCGAGGAGGGAAACACCCCTCCACCACTCGTCACAGGTGAGCCGCCCGCTTCCTGGCCTTTGTCGATTCTTCAGTACGATCTCTTTTCTCTTTTTTTTTAAACCCTGGCTTCATCTTGTTTCTCCTTCTTGGCCTCCAGATCCCTCCTTGGCGGATCAGATGGATGTCGACGCCACCATCGAGGAGACCGTCAAGGCCGCTGCCACCGAGGCCGCCGAGATTGCTGCTGACGAGGCCGCCAAGGGGTCCGCTGGGGAGGCCGGCAAGGGGACCAGCGACTGTACTGACGGCATCCCTGCCGCAGGAGCGCCTAGCTCTACATCGGTCCCTGGGTCCCTGCTGCCGGGGAGACGGAAGTTGAAGACCAACCATCGACATCCGAAGCCCCCCTCTAGCAGATATCTGAAGATTGGCGATAATCTGTTCATCAGCATCCCGGGGACGGCAAGCACCGGAGCGCCAACCGAGGGGGAGGCTTTCGACAAAGAGGTCATCGCCGCTGTCGGGCTCAAGGTTGTCGACAAGCCGAGCACCAGCAGCAGCGGATCTAAAGAGGACCAGCTCCTCCAGGCCATGAGCGACAACTTTCAGAGACTCCAGGCGCTCCACCGTGCCCGTAAGGAGAAACTGGACTCCAGGGCAGCAGTTGCCGACGCGGCAGAGGCAGATTTCCAAAAGCGTGTCGAGCAGTTGCAGGTCTGGTTCACCGAGGCCTGGCAAGAGCTGAGGACTGGCCAGGAGCAACTGAGCCAGCGGTTGGAGGAGCTCCTTCTGAAGCAGTCCGATATTGAGAAGGCACAGGAGGAGGCCGCTCAAGAGGCCGCCAAGGAAGATGCTCAACTAAGGGAATGCCGTGTCCTGCTCGACGCCCACGAAGAGGACCTCGCTGCTCGCGAGGATGCACTTGCCGCCAAGCTCCGCGGCAAGGATGAAGAAGTTGAAAAGCTCGTCGCGCAGCGGACCCAAGGGCTGGAGCAGGAACACAAGAAAGCGCTTGACGCCCTGGTCCTAGACCATGCCGGCAAGTTAAGGGAGGCCGTCAATGCTGCTGAGGCTGCAGAGGCCGCCAAGAACGAGCTGGTCGGGAAGGTGGAGAAGCTGGAGCTGGATCTGGAGAAGCACGGCAAGGAGGTGTCGACGCTCAAGAGCGACAGAGACAAAACTGTCTATACTTTGGCGGAGTTGCAGACCACCATATCCGATAAGACCCAACAAATCTCTGCCGCCAACGACTCCATTGCCGATCTGAAGCTGAAGCTGACCACTCTGGAGGAGTCCCTTGAGGGCAGCAGGGCTCGTGAGAAGACCCTGGCCAAGGACCTCAAGGATGAGAAGCTGCTGCTTGCTAGCGCCGCTGTCACCCACAATGACTACATGGATGGTGTGAAGATCTGGACTGAGCGCCTCATTGATGTTGCGGAGAGGCTCACCACGCAACTGTCCATCATGGGCATGCCAAGTTTCAGGTTTCCCATGACAGGGGGATTTCTGAGAGCGCCAAGCTGACCATGTTCTTCGAGGCCGTCCTCGAGGCTCTGAATCTACTCCACTCCAATCAAGCCACCCAACTGGCCAACGAGTCCCGCAAGCTTTGCCGGGGTGTCCTTCTCAAGGTGCTCACCAAGGTGGCCTACAGGAACCCCGGCCTCGACCTCGGCCAAGACAGCTTGCCGGCGGACGTGGACCGCAGGGCGCTTGAAGAGCTTGTCGCGCCCATCGTCAGTATGGTTTACCAAGTCAAGAGGGTGGAAGGCCAGCGCCGGGACTAGCCGTTTCTCTTTTCCTTGCCGCTATGAACTCGTGCCCAAGACAGTTTATCTTAAGTTAGAACCGCGGCAACCATTGATGTAATATAACTTGCTGTATTTTGGATTGAATGCATGCTATCTTCCTTGTTTGATCCCTCCTTGTATGGCATACACCCTATGCTTTTTTTGGAAGGGCTTGCCGGTGCGCGGACCCTTGCCGCGAGCGCTTTGAGGAACGGATCCTTAGCAGCCTGCTGGGGGTGTCGCTGCCGGCAAGACACCTTGCCGCTCTTAGTGCAGCCACTTGAACTGCTGAGCGGACTCGAAACAGAGCAAGGACGCAACCAATCGCGACAAGGTTCCTTCGCGTGCAGGTTTTCCATCCAGGAATTGAAATCGTTCGAGGAAAATAACTTTGTATTTAAAGAAAAATTCCTCAAGGTTTTACAACTTAGCTTTTTTTGCTGTTGTACTCTTTTCCGCAAGACGCCACTTCGAACGTCGCCTGCTGATGCCCACACTCTCTATCCTCCCCGGCAAACTTGTATGCGAGGGAACCTTCTATCCTTTGAGAAAAAGAAAGAAGAGAAAATAGAAACATGGAACCTTGGTGGTTCATCAGTACTTGCTGGAAACGAACGTAGCATAATATCCTGGACAGGCATGCATATGAATATACATGGAAATCAACAAGAACTATACATACTTAAATTTATTCAACTACGCACAGGGTCTGCGCCTGGCTCTGTACATATGGTCATATGCCTTGCCGGCAAAGCTAGTATAAAAGGGGGTTGCCGGGGGTCCCGGCAACCGTGCCTCACGGGTAAAACTTGCGAAGATGTTCGATATTTCAGGAGTTGCTCACTGGAATGCCATCTTCGGTCTTCAGGCGGACTGCGCCAGGCCTGGTGACTCGTATTACCCGATAAGGGCCTTCCCACTTTGGCGTCAACTTGTTGGAATTCTTGGCGGATTGAACGCGCCAAAGAACAAGGTCGCCTTCCTCAAGGCTTCGGGTATGAACCTTGCGGCTGTGGTAGCAGCGCAAGGCTTGCTGGTAGCGCGCGGCTTGCACAGCAGCCTGAAGACGATCTTCCTCAAGGAGCGTAGCATCATCTTGCTGCAACTTCTCTTGCTCAAGCTCATCATAAGCGAGCACTCGAGGTGACCCGTATATGAGTTCTGTGGGGAGAACTGCTTCCGCCCCGTATACCAGGGAGAAGGGTGTCTGGCCAGTGGCTCGATTCGGTGTCGTCCTGATTGACCAAAGAACCGCCGGTAACTCATCAATCCAGCGTCTTCCGCACTTGTGTAGCCTGTCAAAAGTTTTTGTTTTGAGGCCTCGCAGCACTTCAGCATTTGCCCTTTGTGCCTGGCCGTTGCTTCGCGGGTGTGCAACGGAAGCAAAACAGATTTTGCTGCCGAGGTCCTGGATGTTCTGCATGAAGGTGCGGCTCGTGAACTGCGTGTCGTTGTCGGTGATGACTCTATTTGGCACACCAAAATGGCAAACTAGTCCCTTGAAGAACTTGAAGGCTGATTGTATCGTCACCTTTCTCACTACTTCCACTTCTGGCCACTTTGTGAACTTGTCGATTGCGATGTACAAGTACTCAAAGCCCCCGACAGCACAGGGAAAGGGGCCCAGTATGTCGAGCCCCCAGACCGAAAATGGCCAGGAAAGAGGGATCGTCTGAAGAGCTTGAGCTGGCTGATGGAGCTTTTTGAATGGAACTGGCACGCTTCACACTTGGTTACTAGTGCAGTCGCATCCTGGAGAGCAGTTGGCCAAAAGAAACCTTGCCGGAATGCTTTGCCGGCAAGGGCTCTTGATCCTATGTGAGAGCCACATACACCTCCATGTATTTCTGCCAATAGCGCCAGTCCTTCCTCCCGAGGGATGCACTTCAATTTCACGCCGTTCGGTCTTTTCCTGTATAGGACATCGTCCACAAACTGGTACATGCTGGACCGACGGGCTACTTTCTCTGCTTCTTCCTGTTCCTCAGGGAGTTCCCCTGTTTGGAGGAAACAAACGGTGTGTTGTGCCCATGCTGGAGCCTGAGGCTCGACGGCAAGGACTAAAGGCGCATCTTCTGCCATGGGAGCAGTTGTCTCTACGGCAAGGGCCTGAGGCCCTGCCGGAGCCTGTGGCCCCCCGGCAAGCTTGGCGTCATCCCCGGCAACCTCCTTGCCGGCGGCTCCTGGGAGCTCGGCGGGAAAGTACTTGCCGGGGCTCAACTTCTTTCGCTTATTCTGTCCTGCCGATGGTTCAACGGATGGCTGATTTAGTAGGAGCACAAAAGTTCCTGGTTCCACAGGTAACTTGAGGGCAGCACATTTTGACAGGTCGTCAGCAATCCTGTTCTCTGCTCGAGGAACATGCTCTGCTTGTAGACATTCGAAACGCTCTTCCAACTTCCTCACTTCATCTACATAAGCTTCCATCAACGGGCTCTGATAATCTTTTTAACCTGCTTGACGACAAGCTGCGAATCTCCTCTGACGATGAGCTTCATAATTCCAAGGTCTGCCGCGATCCTGAGACCGGCAAGCAGTCCCTCATACTCCGCAGTGTTGTTTGTTGATCTCTCCCGGGGAAAGTGCATCTGGACCACGTACTTGAGGTGCTCTCCGGTGGGTGCGACAAGTAGCACACCAGCACCGGCGCCTTGCAGCGAGAAAGCCCCATCAAAGTACATAATCCAGTCGCGACTTGTTTCCTTGCCGGGGAGAGTGGTTTCTTGAATTTCCTCGTCAGGCGTTGAGGTCCATTCTGCAATGAACTCCGCCAAGGCTCTGCTCTGAATCATTGAAGTGCTTTCAAACCTGAGACCAAAGCTTGACAGTTCCAACGCCCACTCCACAATCCTTCCAGTTGCATCTGGGTTGTGCAGGATCCGTTGCAACGGGAAGCGAGTGATGATGGTGATCTCATGTGCCTGAAAGTAATGACGCAGCTTTCTCGAGGCCATAAGGAGGCCGAAGAGCAACTTCTGCACCCCAGAGTATCTTGATCTAGCCCCCTGCAAGAGGGAGCTGACAAAAAAAACCGGGTGCTGCACCACCTTCTTCTTCTGTATCACTTTGTTTGTTTGCGCAGATCCTGCCTCGCCGGCACCAGACTCTGCCGGGGGTCTTGCCTTGCCGGCACTAGACCCTGCCAGGGAGAGCTCCGGCTCGTCATCAGGCGGTCTTGCCACTGCCGTTGCTTTTTCATCAACTTCTCTCCGCGCCACTAGCGCAGCACTGACCACTTGATTCATTGCCGCTAGATACAGCAACAATGGCTCTTGCGGTTTAGGCGCGACTAGTGTTGGCGTAGAGGAGAGGTACCTCTTCAAATCTTGCAGCGCTGCCTCCGCTTCCGGAGTCCATTTCATTGGACATGCCTTTTTCAAGATCTTGAAAAAGGGCAGGGCGCGCTCAGCAGATTTGGAGATGAACCTGCTTAGAGTAGCAACACAGCCAGCAAGTCGACGTACATCCTTGACTCGTCTTGGTGCTTCAATTTGCTCAATTGCCTTGATCTTGTCAGGGTTCGCCTCGATCCCACGCTGAGACACAAAGAACCCGAGAAGCTTGCCGGACGGAACGCCAAATACACACTTCTCAGGATTGAGCTTGAGATTGATCTTGCGCAAATTTGCAAATGTTTCTTCTAGATCTTTGTATCAGTGTCGCCTTGTCCTTGGTTTTGACCACTATGTCATCCATATAAGCTTCCATATTTCTATGTAGCTGGGGCTCAAAACCTATCTGGACTGCTCTGGGAAACGTTGAACCAGCGCTTTTCAACCCGAAAGGCATTCGTATAAAACAATACATACCACATGGGATGATAAACGCGGTCTTCTCTTCATCTTCCTTTGTCATGAAGATTTGGTGGTATCCGGAGTATGCGTCAAGAAACGACAGCAAGTCACACCCGGCCGTGGAGTCCACGATCTGGTCGATGCGCGGCAAGGGGAAATGATCCTTTGGACAGGCTTTGTTGATATCTGTATAATCAATGCACAGCCTCCATTTTCCATTCGCCTTGCGCACCACAACCGGATTGGCCAATCACGTTGGGTGGAGCACTCCCCTAACCAAGCATGCTGCTTCTAACTTCCTGATCTCTTCAATAATAAACTCTTGCCGCTCCAAGGCTTGCTTCCTGACCTTCTGCTTGACGGGCCGTGCATGAGGACAGACGGCAAGATGGTGCTCAATCACCTCCCTGGGAACACCGGGGATGTCAGATGCTTGCCATGCAAATACATCGACATTCGCCCGCAGGAAGGCGACGAGCGCGCTTTCCTATTTGCTGTTGAGGGTGGAGCTTATGGTGAAAGCTCCGCCCGTGCCATCCTCCTTGACGGGCACCTTCTTGGTCTCTGGTGGGGCAGCCTTGGATTTCTTGCTCTTGCCAGTGGAGCTCTCTGGCACTTCCTCGACGGGAACGCAGCACTCCGAAGAGGTGCGCTTGCCGGAGTAGGTGCAGGAGGTATTGCCAGTCTTCTTCTCCCCGGGAGCTCCAGTGGAAGGAGCAAGTGCCTTGGCGGTAGGTGCTACAACTGCCTCCCGGTAGAGCTGATCGGCGTAGATGAGTGCATCTTTCTTGTCGCAGTTGACTGTGATGATGCTCAACGGGCCGGGCATCTTCAGCGTGTTGTAAGCATAGTGTGATGCTGCCATAAACTTGGCCAATGCTGGCCGGCCAAGGATCCCGTTATACGGCAACGGGATCTTGGCAACATAAAAAATGATCTTCTCTGTCCTATAGTTCAGCTCACCACCAAACGTAACTGGTAGTGTGATCTTACCCTTCGACTGGCTTCTTCCCGGATTGATCCCTTGAAACGTGTCCGTCTCTTCGAGATCTCCGTCGGGAATTTGTAACCTCTTGATCACATTGAGCGAGATCAAGTTCAGACCGGCCCCACCATCAACTAGCATCCTTGTCACCTTGAGGTTGCGAATTGTTGGGGAAACCAACAATGGCAAACACCCAACCGCGATTGTGCGATCAGGGTGATCCCCGGCGTAAAAAATGATAGGCTTGCAGGACCATTTCAGTGGCTTCTGGGCATCGATCGACGGCTCTGTCGCATTAATCTCGCACGCCCACTGTTTAAGTTGGCGGTGAGAAGAATGCAACGAGGCGCCACCATCAATGCACATGGCCTCCGTAGCTTTTTGAAACTCATGCTCACTGGAGTCGTCGTCATCTTCGTGGTAATCATCCCCCTCCTTTTTGTCGCGGCCTCGAGCAGGCCTTTCTTCTTGTTTGTCTTTGCCGCCGTGGCCCCCTCGGCCACCACGCTTCTTGTTGGACCCTTCAGCACCATCCTGGCCCTTCTCCTTGTCTCGCCTTTCATATTCGGCCTTCTGCCTCTCGACGAGCAGCTCAACCTGCCGGCAGTTCTGGAGGTCATGGCCCTTGGTGCGGTGGATCTTACAGTATTGCTTGTCGGAGCCCTCCGGCTTGTCGGCAGCCACCAAGTCCTGGCAGGCGGCGCATCTAGCAACCTCGTTGCCGGGGTCGTCAACCTTGGTCTTCTTGGCGGTGCCGGGGTTGCCGGATCCCTCGACGGCAAGCACGGTTTTGCCCTTGCGCTTCCTATTACGCCGTCGGCCCTTCTTTGCCGGGGCGGCGGCGTCTTCATCTCCGGAGTCAGTTCCCACGCCGGCATCTTCGCCGGGGTACTTCCTTCCTTCTTCAGCCCGAGCACATCTGTCGGCCAAAACATAAAGCTCGGCAACATCCATAATCTTGTTCATCGCCAGCTCTTCGTGCATCTTGCGGTTGCGCACATTCTGATGGAATGCGCAGACAACAGCGGCAAGATGAACATCCGGGATGTTGTACTGCACACGGCTGAACCTCTGTATGTATTTGCGTAGGCACTCGCCATCTTTCTGGGGAATGATATGTAAGTCACTTGCCTGGCCAGGAGCTTGGTGGCCTCCTGTAAAGGCGCCAACAAACTCATGGCACAGGTCCGACCAAGAAGAGATGGAATCTACTGGTAGGTGCATCAACCACGACATGACCTTGGGCTTGAGCACCAACAGGAAGTAATTGGCGAGCACCTTGCCGTCGCGAGCCCCGGCAGCTTGCATCGCGATGGTGTAAACGCTCAGGAACTCGGACGGGTGAGCCTTGCCGTCGTATTTCTCCGGGACCTCTGGTTTGAACGTGCGGGTAGTGGGCCAGTGGAATCGCCACAGCTCACGGGTAAAAGCTAGACAACCCACCTCGTAAGGTAAGTTACCAGGATCCCCCGGCGCAGGCTTTTCTATAGTGGGCCCTGCGCGCCTATCCGATTGATGGCGCGCTTCCCGCAGCCGCTCGATGGTAGTTCGAGCGTCTTCTTTGACCCGTTCCTGAAGAACTTGACGTTGGTCGCGGAGAGCTCGCGGATCGGACGACGCCATGGATCCGTCATCGCGGGCATCGACCCGTTGAGCTGGCGACCACTGTCGTCGTGGTGGAGGGGAGTGCACCGTGGTCGCGGCGCCTCCGTTCTTCCCGTCATTGACACGCGCCGGCTCAGTGGACCGCCGCCGCGAAGGCTCCGCCAGCTGCGGCCCATCTCTATTGGCGAGACCGATGAGACTCTGGATCATAGCTCTCCATTCGTCTTGCTTCTTCGCAGCGGGAGGAAAATCCAGGAGGAGCTGTGCTCGCGTCAATGCTTCGGCTGGTGTAGGTGGCAGCGACAGGCGCGAAGAACGGGTGGTGCTCGGACTTCTAACCACGTTAGAAGGAGCCCCATCACGGTTCCGCGGCCGTGCGTCGTTTCCACCAGCATCTTGGCGTGCATGCCGGCCCTGTGCATCTCGAGAATGATGCTGAGGGCCCTTTTCGTGGGGATGCTCGGGGCCCCCATCATTACGGTGCTCGTCGCACACGGCCTGGGAAGACCGCGGCGCACGCGCCGGCGGGGGTGTCTTGGAGGTCGCTGCGCCGCCCGTAGGCAGCACGGCCCCGCCCCCGGACCCAGCGGCGCTCGGGTCATCGTCGTGGCTGCGGATGATGCCCCTCCCCTTGCTCCGCTCGCCGGAACATTGCGGATGCTCATGATGTGCACCCCCGCCGCCAGTCGTGTCTACACCGTCGCCCGTCCGTGCTGGCACAGGCAGATCGGCCGCAGATGAACCAATCGCCGCGATCGTCTTCTTCTTGGGAGCCATGGTGATCGAGAAACTGACGCGCTAACCGCTAGATCAGGTTTGCACAACTTCTCTTCTCCCCTACCTGGGCGCCAAAGATGTCGGGGAAACGACACCTATGGGATCGAGTGGATCCCTTCTACGGTTTGGCAGGGAAGAGGGGTGCGCAAAGAGCAGATCTAATGATCAACACAAGGGATTTTTACCCAAGTTCGGGCCGGTGGGAAGCGTAAAACCCTAGTCCTGCTTTGTGTGTATATTCTGTGTTCTGGAGTTTCGGCTAGCTGCTAAGCATGTAAGCTGGGCCGGAGAGTCCGAAAAATCCGAATCCTCCTCCAGTATGTCTTGGGCCTCCTTTTATACGTCCAAGGGGCTGCCACAGTGGCACACATGAGGTGTAAAGTAGCCATGCTTATCACTGACGTCCTGGGACAAAACGCATTAAATGCGCTGGTTACGTGCCCCCTAGCTTTATTGGGGACGGGAATAGAGCCCGTCCCGTCCGTCGCCGCCTCACTCCGCCTTCACACGTATCCAGGCTGACGAGGCATGCAATGCCAGGCTGGCTGGCTAACCGCTGCGCTGGAACGGTGGCAGGATCTTCACGAAGATCTGCATGCCACTACGCACGTGCCCCTTGGGCCTTGGTCTTGACACTGTCGATGGTGTCAGAGCTCTTCAACCTCAAGGGTGGTGTTCTTGTCAGTGCTTCGCAAGTCATCCTGGCAAGGATCTTGCCGGGGCCTCGCGAGCCGTCCCGGCAAGGATCTTGCCGGGGCTCCAGCTTATCTTCTGCTCCCTAGTTACTGGCTTGGACGCCGTCTTCGTTGTCTTACATTCTGCCTCTAGCTGTCCCTGTCAAGCCTTGCCGCGGCACAAGTAAGGGGTACTAAAAGGGTCCAAACTTTAATACACTGACACACATATGCAATGAATGGCATACGCATAGTGTGCAAAACATTGAGCCAGGTCCATTATAAATGGCCTTGAGCTCCTGCACCGCATGCCTCGATCTCATCTGCAGGCAAAATTTCGTGTTTTGACCCTTTTGCGATACAAATTCAGGATCTGACCCCGGTTTGGAAATTTTTTGGGATTTGACCCTTTTTCTTACCGCCAGGAGTCCTGGCGGTAGGGTTAGACATCCTACCGCCAGGGTCCCTGGCGGTAGGGTACTAATCCACGTCAGCACGCGGAGACGACCGCCGTCCTCCTCCGTCGCAACCTACCGCCAGGGTACCTGGCGGTAGCCTGTCTAACCCTACCGCCAGGACCCCTGGCGGTAGGGTCCGGGCAGTTATTTCGCCCGACACCCCGTGCCCCTGCCCATCTCCCCACCCCTCCCCCTCCCCCCTGTCGGTTCTTTCTCCCCCAACTCGCCCCTCTCTCCCTCTCTCATCTCCTCCACTCTCCCCCTCGGATCTTCACCGTTTCTTCATCATTTTTGCGGATCGAGATGGCCCCGAAGAGAGAAACGTAAGCTCCTCCAATCCCTCCAATTAGTTTTTGCAAACTTGCTTCTGATTCGACGCATTATTTGCTTGAAATCCCTCATATTTTTGAATTTAGATTGGAATTTTTTTTCACCTAAGATTGTTTTAGCTTGATTGTAGTTCTAGTTCTTAGTTCTTTAGTAACTAGTGGTATTGAATATGAACTCTAATCAATAGTTCATATGTTAGTGTGAAGATGAACCCTAGTTCATAATTTTTTTTGTTAAAAAAATTATGATGTAATGCATGTGGGAGGACTTGATTGTAGTTTTATGATGCATGTTGATATGATGATATGAAGATGTTGTTTGGAGATAATACATTCAAGATGAACTCTATTTTAAAAAAAATTGTTTAAAAATATGATGATATGATGCATGTTGGAGGATTTTTTTTGATATGATGCATGTTGATATGATTCGATCCATCATGTGTAGTAGATGTTGTTGGAGGAATATGCTTAAGATTTTATTTTGATATGATGCATGTTGATATGATTTTGATGTGATTTCATTTCATTTTTTGTTTATGTATGCTTATGCTTATGATGCTTTTGTTTTTGAAATTTTATTAAGGCGGCCACCTCTTGAGGACAACATCGTCCCACGGTACTCCATGCTGGACTGGGCATTCGACAAGGGTCATTGTGCCCGTTTCATAGAGAACGGAGAGGTAAGTGATATGAATGAAATATTGATCAAAGTTTTCGGATTGATGAAAATAATTTCCTAACTTTTGGCGTTCACTTTTTGACAGATGCTCCAGCCACTGCGCATGAGGGGTCACGGGGTTCATGGGCATATGGACTACGACGAGCGCTACGCGCCGTTCTTCAAGAGAGCCCGACTGTTGGGTTTCGTGTTGCAGTTCAAGCGTCAGCCGCCGACGCTTGTCCACGCAGCTCTGACAGCTTTGATTGACTGGTGGCGACCGGAGACCCATTCTTTCCATCTGCCATGCGGGGAGATGACGGTGAGCCTCGAGGATTGGTCGATGATTACTGCCATGCCGATCGAGGGTCATGCACTCACCGGGCGAGTGGAGAGGACCAACTGGCAGCAGAGGGTTGCCACCCTCATCGGCGACTGCCCCGGTGCTAAGGGTAACCGTACATCCGGTGTATCGTTGCCCTGGCTCTCGGAGCACCGGAAGACATGCCCCGAAGGTGCAGATGAGACGACTGTGGAGTGGTACGCGAGGGCCTACCTGTGGTATCTTCTCACGGAGGTCGTGTTTCCAGACAGCTCCGGGAACTCTGCCAACTGGTCGTATCTGTTCTTCCTAGCCGACTGGGATGCAGGGTACAGTTGGGGGACCGCATCTCTCGCCTACCTATACCGTTCGGTAAGAGAGTATCTAATTGCCTACCTACGAAAGTATGTCCATGACATTTTGTTATATCTGATCCTCATTTGATGTTTTGCAGCTTGACGACGCAACGCAGAGGACGGGAGACAAGTCCAATATGGGAGGCTTTGTCTGGGCCTTATCCATTTGGATGTGGGAGCGGCTGCCGGTGGGGCGTCCGGAGAAGATGCCAAGACGCCCATGGGGTGCCTATAGCAAAGACGGCGACGAGACTCGACACCCCACCGTAGCTTACGAGTGGGACGTTGTCAATCTCTACACGGGCCTAAACAAGACTTCGTACAAGACCTACACCAACGAGTTGGACGCTTTGACGCATACGCAGGTATATGAACTCGCTCAACACCTTTCTCTTTGATTCCACTTTTGACCGAGAGTGGGAACTTACCAACGTATATGTAATAGGTAAACTGGTGGCCGTATCATGACCGAGAGTGGGACTTCGATCTGAACGTGATGTGCGATGAGGACCGTGGTCTCTGGCGGTGCATCGTGCCCATGATCTGTGTGTACGCCGTCGAGTGGCACTTGCCACACCGCGTGGCCACGCAGTTTGGGATGTATCAGCATACCCCACCGGGCCCGCCCACCGATACCGGCGGCCACGCGCTCCACCTGTGAGCGCTTTGTTCTTCGTGCCCATGATTTCATTGCGTGGCGACTTTATTATGATGTTTCTTGTGGCCTATGCCTTGCAGGATGAGCCGGCAGAAGAATCAGTCGATCACAGACTGGGGAGAGGAGCATAAAACTCATGTGACGGAGTGGAACCGACGGACGTATCGGAAAGACATGGAGAGGAAAGTGACTGACTGGGATGCTTACCTGGGCCGACACATGAGGTGGTACGATGATGGCCAGAAGCACCGTCTTCGTCTCAGGCCTGGGTGGACGGCGGAAGACATCGCGGAGCTGGAGAGGGATGACCCCCAGGAAGAGGCCTACCAGACCGGCATCAGAGACATGCACAGTGGATTTAGGGAGTTTGCACCCCTCATCAACAGAGTGGTAAGTTTGAACCGACGGTTGTATTTAAATTATTTTATTCGTCATCGTGACTGACTTATGCCGTTATAGTCCGGTGAGCTGAACAGATGCATCTTTGAAGCCTCAAATGCACTAGGTGATGCCCCCGGGAGCGTACAATCTGAGAACAAAATGAGGGGGACGATGAAGGTACAATTTCAGCCTCCTCGGAACAGATGCATCTTGTTCACTTGCAATCATAAACCTGATACTTATTATGCCCTTGTTTCATTGTGAGTGCAGAAGTTCGTGAAGCGTTGTCGCAAGCTAGTAGGGCTGCTTGGGTGTGCTGGAGCTGGGTGGGTTGAAGCTTATCAGCCTGTAGCCACAAAGGGTCACATCGGCTCATCGAGCCATGTTCCCTCGTCGTCTAGGTAGGTTGAGGAGGGGGAGGAGGAGGAAGAGGATGAGGAGGAGGAGGAGGAGGCCACACATGAAGAAGGGGAGGATGAGAGCAACGGGGAGGAGGAGTACGATGAAGATTATGGACCTCCACCAAGTCAAACATCTTAACCATCTCAGCTGCCGAAGAGGAATCCGAAGAAGAAGGATTTGCTGAGTCCGGACCCTTTCCGGAGACCGGTTACTCGACGGCCCAAGAAGAAGACTGAAGAGACTCGTTCAAAGAGTAACGAGGACCGTACCTCCAAGAGGGGAAGGAGCAACTGATTCTGCTCTTCGATAGTTGGCTCTTGTAGTTGGAACTCCGTTTGTGAAACGGTGTGTTTGCTACTTGTGTGTTGGAACTCCATTTGTAGCTTATTTGTGGAACGGTGTGTTTGCTACTTGTGTGTCTATGTGGAACTCTGTTTCCTAATTAGTTGAACTCCGTTTGCTATTTGTGGAACTCCGTTTGCTATTTGTGGAACTATATTATCTTCAAGTTTTGTTAATGTGTATGTGATGCTCAAGTTTAATTGTTTAAGATATGTGATATTGCTGTCATATTGAATTTGAAAAGAACCAAGTAACTGAACTTGAAACACAGGACCCTACCGCCACGGACCCTGGCGGTAGGGTTACACAACCTACCGCCAGGCCCCCTGGCGGTAGGGTGAACCTACCGCCAGGGCACTTTGATATTTCGTTACAGAAGGTGTGCACTGCAAAACCCAGCCACACCCTACCGCCAGGTCCCCTGGCGGTAGGGTACTTATCCACGTCAGCTCGGGCAAACGACCGTTGTCCCCCTCCGTCGCACCCTATCGCTAGGGCCCCTGACGGTAGCGAAAGGGTCAAATCCCGAAAATTTTCTCAACCGGCGTAAGATCCTGAATTTGTATCGCAGAAGAGTCAAAACACGAAATTTTGCCTCATCTGCATACTTGTTGTTTTGCGGGTGTTTCTACTGTTGGCTGCACGTACAATGTCACTGTCCGGAGAGAGAGAGAGAGAGAGTGTGTGTGTGCGCCCAGATGCAGAAGGCTGCATGCATTGCAGTGCGGTGCGGTGCAGGCTGGGGCGGCATGAATGAGCGGGGGCACGCAGCAGCACAAATCAAGGGCCATCATTCTCATATATGCTGCTGCTTCCTGTGGATGTAATTGTACCCTTTTCACGTAGCTGCTGCTGCTTTAGCGGTACGACTTGACCCACCGGATCATTATGATCATATATGCACTTCACAGATGTGTTTGTGCGCATTAATTGCAAGACAGACATTGCATGCATACGAGTAGATTGGCACAGACTTCCATGCGTACAAGAATGTGTGTTCAATAAATGGATCATATACTATGCATACTCACTACGATCAATATGTATACATCCGTAATTCAATTCTTCTACACGCATGTGTGTTCAATAGGCATATCAGAAGACGCCGGTCTTAGAGTATCCTTGTAAAGCTTTGCTTAAGAGCATGTTTCCAATGCATCAATCCACACACACGATGTGAAACAAAAATAAGCAGAAAAGCGGAAGATAGTGAGACCCCATCCCCACGAGCTGCAGCTCCAGATTTCCAGTAAAGGAGCCATTTGTTGAAGCTTGCATCATGACGAGAATACATAGAGATGGAGAATACATGGAGAGCATGCATGGTCCACCAGGTGAGCCAGTAGTGTCATTTGATCTAGCTAGCCTGTGATCTGATCACAGCATCCAATCTTGCTCTTTCCGCTACATATAATAGCCTTTCTATCCTCTCCTTGATCTTTGCTGCTTCCGAAAGTTGGTGCTCCTTTTTTCTTTTCATTTTCTGCATGGAGTGGAGCGCAGACTGGCGCTACAGAGTGACATGATTCTACATGGGATTCCACGCTCAAAAGAATGCCTGGATGGTTGCCGATCCTTGTTTCAATTAAAGATGTTTCTGGAGTATACTAGCTGCCAACATGACCTAGATACATCATGCCACTGATTTACTTAACATTTGGATGGTCATTTAATTTGTGTCAGTGAAATGGCTATACAACAGTTGCTGGTAGCTCACCCGAAAAAAAAAACACTGGTATACTCGTTAATGATTGTCTTCCTAGCTGTATGACTGTAACAGATACTAGCAATCTAAGGTAGCCTGGACCAGCTATTTGCAAGCTGCGGCGCCGGTAAAGTGATTTTGTGCGACTGAAAAGCGGATGCATGGACGTGTCCAGCTAATCGGGAGCTGCTCTTGGATGAAGACGAAAGAGAAGGACAAAACGGGAGGAAAAGGTTTACTCTCCTGCGCGCCACTGCAAAGGAGGAGTTACCAAACGGAGCAAAAAGCTAGGCATGCATGTATGCATGGATGTACGACTGCAATTCATCAGTTCTATCATGGTGTTATCTTCCAATACGGCGAATCGATCGATCCCAGAGCTGCTTGCACATCAAGGATGTGATGTTGTGGTCCTTCCATGAGCCTAGCTAGAGGCAGGCAAATAGTAATACATGAAGAACAAGAGAGAGAAGAACACAACAGGTGAGCGTCACTTGGCATGTGCGTCCGTGCGTCAATGGCTTCAGAGTTGTACTCTCTCCGTAAAGAAATATAAGAGCGTTTAGATCTTGCAGAAGGTGTAGTATGTATTTGATGTGTGCTTTGTAGAAAACCTGATTTTGTAATTACGCTCTAGCTGATCCCATATTGTACGTAAGGAACACTTCTTATTTTATTTTATTTGTACTCTCGAGGTTCTGTAGTTGTACTTGGCGGGTACACGTAGCTGCGTAAATCAGGAGGCTACGGACGGGTAGCATCAGCTAATGAAGATTCTGAGCGCGCGTAAAGAAAGGCTGGCTGCTGCTGGGGTGAGGCGTTACGAGTCGAGCCAGTGCCGTACCAAGGACATGCACGCGGCCATGCCACGCATGAGTACCTAGCAATGGCCTACGGTTGGAGTAAACAAATACTACACGTACTTGTACTTACGTAGAGTAGGAGTACGAGTAGTTCTAGTGGAAGCTATGCTAGACAGGCGCGGCACGAAGGAAAGTAGGAGTAGCACTGTCTAGCTGCGACGCCGCAGCTGGCTGGACGCCGGCCGGCTGGTCGCTAGCTAGCTATAGATCTGCAGCAAAATTACAGCTGCAGCAAAATTACAGCTGGTCAGTGTGTGCCGATCTTCCTTTGTGTTCATCAGCAATCATTTTGGTATTTTTCTTTACTCCCGTGGTCCTGGAATATTTTTATTTTCAAGGAGCCAGCAACTCTGACTAGATTACATATTGATAGGCAGGGAGAGGTAAAGCAATTTACAGGTCGGCCAAGATGGCCAAGGAGCCAAGGGCGTCTTCAACACCTTCTTCCCCTAAAACACCCGCAAACGTTCTGGACCGACGCGTCTGGACATTTTTTTTTTTTGCCATTCTACACGGTGCCGCAAACGTCCATTGAAGTGCCCGTGTGTCCGTACCCCCACAAAGAGGATGCAAATCTAGAAAAGGTTATGCAAGAGTTTGGACCTTCATCATGTAGGACTCCGACAACTTCGACCCACCCAAAACCCCATCCGGAATCCACACATTTGGCCACATCGGTACTGTTTCAGCGTCAAAGCCCGCACATTTCCACCCTCTCAAGTCGATCGCCGCCGCCAGCCACCCGCCATCTCCTAAGAAGGGCGGCGGACTGGGACGGGGCGCGCCACAGCCGCCGCCGATGCAGTCGTCGCTCTAGCCAATGGAGATGCAGCCGCCATACTACTACGCAACGATGTAACTCGGTCATCAGTACCATTCCTCGGCCACCTCCGGCACGTCTGTGCCATTGGCCGTCGACATGACCACGGCCGTCCACTTTGTCGACTCGCCATTGCCGCAACTTGTCCGGTCATGGACGTCAGGCGTGGATCAATTGGGTGCTCATTCTCTATCCGTTGGTACGTCTCAACCGGGCGCGACGCCGTCGGTTGACGGGCAGATCATGGACATCATCCACGACGGATGTGGGTTCGAGGACGGACAAGTGAATGTCTCCAAGAAGGATATGTACAACGAGTAGCTGGGCACACACAACAAGCAGTCGGGCGCATACAACAAGTAGTCGGGCGCGTACACCTAGCAGTCGGACTCGTACGCGGAGCAGACGGGGGTTCATCCGGAGGATTGGCTGACTGGTGGAGAGGGGGAGGGGGAGAAATCTTCAATTTGATGGAGGGCGAATTGTTGTGTGATGCTTGGTTGGCCACTTGCCTTGATCCGTTTCAAGGCAAGGAGTAGAGAGGTTCAACCTTTTGGTCCAATGTTCATACTTGGTTCCATGAGCACAAGAACTTCAATCCCTACCGCATGGAAGTGATCCGACACCGTTTGATAAAGTCACTCACCCATCGATGGTATATTATCCAAGAGTCTATGAGCAAGCATTGCGGGCATCTCAATTCACTCATAGAACGATGGCCAAGTGGTCTAATAACCTCTAAGCAAGCAAGTTGTTCTACGCGTTGGCTACTTGGGCGAATATGCTCTATGTGTTAGTCATTTGGCTGGATATGCTCCATGGAATGAACATTTGAGCGGATATGCAAATTGTTGCTGATGTCGTCTTGTGGTAGCCTCCTCGTGCATGCACATTGTACGTGAATGTGAAGAAGAAGAACATCCTCATTCATTGTTGGTTGAAGTTGAATGTGCAAACCAAGTTACTTCTATCCATTGCCCATACTGTCAAGACCGCCTACATTGGCAACAAAGACGAAGATGGTGATCCACCCGACCCTACAAAAGTAGAGCCGACCAAGGAAGTGGGAGGAGGAGAAGGAGAAGCCAGAAGAAGCGGTGACCAGGATGACACGGAAGTTCGAGGGCATCATGGACAAGAAGGAGGAAGCATGTGTCAAGCGCCATGACATCAAGGAGGAAAAGAAGGCGGGGAGGTTTGACATCTCCATGGCGGCAACAGACAAGAAGATCAACCTCGAGGAGCAAAAAGACCATGATCGAAGAAAAGAAGACCAAGCTCGAAGAGAGGAGGGTTGAGCTCGTGGCCGCTTTGGAGGAAACCATGATGTTGAACATGAAGATGGACGAGTTGGATCCCCGATGCGGTGAAGATCATGCAAGCCATCTGTACAAAGATGTTGAAGCGCTTGGTGACAGAGATGGCGGAGACGGAAGCTGTGAACGAGACGGTGGCAGTATGATGATGGAGGAGGCATGAAGAGCTGGTATGGGAGGGAATAATTTGCACGGAGTGCCGAACTAGAACTTTTGTGACTAGGCACATGTAAAAACTAATGAACATCCACCCTTTTGGGTTGTGAAGCATACATATGCACTTTATGTGCTCATCAAATTGCTTTTATTATTATATGCACTTCAAATATATCCGGATGGGGCAGGACCTGGGAAGACATTTTGGGACGATGTTGGATGGCCGGCTCCCATATCTGTGTACGCGGACGCGTCGGACGCATCCATGGACGGATAGTGACTCCGATTCGGGGGACGGAGTTGGAGATTCCCTAAGAGCATCTACATCCGAACTCCTCAAATACCACTTATACGCCCAGGAGGACGGCCCGGTCAGTGACCGGCCAAAAAAATGTGACCCAACCGGCCCCTTAAACAAGACCTATATGTCTGCGCTGTTCGGCACCCCTCTAACCCTTCACATTTTTGAAGAGGATATGGGGAGGTCTGGGCGCGCTTGGACGTGTCCGCCATGTCGGACTGACGGACGGGACCCATGTGGAAACACTTAAAAACCCAATAGTCTGATGGGAGTTCACCGGTGCACATTCATGTGTCCGCTCTGGCATGACGTTCAAGGTGCCAATCCCAGCTATATATTTAAGTCGGACAACGAGCCTCAACCTCTCATCCCCATTTCCACTCTCTCCCTTCTAACCGCCACTGTGGAACCGTCTGCGTCCTGTTTTAAAGCTCTAGCAGGCCATCCATTGGTAACCATTTTTGACAAAAAGGTTACCAATGACAAGATGCTGACTCCGCAACATCGGGCGGCATGATTGGCAGGTGGACGGTTAGCTGGGGCCAACAATGGATGTGAAAGTGACCGGCCCAGAAAACTATCTAGACCACCCGCTAAGAGCATGGTTAATAATACAGCCAACGGTCGGCTATAAGAAGTTTCCACATCATCTACATCCACCCTCTTATCCGGCATGTACAATAGTAAGTTTTAAATATGTACTAGTTTATCAATAGTTGACCCACCTTATATCCTCACAAAGCGTCTTGGGTCTCATGTTGTAGCTGGCTACTAACCAAGAGCCCGCTTCTCTTCCCTCTCCTCTTCTCTCTCCTCTAGCTAAGCAAAGATATATTATTCTATTCCTTATAGCCTTCTTATGTCACCCTATTGTACTTGCTCTAACATCATGTACCGGGGCATCCGAGCCGTTGGGGATGATAGTTAGTGTGTGGGGCCCGACAGGAATACAGTAAAGGTGTACGGGGAAAATAAAAGATATGCAAAGATTCCAATGTGGATGAGTGAGCATATCAGGTCCAGCTATGCTCGGCCTCAGAAACGAATTTTTTGTTGTAGCTGTGTTTCACCAATGTGCAGCCTCTGAGTCATGCAAATGCCGAGAGAAATATATTTGCTACGTGTTATTTCTGAATTGTTAATTTCAGTGTGTAGGTAATAATGGGGATATCAGAGAGCAAACTCTTTACAGAGGAGTAACATGCCTCCTTGTGGGAGTCCCGCACGACAAACTATTAGCTTAGTGGTAGAGCGCGCCCCTGATAATTGCATCGTGGTATGGGATTTCTAATGAAAGATTTACCGACATCAAGGTTTAGTTAGAGTCACTCCTCCCCCAAGATGAGGGAGACCTGAGGGGGCCATTTACCTCCAAGCCGGATTTTCAAGTTAGAGAGACCCATTTCTTTCTTTGGTTTGCCACTAAAGCTAGGAGTTAGCGAGTAAAGAGAGTGAAAAGCAAGACCATTATTCCTTTGCTTCTCTGTTCAGTCCGCCAAAAAGGGGGATGAGGTGAGCACGCCATATGCCGATCCTTATGGGGGGGGGGAACTTTGTTATGTGGGTGGACCATATGTCTCCAACGTATCTATAATTTTTGGTTGTTTCATGCTATTATATTACCAATCTTGGATACTTTATATGCATTTCTATGCTATTTTATATCATTTTTGAGAACTAACCTATTAACACAGTGCCTAGTGCTAGTTGCTATTTTCTACTCATTTTTGGTTTTCCAGAAAATCAGTACCAAACAGAGTCCAAACGCTATGAAACTTTTTGATGATTTTTTTTTGACGAAAGAGACCCTAGAAGCTTCGGGAGGAGACCAGATGAGAAGTGAGAAGACGACAAGGCAACAGGGCACGCCCTATTACCTTGTGGGCCCCAAGTGGCTCTGTCTGACCAAATTCCACTTCTATAAATTCTCAAATATTGGAAAACCAACAGAGAGCCACCCGAAACAATTTTTCCACCGCCGTAACCTTATGTTCTTCGGCGATCCCATCTGGAGGCCTTTTCTGGTACTCTGCCGAAGGGGGAATCGATCACGAAGGGCCTCTACATCAATCTTGCTGTCCTTTCGATGATGCGTGAGTAGTTCACCACGGACCTACGGGTCCATAGCTAGTAGCTAGATGGCTTCTTCTCTCTCTTTGATCTTCAATACAATGTTCTCCTCGATCTTCTTGGAGTTCTATCCGATGTAATCTTCTTTTGCGGTGTGTTTTTTGGATCTGATGAATTGTGGGTTTATGATCAGATTATTCATTGAAAGCAATTGAGTTTTTTTTTCTGAATTTATTATGCATGATTATGATAGCTTTGTATTTCTCTCCAATCTATCCGTTTGATTTGGCCAACTAGATTGATTTATCTTCAGTGGGAGAGGTGCTTTGTAATGGGTTCAATCTTGCGGTGTCACCTACTGCAGGAAACTGCTAACGCGACACATAAATCAGAGACCCTTCGACCAAACTGTGTGCGATGCATGAATCACAAACAGTGTCGTAATAAAACCGTCACCAATAAGACAAACTGTGTGCGATGGTGGAGACATCGAGCACGATTCAGATTAGAATCGCGTGTGCGATACGTGGCATACAGTTGATCCATACGAACTGTTTGCGATGAGCTAGAACAACAAAAACGGTTAGCCAGATCAAGGTGTGTGCGATATATGACATACAGTTCACTCGGATGAACTATTTGTGATGATCCAGAAGAACGCGAACAATTTAGCGTAACAAGATGTGTGTGATACCTGGCAAACATGTTAGTAATCATAATTGTGTGCGATAATTATAGACAACGCATACAATTTTTTGTTGTGAATTATGTGCTCGATAGGGCACACAATCAAGAAACCAACTGTGGCCGATAAAGTAAAAGATCTCTATCGAATACGTATTGCTAACCGTCTGCGATGAAATTAACAGGGGAAACAGAGATAACAAATTAATATGAGTGAATGGCAACAGAGATATACTGTCTGCTTAATTTAGTCCTTCTTGTTGTTGTTGTTGTTGGATGGACCCACGACATCGTCTTGGCGAGGATGCTTCTTGCCGCTGACCGTTGGCTTTTCATCGCCATCGCCGTCGTCATTGTCGTTGATGTTCTAGTCGTCGTCCTCCTTGTTTGACCATTCCTCCTAATCATCATCATCGTCATCGTCTTCTTCATCCCCAGACGGTTCCTCGTCCATCTGGTCATCGTCCGACGACTCGGGTGGAGGCGTTCCTTCCATGATCCGGATAAAATCGACGTTAGGGTTCGACGTCGGACTCATGGAAGACGAGCGAGATGATTTCAAGGTTGACCTATGATCGGGCGCTAGACTACTCGCAGAACCGTCGTTCTCGCTATCGCTCGACATGGCTGCGGTATGTATACAAATGCGGGAAAGCAAGATTGCAGAGTTTGTGTAAGTGTGTAGCGCAGACGGTCGGGATGATGAATATGGTGGAGACTGAAGCGGGGTATGAAGAAAATAGGAGTGACAACTGAAGCGGGGGATTGGCGGATTATATTGGCGCCTTGGCAGGCGGTTAGAATCCTGATATAATCAACCACAGTTATTAGTACCCAATCGCTCCAAATTCCCGCGGTTGCGCAGTTCTCAATGTGATAATTACGCACACGGGTTGGAGCATCCAAATGTGAAACAAGAATTTTTCATAGCACAGTTGGCAAGCAATAGATGAGCTCTGCTTATTGATGTAGCCAGTAATAATCAAACAAAATTCCTAATATTCATTGCAAACAGCGCATAGAAGATGGCTAATGTGACAACTCCAACTATACATGCTAGTTCCTTCTTGTCTCCTGCTTTCATGTGTTGCCTCTGATTGATTGTTTCTTGCTTCATCATAGTGATTGTACACTCTAGATCAGACAATTCCTTCTTCAGCTTTACGTTATCTTCTGCGAGCTTGGTGATAACACTCTGAGGCCTGCCATGCCATTCATCATCCAACCAGTTAACAAAGGCACAAGCCTCATATCCCTGCCAATGTTAAATAGTATTCGGAATGAGCGGGGGCATTAACTCAACTTAAATGATGAACTTAGCACTAACTAAGGGAAACTGAGAAGCTGCCTGCCAATGTCGAATCCCTCGGTGCATACACGTCGAGCGGGAATGTGTCCATGCACACAACTCAGCTTTTGGTACTTCTCAGTGGCGCAAAACTCAGAGTAGAACTCATGTTGCAGGAGTCTGGAGTCATACTCCGGATCGGGCAGTTGATCGCTTTCCTGGGTGGGGGGTCATTCAAGACAGATTGAGCAGGGAGGTACTTTCGATAGGCTAAAAGAGATCGGGATTGATTGGAACCTGACAAGACAATTCGGATCCGTAGTACATCGGCCTTCTGACGACCTTAGGCAAGTGCTCGACGGTGAACGCCATCGTGGCGGCGCCGCCCATCGCACTGCCGAGAGCGACGATACGAGCCGGAGTAGCTGCATCGAAACCATCAACACCACTCATCCGCATTCCCCCATTGTCAGCGCCACACGATGGAATTTGGGGGCTAGGAATTTGGAGTCTATCTAGGGATTTGGGGGAAATGCGGAAATTTTGGGGATCTGATAACGGTCGGGAACTACTTATCGCACTCTATTGTATACGGCACACGGTTTGTACATATCGTTTGTGTTCGATATTACAACTTCACACATGATTTCCACACCAAACCGCGTGAGACACGGTTCTCGTGACATAACCGTATGTGATGTACTACCCAGTACATATGGGGATGCAATAATTGAGTTAATACTTAGGGTAAACAGCCGCTCTGCGGATACCCGTCAAAATATAAAAACAGCCGCTCTGTAGATAGAGATGGGGGCGGCGGCCGAGGTAGCGGCTACCGGATAGGAGGTCAATCCTCGGTCGATCGGTGGTGGCGGCGTGATAGGAGGTCAATCCTCAGTAGGCAGCGGGAGATGGGAGGAGCTCAATCCTCGAGGTCGGTGGCGACGTGATTGGAGCACATCCCTCGTGGTCGATGGCGGGATAGTGGAGCTCAAACTTCAGGCGGTTACCCGACTAAGCTTTCCTCCTCGACCCTGCTGTCTCGGCGTGCCGCGGCATCACGCTTCTCTGTCTGCTAGGTGGAGGTCGCCGCGCAGCTAATTAATTAATGTATTCTTTTCATTGAGTGGCTTAATTAAGGTATTCAATTCATAAGGGTAGTATTGTACTCTGAATGTAAATTGACTGGTCATTAATTTGTGTCATCTCACGGCTGAATAACAATATGGAGCGCCCTCTGTAAATTATGAAAAGAAAATCTTGTGATTTATGCACGCATCTTTGGGCATCAATTAATCCATTTATTAATTTTTTTAATTACCTCTCGTGTGGTGCAGATGGAACGATCTGAATGGATGAAGGATCGGAGAAGCTCAAAGTTTATGAGTGGCATGACGGAGTTCATCAATTTGGCTGAAAGGACAAAGAGAGAGAGAGAGAGAGTCTGTAATGACTATTACATCCTGTGTCCATGCAGGGATTGTACCATGTGGATTTATTGGCAGGACAAGGCTCAAGATTAATTTGTCAAGGTTTTGGAAGGCTGACACAGAAACGCGACACAGGATAGTTCGAGAGATCATGGATCACTTCAATGTTCCAGAGCAGTGGAGAATGCAGGTGGAACACGCTGCACTGAAGAAGGCCAAGCATGCTTGGAGAAACTAGAAGCACGTGTTGTGCAAGAAGTACTTGAGTGAAGGCAATGACCCAATCCTCGCATACCCCCAAATTACAAAGGCAGGCTGGGCAGAATTCAAAAGGGTAAGGGCAACTACAGAGTTTACTGAGAAGACTGCTAAGCAATCGGAACTTCAGAAGAGGAACACACACCCCCACCATATGGGTGTCGTAGGATACTACGGCATGAAACCGATATGGGATTAGGAGGACAAAGAAGCAGTAGATGCGGGTGGGAAACCAGCCTTTAGTGAAATCAGGGGCGATCGCGCTAGAGACTACTTGCCGGCACGTGCAAGGAGGCATCACGAAGAAACTTATTACTTCGAAAACTCACATAACAAAGAACTGTATCGCGTGATGTTAAAGGCTTCCAGCATCTTTAGAAGGTTCTACAGGAACTCAGGGCCATGTGACATTCTATATGATGCTTTGGAAATAAAAGAGCCCCCCGGCCATGCAAGGGGTATAGGTGTCAATATCCCGCACAAGAGGGATTTTACACTCACCAAAGAAGAGAGGCTCACCATGAAAAAACCGAGGAGTGAACAGAAGCATAATCAATTGTATGAAAGGTTGAGGAGGGACATGTATCCGACACTTTCAAAGGAAATTGAGGAGTCACCGATGATGCAGAAGACTCTAACACTGAGAGATAGCAAGCAGGCGGGAGGGGAGGCAGGCATGGAGGATGTTGCTTATTGCGCGACAACACCGCACAAGAGTAGTTGTAAATTAGCTGACCCGAGCAACACTGAGACTGCAGCTACGCATGATGATGCTATATTTGATCTATCTGGAATGACAGACTAACTAAGGGGCGTGCTTACACATTATGAAGGTACATTAAAATGTGCAACAGCCTGGGTTTTGCCCCCCCCCCTCTCGGAAGGGGGCCTCTTGTTGGACAATGTGCCATTGAAGCCGGGTTGTGTGAAGTTCTACATGATTGAAGTAAATCCTGGATTCAGTGAATTTTCCCTGAAGATTGTCCTAGGGGACTATGATGAGCAGAGGACCTTGGGAGAAACACTATTAAATCATACCCAATGGCCACGAAAGGAAATAGACTTCATATATGACATCCCTCAAGCCCCGCTAAGAGCAATCAATATCACCCTTCAACTGACGACTCTCTCCTTCCCACAACAGCTCTCGCGTGCTTCCCTTGAGGAACCTAATACTCGTAATCCGACGACTGATGCATCAACATGTGATCAGGCTGCCCGACTTCGTGCCGTACATGCCATGTGATCGTCCGCCCCTGAGCAGCCAGTGGCAAGGCCTACAACTGCTGAAGACACACCATCGGTTCCAATGCCGGCCACTGAAGCAGCAAGGGGAGACACAGCGGCACCACATGCTCAATAGACCAACCAGGTGGAATGGACTGCTCAACGGCCAGATGGTTTGGACCCCCCTGCTCAGCAGTCCGATGCCTCCGAACCCCCTGCTCAGTAGTTAGATGGTTTGGAACCGCCTGCTAAGCAGTCCGAAGGTCCGGAACCGCCTGCTCATCACTCCGTTGGTTCGCAGCCGCGTGATCAGCATACCAATGCGTCGGCACTGCCTGCTCAGCAAACCAACGCATTGGCACATCCTTCTCAGCACACCGACGCGTTAGCACCACCTGTGCAGAAGCCCAACATAGCTTCACCGCCTGGTCAGCAGTCAGATGCCTCTGCTCCTACAGCTCAACAGTCCGTCACAGCAGCAACGCTAGCTCAACAGTCCAGCATAGCTAAATCGTCTGCTCGACAATCCGTCATAGCTTCACCGCCTGCTCAGCAGTCCGTTTTTCAACCATCCATACCTTGCACCAGAAGTGCTTCAAGTACCAAGAAGAAAGCAAGCATGGCCGCACCCCCGAAGAAGCGGCCCCATAGCCTCTTACTAAAAGCACTCATCGCCCAAAACCAAATTACCAGCAAGTTGTTCAGATTAGAGAGTAATACTGGTTCTGACATCCTGCCCGATTAAGAAGTCGAAAGGATACTTGCTAAAAATAAAGCAGACGTACTTGAAGCACACAAGTACGTCCATGGCCAGCCATTTCTTGTTGGCGAATACTTTGAGGAGTGCAGTTCCAGTTGCCGCAAGTTACATAAATATTGCATGGATGAAATGTCAAAAGGTCATGAGGTTCTGCCAGTCCACTACGACAGAGATCATTTTCGTCATGATCAGGGAGCCATCTTTGTGGAATTCGAGGACTTTCATCTCTTCTTCAACTTCAATGTGCCCGCTGTCACTCTTGTTAAATGCTTGATGTTGTATGTACTTAACAAACTCTGATCAACTTCAACTTCTCCATACAAGGAAGTAGACGAAAAAAGCTAACTATATTTTATTCCTCTCAGGGGATTGATCGCGCAGAGAAGAACAAGCAAGCGAGCGTATCTCATTGATCCTGAAGTAGAAAATGGGACATTATTATGTGGTACCATAGATAAACGGGAGTGGGCCATTGGCAAGGTCGCCAGTATCTTGGATTGCACGCCCCATGCAGAATTCTTTCTCTTGCCAGATCATGAAGGGTAAGTCAAATAAACAACCACGCATACATTGACCGTCTTACAGATTTTGACATAGTTCGTAAGTTCATGGTTTTCTTAATCTGTAGCATTCACTGGATCTTGGTAGTCATTGTTCCAAAGCAGAACAGAGTTTACTATTATTGTTTTGTATCTTTTATTTTGTTGAGATTTTCTTGCTATTATTTATAATAATATTTTGTATCATTTATTCCAATAAATGTGTCAAGTATAGCCTTTACCATACTCATTTTGCAAGTCTATGTTTTGCTGTTTGAAAACAGAAAGTTTTATATTATTGTATGAATTCTTCAGAAAAGTCAGAACGTGATAAATTCTTGAAATTTTTACATAGTAAGATATAACAAATTTTCTACAGTGTGGTAATTTTTCACAATTTCTGGAGCTACAGAAGTATGTATCTTTCTTCATCCTTTACAGACTATTCTGTTTAGACAGATTGCTATTATGTTTGCATTGTTTGCATATGTTTGCTTGTTTAATGATTCTATTTGAGGATAGGAGTATTAAATATGCAGAGGCATTTAGTATGAAATGTCAAATTATAATTTTAGTGATTTTCTACAGTAGAGAATGATAAGGTTTGGCATTGATTTTTACTAATTTATCTCATGAGTTCTTGTTGAGTTTTGTGTGGATGAAGTCTTCAAGATTTAGGGAAACCATCGTATGAGAGGAATTAAGGAGACATAAGGGCTCAAGCTTGGGGATGCCCAAGGCTCCCAAGTTAATATTCTAAGAAGTCTCAAGCATCTAAGCTTGGGGATGCCCTGGTAGGCATCCCACCTTTCTTCTTCAACAATTATCTGTTAGTACCGGTAGAGCCTAAGTTTTTGCTTCTTCGCATGATATGTGCTATTCTTGTAGTGCCGTTTTATATTTGTTTGTTGTTTGAATAAAATACTTAGATCTGAAACTTTTAAATGAGAGAAAGTCCTCACATAGCTACTTAATTGTTTGACTACTCATTGATCTTCACTTATATCTTTTGGAGTAGTTTGTCATTTACTCTCGTTCTTCACTTATATCCTAAGAGTAAATTGTTGAATGAATTGAATATCATAAGGTTGAAATTATATGTGCTTCATATAATTGTCTCATGCCTAGTAGTAGTTTCACATTGGGTTTAGAAAGTAAAATCTACTGAAGTTTGACAACCACAATATTGGTCATACAAGCAATTCATGAATGATTAGTATAAGGAAGAGAACTTTCACATATAAATATATTATCTTGGACAACTTTTATGATTGTGAATACCCATTAATTATTTTCAACCTTGAGCAAATTAGTTGAAGTTGGACAAGGAAGACAATGTAATGAGTTATGTTTGGGTATATTTGCATAGAAGTTATATTGTTATGGATCCTCCAACATGTGGTGCTTGCTTAGGATCTTTTGCTAGCCAAAAATTCGTACTAAGTAGAGATACTACTTGTGCATCCATAAACCCTTAAACCCAGTTTCTTGCCATGAGTTTCCACCATATCTACCTATGGATTGAATAAGATCCTTCAAGTAAGTTGTCATCGGTGCAAAAAGCAATAAAAATTGCTCCTAAAATATGTATCATCTTTTATTGCAAGGGAAAATAAGCATTGTTCAAACTTGCGATGGTAAAGAAATAAAAGTGACGGGCTGCATAGTAAAGGTTGCTATCACAAGGGGCAATATAACATGACGTTCCTTTGCATTAAGGGCTTGCACATAAAAAAAATCAAAAGCGCATGACAACCTCCGCTTCCCTCTGCGAAGGGCCTATCTTTTACTTTTCAGTTTTTACTTTCATGCAAGAGTCAATAGTATTCCTTCTCATTTCAACCTCAATTATTTTCTAGTTGGCAAGAATCATATGGTGGGGAAAGATTCAGGCACATATGGCCATTCAAATATATTTGATTATGAATTATTATTGTTGGCAATTATCTCTGTGATAAATGAGTTGGGAGGCGAAACATTAAACCCCTATATTTCTATGTGTTTGATGGATGCTATTTGTTCTAAAAATATGCTTTGAGTATTAGCAATCATAGAAGACTATATGATAATTGAGTGTGTGGAGCTCTTACTCAGACTTTGTTGAAAATGAGATGCATTGTAATTGCTTGGTGACTAAGAATATAGGTTGTTAAGTTTCAAAAGAACGCATTGTTTGAACCATAATATGTGAATAGCTTGCTATTTGATCATGAGAAGTTTTATGAAAAATGAGCTACTGTTTATGATATATATAATGATGCTAGAAAAAGTGATTGAAATTATTATTGATCAAACTTATGCACTATGCTAGCATTCACACTTCATAAATTATTTCTTTTATCATTTACCTACTCAAAGACGAGCAGGAATTAAGCTTGGGGATGCTGATAGTATCCAACGTATCTATAATTTATGAAATATTCATGCCATGTTTATAACAATTTTATATGGTTTTGGTATTATTTGAATGGAACTAACCCGGACTAACGTTGTTTTCAGGAGAACTACCGTGATGTTGTTTTTGTGCAGAAATAAAAGTTCTCGGAATGGGTTGAAAATTTACGGTGAATTTTTGTGGACCAAAAGAGACCCCCGAAGCTTCGAGGAAGGGCCAGAAGCCTCACGAAGAAGCGACAAGCCTGGAGGGAGTGCCCTCCCCCCAGGGCGCGCTGGGCAGGCTTGTCGCTCCCTCGTGGGCCTCTTTGACGTGAAACCAATGCCAAAAATTCCTATAAATACCAAAAAACCCAGAAAGAAACCTAGAACTTTTGCTCCGCCACCGCAAGCCTCTGTACCGAAGCGATCTCATCTGTAGTCCTGTCCAGCACCCTGCCAGAGGGCGAAATCATCCCGGAGGCCATCTTCATCATCCCGACGGTCTCCATGATGAGGAGGGATTAGTTCTCCCTCGGTGCTGAGGGTATGTACTAGTAGCTATGTGTTTGATCTCTCTCTCTCTCTCTCTCGTGTTCTTGATTTGGCACAATCTTGATGTACCGCGAGCTTTGATAATATAGTTGGATCATATAGTGCTTCTCCCACTCTATCTTGTTGTGATGGATTGAGTTTTTACCTTTGAGCTTTCAGTATTATCGGATTGAATGCTTTTTGGATTTGATAACACTTGATGTATGTCTTGCATATTGATACCCGTGGTAACAATGGGGTGTTCTATTAATTCACTTGATATATGTTTTGGTATTCAACTTGCGGATTATCGTGACATTGGGGTAATGTATGCATAGGGGTTGATACACGTTTTCGTCCTTCTTTCTCTGGTAGAAACCTTGGGGCACTCTTTGAAGTTCGTTGTGTTGGATTGAATATTATGAGTCCGAAGTTGTTTGATGCTTATCGAATAATCAACTCACGGATACTTGTGGTGACATTGGAGTATCTAGGTGACATTAGCGTTGGTTGATGTGTATCATATGGTGTTATTTTAGTATGAATTCTAGGGCTGTTTGTGACACTTATAGTAATAGCCCAATAGATTGACCGGAAAGAATAGCTTTGAGGTGGTTTCGTACCCTACAAACAATTTCATCTTATGTTCTCCGCTAGACAAGAACTTTGGAGTGATTCTTTGTCGCACGTTGAGGGATTGTTATATGATTCAATTATGTTAGCACTGTTGAGAGGTTGCACTAGTGAAAGTATGAACCCTAGGCCTTGTTTCTAAGCATTGCAATAACGCTTGTGCTCCGTTTTATCACTTGCTACCTTTCTATTTTTATATTTTTAGATTACAAAAACCTATATCTACTATCCATACTACACTTGTATCACCATCTCTTCGCCGAACTAGTGCACCTATACATTATACCATTGTATTGGGTGTGTTGGGGACACAAGAGATTTCTTGTATTTGATTATAGGGTTGTTTGAGGGAGACCATCTTCATCCTACGCCTCCCATGGATTGATAAATCTTAGGTCATCCACTTGACGGAAATTTGCTATTGTCCTACAAAACTCTGCGCTTGGAGGCCCAACAGAGTCTACAAGAAGTAAAGTTGCGTAGTATACATCAACCAACACGAGTGTTTTGAAGCTCCACGAACTTAAGTACAACCCCATTACAAGTTATTCAAATACCTCCACATCTTGATGTAGAAGTGGTGATAACCTTCCCCAAGCTTAGGCTTTTGCAAACCCAAACCGGTGAGATCATTGCGACGGTTGGTCAGGAGCCCACTCATGGCTCTAGTTGGAGAAGTTCATGTTCATGTAGGCGGGCGTGCCTCGAAGGGACGCGACAAGGTTGCTCATATCATCAATAGAGCCCTGGAGGCTCCTCTTCTTCGTTGGTGGTGAGCTCTTCTTCATCTACTTGTTCTGGTTCTAGGCCTTCTTGGTCAAAAGCTGCATCTCCTTCCTATGCAACATAATGAAATTGTTCCTGCTCAATGGAGAAACAATTAGGCATAGGAGTAGGCAACAAGTGTGCCACTCCAGGAATTCTAATGAAACGACGACCATTACAAACTACTACCATTCCAGCGCTAGTAAGAACACGAATATTAACAAGGGTGTTACCGACAATGGGGCTAAGGTGATTGTACTTGAGACCAAGGGAGTTAGCCAACATAGTGATCACTCCTCCACACATGATATCTCCTTATGCATGATTTGCTTGATGCGTGAGGTGTAGCAAAAGTATTTCCCCTAGGTTGCGTGAATAACCGACGTCAAGGTTTGTTGCTTTCTCGAGAACTAGCATATTCTCATCATTCACCTTAGAAACTTCTCCTCGTGCGTACAACGAGTTAGTGATAACATAGTAGAAATAACATACATCCGGACTTTCAATGCAACTAGCTCTTTGCCTTGAGCCATGACGACTCATACAGTAGAAGGATTGCCTCGGGTGCGGGTTAGTGTAATCATAAACATAGTAGATGTCATCATCATTGTTGGTGAAGCCAAAGTAGTTACACCACTCTTGAAAAGTGATGTTGAAGTTTGGTCTAGGAGACGGAAAGTGATTGTCTCCTCATCATAGGCATTTTTCACCAAATCAACATTATGCGAGAGAATACTAAGAAACTCAAGCGTCATGGTTCATATGTCTCACATCCCTGATAAACAAAATGATGCAACCCGGCATTATGACAAAGCAAATTGAAATCATTAGTAATACCTAGCTTGGCGATTGTGGTCACACCAGCCCACTTGGTTGCTTTGATCTTCCTTGAGCTTAGTCGCCTAAACTTTCTACTTGCTTCACGGTCGGAGCACAACATACACGAGATGACCTCCATGTAAACATCTACAAAACAATTTTTCAGTCCAGTAGAATTAAACAATATTGATCCTACGGTATCACAATGTCATACTCCTCTAAGAACATCAACGAATCCAAGCCAAACTCAAATTTGCATCAAAAAATACATCTCCTAGTCATGGCAATTCCAGGCATGTAGAACATGGATTCACAAAAAAATAACTTGGGGATCGGAGGAAAAACGTACCGTAGGTTGATCACACGGAAGGATTTGAACCAAAATTGAGCGAGTAGAGAGATTGGGCAAAGTTTTTCTAGTGTTTGGAGAGGTTTGGAGGGAGAAGAAGAAGAAGAAGAAGAAGAAGAAGAAAAGAGAGAGATGGGGAGATTTACCTTCGTCCTCGGGCTTATTGTGGCTGCTAGGGCGCAATACGACCGCTCATACGGACGCAAGCGCTAGCATGGAACACCATCGTTCTCCCTGACAACTGACTTATGTCTGTGCATAGATGAAACGACTGCTGAAACGGGCGACATCGTCTGTTTTGAACTCCTTCTTTCGCTCTATTCTTTTTCTTCTTCTGGTCGAAGGTGTCAAACGACCGCTCGGACGGGCGCATGTGCCCGTTTGGAACGCCATCAAATGCTCTGGAATTTTTCCCCATTTCTGCAAAGAAATGAAACAGCCGCTTGAATGGGCGCTCGCGCCCGTTTGAAATGCCGTCTTTCTCCCTGTTGTCTCTAGTTTTTTTGTGTTGGAACCTTCAGCAGATCATGCGATCGCCCATACGACCGCTATGGTCATTTTAAAAGCCTGTTTTTTTCCAAAACTTCTCTTTTTCTCTGTTCTCCTGCAGGGTTAGTTCCAGAACAATACATAGACATATTTCCAGGCATCGAAACATCAATACAACACATAATTCAACTTGCACACCCCAAAGCCTTCATTAGAACAACTCTTCCAAACTTACTTCTTCATTTAGAACTTCAATCACTCTTTTATTGAAACAAAAATAATAACTTACTTGTCTTCTTTATTCGCGGGGTTTGCCTCCCAGGAAGCGCTTGTTTTTGGATGGTTAGCTCGATCATAGTGGTGATCAAGGTGGTGCAAAGACATCGAGACCGTAGCTGCTCGCATTCATGATGATGCCTTCTCCCACATAGTTCTACGGTTTCTTTTCCCGGGGAAATGTCTCATAAAAGGATCGTTAGCTGGTAAATCAAATTCACATTCCCCTCAGACACATTTATCATAGCTTTGATACTCCTTAGAAAAGGTCTACCAAGAATTATAGGAGCAATTGGATCCTCAGTCATATCTACTATCACAAGATCAATCATGACAGGGCAATCATTAATTTGGACTATAACACCATGCTTAATGCCTACTGCCTGAGTAAAAGTAGAGTTAGCCACATTCAAAATGACCTCGGTATTAGAACAAGGACCGAGATAGAGACTATCATAAATAGATTTGGAGATAGTGGAAACACTTGCCCCTAAATCACATAAGGCATTGAATTTATTCAATCCTATCTCAATCTCTATAGTAGGTTCAAAAGCATCCTCTTGCTTAGCTGGTAACTTACGGTAGAGCTTCTTTCTTACATCATCAAGTTCACGTACCTTGTCTGCAACTTGTTTAACAAAGACATTATATGTTTCGTTCTTAGTTACCTCCGGTAGTGGATACTTCATGGAAATCATTTTCACAAAACCTGCAACGGTATAATTATACTCTAGCACATGGCTTCTGTCAAGCACTTCAGCCTTCTCTTCATTGCTTCTTACCATTTTAACTTCTTCAACCGGGTTAGGCTCCGGTTTACCTGCAAACTTAGCCAAAAATAGTGTTTGGCTCTCTGCTATTTTAGCCACTTGTGCTTCCATATTCTTGGATCTTCCTTCAAGCACCTGCACATCATTTGTTAGTCCAACAACCTTACTGGTCAATTGACCAAGTAAGTTATCATGATTCTTCAAGATATTCTTGAAGTTTTCATTCTGCTCAGTTTGGCTAGCAATAAAACTTTTAAGAGTTTCTTAAAGAGTATTTCTATTTCTACCATTAGCTCCATTTAAATTGTTTGATGCTCCTATATTATTAGGATAAGGAAGTTTAGGAGCATAAATATTATTTTTCCAATTGGGATTATAGCTATTACGAGCAATGAAATTCACACCACTAGTATCTTCATAAGTGATGGCACTGACATTTACCTCTTCTTTACCTTTCATCAAAGAGATAAGTTCTTCCAGCTTGGTTGTTAACTCTGAGCTATTTTCTTCTATGACATTCACCTTCTTGGTGGTGGTTCTTTCAACATGACATTGGGCATGGTTCTCTTGCATATCATCTGGTATCTTCTTGACATCTTCAATGGGTTTTCCCATGATTGTTCCTCCTACAGTTGTATCAAACATAGTTTTTGACATGTGATTCAAGCCATTATAAAGCATATGAAGGATTAAATCATATGACTTCCGTTCCATGATTGTGGTATAGGTTCTTTCATTCTATCTCATGCAAGCGCTAGTGGCTCACGTTCCTCTTGCTTGAAACCTGTAATCTGATAACGTAATTGCATAATGTTTGCAGGTGGACAATACTTAGATAAAAATTTACTACAACAATCAACCCAAGAAGTAATACTTCCCTTACGTAGAGCAAGAAGCCATTCTTTAGCTTTCCCTCTAAAGGAGAAAGGAAATAGATGCAATTTAAGAGCACCAGGATCATAATCCTTTATGCATGTCATGTTGCACAATTTAGTAAAATTGTGTAAGTGCATACCAGCATCCTTAGAAGCAGAGCCTCCAAATTGGCTAGGTTGAACCATGGAAACTAAGTTCGGTTTAATCTCATACTCAGCGGCTGCTACCTCAGGTTGTGCTATAGATTCACGCATGAAGTTGTTGCTAGGAGTAGCAAAACTCCCATATTATGAGCCATGGTAATCTTTTGGTTTTCCAACTGACAAGACTTGCAACAAAAATAAAACTTAAACTAAAAACAAAAAAGTAAAAACAAAAACTGAAAAATAACTTTAACAAAAACTCTAAACACAAAGACCAGGACTAAACTCCTCCCGGCAACGGCGCCAAAAAAAGGGCTTGATACCTCCTTTTATTGATCTGGTATCGGAACAGAAAAGAGTATCCCACACCTATTTCCCCAGAGGTGACCCTAGGTTATCGAATCCACAAGAGGAAGACTCCCTTGAAGCGATGGTCTCTAGCAATCTTTTGTCAAAGTGTCAAATCCATCTTTTGCCTAGATCAGCAAGCAAATAGTGATTCAAACACTTATAATAAAAAGAGGTACGGTATGAGGTCTTATGCTTACAACGTTGTATGTGCGTTGGGATCAAATATGATATTAATTTATGCGCTGGAAGTCACCCAGCGATATGTGCTTGTTACGGACTGAAGTGGGAGATGTAACATATTGACCGGCACGAGTCCTACATCAAGAATCAGTTGTCCTACCGTAGGCCATATCCATCGCACAGGGTTGCCTCAATAATTAAGACAAAGAAATCAAACAAGAGCTTTGGGCATTTAATGACTACACCTCATTTATCCCCAAGGATACGATCCATGTTACCCTTCTGAACCTTACTGTCACTGGTGTTCGGTATAACACTTCACGATCTACTTGCTACTAGCCTCACCGGTGCTCGATCTCCATGATACTAGGTACCTGCAAGGATGTAGACCGCGGACAAGACAAGAGACATCTTCACGGAACAATTTTATTTCACACATACGGGACATTATGTCAAAGTCTTTAATTGATCCCCTCAACGAATACCTTGGGTTGCAAGCCTCAAGCCTCAACCCATACCTTACCAAACTACTCACACATGAAAATCAGATCGCGGGAAGAAAACACTTAAGAACACATCTTGAGATTGATTGACTGCAATATGTCTTACAATGGATGCCTTGTGCGATGCACGATTACAAGTATGAACTAGATGGGAGAGCACTATGGTGGTGGTGGAGATGGCTATGATGATGGATATGCGGCAACTAGGGTCTGTGGATGAAGAGGTTCTGGCTTCTGTGCTTGTTGCCCTGTTGACATTTAGACGGGGTCCCTTTAATAAAAGCTATTTAGGTGGACGATCTGCCTCGAAATCCACGCTAAACGGGCGCTCATACAGGCGCTCGTGCCCGTATGGAACTCCGTCTTTTGCTCTGTTTTCGCGCAGACGCGTCCTGTTGATTCCTTCTTCCTCCATTCTCCTTCCATTCCATTTCCACACGTGATTTCTTCCCTTTTTAGCACACTAGAACAATGCCCATGCGTTGCAACAGGATATAAATATTCTATTACGTTAACTTATGATTTACCTGTCAATAATAATGCGATTGTGTAAATAAATTTTCATCAAATTCTGACAGTGAATTACCTTATATTTTGATTAGAAGTTTGGTAAGGAAATTAAAGTGGAATGGATTCAGAAGGTAAGTAAATTAAGATGATTAACTATCATATACATGGAAGGTTGGACGAAGAGGTGGTGGAACGAAAGGTGAAATGGGAACCTTACGTTCTTTTTAAGTAGTAGAGAATCATATGCAGAGAGGACTGGCCGGCCGCTGGCTGCTTTCTGGCTGCTCATAGTGCATCCCGTTGAAGTACTCCCTCCTTCCATGTATATAGGGCCTAATGCATTTTTTAGGCTAATTTTGATCACATGTTAGAGCAATAATTTATGACATGCAATTTACACAAAGCACACCATCAAATTCGTATGTGTGGAAGGAGCTTCTAATGGTATAATTTTTATATTATAAATCTCATATATTATTAATCGTATCAATAGTCAAGGCCAACCTCGAAAAATGTATTAGGCCCTATATATATGGAAGGAAGGAGTAGTAGTTTATCTCGCGCGCGAGATTCACGGATCGATAGTCGAGCGGTCACGTCAAAAATAAACCTGCGACTATGTATGTAACTTCGTACCTGGTCTGATCTTTCGTCCACCTAGTTCACCGGATTGACTTCCTTTTTTTTGCGTGGGGGATTGACTTCTTATTTGATCAGGTTAATTAACTAACACCTCTGATTGGTTCCAGATTATATTACTGCGACTTGAGCAAGTAGCCGTCGATTACGTATTCACGCGTTTGAATTTTTGGCTACTGGCCCGGTTGCATCTGCACAATGATTTTTTATATGAACTTCAACAATGCAAGTGCGTTGCAACGGGATATAAATATTCTAGTACGTTAGCTTATGATTTACCTGTCAATAATAATGCGATTGTGTTAATAAATGTTCATCAAATTCTGACAATGAATTACCTTATATTTTAATTAGAAGTTTGGTAAGGAAATTAAGATGGAATGGCTTCAGAAGGTAAGTAAATTAAGATGATTGACTATCATATACATGGAAGGTTGGACGAAGGGGTGGTGGAAAGAAAGATGAAATGGGAACCTTACGTTCTTTTTAAGTAGTAGAGATTTCCTATGGAAACACATCAAAAAGAGGACTTGTGGAATCCTTTGCATTCATTAGTCATTAGTAGCAATATCGGAGTGAATATCTATTTTTAAATGAAATATCTTGGTTTAAACAAAGGTGAAATGAGTGTAAAAATATCACTACCAGATGCGCGCGATGGTTAAATCCTACCAACCAATTCCCTAGGGGCATGCGAGTAGTACTTTGCTTCTAGGGCTAATAAAACTTTCACAATAACTATATGAGTTCCTTATGACTAATGTGAGTACATGGATTATACACATCCTACCTTTCTACACTTTGCTAGCCTCTTCGGTACCGTGCATTGCCCTTTCTCACCTCGAGAGTTGGTGCAAACTTCACCGGTGGAGCCAAACCCCGTGATATGATACGCTCTATCACACATAAGCCTCCTTATATCTTCCTCAAAATAGCGACCATACCTACCAATTATGGCATTTCCATAGCCATTCCGAGATATATTGCCATGCAACTTCCACCGTTCCGTCACATGACTTGTGTGTTCATCATCATATTTCTTTGTGATCATGTAGAGCTGACATGATATTTGTGGCACAATGATACGTCTCTAACCTATCTATAATTTTTGATTGCTCCATGCTATTATATTATCAATCTTGGATGTTTTATATACATTAGTATGCTATTTTATATCATTTTTTGGGACAAACCTATTAAGCTAGTGCCCAGTGTTAGTTGCTGTATTTTCCTTGTTTTTGTCTTTACAAAAAATCAATACCAAATGGAGTCCAAATGGAACGAAACTTTTTGACGATTTTCCTTGGACCACAAGACATGCTGGAAGCTTTGGGAGGAGGCCAGAAGAGCCACGAGATGGCCACAAGCTCGGAGGGCGCGTCCTAGGGCGGGCGCCCCCCAAGCTTGTGGGCCCCTCGTGGCACTTCCAACCCTAATATTTCTTCTATAAATACCCAAATATTCCCCATACACCAGAGGGCACACCAAAAATACTTTTCCATCGCCGCAAGCTTCTGTCCTTGGGAGATCCCATCTTGGGGCCTTTGCCGGTACTCCACCGGAGGGGTATTCGATCACGGGTGGCTTCTACATCAACCTTGCTGCCCTTTCAATGATGTGTGAGTAGTTCACCACAGACCTACGGGTCCATAGCTAGTAGCTAGATGGCTTCTTCTCTCTCTTTGATCTTCAATACAATGTTCTCCTCGATGTTCTTGGAGATCTATTCGATGTAATCTTCTTTTGCGGTGCATTTGTTGAGATCCGATGAATTGTGGGTTTATGACCAGATTATCTATGAATATTATTTGAGTCTTCTCTGAACTTTTTTATGCATGATTGTTATAGCTTTGTATTTCTCTCTGATCTATCAATTTGGTTTGGCCAACTAGATTGTTTTTTCTTGCAATGGGAGAGGTGCTTTGTAATGGGTTCAATCTTGCGGTGCTCAATCCCAGTGATAGAAAGAGACATGACACGTATTTTTATTGTTGCCATTAGGGACAAAAAGATGGGGTTTGTTCATATTGATTGGATCTATCCCTCTGCATCATGTCATCTTGCTTAAGGCGTTACTCTGTTCTTATTAACTTAATACACTAGATGCATGCTGGATAGCGGTCAATGTGTGGAGTAATAGTAGTAGATGCAGGCAGGAGTCGGTCTACTTGTCTCAGACATGATGCCTATATACATGATCATTGCCTTGGATATCGTCATAACTATGCGCTTTTCTATCAATTGCTCAACAGTAATTTGTTTACCCATCGTATGCTTTCTTTCAAGAGAATAGCCTCTAGTGAAAATTATGGCCCTCGGGTCTATCTTTTATCATATTATTTTCAGATCTACAAAATCAAAAAATAATAAATACCTTGCTGCAATTTATTATTTTATTTTATTTTGCACTTTTACTTATCTTTTATATCTATCACTATCAGATCTCATCCTTGCAAGTAACCGTGAAGGGATTGACAACCCCTTTATCGCGTTGGGTGCAAGTATTTGTTTGTTTGTGTATGTTCAATTATTGGAGACTTGTGTGTTCCTCCTACTGGATTGATACCTTGGTTATCAATGGAGGGAAATACTTATCTCTACTTTGCTGCATCACCCTTTCATCTTCAAGGGAAAAACCAACGCAAGCTCAAGAAGTAGCAGGAAGAATTTCTGGCGCCGTTGCCGGGGAGGATCTACATCAAGCCTATCAAGTGCCCATCATAAACTCTCATCTCTTGCATTTACATTATTTGCCATTTTCCTCTCGTTTTCCTCTTCCACACTCCTAAAACATTTTCAGAAAAATACAAAAATATTTGCCATTTTTTCGTATGCCTTTTTGCTTGTTTTCTATCTTTGCTTGTGTTGCCATGTGCCTTCTATTTGCTTGCATCTTTGCTTGCTAAAAATATATTTATATGGATCCTTATCCACTTGCTAATCTTTTTAAAAGATCCAATTATGATGAACCAATTGCTAGTGAATTGAGTTCACTAGATTATCTTTATGAAGTTTTGCTTGAGACTCGTGAATCTGAAAATTGTGATGAAGTGTTAAAAGAAGAAATTTATAAAGTGATTCACGATAGCTCCTTGAATGAAAAGCATGATTGCAATGATGTTATTATAAATTCTATTAATGTCAATTGTGCTAATAATATGCAAAACACTAAGCTTGGTGATGCTAATTTCGTTATGTCTACTACTTATTGCAATGATCATGATTGGGGTGCTAATGTTTCTTTTGATCTTGAAAACTTATTCAAGCCTCATGATGAATATGATATTGATAATAATTTTTGCAATAATATTGAAAGTGGGTTTGAAAGAGTGTCAAATTTAAGTAAAAATAGCTCCACAAATTTGGAGAGTGTGCAATCTTATGATTTTTTTTATAAAAGTGGGTTCGGAAAGGTCATGAGTCTAGTTAATGTTAATCCCACTATCTTGGAAGATTATAAAACTTTTATGCATGTGGATCATGAAGAGAAATTTTTATATGATAGCTATATTGTTGAATTTTATTATGACCCTACATGTAATTATTATGAGAGAAGAAAATATGGTTGTAGAAATCTTAATGTTACTAAATTACCTCTCGTTATGCTGAAATCGTCAATGCGTTATTCTTCTCCTTTGCATATGCTAGAAGTTGCTTGTTTTGATAAATTTTTTTCCTATAAAATTCCTATGCATAGGAAATATGTTAGACTTAAATGTGTTTTTCACATGCTACATGATGCTCTCTTCATGTTTCAATTGCTATCTTTCATGTCAGCATCATTGGAATCTCAAGCCTATCTTAATGGCAATAAAGAAAGAGCTTGTTGGTAGACAACCCAATGTTTTCTTTTCTGTTTTTCAATAAATATGCAATTATACTTCTTTTATGATTGTTTTTTAATATTTTAATTAGTGTTTGTGCCAAGTAAAGCCTTTAGGATGGTTTGGGTGATAGTTGATTTGATTCTGTGAAAAAACAGAAACTTCTGCGCCCAGTTCTGGAATTTTGTAAACTCACAGAAACATGCTTTTGCTCTGAAGTTTTTACACAAGATTGATATACAACTTGCCTACGTTCTCCTATGACATTCATAATTTTTGGAGTTACAGAAGTTTGGTTAATGTCCAGATTACTACAGACTGTTCTGTTTTTGTCAGATTTTGTTTTCATTGTGTTGTTCGCTTGTTTTGATGAATCTATGGGTTGTATCGTGGGGTATGAACCATGGTGAAGTTAGAATATAGTAGATATAATTCAAATATAAAATCGGAATGAGTTTACAACAGTACCTAAAAGTGGTGATTTGCTTTATTATACAAACGGATCTCACGAGTTTTCTGTTGAGTTTTGTGTTGTAAAGTTTTCAAGTTTTGAGTGAAGTTCCGATGGGCTAATGAATAAGGAGTGGCAAGAGCCTAAGATTGGGGATGCCCATGGCACCCCAAGGTAATATTTAAGGACAATCAAGCGTCTAAGCTTGGGGATGCCACGGATGGCATCCCCTCTTTTGTCTATGATCCATCGGTAAATTACTTGAGGCTATATTTTTATTCACTACATGATATGTGTTTTGCTTGGAGCATTGTGTATTATATGAGTCTTTGCTTTATTTGATTTTTAGTTTGCCACAATCATCCTTGCTGGACACACCTTTTTGAGAGAGACACACATTAATCGTGAATTTATTAGAATACTCTTTGAGCTCCACTTATATCTTTGGAGCTAGGTAGTTGCTCTAGTGCTTCAATTATATCTTTTAGAGCACGGCGGTGGCTATATTTTAAAGAAATTAATGAACTCTTATGCTTCACTTATATTATTTTGAGAGTCTTATAAATAGTATGGCAATTTGCTTGGGTTATGAATTTAGTCCTAATATGATGGGTATTCAAGAGGGATATAATAAAAACTTTCATGAAGATCATTGAACATATGAGAAGTTTGATTCCTTGAATTTGTTTTGAGATATAAAGATGGTGATATTAGAGTCATGCTAGTAGTAAATTGTGGTTTAGTAAGAATATTTGTGTTAAGGTTTGTGATTCCCGAAGCATGCATGTATGGTCTCTCGTTATGCTATGAAATTGGAGCACTATTTATTATTGATTGTCTTCCTTATGAGTGGCGGTCGGGGACGAGCGATGGTCTTTTCCTACCAATCTATCCGCTTAGGAGCATGCGTAGTAGTACTTTTCTTCGAGGGCTAATAAACTTTTGCAATAAGTATGTGAGTTCTTTATGACTAATGTTGAGTCCATGGATTATACTCACTCTTACCTTTCCGCATTTTGCTAGCCTCTTCGGTACCGTGCATTGCCCCTTCTCATATTGAGTTGTCATGCAAAGTTCGCCGGTGCATCCAAACCCCGTGATATTATACGCTCTTTCACACATAAGCCACCTTATATCTTCCACAAAACAGCCACCATACCTACCTATTAATGCATTTCCATAGCCATTCCGAGATATATTGCCATGCAACTTCCACCGTTCCATTTTATTATGACACATATCATCATTGTCATATTGCTTTGCATGATCATATAGTTGGCATAGTATTTGTGGCTTGGCACTGTTCATATTTTTTATACATGTCACGCTAGATCATTGCACATCCCGGTACACCGCCGGAGGCATTCATATATAGTCATATTTTTGTTCTAGTATCGAGTTGTAATTCTTGAGTTGTAAGTAAATAAAAGTGTGATGATCATATTCATTATTAGAGCATTGTCCCATGTGAGGAAAGGATGATGCATACTATGATTCCCCCACTAGTCGGGATAAGACTCCGGACTTAAATAAAAAAAGAGGACAAAAGAGCCCAAGAAAAAAAAGAGGCCGAAGTGCCCAACAAAAAAAAGAAAAAAAGGGAGAAAAAGAGAGAAATGACAATGTTACTATCCTTTTTCCACACTGGTGCTTCAAAGTAGCACCATGTTCTTCAAGATAGAGAGTCTCCTATTTTGTCACTTTCATATATTACTAGTGGGAATTTTTCATTATAGAACTTGGCTTGTATATTCCAATGATGGGCTTCCTCAAATGCCCGAGGTCTTCATGAGCAAGCAAGTTGTATGCACACCCACTTAGTTTTCTTTTGAGCTTTCATACACTTATAGCTCTAGTGCATCCGTTGCATGGCAATCCCTATTCCTTGCATTGATATCAATTAATGGGCATCTCCATAGCCTGTTGATTAGCCTCGTCAATGTGAGACTTTCTTTTTTTGTCTTCTCCACACAACCTCCAACATCATACTCTATTCCACCCATAGTGCTATATCCATGGCTCACGCTCTTGTATTGCATGAGAGTTGAAAAAGATGAAGCACGTTAAAAATTATGAACCAATGCTCGGCTTGTCATCGGGGTTGTGCATGATAAATTCTTTGTGTTAAGAAGATTGAGCATAACAACACTATATGATTTTTTAGGGATAACTTTCTTTAGCCATGATATTTTGAAAAGACATGATTGCTTTTTAGTATGCTTGAATTATTATTGTTTTTATGTCAATAATAAACTTTTATTTTGAATCTTATGGATCTGAATATTCATGACACATAAAGAAAGATTACATGATAAACATGTTAGGTAGCATTCCACATCAAAAACTCTGTTTTTATCATTTACCTACTTGAGAACGAACAGGAATTAAGCTTGGGGATGCTTGATACGTCTCCAACGTATCTATAATTTTTGACTGTTCCATGCTATTATATTATCAACCTTGGATGTTTTATATGCATTAGTATGCTATTTTATATCATTTTTTGGGACTAACCTATTAACCTAGTGCCTACTGCCAGTTGTTTTTTTTCCCTTGTTTTTGTCTTTACAGAAAATCAATACCAAACGGAGTCCAAATGGAACGGAACTTTTTTGACAATTTTTCTTGGACCACAAGACACCCTGGAAGCTTCGGGAGGAGGCCAGAAGAGCCACGAGATGGCCACAAGCTCGGAGGGCGCGCCCTAGGGGGCTTGTGGGCCCCCATGGCACTTCCAACCCTAATCTTTCTTCTATAAATACCCAAATATTCCCCTTAGACCAAAGGGCACACCAAAAATAATTTTTGCTGCCGCAAGCTTCTGCCCTCGTGAGATCCCATCCTGGGGCCTTTTCCGGTACTCCGTCGGAGGGGGGTTCGATCATGGAGGGCTTCTACATCAAACTTGCTGCCCTTCCGATGATGTGTGAGTAGTTTACCACATACCTACGAGTCCATAGCTAGTAGCTAGATGGCTTCTTCTCTATCTTTGATCTTCAATACAATGTTCTCCTCGATGTTCTTGGAGATCTATTCAATGTAAACCTTTTTTACGGTGTGTTTGTTGGGATCTGATGAATTGCGGGTTTATGTTTAGATTATCCATGAATATTATTTGAGTTTTTTCTGAACTCTTTTATGCATGATTGTTATAGCTTTGTATTTCTCTCCGATCTATTCGTTTGGTTTGGCCAACCAGATTGATTTATCTTGCAATGGGAGAGGTGCTTAGTAATGGGTTCAATCTTGCGGTGCTCAATCCTAGTGATAGAAAGGGACATGACACGTATTTGTATGGTTGCCATTAAGGATAAAAAGATGGGGTTTGTTCATATTGATTGGATCTATCCCTCTACATCTTGTCATCTTGCTTAAGGCGTTACTCCGTTCTTGTTAACTTAATACACTAGATGCATGCTGGATAGCGGTCGATGTATACAGGGATTGGGGTTTATTCATATTAATTGGGTTTACTTTGTGTACATCATGTCATCTTGCTCAAGGCGTTACTACATTCTTTATGAACTTAATATTGTAGATGCATGCTCGATAGCGGCCGATGTGTGGAGTAATAGAGTAGATGCAGGCAGGAGTCGGTCTACTTGTCTCGGATGTGATGCCTATATACATGACCATTGCCTTGGATATCGTCATAACTATGCGCTTTTCTATAATTTTCTCAGCAGTAATTTGTTTACCCATCGTATGCTTTCTTTCAAGAGAGAAGCCTCTAGTGAAAACTTTGGCCCCCGGGTCTATCTTTTATCATATTATTTTCAGATCTACAAAATCAAAACCCAAAAATACCTTGCTGCTATTTATTTACTTTTATTTTATTTTGCACTCTTACTTATCTTTTATATCTATCACTATCAGATCTCATCCTTGCAAGTAACCGTGAAGGGATTGACAACCCCTTTATCGCGTTGGGTGCAAGTATTTGTTTGTTTGTGTAGGTGCAATTATTGGAGACTTTTGTGTTACTCCTACTGGATTGATACCTTGGTTCTCAATTGAGGGAAATACTTATCTCTACTTTGCTGCATCACCCTTTCCTCTTCAAGGGAAAAACCAACGCAAGCTCAAGAAGTAGCACACAACCACTGTTCATCATTGTTATACATGTTACGCTAGATCGTTGCACTTCCTAGCCATGCTACTTGTGAGCTGCGTTGGGATCTCCTGGAAGAGGAGAGGATGATGCAGTACAGTAGAGATAAGTATTTCCTTCAGCTAAGAACCAAGGTTATCAATCCAGTAGGAGAGCCACGCAACACCTCATGAACAACACCTACACACAAAATAACAAATACCCGCACCCAACGCAAACAAGGGGTTGTCAGTCCCTTTACAGTTAATTGCAAGGATCAAATCTCATAGTTATAGATAGATAAACAAAAACACAAAATAAAATAAAAGTAAATAAAGTGCAGCAAAGTATTTTTTTTGATTTTATTATATGATAAAGATAGACCTGGGGGCCATAGTTTTCACTAGAGGCTTCTCTCTTGAACATAGCATACGATGGGTAAACAAATTACTGTTGGGAAATTAATAGAAAAGTGCATAGTTATGATGATATCCAAGGCAATGATCATGTATATAGGCATCACGTCTGAGACAAGTAGACCGACTCCTGCCTGCATCTACTACTATTACTCCACACATCGACCGCTATCCAAGATGCATCTAGAGTATTAAGTTCATAAAGAATGGAGTAACGCATTAAGCAAGATGACATGATGTAGACAAACTAAACCCAATTAGTATGAATAAACCCCATCCTTTTATCCTTCATAGCAATGATACAACTACGTGTCATGTCCCTTTCTATCACTGGGATTGATCAACACAAGATCGAACCCATCACAAAGCACCTCCCCCGTTGCAAGATAAATCAATCTAGTTGGCAAAACCAAACGAATAGATCGGAGAGAAATACAAAGCTATAACAATCATGCATAAAAGAGTTCAGAAAAAACTCAAATAATATTCATGGATAATCTGATCATAAACTCGCAATTCATCATATCCCAACAAACACACCACAAAAAAGGTTTACATCGAATAGATCTCCGAGAACATCGAGGAGAACATTGTATTGAAGATAAAAGAGAGAGAAGAAGCCATCTAGCTACTGGATATGGACCTATAGGTCTGTGGTATACTACTCACACATCATCGGAAGGGCAACAAGGTTGATATAGAGGCCCTCCATGATCGACCCCCCTCTGGTAGAGTACCAGAAAAGGTCTCCAGATGGGATCTCTGAAGAACAAAAACTTGCGGCGGCGGAAAAAGTATTTAGGGCGATGATGTCTACTACACAACTTTATTCTTGTAGACTCGTATTGGGCCTCCAAACGCAGAGTTTTGTAGGACAGCAGCAAATTTCCCTCAAATGGATGACCTAAGCTTTATCAATTCATGGGTGGCGTAGGATGAAGATGGTCTCTCTCAAACAACCCCGCAATAAAAAACAAGAAATCTCATGTGTCCCCAACACACCCAATACAATGGAAAATTGTATAGGTGCACTAGTTATACGAAGAGATGGTGATACAAGTGTAGTATGGATAGTAGATATAGGTTTTTGTAATTTGAAAATATAAAAAACAACAAGGTAGCAAGTGATAAAACGGAGCACAAACAGTATTGTAATGCTTGGAAAGAAGGCCTAGGGTTCATACTTTCACTAGTGCAATCTCTCAACAGTGCTAACATAGTTGAATCATATAACAATACCTCAAGGTGCGACAAAGAGTCATTCCAAAGTTCTTATCTAGCGGAGAACATAAGAAGAAATTGTTTGTAGGGTATGAGACCACCTCAAAGCTATTCTTTCTGATCAATCTATTGGGCTATTCCTATAAGTGTCACAAACAACCCTAGAGTACATACTAAAATAACACCATATGATACACATCAACGAACGCTAATGTCACCTAGATACTCTAATGTCTCCACAAGTATCCGTGAATTGGTTACTCGATATGCATCTAACAACTTCAGATTCATAATATTCAATCCAACACAACGAACTTCAAAGAGTGCCCCATGATTTCTACCGGAGAAAGTAGGACAAAAACATGCATCAACCCCTATGCATAGATTACCCCAATGTCACCTCGGGAATCCGTGAGTTGAGTGCCAAAACATACATCAAGTGAATCAATATAATATCCCATTCTCACCATGGGTATTCATATGCAAGATATACATCAAGTGTTCTCAAATCCATAAAAGTATTCAATCCGATAATGGTGAAACCTTAAAGTTAAAAAATCAATTCATGACAACAAGATAGAAAGGGAGAAACACGATATGATCTAACTATATTAACAAAGCTCGCGGTACATCAAGATCGTGCCAAATCAAGAACACATGAGAGAGAGAGAGAGATCAAACACATAGCTACTAGTACATACCCTCAGCCCCGAGGGTGAACTACTCCCTCCTCGTCATGGAGACCACCGGGATGATGAAGATGGCTTCTAGTGATGATTTCCCCCTCCGGCAAGGTGCCGGAACAGGGTCCCGATTGAGTTTTTATGGATACAAAGGCCTGCGGTGGTGGAACTTCTCATCTAGGGTTCTTTCTGGGGGTATGGGTATTTATAGGAGTTTTTTTGCGTCAGTCTCACGTCAAGGGGGCCCACGAAGGAGTGATAAGCCTGCCTGGCGCGCCCTGGGGTGGTGGGCGCGCCCCCAGGCTTGTCTCTTCCTCGTGAGGCTTCTGGCCCTTCCTCAAAGCTTCGGGGGTCTCTTTTGGTCCATAAAAATCACCGTAAATTTTCAGCCCATTCCGAGAACTTTTATTTCTGCACAAAAAATGACACCATGGTAGTTCTGCTGAAAACAACGTCGGTCCGGGTTAGTTCCATTCAAATCATACCAAAACCATATAAAATTGTTGTAAACATGACAAGAATACTTCATAAATTATAGATACGCTGGAGACGTATCAGCATCCCCAAGCTTAATTCCTGCTCGTCCTCGAGTAGGTAAATAATAAAAGAAATAATGTATGAAGTGTGAATGCTAGCATAGTGCATAAGTTTGATCAATGATAATTTCAATCACCTTTCCTAGCATCATAACAACTTCTTCTCATGAAACTCATCATGAAAAAGTAGCAATCAATTCACATTTTATGGTTCAAAGAATGCATTCTCTTGAAACTTAACAACCTATGTTCTTAGTCACCAAACAATTGCAATTTAACTTATTTTCAACAAAGTCTAAGTAAGAGCTCCACATACTTAATTATCATATAGTCTTCTATGATTGCTAGTACTCAAAGCATATTTTTAGAACAAATGGCATTCATCGAACATAGAGAAAGATAGGGCCCAACTCATTTATCATATAGATAATTGTCAACAATAATAAACCATGATCAAATATATTTGAATGGCCGTATATGCTTGGATCTTTCCCCACCACATGATACTTGCCAACTAGAGAATAATCGAGGTAGAAATGAGAAGGAATACTATTTATTCTTGCATAAAAGTAAATACATAAAAGTAAAAGGTAGGCCCTTCACAGAGGGAAGCAGAGGTTGTCATGCGCTTTTTATTTTTGGATGTGCAAGCCCTTAATGCAAAGGAACGTCAACTTATATAGCCCCTTGTGATAGCAATGTTTATTATGCAGTCCGTCGCTTTTATTTCTTTACCATCACAAGTTCGTACAACGCATATTTTCCCTTGCAATAAAAGATTATACATATTTTTAGGAAAAAAAAATTATTGCCTTTTGCACCGATGACAACTTACTTGAAGGATCTTATTCAATCCACAGGTAGAGATGGTGGACACTCATGGCAAGAAATTGGGTTTAAGGGGTTTTGAATGCACAAGTAGTATCTCTACTTAGTACGAGTTTTTGGTTAGCAAAAGATCCTAAGCCAGCACCACATGTTGGAGGATCCATAACAATATAACTTTATAAAAATGTACCCAAACATAACTCATTACGTTGTCTTCCTTGTCCAACATCAACTAATTTGCTCACGTTTGAAAATAATTTAATGGGTATTCACAATCATAAAAGATGTCCAAGATAATATATTTGTATGTGAAAGTTCTCTTCCTTATACTAATCATCTGTGAATTGCTTGTATGACTAATATTGTGATTGTCAAACTTCAATAGATTTTGCTTTCTAAACCCAATGTGAAGCTACTACTATGCATAATACAAGCATATTAAGCACATATGATTTCAACTTTATGATATTAAATTCATTCAACAATTTACTCTTAGGATATAAGGGAAGAACAAGAGTAAATGATAAACTACTCCAAAACGATATAAGTGAAGATCAAATGAGTAATTAAGTAAATAGGTAGCTATGTGAGGACTCTCTCTCTCATTTCAAAAGTTTCAAATCTAAGGATTTTATTCAAACAGCAAGCAAAGAGAAAAAAAAAGGACACACCAAGAATAGCACATCTCATGCGAAGAAGCAAAAAATTAGGCTCGACCGAGACTAACCGATAATTGTTGATGAAGAAATGTGGGATGCCTACCGGGGCATCACCAAGCTTAGATGCTTGAGACTTCTTGGAATATTATCTTGGGATGCCTTGGGCATCTCCAAGCTTGATGTGACGCCCCCAGCTCAATCGTGCACTAATCATACACGCAAATGCACACGATCAAGCCTAAGGACTCACGGGAAGATATCACAACACAACTCTAAAACATAAATAAAGTCATACAAGCTTTATATTACAAGCCAGGGGCCTCGAGGGCTCAAATACATAAGCTTGCGAACAAGCGTCAGCGGAAGCATCAGATATCTGAGTACAGATATGAAACAAAAATAGAAAGGCCTTTAGAAAGGCGGGGCAAAATAAAACACTACGATTGAAAGGCGTAGGCCTCCTGCCTGGGACCCTCCGATCCTACTCCTGGTCGTCAGTCAACTCGTAGTAGTATCCATCCTCTGGGTAGTAGTAGTAGTCGATCGACGGGGCATCTATCTCAGGGGGCTCCGTCCTCTGGTCACGACAAACTGATATGGGGAGAAAAAGGAAAACAAAGCAACCGTGAGTACTCAGAAGTACTCAGCAAGCAAGGATCTACACTACATATGCAACATTTTCAAAGAGAAGGCTGTATATGTGGACTGGGCTGCAGAAATGCCAGAATAGAGAGAAGGCCTAGTCCTATCGAAGACTAGCATCTTCAGAGGTCTTGCAGCATTAGAAGAGTGTAGACAGTACCATATAATGTAGCAGTATCATTAAGTCTCAACCTCACCCAGAGATCCTTTCTCGACTCCCTGCGAGAAAGCAATCCCAGAGCCATATAGTCATCAACCTCGTCCTGAGATCCCTTCTTGACTCCCTGCAAGAAGCAATCCCAGAGCCATAGTATCCAAGTATCCAGCTCTAAATTGTATCAATCAGGATACAACTCCGAGTGTCCTTTACCGTAGGACCGGCTATCGATAGATGTTTTCTTCCCTGCAGGGGTGCACCAACTTACCCAACACGCTCGATTAACTCCGGCCGGACACACTTTCCTGGGTCATGCCCGGCCTCGGCCAAATGATACATCGCAACCCTACCTAGAGCTCAGCAGAGAGGTCCCCGTCGGTCTACATCCTAAGCGCTCAGAGGTCTTAGGCCATCGCCCTGTGCACTCCGAGTCGTTGCGTGCAGGGGGAAGCCAGGCACCAGGGGGGCGCCGGTCCGTCCCGGCCGCAAGGCTGAACTAGACGTCTGACAGAGCTTTTGGCTGATGCTACGATGCAGAACGCCCATACTATGCCCACGTGATGGTTAGTGCTATCAGGCCAGAGGCCTGCTCGGATCAAATATCCAAATCGTTAGTGGACTAGGGCTTGAGGTGACGAGCAGAGACTCACGAAAGATGTGACCCCGTCGCCCCGTCTTGAGGACTTGCTGCAAGGGTTAAGAATGCCCGGCCGCGCCTCGTATTCATCACTCGGGCACCATACAGGCAACCCGTCTTCACATCACACGCGGGTACCCCTCAGGGTCGACCCGCCTATCCAGGTAACAGTGTAAAGTCCAAGTATCCGTGTGTCCATAACATCAGGGGAATCCGAGGTATCACCCTCGTTGGATTCCTACTCGATGTGTCTGTCAAGGTGAACTCGGAGGATTCACCCACGATGGATTCACACTAGAGGTGGTGCACGACCGCGTCGTTATCGGAAGCGGTGAAAGAGGAATCACCCTCGATGACCACGACCGAATAGCTACTCTACAGAGTTAACATCAGAAGTGCTACAAGAGGTTTCACCCTCGGCACTCGATAGTAACGCTGCAGTGTCGTTACAACTAAGGGGGGTGATGTGCGGTGTCGGGGCCTGGTCTTCAATCCCGTTGATCGGGTCTTCGGATAATCCAGCGGGGCGGTCGGGACTAGTGGGGTCACTGATAGGTCTCTACCCAGCCTATACTAAGCAGTTTAGGATATGCAGGTAATTATCAACAGTAGGATACAATAAACAGGCTATGCATCAGAATAGGTAAAGCGGTAGCAGCAGCAATTCTAATGCAAGCATGAGAAAATAGAATGGGCGATATCGGGATGATCAAAGGGGGGGCTTGCCTGGTTGCTCGGCGGCAAGGGCAAGGTCGTCAACGGTGGCGTCGGGCTCCTGAGTTGCGTCGGTCTCGGGGACGACGTCAGGGTCTAACGAGAGAGAAAAGGGGAAGGAAACAGTAAATACTAAGCAAACAGGTGCTACACAAGGTATAACATGACAATACGCAGTGCCGGGTGTGCCCTAACGTACGGTTACACGACAACGAGGAAGGGGGAATCCATCTGGGAATGTTTTCCCGGTTCCGGACATTTGTCAAACAGATGACCGGAGTGGAACGGTTCCATGTTCGGGTAGCTAGGTACATGTGGCGGACGGACGGACCGCGTATTCGGATCCGTCTCGAAATTCTGAGCATTTTTCATATATAAAATATTTTCATCGGAGTTACGGATTAAAAGATATGATTTTCTAAAGTTTTTATTGATTTCTGGAATTGTTTTAATTATTTAAATTCGAATTATTTAAATACTAAATTGCTATGTGCACCTACTGTTATACCCAGCCAGAGAGGCTGAGAGGCTGACAGTGGGGCCAGGTTGACTGGGTCAACGGTCCAGTCAACGGCCAGCCCACAGAGGCTGACATGTGGGGTCACTGAGCTGAGTCAGCAGCCCAGTCAGCGTGGACTGTCAACGGGTGAACAGTGCATGTGGACCCCGTGCGTCAGTGATACAGTTAATCAACAAAGTTTAAATTAGAGCTAATCTAATTAGCTACAATAGATGGCCCACTGTCAGCGGCTGTTTAGAACCAGATTAGCGGCTAACCACCTAACGTGTGGGTCCTGCCGGCGTTTTAAACGCTCGCGCGCCGTCGGCGACACGAAGCAGAGGCGGCGATGGCCGGACCTCACCGGGAACGCTCCTCCGAGCACGGTTTGACACGGGATTGGTCGCGTTCGAACGCGGACGACGAACCACGTCCGATGGTGGCACGGACGGGTGCTGGGAAGGCCAGAGTTGACCGGTGCGACGACGGCAGGCGACGGCCGCAGCGGAAGCTCAGCAGAGGCGGGGCTACGCGGTGAGATCGACCAAACAAACGGCACAGGTGGCATCACAGAGATGCCACGAGCACGGTGCCGTGCTTGCCCGGCCCTGGAATGAACGACAGCGACGAGGGCGATCTCCGTAGCGGCGACAGAGCCATGGCTAAGGTGGGGCGCACGCTAGAGGCGACTAAAAGGAGAGGGGAGGGGCGCATCTGGTGAGGGTGGCTCACATCAGGGTCGAGGGGAAGCTCAGGGGAGCCGGGGCGGCTGGAGGAGAGCGGATCGAGGCGGCGGCCGAGGTGATCCAGTCGGGGTAGCGCGATGATTGCGGTGGCTCGAGGGCGTCCTGGCTCGTGTGGGTCGGCGTAGACGACGAGGACGACGGCGCGCAGCTCCTAAACAAGGTCTTGTGGCTCGGGGAGGTGTCGAGGCGGCGGTGACGGCAACGTCGGCCTCCGAAGAAGCGGAAGGGGGCGAATGAGAGAGGGGAGCTGTGGCGTCTAGGGTTTGTCCGAGGGGTCGCAGGGGATTTGCAGGAGTCCGTAGCGCTGTAGCAGTGCATTGTCGAGCGTGCGCGAGTGGGGGCCGGGGCATGCGTGCGTTGTGCAAGCGACAGAGGCGCGGGAGTGAGCAGGAGGAAAGGGATGACCGCGGTGGGCTGGGCTTGGCTCCTGTGCGGCTGTGGGCTCTAGTGTACCGTAGATCTGGCCCTTTCCTAATTCTTCTTTTCTGTTTTCTTTTATCAACTATCTTGCAAAATGTTTGAGCACCAAATGAATTTTGTTCAAAGTGTGACCTAGTCCATAATTAGCAGTACAATGTACCCTACCACCAAAAACTAGTTTGGGTAAATCATCATTTCATATTTGACTTAGATTAATTAAAAGGTTATTAAATATTATTCTCAGCCACTGTTAGAGGAGGTTTGGGTTACCTAATTAATTTATTAAATGTTGGTTACAATTTTAGAATTGTCTCTGGAATATTTACAATATTATGAACATTTTAGTTTCTATGTTGAACAACTTTTATTTTCCACTTTTAGTTTTGAATTTCCATTTGCATTTGAATTTGACAAGGGATATGTTACTAATGATGATTAAGCACTGTTGATCATGATGACTTGGCATAATCAAAAGGTCATGTTTCGCTTCGCCGCCTCGCATAGGCCTCGCCTACCCCTTGCTTCGCCCATAAAACACGCCGTGGCGCCGTTCCCCTAGCTCGCCCGAGAAGCCTCGCCGCCGACGAGCTCCTGCCGCTCGACTCCGGCCTTCCCAGCACCCCGCACCGCCATCGTTCAACGCGCGACGTCGAGCCGCGTCGAACGCACCTTTCCCCAGCCCCGGAGACGCCCTGTGGGCGAATCCCGAACCTCGCCGGCTCGCTCCGCCGCGTTGGAGTTCGCTGGAGCGCTCTCCGGCCGGCGTCCGACGTGGCCGGTGGGTCCCACCCCCCGTGCCACTGACTGTGGGCCCCCTGGGCCCCAGTTGACCCATTGACTCGGGTCAACTGCTGACGTGGCCGCCCCTGTCTCACTGACATGTGGGGCCCGGCCATTTAAACGAATTTAAACAAATAGAAAATCTGTTAATTAGTTAATTAATTAGTTTAAACACTAATCAGACACTGACTGCTGGGCCCCACCTGTTAATTAACCCAATTAGTTAATTTAACCCCTCTGTTAATGTCTCAGTGTATGACATGTGGGCCCCACTTGTCAGGTTTGACTCTGGTCAGCCAGAGTTGACCTGCTGATGTCACCCTGACCTCATGCTGATGTCATCGTTCACTATTCTCGATAATTCGAATTTAAATTAATAATTAAATTCAGAAAATGTTTAAAACTTTTGAAAATCATATTAAATAAACCGTAACTCCGATGAAAATAATTTATATATGAAACTTGCTCAGAATTCCGATACGAACCCGAATACGCCCTCCGTATTCCTGTTAGATGCCCCTAGCTATATAAACATTGAACTTTTAGCCCGTTTTCGATAAATGAATAGTGCCCATTGTTGATTAAATAAATCCGATTAAGTTCCTAAATTAACTAAATCATTTAGTTAGGCAGTAGAACACCCCGGCATATCATTTAGGCATGTCATACATATTGTTTGCATTATTGCTGTGAATTTATTGTTTCTCTCCGCCTCCTTCTCTCTCGATAGACGCTGAGACCGACGACGCTGCAGCTGGGTACGACTACACTACCGACGAGTAGCCCGTTGACGACCCCTCTCTCTTGCCAGAGCAACCAGGCAAGCCCCCCCCCCCCCTTGAGCATCCAGATATCGCCCATCCTATTCTCCTGCTTGCATTAGATTTTGCTACTGTTAATGTATGCTCCTATTCTGATGCATAGCCAGCTTTTGTAACCTGTTCATTGTTACCTTACCTGCTTATGATAAACTGTTTAGTATAGGTTGGTAGTGAACCATCAGTGACCCCCACCACCTTATCCTTGTTGCCCCTGCTTGATCATCGACGACTCGATCAACGTGATCGTCGACCAGAGACCGACACCTCACTTCACACCCCCTTAGTTGTACGACTCTACGTAGTAACTATCGAGTGCCGAGGGTGATACCTCGTAACGCACTCCCGATGAATACTCTGTAGTGTAGCTGTTCGGTCGTGGTCATCGAGGGTGATTCCTCCTTCTCCATTTCTGATACGACTCTGTCGTGCAACCCTCAGTGTGAACCTCGAGGGTGATGCCTCATACATTCACCCTGATGATTTCATCGAGTGGAATCTGCCGAGGGTGATTCCTCGGGTTTTCCCCTTTGATGTTATGACACACGGTTACCTTGACCTTTGTTACAGGCGGGTCTACCCTGGTGGGTACACGCTGGGGATCTATGATTTTCGGGTGTGCCGGAAGGGCACTCGAGTGTGATATTGTGGCGGAGCATCAGAGACTCTGATTGTCTCCGCGTGATACTAATTGAGCCTATTGGATTTGGGTGTGTGATCTGAGTGGGTCGACGTGCCCTATACGCACTACCACCACGTGGGATAATGGTTATGGGGCCGTCTGCAATGTACGTTTCTCCCGAAAGCTCGTCTGACGTCACGATTCACCGTGCGGGCTGATTGTCGGGATTGGGCTGGATACTTCACTGACAAGTTCAGTGTCGCGCCTGCACCCCGGCCAGTCTCGCAACGCGCAGGGTGCCCGGGGCGATGGCCCAAGACCTCTGGGTGCATAGGTTAGTCCGGCGTGCTGACCTCTCTACCGAGCCTAGGTAGGGCGTTGCTTCGTGTTGATCTTCCGAGGATGGGCATTACCCAGCAAGTGTGTCCGGCCAGAGTTGATCGAGCGTGTTGGGTAACAGTAGTGCACCCCTGCAGGGATGAATGATCTATCGATAGCCGGTCCTACGGTAAAGGACGCTCAGTTTGTGTATCCCGATCTACTACTTGAACTGGATACTTGTTACTTAATTGAAGCTTCGGGATCGCTTTCTCGCTGGGAGTCGAGGAAGGATCTCTAGGCTTTGCTTCAACATGTTTGCTAAATAAAATGCTATTCTACTCTCTTCTACTGCTGCAAGATGATGGCCTCGTGAAGATGTTTGAAGATGCTAGTCTTCGATAGGACTAGGCCTTCTCTCTATTCTGGCATTTCTGCAGCCCAGTCCACATATACAGCCTTTCTCCATTGATAATGTTGCATATGTAGTATAGACCCTTGCTTGCTGAGTACTTCAGATGAGTACTCACGGTTGCTTTACTTTCTCTTTTCCCCATACCCCACCTTGATGATACATCAGACGATGGAGCCCCGGAGCCAGATGCCACCTCAGGAGCTTACTACCAAGAGGGTCCTGAGGGCACGTACTACTGGATCGAGCCAGCCGACCAGGAGTAGGATCGGAGGCTCCCAGGCAGGAGGCCAACGCCTTTTGATCTAGTGACATTGTTTGTGCTAGCCTTCTGAAGGAAAAACTTGTCTAACTATGTCTATACTCAGATAATATTTGTATGACTGACTTATGTATTCGGATCTTCGGATCCCTGGTCTGTAATATTGTGGATCTCCGTTTAAATTGTGTTAGAGTTGTGTTGTGATATCTTCCCGTGAGTCCCTATGCTTGATCGTACACATTTGCGTGCATGATTAGTGTACGATTGAGTCGGGGGTGCCACACATGATTGCAATAATGTTACTATAAATTCTATTAATGTCAATTGTGCTAATGATATGCAAAGCTACAAGCTTGGGGCTGATAATTTTGTTATGTCCTCTACTTATTGCAATGATCATGATTGGGGTGATAATGCTTCTTATGATCTTGAAAATTTATTTAAGCCTCAGGATGAATATCTTTGCAATAATATATAAAGTGGGTTTGGAAGAGTGTCAACTATAGGTGAAAATAATCCCACATATTTGGGTAGTGTTCAATCTTATGATTTTTTATAAAAGTGGGTTTGGAGAGGTCATGACTTTAGTTGATGTTAGTCCCGCTATTTTGGAAGACTATAAGAATTGTATGCATGTGGATCATGAAGAGAAAAATTTATATGATAGCTATATTATTGAATTTGATTATGATCCTACATGTAATTACTATGAGAGAGGGAAATATGGTTGTATAAATTTTCATGTTATTAAATTTCCTCTCGTTATGTTGAGATTATCAATGTTTTATTCCTTTCCTTTGCATATGCTAGATATTTCTTGTCTTGATAATTTGTTTGCTTATAAAATTCCTATGCATAGGAAGTATGTTAGACTTAAATGTGTTTGTCACATGTATTATGATGCTCTCTTTGTGCTTCAATTATTATCTTTCATGTGAGCATCATTAAAATCTCAAGCATATCTTAATGGCTATAAAGAAAGAGCTTGTTGGGAGACAACCCAATAGTTGTTTCTTTTATGTTTTTCAATAAATTTGTATTTATGATACTTTTATGATTGTGTTTTTATGTTTTAATTAGTGTTTGTGCCAAGTAAAGCCTGTAGGATTATGTTGGATCACAGTTGACTTGATCCTGTTGGAAAACAAAAGGTTTCGCGTCCAATAGCAGAATTGTAAAAAAATTCCGGAGTGTGGAAAAATTCTGAATTTTTTACACATGATTTATATGCAAATTTCCCACGTCGTCCTAATTTTTCAAAAAAATTGGTGTTATATAAGTATGAGCTTAATTCAGTTTTCTACAGACTATTCTGTTTTTGATAGATTCTATTTTCGTTGCATTGTGTGCTTATTTTGATGAATATATGGATTGTATCGGGGTGGTATAAGTCATGGTAAAGTTAGAATACAGTATGTATAATGCAATAACAAAATATGAATGCGTTGCAACAATACTTAAAGTAGTTAATTGTTTTCTTATACTAACGGATCTCACGAAGGTTTTGTTAAGTTTTGTGTGATTGAAGATTTCAAGTTTTGGGTGAGATCACGATGGATGAAGGAATAAGGAGTGAAAAGAGCCTAAGCTTGGGGATTCCCATGGAACCCAAAGGTAATATTCAAGGAGTACCAAGCAACTAAGCTTGGGGATGCCCCGAAAGGCATCCCCTCTTTCTTCTCACGACCATCAATAATTTTACTTGGAGCTATATTTTTATTCGTCACATATCATGAGTTTTGCTGGGAGCGTCTTGTATTATATGAGTCTTTTCTTTTTTTGATTTTTAGTTTTTCACAATCATCCTTTCTAGACACACCTATTTGAGAGAGCCATAATGATTCTATGATTTGTAAGAATTGCTCTATGTGCTTCACTTAATTTTTTTGAGCTATGGAATTGCCCTAGTACTTCACTTATATCTTTTTGAGCACGGTGGTGGTTAATTTTTTTTTGAAGAAATACTCTCATGCTTCACTTATATTATTTTGAGAGTTAGTAAATTTTGAAGAAATACTCTCATGCTTCATTTATATTATTTTCATAGTTGAAAAAGGAAATTATTTTGAAGAAATTTATGCTCTTGTACTTCACTTAAATTTATTTGAGAGCTTGTTAGTAGCAATGGTAATATATGAAATTAGTCCCAAAGTGATAGGTATTCAAGGGGGATATAATAAAAACTTTCATGAAGATCATTGGATATTATAAACTTGATTCCTTGTAATAGTTTTGAGATATGGAGATAGTAATATATGAGTCATGATGGTGAGTAATTATGCTTTAGTAAGAATATTGGTGTTAAGGTTTGTGATTCCCTATGCAAGCACGAAAGTCAATAGTTATGCAATGAAGTTACATACTACTTGTGGTGCATTATTCAGTGTTAGTTATGTTTAATGCTCGTTTATGATCATTTTCGTTTCTTGGTTGGTCGCTTCTCAATCTATTTGCTATCCTTCATATGTACTAAGCGGGAATACTGCTTGTGCATCCAACTCCTTAAACCCAAAGTTGTGCCAAATGATTCCACCATACCTACCTATATGCAGTATTTCCATATCGTTCCAAGTAAATTTGTATGTGCCAACTCTAATTTTCAAAATGAATTTCCTTTTGTGTGCCCGTACCGCTCATGAAGCGGTAGGGGGTGGCCAATATTTTCCATGCTAGGTATGTTATTCTCAAGATGAGTGTTTATTCACTTGTCATTGTACGAGAGTGTGGCAGGTAATAGGGATGCCTAGTCCCAAAATGAAAAAAATGTTGTTCATAATAAATTCCTTGGAAAGTGTTGGTATGGAAGACACCCGTGGATACGGCTAGCCATGGATTGTGAAAGAATGGTGGAAAAGAAAATAAACTTTATTTTATGTTTGGGAACCGCCTATGATTTACCTAGCATGGAAGATATTGGGAATTCTTGGTCGTTTCCGTCGACAAGAAAAGCATGCCTCTCAAAACAATTTTATCTCTCAATTTAAGCTTTGAGCTCTGGCACCTCTACAAATCTCTCTTGCCTCTTCGAAGGGCCTATCTATTTACTTTTATGCAAAAAAAATATTGAGTCTCCATCTTTTCTTATCAAGCACCAACTAGGGAATGTAGCTAATATTTGTGCATTGGATATAGCTAATATTTGAGTGTGTTTCATGAATGGATCAATGATTGAGCATAATGGGCTAGGGATAGCTTTCTTTAGTGTTCATATTTTGAAAGACATGGTTGCTTGTTGATATGCTTGAGTATTGACGTCTTCACGTCAATTATAGACTATTGCTTTGAATCATCTAAAGTCCAAATGTACATGCTACAAAAGAAAATAATATGTGATGAACATGTTAGGCAGCACTCCACATCAAAAATTCTGTTTTTATCATTCACCTACTCGAGGACGACCAGGAATTAAGCTTGGGGATGTAGATACGTCTCCAACGTATCTATAATTTTTTATTGCTCCATGCTGTTATATTATCAATCTTGGATGTTTTATATACATTTACTAGCAAATTTATATCATTTTTTGGGACTAACCTATTGACATAGTGCCCAGTGCCAGTTGCTTTTTTTTGCTTTTTTTTACTTTGCAGAATATTAATACCAAACGAAGTCCAAATGCCACAAAACTTTTTGGAGTTTTTTTCTTGCCAGAAGACACCTTGGGAGCCAAAGGAGCACACGAGAGGAGGCCCAAGGGCCCACTAGGCACCAGGGCGCGCTAAGGGGCCCAGGCAGGCCCTGGTGGGTAGTGGAGCCCACGGGAAGCTTCTTGACCTTCCTCCGCCACTATAAATACTCTAAAATCCCAAAAACCCTAGTGGAGTCGAGGAAATACAGTTTTCACTGCCGCAAGTTCTAGAACCACGAGATCCAATATTGAGGCCTTTTTCGGCACTCTGCCGGAGGGGGCAACGATCATGAAGGGGTTCTTCATCATCCTTGTTGCCCCTCCGATGATGCGTGAGTAGTTTACCATAGACCTACGGGTCTGTAGCTAGTAGCTAGATGGCTTCTTCTCTCTTTTTGATCTTCAATACAATGTTCTCCTCGATGTTCTTGGAGATCTATTTGATGTAACTCTTTTTTGCGGTGTGTTTGTTGGGATCCGATGAATTGTGAGTTTATGATTAGTTCTATCCATGAATATTATTTGAGTCTTTGCTGAACTCTTATATGCATGATTGTTATAGCCTCGTATTTCTTCTCTAAAATTTTGGTTTGGTTTGGCCAATTAGATTGATTTTTTTACCATGGTAACAGGTGCTTTGTGATGGGTTTGATCTTGCGGTGCTCAATCTCAGTGACAGAAAGAGACATGACACACATGTATCGTTGCTATTAAGGGTAACAAGATGGGGTTTATTCATATGTGAGTTTATCTTGTCTACATCATGTCATCGTTCTTATTGCATTACTCCGTTTTTCCATGAACTTAATACACTAGATGCATGTTGGATAGCGGTCGATGTGTGGAGTAATAGTAGTAGATCCAGGCAGGAGTCGGTCTACTAATCTTGGACGTGATGCCTATATACATGATCATTGCCTTGGATATCATCATGATTATTCGCTTTTCTGTCAATTACCCAACAGTAATTTGTTTACCCACCGTATGCTATTTTCTTGGGAGAAGCCTCTAATGGAAACTACAGCCCCCGGGTCTATTTTCCTATCATATTAAACCAAAAATACTTTGCCGCAATTTTTCTTTATTTATTTTATTTTGTGTTTTAGTTAGATCTATTTATCAAAACCTATACAATTTAATCTATCTCAATACCAAGGAGGGATTGACAACCCCTCTTACACGTTGGGTTGCAAGTTTTTGTGGTTTGTGTGCAGGTGTTGTTTACATAGTGTTGCTTGGTTCTCCCACTGGATTGATAACCTGGGTTTCCTAACTGAGGGAAATACTTACCTTTGCTGTGCTGCATCATCCTGTCCTCTTCAGGGAAATACCAACGCAGATACAAGCAATCATTCTCACACAATTTCTACTGTACCCAACAATTTGTATAATTTATATTGACCAATATAAGCCATAGAAACTATAAAACAATCAAACTATGCATTGAAAACAGAATCTGTCAAAAATAGAACAGTTTGTAATGATCTGAATAATGACCATACTAATGTGAATCCAAAAATTCTGAAACATTAGGACAACAAAGGAAATTTGAATATCAATCATGTGTAAACAATTCAGAATTTTTCGACGCTCCAGTTATTTTAAACAATTATGTTACTGGGCGCAAAAGTTTCTATTTTTGCACTGAATCAAGTCAACTATCATCCACACTATCCCAAAGGCTTTACTTGGCACTTTGTTGAAACAAAAGCCATAAAACATGATTACTAAAGTAGCTTAATCATGTGAAAACACAAAAATTGTAGGGTTAAATGTTGGGTTATATCGCAACAAGCACTTTTCTTAAATGCCTTTTAAGCTAGGCATGATGATTTCAATGATGCTCACATAAAAGTAAAGAATTGAAACATAACGGGAGCATCATGAATCACATGACAAACACATTTAAGCCTCACCCACTTCCTATGCATATGGATTTTGTGAGCAAATAATTTATGGGAGCAAGAATCAACTAGCATAGGAAGGCAAAACAAGCATAAGTTCAAGATTTTCAACACATAGAGAGGAAACTTGATATTAGTGAGATATGTAAAAGCATATGTTCCTCTCTCATAATAATTTTCAGTAGCATCATGAATGAATTAACAATATAGCTATCACATAAAGCATTCTTTTCATGATCCACAAGCATAGAATTTTTATTACTCTCCACATAAGAAAATTTATTCTCATGAATAGTAGTGGGAGAAAACTCAATAAAATAACTATCATGTGATACTTTATTGGGATAATCCAATTGAAAATTGAAACCATGATGACAAATTTCATGGTTATCATTATTCTTTATAGCATACATGTCATCACAATAATCATCATAGATAGCAACTTTGTTGTCACAATCAATTGAAACCTCTTCCAAAATAGTGGATTCATCATTAGATAAAGTCATGACCTCTCCGAATCCACTTTTGTAATTACAATAACATTCAACACCCTCCAAAATAGTGGGATCATTATTACCTAGAGTTGACACTCTTCCAAACCCACTTTAATCATTGTAATCATCATAAATAGGGGGCATGCTATCATCATAATAAATTTTCTCATCAAAACTTGGTGGACTAAAAATATCATCTTCATCAAACATAGCCTCCCCAAGCTTATGGCTTTGCATATCACTAGCATCATGGATATTCAAACAATTCATACTAGCAACATTGCAATCGTGCTTATCATTCAAAGATTTGATGCCAAACATTTTATTGAATTCTTCTTCTATCAACTGAGCACAATTTTCCAATCCATCATTTTCAAGAAAGACATGCTAAAGACGAAGAACATGAGGCAACATCACTTCCATTTTTTTTGTAGATTTATTTTATCAAACCAAATTAGTGATAAAACAAGAAACTAAAATATTCAATTGCAAGATCTAAAGATATACCTTCAAGCACTCACCTCCCAAGCAACGGCGCCAGAAAAGATCTTGATGTCTACTACACAACTTTATTCTTGTAGACTCGTGTTGGGCCTCCAAGCGTAGAGTTTTGTAGGACAGCGGCAAATTTCCCTCAAGTGGATGAACTAAGGTTTATCAATCTGTGGGAGGCGTAGGATGAAGATGGTCTCTCTCAAACAACCCTGCAATCAAAAACAAGAAATCTCTTGTGTCCCCAACACACCTAATACAATGGCAAATTGTATAGGTGCACTAGTTCGTTGAAGAGATGGTGTTACAAGTGCGGTATGGATAGTAGATGTAGGTTTCGTAGTCTGAAAATATATAAACAACAAGGTAGCAAGTGATAAAACGGAGCACAACCGGTATTGCAATGCTTGGAAACAAGGCCTAGGGTTCATACTTTCACTAGTGCAATCTCTCAACAGTGCTAACATAGTTGAATCCTATAACAATCCCTCAATGTGCGACAAAGAGTCACTCCAAAGTTCTTATCAAGCGGAGAACATAAGAAGAAATTGTTTCTAGGGTACGAGACCACCTCAAAGCTATTCTTTCTGATCAATCTATTTGGCTATTCCTATAAGTGTCACAAACAACCATAGAGTACATACTAAAATAACACCATATGATACACATCAATCAACTCTAATGTCACCGAGATACTCCAATGACGCCACAAGTATCCGTGAATTGATTACTCGATATGCATCAAACAACTTCAGATTCATAATATTCAATCCAACACAACGAACTTCAAAGAGTGCCCCAAGATTTCTACCAGAGAAAGTAGGACGAAAACGTGCATCAACCCCTATGCATAGATTACCCCCGTGTCACCTCGGGAATCCGTGAGTTGAGTGCCGAAACATACATCAAGTGAATCAATATAATACCCCATTCTCACCTTGGGTATTCATATAGAAGATATACATCAAGTGTTCTCAAATCCATAAAAGTATTCAATCCGATAATGGTGAAAGCTTAAATTTAAAAACTAAATTCATTACAACAAGATAGAGAGGGAGAAACACCATATGATCCAACTATATTAACAAAGCTTGCGGTACATCAAGATCGTACCAAATCTAGAACACGAGAGAGAGAGAGAGAGAGATCAAACACATAGCTACTGGTACATACCCTCAGCACCGAGGGTGAACTACTCCCTCCCCGTCATGTAGACCGCCGGGATAATGAAGATGGCCTCCGGTGATGATTTCCCCCTCCGGCAGGGTGCCCGAACAGGGTCCCGATTGAGTTTTTGTGGATACAGAGCCTTGCGACGGCGGAACTTCTCATCTAGGGTTCTTTCTAGGGTTTTCGGTATTTATAGGAATTTTTGGCGTCAGTCTCACGTCAAGGGGGACCACGAGGGAGCGACAAGCCTGCCCGGCACGCCCTATGGGGGAGGGCGCGCCCCCAGGCTTGTCGCTTCCTCGTGAGGCTTCTGGTCCTTCCTCGAAGCTTCGGGGGTCTCTTTTTGTCCATAAAAAAACACCGTAAATTTTCAGCCCATTCCGAGAACTTTTATTTCTACACAAAAAGGACACCAGGGTAGTTCTGCTGAAAACAGCTTCAGTCCGGGTTAGTTCCATTCAAATCATACCAAAACCATATAAAATTGTTGTAAACATGGCATGAATACTTCATAAATTATAGATATGTTGGAGACGTATTAGGTGGCTCTCTGATGTATTGGGAATATTTGGGAATTTATAGAGCTAGAATTAGGCCAGGAGGTGCCACGAGGGGCCCACAAGCCTGGGAGGCATGCCTAGCAGGCTTGCCGCTGCCTCGTGGCACTTCAGGTCTTCTCCCAAAGCTTCTAGGGTCCCTTCTGGTCCAGAAAAAATCGTCAAAAAGTTCCGTAGCATTTGGACTCCGTTTGGTACTGATTTTTTGAAAATCCAAAAACAAGCAAAAACAACAACTGGCACTGGGCACTAGGTTTATATGTTAGTCCCAAAAAATGATACATAATTGCATATAATTGCATAACAAACATCCAAAATTGATACTATAATAGCGTGGAACAACCAAAAATTATAGATACGTTGGAGACGTATCAGCATCCCCAGGCTTAATTCCTGCTTGTCCTCGAGTAGGTAAATGATTAAAACAGAACTTTTGATGTGGAATGCTACGTATCATATTCATCATGTAATCTCTTTTGTGGCATGAATATCAAGATCCGAATGATTCAAAGCAATAGTCTATCATTTGAGATAAAGAGATCAATACTCAGGCATACCAACAAACAATCATGCCTTTCAAAATATCAATGCTAAAGAACGTTATCCCAACAAAATCGTATAGCCTTGTCATGCTCCATCTTCTTAACACAAAATATAAATCATGCACTACCGTGGTGTCAGCCAAGCAATTGGTTCATACTTTTTAATGCGCTTCAGCATTTTCAACTCTCACACAATACATGAGCGCAAGCCATGGATATAGCACTATGGATGGAATAGAGTACGGCGGTAGAGATAACATGGAGAAGACAAAAAGGAGAAAGTCTCACATCGACAAGGCTAATCGATGGGTTATGGATATGCCCATCAATTGATGTCAATGCAAGGAGTAGGTATTGCCATGCAACGGATGCACTAAGAGCTATAAGTGTATGAAAGCTCAAAAATAAAACTAAGTGGGTGTGCATCCAACTTGCTTACTCTAGAAGACCTCGGGCATTTGAGGAAGCCCATCACTGGATTACACAAGCCAAGTTCTATAATAAAAAATTCCCACTAGTATATGAAAATGAAAGCATAGGAGACTCTCTATAAGAAAAACATGGTGCTACTTTGAAGCACAAGTGTGGAAAGGATAGTAACATTGCCCCTTCTCTCTTTTTCTCTCATTTTTTCTTTTCTCTTTTTTTGTTGGGCTCTTTTTGGCCTCTCTTTTGTGGGCTCTTTTTGGCCTCTCTTTTTTATTTCCTCACTTGGGACAATGATCTAATAATGAATAATGGTGATCATCACACTTCTATTTACTTACAACTTAAAAATTACAACTCGATACTAGAACAAAATATGACTCTATATGAATGCCTCTAGCGGTGTACCAGGATGTGCAATGATCTAGCGTAACATGTATAAAAAATGATGAACGGTGGATGAGCCACAAATACTATGTCAGCTATATGATCATGCAAAGCAATATGACAATGATGATGTGTTTCATAAAAACAGAACGGTGGAAGTTGCACGGAAATATATCTCAGAATGGCTATGGAAATGCCATAACAGGTAGGTATGGTGGTTGTTTTGAGGAAGATATAAGGATGCTTATGTGTGATAGAGTGTATCATATCAAGGGGTTTGGATGCACTGGTAAAGTTTGCACCACATCTCGAGGTGAGAAATGGCAATGCATGATACCGAAGAGGCTAGCAAATGGTGGAAATGTGAGAGTGCGTATAATCCATGGACTCACATTAGTCATAAAGAACTCACATACTTATTGAAAAAGTTTATTAGCCCCCGAATCAATGTACTAATACGCATGCTCCTAGGGGGGAGGTTGGTAGGAGTTAACCATCGCGCGTCCCCGACCTTCACACAAAGGAAGACACTCAATAATAAAGCGTGCTCCAACTTCTTAGCATAATGAGAGACCATACGTGCATGCTTCGGGATTCACAAATCTTAACACCAATATTCTTACTAAACAAGAATCATTCACTAGTACCTCCCACATATTACCATCTTTATATCACAAAACTATTGCAAGGAATTAAACTTATCATATTCAGTGATCTACATGAAAGTTTTTTTATATCCCTCTTGAATACCTATCATATTAGGACCAAATTAATAACCCATGCTAATTGCCATTACTATTTATCAAACTCTCAAAAAGATATAAGTGAAGCATGAGAGTACAACTATTTCTTTAAAATATGACCACTGTCGTGCTCTAAAAGATATAAGTGAAGTACTAGAGCAACTGCCTAGCTCAAAAGATATAAGTGAAGCACATAGAGTATTCTAACAAATCACGAATAATGTGTGTCCCTCTCAAAAAGGTGTCTAGAAAAGATGATTGTGGCAAACTAAAAATCAAACAAAGCAAAGACTCCTATAATACACGACACTACAAGCAAAACTCATATCATATGATGAATAAAAATATAGCTCCAAGTAATTTACCAATGGTTGGTAGAAGAAAGAGGGGATGTCATCCGGGGCATCCCCAAACTTATAGGCTTGGGTGTCCTTGAATATTACCTTGGGGGTGCCTTGGGCATCCCCAAGCTTAGGGTCTTGCCACTCCTTATTCCTATATCAATCATGATCGCACTCAAAACTTGAAAACTTCAGCACATAAAACTCAACAGAAAACTCGTGAGTTCCGTTAGTATAACAAGCAAATCATAAACTTTAGGTACTGTTGTAAACCCATTCATATTTTATTATTGCATAATACCCACTGTATTCTAACTTCCCCATGGCTTATACCCCCTGATACAATCCATAGATTCATTAAAACAAGCAAACAATGCAACGAAAACAGAATCTGTTAAAAATAGAAGAGTTTGTAATGATTCGAACAATGACCATACTTCTGTAACTCATAAAATTCTGAAAAATTAGGAAAGCTTGGAAAATTTGTATATCAATCATGTGCAAAAAATTCAGAAATTTATCACTTTCCGGTGATCCTAAACAATTTTGCTACTAGGCGTAAAAGTTTCTGTTTTCTCACAGAATCAAAGCAACTATCATCCAAATCATCCCAAAGGATTTACTTGGCACAACCAATAATTTAGACACAAAAACACAACCATAACAGTAGCATATTTGTGTGCACATCAGAAAACAGGAAAAAACAAGAAAATAAAGATAACTATTGGGTTGCCTCCCAACAAGCGCTATTGTTTTACGCCCCTAGCTAGGTGTAATGCATAGTTTTTGGTGTTGTCCTCCTTCAAATTAATTCCATAGGTGGACCTCATAATAGATTCATATGGTGGCTTAATTCTCTTTCTAGTTAAGTGTTCCATTCTTTTCTTTAATGAATATTCAAATCTTATATTGCCTTCTTTCATATCAATAATAGCACCTATGGTTCGTAGGAAAGACCTACCAAGTATTATGGGACAAGACGGATTGCAATCAATATCAAGCACAATAAAATCAACGGGCCCATAATTTCTATTTGGAAGAATAAGAACATCATTTATTCTACTCAAAGGTTTCTTAATGGTGGAATCCGCAAGTGCAAATTAAGAGAACATTCATCCATATTGATAAATCCTAGCACATCACATAAAGATTTTGGTATTGTGGAAACGGTAGCACCCAAATCACATAAAGCATTGCACTCATAATTTTTTATTTTAACTTTAATAGTAGGTTCCCACTCATCATATAATTTCCTAGGGATTGAAACCTCCAATTATAGCTTTTCTTCTAAAGCTTTCATCATACCTTCTACAATATGTTTAGTAAAAGCCTTATTTTGTTCGTAAGCATTAGATGAATTTAGCATGGATTGCAACTAGGAAATACACTCAATTAAAGAACAACTATCATAATTAAAATCCTTGAAATCCAAAGTAGTGGGCACATCACTATTTAAAGTTTTGACCCCTCCAAACCCACTTTTATCATTTTTTTTCATTAGGATTTTCACCCTCCGAACAACGGGGACGCCTTCTAGCTAAAGTTAACTCATCTTCAGTCCCCTTTTCATCAAGTTTTATATTGCTAAATAAAGATTAAATGGGTTTAACACCAATCATTTTAATATCTTCATCATTACCAAGTGCAAAAGATTCCGGTTTAGCTGCCATTTTGTTCACTAGTGTAGTTTGCGTATCAGAAATTTTTTCCTAGCAAATTTTCAGTAAGAGCAAGCTGAGATTGAAGATTGACAACTTATTTGTTAACATCATCGAGTTGTTTTCCAATAGCATCTAATAAGGTAGAGTGTTCTGTAAGTTCTTCAGTAAAGAATTTATTGTGCTCAAATTGCGTAAACAGGAAGTCTATAGTATTTTTCTTGATTTCAGCCAACCTTTTATGATAAGAGGTATCATGATAATTTTCTCGAGACATAGCGACTAAGCAAGCAAACAAGCAAAAGGCAAACAGAAAATATTGTTGTGTTTTTGTGAAAATGTTTTAGAAGTGGGGGAGATGAAAACGAGAGGCAAAAGGCAAATAAAGTAAATGCAATGTGATGAAAGTTTATGCGATGGTACTTGATTGGTTTTGGTGATGTCACCTCGGCAACGGTGCCAGAAATTCTTCTTGCTACTTGTGATCTGCGTTGGGATTTCCTCGAAGAGGAGAGGATGATGTAGTACAGTAGAGATAAGTATTTTCCTCAGTTAAGAACCAAGGTTATCAATCCAATAGGAGAACCACGCAACACCTCATCAACAACACCTACACACAAAATAACAAATACTTGCACCCAATGCAATCAAGGGGTTGTCAATCCCTTGGTGGTTAATTGCAAGGAGCAAATCTCGTAGTGATAGATAGATAAACAAAAACACAAAATAAAATAAAAGTAAATAAAGTGCAGTAAAGTATTTTTGGATTTTAATATATGATAAAGATAGACCCGAGGGCCATAGTTTTCAGAAGAGGCTTCTCTCTTGAACATAGCATATGGTGGGTAAACAAATTACTATTGGGCAATTGATAGAAAAGTGCATAGTTATGATGATATCCAAGGCAACGATCATGTATATAGGCATAACATCCGAGAGAAGTTGACCGACTCCTGCCTGCATCTACTCTATTACTCCACACATCGGCTGCTATCCAGCATGCATCTACAATATTAAGTTCATAAAGAACGTAGTAACGCCTTAAGCAAGATGACATGATGTACACAAAGTAAACCCAATTAATATGAATAAACCCCATCATTTTATCCTTAATGGCAATGATACAAGTACGTGTCATGTCCCTTTCTGTCACTGGGATTGAGCAATGCAAGATCAAACCCATCACAAAGCACCTCTCCCATTGCAAGATAAATCTATATAGTTGGCCAAACCAAATGGATAGATCGGAGAGAAATACAAAGCTATAACAATCATGCATAAAAGAGTTCAGAGAAGACTCAAATAACATTCGGGGATAATCTGATTATAAACCCACAATTCTTTGGATCCCAACAAAGACGCCGCAAAATAGGATTACATTGAATAGATCTCCAAGAACATCGAGGAGAACATTGTATTGAAGATCGAAGAGAGAGAAAAAGCCATCTAGCTACTAGCTATGGACCCGTAGGCCTGTGGTAAACTACTCACCCATCATCGAAAGGGCAACAAGGTTGATGTAGAGGCCATCTGTGATCGATTCCTCCTCTGGTAGAGTACTGGAAAAGGTCTCCAGATGGGATCTCCGAAGAACAGAATCTTGCGGCAGCGGAAAAAGTATTTTGGATGGCTCTCTGATGTATTGGAAATATTTGGGAATTTATAGAGCTGGAATTAGATCAGGAGGTGCCACAAGGGGCTCACAAGCCTGGGGGCGCGCCTGGCAGGCTTGTCGCTGCCTCGTGGCACTACAGGTCTTCTCCCGAAGCTTCTAGGGTCCCTTCTGGTCCAGAAAAAATCATCAACAAGTTTCGTAGCATTTGGACTCTGTTTAGTACTGAATTTCTGGAAAGTCAAAAACAAGCAAAAAAATAGCAACTGGCACTGGGCACTAGGTTAATAGGTTAGTCCCAAAAAATGATATATAATTGCATAATAAACATCCAAGATTGATACTATAATGGCATGGAACAATAAAAAATTATAGATACGTTGGAGACGTATCAGTACACTGCCAGAGGCATTCGTATAGAGTCATATTGTTTCAGTTTATCGAGTTGTAATATCGAGTTATATATAAATAAAGTGTGATGATCATCATTATTAGAGCATTGTCCCAGTGCGGAAAGGATGATGGAAACTATGATTCCCCCACAATTTGGAATGAGACTCCTGAGGAAAAATAAATAAATAAATAAATAAAGCAGAAAAAAGAGAGGCCAAAAGAGCCCACCAAAAAATAAGAGAAAATAGAGAAGGGCCAATGTTACTATCCTTTTACCACACTTGTGCTTCAGAGTAGCACCATGTTCTTCATATAGAGAGTCTCCTGAGTTATCACTTTCATATACTAGTGGGGATTTTTTTTATTATAGAACTTGGCTTGTATATTGCGATGATGGGCTTCCTCAAATGCCCGAGGTCTTCATGGCCAAGCAAGTTGGATGCACACTCAATTAGTCTCCGTTGACCTTACATACACTTATACCTCTTAGTGCATCCGTTACATGGAAATCCCTACTCCTCGCATTGATATCTATTGATGGTCCTCTCCATTGCCCATTGATTAGCCGCGTCGATGCGAGACTTTCTTCCTTTTTGAGTTCCCTCATTGATCTCTATCACCGCATTCTGTTCCACCTATAGTGCTTTATCCATAGCTCACGCTCATGTATTGCATGGGGTTGAAAATGCTGAAGCGCGCTAGAAGTACGATCCAATTTCCTGGTATGACAACGGGGTGCTCATGATTTATATTTATGCGATGAAGGCGGAGCCATCCCATGCTAACATGATAAAATGAGTTGGGATAACATTCGTTAAGGATCATATATTCATCGATATTATTATGTTGATATTATTACTTCATTGTTTCTCATCATTTATGCCATAAACAGATTACATGATACACATGTTAGGTATAATTCAACATAAAAAATTCTGTTTTTATCATTTACCTACTCGAGGACGAGCAGGAATTAAGCTTGGGGATGCTGATACGTCTCCAATGTATCTATAATTTTTTATTGTTTCATGGTATTATTATCAATCTTCGATACATTATATGCATTTTATGTTATTTTATATCATTTTGGGGAACTAACCTATTAACCCAGTGCCAAGTGCCAGTTGCTGTTTTCTGCTTTTTTTTTGTTTTTCAGAAAATCAGTACCAAACGGAGTCCAAACGCTACAAAAAATTTTGACGATTATTTTCTGGACAAAAGAGACCCTAGAAGCTTTGGGAGGAGACCAGACGAGAAGCGAGGAGACGGCAAGGCAACTAGGCACGCCCTGGGGGAGGGGGGGGGTTGATACATCCATTTTGCATCATGTTTTCTTACTGTTATTTATGGAGTTTTTAAATCAATATAACACTTTGTGGAGTAATTCTAATGCCTTTTCTCTCATAATATGCAAGGGTTACACAAAGAGGGAGATTACTGGCAGCTAGAGTTCTGTACCTGAAAAAGCTGTGTCAGTGATACCTATTCTGCACATCTCCAAATGAGCTGAAATTTTACGGAGATTTATTTTGGAATATATAAGAATTATTGGAGAAAAGAAATACCAGAGGGGGCCACCCAGGTGCCCACTAGGCACCAAGGCGCGCCTACCCCCTGGCATGCCTTGGTGGGTAGTGGGGCCCCTGGCCAGCCTCCGTTGCCCATGTTCTGGTATATAAGCCCATTTGCCCTAGAAAAAATAAGGAAAGGACTTTCGGGACGGAGTGCCGCCGTCTCAAGGCGGAACTTGGGCAGGAGCACTTTTGCTCTCCGGCGGAGAGATTCCGCCGGGGATACGTCCCTCCGAGAGGGAGAAATCGAAGCCATCGTCATCACCAACAACCCTCTCATCGTGGGAGGGTCAATATTCATCAACGTCTTCAACAACACCATCTCTTCTCAAACCGTAGTTCATCTCTTGTATTCAATCTTTGTATCAAAACCTCAGATTGGTACCTGTGGTTACTAGTAGTGTTGATTATATCTTGTAGTTGATACTAGTTGGTTTATTTGGTGGAAGATCATATGTTCAAATCTATTATGCTATTCAATACCCCTCTGATATTGAGCATGAATATGTTTTGTGAGTAGTTACTTTTGTTCTTGAGGACATGGGAGAAGTCTTGTCATAAGTAATCATGTGAATTTGGTATTCGTTCGATATTTTGATGATATGTATGTCGTGGATTCCCGTGGTGGTGTTATGTGAACATCGACTAAATGACACTTCAACATCTTTGGGCCTAAGGGAACGCATTGTGGAGTAGTTACAGATAATGAGTTGCTAGAGTGACAAAAGCTTAAACCCTAGTTTGTGCGTTATTCCGTAAGGGCTGATTTGGATCCATATGTTTAATGCTATGGTTAGATTTTATCTTAATTCTTCTTTCGTAGTTGCGGATGCTTGCGAGAGGGGTTAATCATAAGTGGGAGGCTTGTTCAAGTAAGAACAGCACCCAAGCACCGGTCCACCCACATATCAAATTATCAAAGTAGCGAATGCGAATCAAACAAACATGATGAAAGTGACAAGATGAAATTTCCGTGTGTCCTCAAGAACACTTTGCTTATTATAAGAGGCCGTTCCGGCCTGTCCTTTGCTACAAAAAGGATTGGGCTACCTTGATACACTTTTGTTACCATTACTATTACTTGCTCGTTACAAATTACCTTGCTATCAAACTATCTGTTAGCGACAATTTCAGTGCCTGCAGAAAATACCTTGCTGAAAACTGCTTGTCATTTCCTTCTGCTCCTCGTTGGGTTCGACACTCTTACTTATCGAAAGGACTACGATTTATCCCTTATACTTGTGGGCTATCAAGGTTCTTTTCTGGCGCTGTTGCCGGGGAGTGAAGTACTTTTGGTGAGTTGAATTCGGTAAGGAAAATTTTATATTACGTGCTGAAATTTACTGTTACTTGTTACTATGGAAAACCATCCTTTGAGGGGTTTGTTCGGGGTATCTTCACCTTGAACGGAAGCACAAAGAGTTGCTCCTCAACCTACTGCACCTACTGAAAATATTTATTATGAAATTCCTTCGGGTATGATAGAGAAACTGCTAGCTAATCCTTATGCAGGAGATGGAACATTACATCTTGATATGCACCTAATCTATGTGGATGAAGTTTGTGGATTATTTAAGCTTGCAGGTTTACCCGGAGATGAAGTGAAGAAGAAGGTCTTCCCTTTATCTTTGAAGGGAAATGCATTGACATGGTATAGGCTATGTGATGATATTGGAGCTTGGGATTGGAAATGGTTGAAATTGGAATTTCATAAAAAAATATCCTATGCATCTAGTTCATCGTGATCGGAATTATATATATAATTTTTGGCCTCGTGAAGGAGAATGTATCGCTCAAGCTTGGCGGAGGCTTAAGTATATGATGTATACATGCCCCAATCATCAGCTCTCAAAAGAAATTATCTTACAGATTTTCTATGCTCGGCTTTCTCATGATAATCCAACCATGCTCGATTCTTCTTCTACTAGCTCTTTTATGAAGAAAGCTATTGAATTCAGATGGAATCCTTTGGAAAGAATTAAATGCAACTCTGAAGATTGGGAACTCGACAAAGGTAATGAGTCAGGTATAACACTTAAGTTCGATTGTGTTAAATCTTTTATGGATACCGATGCTTTTCAGAAGTTTAGCACTAAATATGGACTTAACTCTGAGATAGTAGCTTATTTTTGTGAATCATTTGCTACTCATGTTGATCTCCCTAAGGAGAAATGGTTTAAATATCATCCCCATGTTAAAGAAAAGATTGAGGAGCCAGTTATGGTTAAAGATGAAACTATCATTTATAATTTTGACCCAGTTGTGCCTACTGCTTACATTGAAAAACCACCTTTCCCTATTAGGATAAAGGAACATGCTAAGGTGTCAACCGTGGTAAAAAAAAGTAATACAAGAGCACCTAGACCCTCTGAACAAATTAAAGTTGAACCTAATGTTGCTATGGTTAAAGATCTCTTGGTCGATAATATTGATGGGCACGTTATTTATTTATGTGGTGAAGCTCCTAGAATTGCTAAACCAACTGATAAAGATAAGAATAAGCATGTGGTTGGCATGCTTGTTGTCTCTATTAAAATTGGAGATCATTGTTATCATGGTTTATGTGATTTGGGTGCTAGTGTGAGTGCTATCCCGTTTACCTTATATCAAGAAATTATGAATGATATTGCCCCTGCTGAAATAGAAGACATTGATGTTACTATTAAGCTTGCTAATACAGATACTATCACACCACTTGGGATTCTTAGAGATGTTGAAGTCTTGTGTGGGAAAATAAAATACCCTACTGATTTCCTAGTTCTTGGTTCTCCAGAAGATGATTTTTGTCCCATTATATTTGATAGGCCTTTCTTGAACACTGTTAATGCTAAGATTGATTGCGCTAAAGAGACTATCGGTATTAACTTTGGTGATATATGTCATGAGTTTAATTTCTCTAAGTTTCGTAGACAACCTCATGATAAAGAATTACCTAGTAAAGATGAAATTATTGGTCTTGCTTCTATTGTCGTACCTCCTACCAATCCGTTAGAACAATATTTGCTAGACCATGAAAATGATATGAACTTGAATGAAAGAAATGAAATAGATAAGATGTTCTTTGATCAACAACCTATTCCTAAACAAAATTTACCTGTTGAAACTCTAGGAGACCCTCCTCCACCTAAGGGTGATCATGTGTTTGAATTAAAACAATTTCTCAATACACTTAAATATGTTTATCTTGATGAAAAGAAGATATATCCTATTATTATTAGTGCTAACCTTTTAGAGCATGAAGAAAAGAGACTACTTAAAACTCCGAGGAAGCACCGTGCGGCTATTGGATATACTCTTGATGATCTTACGGGCATTAGTCCCACTCTATGTCAGCAAAAAATTAATACGGAACCTGATGCTAAGCCAGTTGTTGATCACCAACAACGATTAAATCCTAAGATGAAGGAAGTGGTAAGGACTGAAATATTAAAGCTTCTGGAAGCAGGTATAATTTATCCTATAGCCGATAGTAGATGGGTAAGTCCCGTTGGTTGTGTTCCTAAGAAAGGAGGCATTACTATTGTTCCTAATGATAAAAATGAGCTTATTCCTCAAAGAATTGTAACCGGTTATAGGATGGTAATTGATTTTAGAAAACTAAATAAACCTACTAGAAAAGATCATTACCCCTACGTTTTATTGATCAAATGCTAGAAAGGTTTTCTAAGCACACACACACACTTTTGTTTCCTTGATGGATATTCCGGTTTCTCTCAAATACCTGTATCACAACCCGATTAAGAGAAACCCACTTTTACTTGCCCTTTTGGAACATATGCTTATAGATGTCTGCCTTTCGGTTTATGCAATGCACCTGCTACCATTCAAAGATGTATGACTGTTATATTCTCTGACTTTTGTGAAAAGATAATTGAGGTCTTCATGGATGATTTTTTTCGTTTATGGAACCTCTTTTGATGATTGCTTAAGCAACCTTGATCCAGTTTTGCAGAGATGTGAACAAACTAATCTTGTCTTGAATTGGGAGAAGTGCCGCTTTATGGTCAATGAAGGTATTGTCTTGGGGCATAAAATTTCTGAGCATAGCATTGAAGTGGATAAGGCCAAAGTTGATGCAATTAAGAAAATGCCATGTCCTAAAGATATTAAAGGTATCCAAAGTTTCCTTGGTCATGCTGGTTTCTATAGGAGGTTTATTAAAGACTTCTCTAAAATTTCTAGGCCTCTTACTAATCTCTCGCAAAAAGATGTTCCATTTGTTTTTTATGATGATTGTGTAGAAGCCTTTCAAACACTTAAGAAAGCCTTAACTTCTGCACCTATTGTTCAACCACCTGATTGGAACTTGCCCTTTGAAATTATGTATGATGCTAGTGATTATGTTGTCGGTGCTGTCCTAGGACAAAGAGTTGATAAGAAATTAAATGTTATCCATTATGCGAGCAAAACTCTAGATAGTGCTCAAAGAAATTATGCTACTACTGAGAAAGAATTTCTAGCAATTGTGTTTGCTTGTGACAAATTCAGATCTTACATAGTTGATTCTAAAGTAATTGTTCACACCGATCTTGCTGCTATTAAATACCTTATGGAAAAGAAAGATGCTAAACCTAGACTCATTAGGTGGGATCTTTGTTACAAGAATTTGACTTGCATATTACTGATAGGAAGGGAGCTAAGAATCCCGTAGCTGATAACTTGTCTAGGTTAGAAAATATCCTTGATGACCCACTACCTATTGATAACCCACAAGTATAGGGGATCGCAACAGTTTTCGAGGGTAGAGTATTCAACCCAAATTTATTGACACAAGGGGAGCCAAAGAATATTCATGAGTATTAGCAGTTGAGTTGTCAATTCAACCACACCTGAAAGACTTAATATCTGCAACAAAGTATTTAGTCGCAAAGTAGTATGATAATAATGGTAACAGTGGCTAAAGTAACAATAGCAGTTTTCTAGTGATTGTAAGAGCAGCAACAACGAAAGTAACTTAGCAAAGATCAATATGTGAAAAGCTCGTAGGCATTGGATCAGGAATGATAATTGTGTTGGATAATATTCATCATGTAGCAGTCATAACCTAGGGTGACACAGAACTAGCTCCAATTCATCAATATAATGTAGGCATGTATTCCGTATATAGTCATACGTGCTTATGGAAAAGAACTGGCATGACATCTTTTGTACTACCCTCCTATGGCAGCGGGGTCCTAATGGAAACTAAGGGATATTAAGGCCTTCTTTTAATAGAGAACCGGACCAAAGTATTATCACTTAGTGAATACATGAACTCCTCAAACTACGGTAATCACCAGAAAGAATCTCAATTATTGTCACCTTGGGGTATGCGGATCATAACTCGTAATAGGTGTCTACAACTTGCAAGATAGGATCAAGAACTCACATATATTCATGAAAACATAATAGGTTCAGATATGAAATCATGGCACTCAGGCCCTAGTGACAAGCATTAAGCATAGAAAAGTCATAGCAACATCAATCTCAGAACATAGTGGATACTAGGGATCAAACCCTAACAAAACTAACTCGATTACATGATAAATCTCATCCAACACATCCCTGTCCAGCAAGCCTACGATGGAACTACTCACTCCCGGTGGTGAGCATCACGAAATTGGTGATGGAGGAAGGTTGCTGATGATGATGGCGTCGGATTCCCCTCTCCGGAGCCCCGAACAGACTCCAGATCAGCCCTCCCAATGAAGAACAGGAGGCCGCGGCGGCTCCGTATCGTAAAACACGATGAATCCTTCTCGCTAATTTTTTTCTCCATGAATAGGTACTTATAGAGTTGGAATTAGGGTTGGAGGCGGTCCAGGGGGCCCACAAGCCTGGGAGGCACGCCCTGGGGGGTAGGCGCACCCCCAGGGCTTGTGGCCTCTGGGTGGCCCCCCTCTGGTAACTTTTTGCGCCAGTATTTTTTATATATTCCACAAAAATTCTTCGTAAATTTTCAGGTCAATCCGAGAACTTTGATTTCTGCACAAAAATAACACCATGGCAATTCTGCTGAAAACAGCGTCAGTCCAGGTTAGTTCCATTCAAATCATGCAAATTTGAGTCCAAAACAAGGGCAAAAGAGTTTGGAAAAGTAGATACGATGGAGACGTATCACCTATTAATGATAGCTTCCCTCATAAACAACTACCGGTCGATTGGTGGAGTAATAGTAGTAGATGCAGGCAGGAGTCGGTCTACTTGTCACGGACGTGTTGCCTATATGTGTGATCGATCATTGCCATGAATAACATCATAACTATGCGTTTTTCTATCAATTGCCCAACAGTAATTTGTCTACCCACCGTATGCTATTATTTCGAGAGAGAAGCCTCTAGTGAAAACTATGGCCTCGGGGTGTACTTTAATCATATTACTGAAACCAAAAATACCTTGCTGTAATTTTATACTTTTTATTTTATTTTTCTTTTTATCTATCTACAAATACAAGATTTAATCTTTGCAAGTAACAAGTTCAAGGGGATTGACAATCCTCTAGCCCGCATTGGGTGTAAGTATTTGCTTTTGTGTGTGTAGGAGCCGAGGACGAGAATTTGCGTGGTTCTCCTATTGGTTCGATAACCTTAGTTCTCACCGAGGGAAATACTTATCTCTACTATACCGCATCACCCTTCCTCTTCAGGGAAAATCACAACGCAACTCACAAGTAGCAGTGGACTAGAGCTAAGGTATTGTCCTTACTTGAACAAATACCTACTTCTTATTATACTCTCCATGCAAGCATCAGCAACTACAAGAGAAGCAATTAAGATAAATTTAATCATAGCATTAAACAGTTGGATCCAATAGAACCCTTTACAAAATAATTCACAAACTCAGATTTAGGTTTCTATCACTCCCGCAACCTATCATCTACAAACTAATCCCACAAAGCCTTCCCCTAGGCCCAAAGATGGTGAAGTTTCATGTAGTTGACGTTCACTTAACACCACTAGATGAAGAACAACACAACATAATATCAAAACATTGAACAAGAATCAATTTCTAATGATTACTAGTAACAAGACTTCTCCCATGTCCTCAAGAATAGATGGAACCTTCACAACTCATCATATTAATCATGATTAGTGGGTATAAACGTATGAATAAGAATATGGACATAACAATCTTCCACCAATCAAACCAACTATCGTCAACTACAAGATGTAATCAACACTACAAGCACTCCCAAGTACCAATCTGAGGTTTGTTAAATTTAAGCACAAGAGAAGAACTAGGGTTTAGAGATGAGATGGTGATGGTGAATATGTTGATGAAGATGAAGATGATGATCCCACGGTGAACAGAGTGCTGATGATGATGAAGGCTTTGATTTCCCCCTCCCGGAGAGAAGTTTCCCCAGAAGAACAGATCTGGCGAAGATTAAAAGTGCTCCACCCAAGCTCCTCCTCGCAGACTGTTGTAGGGTGGAACCCTAAGTGGAGATCTTTCACGAATTGGAGGGGAAATCCCCAAGAACAAGATGAACACAAGGGAGAAAACAAGAGGAACACTCAAGAACAAGCCCAAATCACACATCCACTAGACTCAAATCCACAGAAGATCCACATAGGCACATGAACAACAAAGGGAAACTAGCACAAGGTAGAGTTCATCCCACTCCTAAGGAGGTGAGGTCTTGGTGATCCTATGATGGGGATCCTTCCCTAGATGGGGTCTTGTATCCACTAGGGATCTTCCCCAATGGAGGTCTTGATCTCCATGGGAGAGGTCTCTCTCTCTCAAGAGGAGGTACAAGGAGCAAAGCTCATGTAGATCATGTCATATACTTTGCTTAGTCTAAATGGAGGAGGGAGAGGAGTATATATAGGTGGCTGGAGGTGAGGGACGAAGTGGAGGCCCAATAGGAGATCACAGCCGACCATCCTGAAGGGCCCGTACACATGGGGTGAATTGGGCCCGTGCGCACGGGGTCCCGTGTGCACGGTACAAGCCCGTGCGCACAGGGTGCTATAGCGCCCGCTTCCTGGGAGGCCTGTGGGCACGGGGTCTCGAGGGCCCGTGCGCACGGGGTCACCTGGGACTTCCTGTCCAGCTGCTTCTCGTCATCTTCATCCTTCGTGTGGCCTTGGGGTGGTCCTCCTACTCCTTGGTGATGCTTCTGAGCTGCTTGGGAGTGTTCCTCCTCGTACCTAAGTACACACAATGCATTTTTGGTGAGGTAGCAACCAAGTCCTAAGGATGTTCATGTAAATCTCGAAGAGGAGCGGGTTCACCTTAAGTCTGGTAGGTCCACTTGGGGCTTGAGGTGCAATGAAGGTGTACATGGAGATGACCGAAGGATGCTCCGCATCATCCCCTCCCCCTTGGGAAAGATCCGACCTCGGATCGTAAACCGTATCGCCATGTACACAGTAGGAATGGATGTCTTGTCACTTGGTGAGGGGCCCTAAGATGTTGGTGTCGTGCAACGTGTATGCCTTCACATGACCAAGATAGCTCATGATAGGACCGCCTTGTGAATCCTTCAAAACAAAATAACATGACAAAAACTTTGAAAAACCCATGAGGTTAGCGAGAATGCACCACCTATCATTCGGGTAGGGAGATACCCAACAAGTGACTTTATCATGCTTATCATAAGGAAGGGCAAGGTAGTGTGACATGGCATGGAAACATATGATGCGATGAAAACCATAGACATGAGGATCAATCAAACAAGCATGCATCACAAGTAAAATGTCCAAGTCTCCAAGATCTGTAAGCATAGCATGGGTGCACTCACTACAATGGCATATGAGAGGTGCAACTAATGGAGACAAGGGACAATGATCAAAACAAATCATGTGATAGGCATGAATATATATGTCATCAACCCAATGAATCGAGCAAGAATGGATCATGGACGATGCGACAAAGCAAGCAATCATAGTAAACAAGTCATGCAAGCTAGTAGTGCGAAAATGCAACATACTAGAAGTAATCATGGAAATCATGTCATGTGTGCTAATAGTGAGCATATATAATGCACATGACATATCACAAGCATGAAAACAAGATAGGAACATAGTATCATCATTGCATTGGCGAAACGTTCTATGTAAATAGCAATGGAACATCATGACTTTCCCAACACAAGAATCAACAATAGCCTATGGCACATGGTAAACATGGCAATAGCAACAAGGATCTCTACCGAGCATGCAAATACAAATAGTAGTAATAGAGTGGTGAATCATATGCAAGTGCAAGAAAGGGTCACTATTGCATGGCAAAATCATGGAAAGAGTTATATCATGCAAAGTGAACATGGCAATATGGGCATGAAGTGAGAAGTCGGAGATAACCCATAACCATGTGAGGCCCATGTAGAAGAGATGCGCGAAGGGAGTTGTGAGAATGAAACTCCACGGGATCCCAAATCATCATTGCTCTCAAGAGCTCATTTTGTCAACTCATGGGATTGTGAAGTTGACAAGTATTCGTGAGTATCTACACAAAACAAAGGCAAAGGAAAATTTGTGTGCGCGTGGTATATGTACACATCATCCATTAAGATGCATACGTGCATGTGTTGGTTAGCACAAAATATCCAATGCTCAAATAAATGAGATGCATGATATAGAAACATGTCATCCATCATGATAGGTTTGTTGTTATGTATAGCATAATGGAGACTCAAATTGTGTAATGCATCACGTGTAATATCTAGAGCATTGTTATGAATGGTATTCATATGGTGCACACAAGGGATGTAACCTTGGGAACTACATTCATGTTCATGGCATGGTATATGTGATGAATTGCATACATGTTGCAAAGGTAGCATAGCAATATCATCGCAAGAGAAACAAAATCCAACAACCATCATCTCGTCTTCTATGCCATAAGAGCAAATGGGATTTATTTTTATGGGGCGTTCATAGTTACTATGTTGAGATTGGAATGATGCAATATGGGAGATCTCACTCATAGCATATGACAAATTTAATGGATTGTCAAACATGACGTGACCGATAGAATTTTTACATGATATCCTATGAAGCATAGCATCACAACTAGGCAATTCGACAAGCTCATCATCATATTTATCATAAATAGGTAATTCATGACATGAGGAAGTCACACTAGTATGAAGCATGGTAGTAGGTCGATCGACATCATGCAAGCAATCATTGGTAAGATAGTCCACTAGTGGGACAAGAGAAGTACCATCACCTATGTTACCTTTGGAGCTCCACTCATGTGGTGTAGGTGAGGTGTCGTGATGGAACCATGTGGGGGGTGCATCATCGTCCACCATGGCCATCATCGTATCCCTTGGAGGTATGGACTCGTCCAGGATAGGCATGTCGTCATGTAGGAGACCTAGCACCAAAGAAGAAAACACACTCGGAGTAGAGGTTAAGTCGTTAGAAATCATAGTGGCCTCACGTGCCCTCTCAACTACCTCACTCACTAAGTGTTGTGTCGCACTCACTCCCGATAGGATGCACTCACTCATATGGTTGGTGGAGTCACTCAAATGGCTCTCAACCTCACATAGGATGTGTGGCATGCTCTCATGTGTGGGGCTAGTGGTGAACACACTCATCCTCTCATAGGAAATGCTCTCAATCTCACATATGGTGGAGTCACTTATATCACTCATGGTGGGGTGGCTCTCCTCACATGGGAATTGGGGAATCTCATCATATGTGGGTGTCGGAGAGATGTAGGTGCAAACGTCTCCATGCTCAACTCCTATCCCCACCTTGGTTGAAGGGATAGTCCCATGCTCAACCTCCTCATCCATAATGCCTCCAAAGATGAATGCCGTAGGAAGTGGCAAATCATCATGCTCCTCCGAGATCAAAGATAATGTCTCATGTGCGGTGTCGTAGCTTGACTCGGAGTAAGAGTCCCAATGGGTCGCCGTCTTCGTGTTGTTGAAGAGGTTTGCGCTTGTCACCATGGTCGAAGGGGATGGCCCTTGTTCGACCATCTTGTCGCCGTGTTGTATGAGGCCCATATGATGTGGCACCTCGTAGCTCGTCTCCATGACCGAAGGGAATTTCCCATGCTCGGCCATCTTCCTTGAGGGGCTTCCGAAGATGGAAGTGTCATCTTGGAGCTCATAGGTGATGTCGAATTTGTAGTAGCTCGTGGAAGAAGTGGACTTGAGCTCGTGGAGTAGGTGAAGATGCCATACGTCCGAAGGCGAAGATGCCTTGAAGTCACTTGGCGAAGATGCCTTGAGAACACTTGGCGAAGATGCCATCGTAGTCGAAGAAGTCATCGTCTTGCGGTCGATGTTGCTGTACTGTATGGCCCATGTGCACGGGGGTGTAGGAGGCCATGTGCACGGGGGTCGAAGGCCTGTGGGCACGGGGGTGGCAGAGAAGCCAACTCTCGTCCCGAAGGTCGCTCTTCATGGTCTTGGAGGATGTCTCGAAGATGATGACGGTGCCATGTGGTACTTGCATCGTGCGGTTGCTCCGAAGATTCATGACTTGAGCATCTCAGCCTTGAAGATGATGAAGGGGAGGAAGACTTGTAGTTGGCCAACATGTGTCGGATGTCCTCCATGTGCTCGTCCAACTTGTCGTCGAGGTAGTCCCTTTTCCTTGCTTCGGTGTGTTGTATGTCGATGGCGAGTCGCTCGAGGTGGTCGAAGACCGAAGATGATGTGCTTTGCCTATCCATCACAAGACTCGAGTAGAGGTGAGTAGGAAATGAGATAAACAATACCAAGATACCATTTCCCAAAGTTGAGGATGTATCCCGTGTCACTCAATGTGATATGAGAGAATAGTGGAATTGGTACTGGACTTGTTCACTCACACCTACAAAGTAAAGCTTATCGAGTGGCTTGGTTAGGACAAGTGGCACAAAATTCAAGCAAATGTTAGTCCAAGATATCGAAAATGTTGAGTAAGATTCACAAAATTGCAATGTGAAACAAATAGATCAATAGCAAAGAAAGGCACACGGAAACACACACACGGGTAGATAGATGGGGTCGTGCAACCAAGGAACGAGCTCAAAATGTGGAATCCACGGAAAATGCTCTTGTTGCACAACTCTAGAGAGACGCTAGCTCAATTGCTCAAATGGGCAAGATACGCTTGTGCACCAACCTATGAGAGTAAACGTGCCGTCTTCAATCCCAAGTATGCTATGTATGTATGCTCCAAGTGTATGTACTATGCAAATTGGCTCAAAGATATTTCTATTGCTTACAAGCACTTTTGTATCTCCTCTTTTGCTTAAAAGCTTTTGCTCTTTTTTTATATGCTTGATGCGCGAGCCAAGTACGATATGAGACAAGTATGTAAGATATGCACGGGAGAGACTTATGGCACAATGATGATAGCAAGATGATTGCACGCTAAACTAGCTATGTGGCATAAGCATATCACTAAGGTGCACAAATAGCGTGGCTCGGCAATTCTCAACTCGCTAGTCTCAATAGGTAAGGTACGCAATAGGCTCGGGGCTATCAATGCAATGGCAAGGAATATACAATGGTGTCATCGAAGTTACCGTCAATGGTTTATCGTGTGTAAGCAAGGACGGATAATGATGAGGTGGTCATTGTCGATGTCGAAACCGGGGCGATGATGAGTGGCGGTGATGTCGAAGTCGAATTGTTCCTAAGTAGCTGAAACACCTTAGGAAACAGAAAAACCGCAAACTCAAAATCTCAAATGTCAAATGGTGGTAGCGGACATGCGGTGGTGGTGTCGGAGATGGCAATGCGGAAGTGGTGGTGGTGGTTGATGAAGAAGCGACCGTCCCTAAGTAGCCGAAACACCTTAGGAGACTCAAGTCACAACTCAAACAACCACAAATGCTAAATGGAGCAAAACGGGTTAGGTTGCGGAAAGCTATGGTGGTTTTTTGGATGATATGGTGGAGGGCCTAGGAAAAGATGCCAAGATTTCAAAAATTTTATGGTTTCAAATGATGTGGGAACCTATCTATATGGATGGGGGATGTCAATAGCTACTCAACGAGCTAAAGAACATCAAAATCGGACTCCGGATGTGAAAGTCACGGCCAAAACGGTGAAGGGCTGGTGGCTGTTGTAAGGGGGCCGTGCGCACGGGGGTAGGAGCCCGTGGGCACGGGGTCCCGTGCGCACCGTACAAGGTCATGGACACGGGGGTCCAGAGACTTTTCGGGGGCCCGTGCGCACGGGGTCTGGGGCCCGTGGGCACGGCGTGGGCAGAAATTTCGCGATTTCGGTCAAAATTGAAGGATTTGGTGGTGGGGATTGTGTGGGGGGATGAGGGAAAGCTAGATCTACTTGCCAAACATCAAAATCATGGATCAAATACAGCAAAATCTCACAAGAACCAACAAATTGCAAGAAAATTTTTGGGGCTATTTTTGTGGGGATTTTCGAAATTGGGCAAGAACAAGCAAAATTAGGCTAGAAAACAAGGAGGGGGCTCCAATTTCGTGAGAAACCTTGGCTCATGATACCATAATGTTGTAGGGGGAACCCTAAGTGGAGATCTTTCATGAATTGGAGGGGAAATCCACAAGAACAAGATGAACACAAGGGAGAAAACAAGAGGAACACTCAAGAACAAGCCCAAATCACACATCCACTAGACTCAAATCCACACAAGATCCACATAGGTACATGAACAACAAAGGGAAACTAGCACAAGGTAGAGTTCATCCCACTCCTAAGGAGGTGAGGTCTTGGTGATCCTATGATGGGGATCCTTCCCTAGATGGGGTCTTGTATCCACTAGGGATCTTCCCCAATGGAGGTCTTGATCTCCATGGGAGAGGTATCTCTCTCTCAAGAGGAGGTACAAGGAGCAAAGCTCATGTAGATCTTGTCATATACTTTGCTTAGTCTAAATGGAGGAGGGAGAGGAGTATATATAGGTGGATGGAGGTGAGGGATGAAGTGGAGGCCCAATAGGAGATCACAGCCGACCATCCTGAAGGGCTCGTGCGCACGGGGTAATTTGGGCCCATGCGCACGGAGTCCCGTGTGCACGGTACAAGCCCGTGCGCACGGGGTGCTACAGCGCCCGCTTCCTGGGAGGCCCGTGGGCACGGGGTCTCGAGGGCCCGTGCGCACGGGCTCGCCTGGGACTTCCTGTCCAGTTGCTTCTCGTCGTCTTCATCCTTCGTGTGGCCTTGGGGTGGTCCTCCTACTCCTTGGTGATGCTCCTGAGCTGCTTGGGAGTGTTCCTCCTCGTACCTAAGTACACACAATGCATTTTGGTGAGGTAGCAACCAAGTCCTAAGGATATTCATGTAAATCTCGAAAAGGAGCGGGTTCACCTTAAGTCCGGTATGTCCACTTGGGGCTTGAGGTGCAATGAAGGTGTACATGGAGATGACCGAAGGATGCTCCGCATCACAGACTGTGGCAGAAACTCCAAAGATTTTTCTGCAATTTTTCTAGGGCATTTCTAAATTTATAGCCAAAGGGCATCGGGAGACAAACCACCATGGCCGCACACGGCCAGGTGGCGCGCTTGGGGCGGGGGGGGGGGGTAGGGCGCACATAAGTATCCTTATATCTTCCTCAAAGCAACCACCAGACCTACCTAACATGGCATTTCCATAGCCATTCGGAGATATATTCCCATGCAACTTCCAGCGTTCCATCTTATGACATGTGTGTTCATCATCATATTGCTTTGCATGATCATATAAAGTTGACATGACATTTGTGGCAAATCCACCGTTCATCATTGTAATACATGTTATGCTAGATCATTGTACATCCTGGTACACTGCCAGAGGCATTCATATAGAGTCATGTTGTTTCAGTTTATCGAGTTGTAAGTAAATAATCATCATTATTAGAGCATTGTCCCAGTGAGGTAAAGAATGATGGACACTAATGAGTCCTTCAAAGAATGAGGATTAAGTTCCGGACCTTAAATAAAAAAAAGAGGCCAAAAGAGCCCAATAAAAAAATGAAAGAGAAAGAGAGAAGGGGCAATGCTACTATCCTTTTACCACACTTGTGCTTCAAAATAGCACCATGTTCTTCATATAGAGAGTCTCCTAAGTTGTCACTTTCATATACTAGTGGGAATTTTCCATTATAGAACTTGACTTGTATATTCTGACGACGGGCTTACTCAAATGCCCGAGGTCTTCATGAGCAAGCAAGTTGGATGCACACCCACTTAGTTTCATATTGAGCTTTCATACACTTATAGCTCTAGTGCATCCTTTGCACGACAATCCCTAGTCCTCGCATTGATATCGATTGAAGGGCCTCTCCATTGCCTAACGATCCGCCAATTTGATGCGAGACTTTCTTCCTTTTCTCCCTTATATCTCTACCACTGCATTCTATTCCACCCGTAGTGTTAATGTCCATGACTCACGCTCATGTATTGAGTGCAGTTGAAAATGCTTAAGCGCGTTAAAAATGTATGATCCAATTGCTTGGTTTGACACCGGGGTGCTCATGATTTATTTTAATGCGGTGAAGGCGGAGTCATGCCATGCTTACATAATTCAGTGAGTGGGGTTAGCATTCGTTGAGCATCGTATATTCTGAAAAAGTAATGATTATGTTCTTCTATTCATGGATATTATTATGTTGTTTTCAATTATTTCATTGTTTTTCAATATCTATACCGTAAAAAGATTACATGATAGACGTGTTAGGTAGCATTCAACATCAAAAATTCCGTTTTATCATTTACCTACTCGAGGTCGAGCAGGAATTAAACTTGGGGATGCTGATACGTCTCTAGCATATCTATAATTTTTTATTGTTTCATGCTATTATATTATCAATCTTAGATACTTTATATGCAATTTTATATCATTTTTGGGAACTAACCTATTACCTATGTGCCCAGTGCCAGTTCCTGTTTTGCCTATTATTTTTTCGTAGAAAATCAATACCAAGCGAAGTCCAAACACAATGAAACTTTACGATGAGTTTTTCTGGACTAGAAGGGACCCTAGAAGCTTCAGGAGGAGGCCAGAAGATGTTCGAGAGGGCCACAAGCCCACACGACGCACCACCAAGGGGCGCCACCTAAACTTGTGGGCCCGATGTAACTCCGTTGGATCTAATTCCACTTCTATAAATTCTCATAAATCCCAAAACCAAAATGAAGCCACACGAAACAATTTTTCCGCCGCAGCAAGCTTTTGTTCTTCCGCGATCCCGTCTCGAGGCCTTTTCCGGTACTCTACCAGAGGGATATTCGATCACGAAGCAATACCATGTTTTCACGACAAGTCTTTGTAAACGAGACCAGAAGGTGCATAAGTGGGCGGTTCATGCGGTAGAGCCGGCTGTTCCACAGTATTTATGATGGTTTGAGCACACGATATCATGGAGGAGGGTGGATCACCCGCCGCGGGTTGATAATCTGGGTCAATTAGCCCTTGTGGTGGCCCCTCATGTTGGTGGCTATAAGTTCACAAGGTACTTATGGATGGTGGCAGCAGTATCAACATCTTATACTATGACACTTTTCGCCGGATGAATTTAATTGATAAGGATCTTAAGCCGTCTTCCACAGTCTTCCATGGTGTGGTGCCTGGTAAGTTGGAGTATCCTGTGGGGAAAATTGCCTTGGAAGTAGCCTTTGGTGATGATTATGACTACAGGGCAGAGACACTGTGGTTTGAAGTGGTCAAAATCAAGAGTCCGTATCATGCCTTGTTCGGACAGCCGGCTTATGCTAAGTTCATGGCTCGCCCTTGTTATGTTTATCTACAGCTCAAGATGCCAGGGTGAAAGGGGACAATTATAGTCCATGCTGATCGGAAAATCGCTTTTGAATGCGAGGAAGGTGATGCTGCTTACGCAGAGGCGACTTGTGCTGATGCGGAGCTTAAGTTTTATAAGGATAATGTTGACCCGGCTGATATGACCCCTCTGAAGAAGCCCACCACTGAGCAGGACCCTCTGTTGAAGTTTAAGTCGGCTGATGATACCAAGCAAGTGGATTTTGTTCCTGGCGACTCATCTCAGCAGTTCACACTGGGGGCTAATATGGATCCCAAATAGGAAAGCGCGCTCATCGAGTTCATCCGTGAGAATCGGGACATCTTTGCATGGAAACCTTATGACATGCCGGGTGTACCGAGAGAATTCGCTGAGCACAACCTTAATGTGGATCCCAAGTTTAAGCCAGTCAAACAGTTCCTCCATCGTTTCAACGAAGAATGACGTAAGGCTATTGGAGAAGAGGTAGCCCGGCTCTTGGCGGCCGGGTTTATCATGGAAGTTTTTCACCCTGAGTGGTTGGCTAACCCTGTGCTTGTACTTAAGAAAAATGGCACATGGTGTATGTGTGTTGACTACACAGATCTTAACAAAGCTTGTCCAGCTGATCCGTTTGCTCTCCCCCATATCGACCAAATCATTGATGCAACGGTGGGTTGTGAGAGCTTATGCTTCCTGGATGCTTATTCTGGTTATCATCATATCAAGATGGTAGTCAAAGACCAAGAGAAGACATCTTTTATTACACCTGTTGGGGCTTTCTGCTATGTTTCTATGCCATTTGGACTTAAGAGTGCTCAGGCGACTTATCAGCGCCATGTTCAAAATTGTTTTCACAGTCAGATTGGGCGCAACGTTCATGCCTATGTGGATGATATTGTGGTCGAGTCAAGGAAGAAGGATACTCTCCTTGATGATCTAAAGGAAACTTTTGACAATCTTCGGGTCTATAAAATGATGCTTAACCCGGCCAAGTGTGTCTTTGGTGTGCCTGCAGGTAAACTGTTGGGGTTTCTGGTCTTAGAACGGGGCATTGAAGCTAACCCGGAGAAGATAAACGCTATCACTTAACTTTCTAAGCCGGCGTGTGTCAATGACATCCAGCATTTGGCGGGTCGCATCGCGGCTTTAAGCCGGTTCATAAGTCGCTTGGGAGAGAAGTCAATTCCTTTATATCAGATGATGAAGAAAACAGATCACTTTGTCTGGAGTGATGCTGCCAATGAGGCGTTTGAGGCGCTCAAGAAACAGTTAGCTGAGCTGCCCATCCTCGCCGCTCCCATTGCAAAAGAGCATGTGCTCTTGTACGTGGCGGCTAATAATAAAGCAGTCAGCATAGCAGTTGTTGTGGAGCACAAGGAGGCGGGTAAGGAGTACCCAGTTCAGCAGCCGGCTTATTATGTCAGTGAGGTATTGACTGAGTCCAAGCAACGATATCCACATTGGCAGAAACTGGTGTTTGGGGTGTTCATGGCGAGTCCCAAATTGAAGCATTATTTTCTTGGACATCCTATTACTGTGGTCAGCTCTGGTCCCTTAGGGGATATATTATTCAAAACAGAGAAGCCACAGGCCGGGTTGCTAAGTGGGCAATTGAACTTGGACCTCATAATTTGAAGTATGTGCCAAGAATATCCATCAAGTCTCAAGCTTTGGTGGATTTCATAAATGATTGGACAGAGTGGCAGACACCTGAGGAGAAGCCTGACAACACATATTGGACAATCCACTTTGATGGGTCCAGGCAGTTGGAGGGCTCGGGCGCTGGAGTTATCTTGACTTCCCCACGAGGTGACAAATTCTGTTATGTTTTAAGATTAATGTTTCCTTCTACTAACAATGCAGCTGAGTATGAAGCTTTGCTCCATGGCCTTCGTATGGCTAAGAAAATGAATTTAAGCTAGGTCAGGTGCCTGGGCGACTCAGATCTCGTGGCCCAGCAAGTCTCAGGCAAGTGGGACTCTAAAGATCTGCTCATGGCAGCTTATCGTCGGGCGGTTGATAATATTGATGGTCACTTTAAAGGCTATTAGGTGGATCACCTTGATCGACGGTAAAACGAGGCGGCTGATGCACTATCCCGGCTTGGGTCTCAACGTAAGCCGGTGCCCCCTAATATATTCCTCGATGTGTTACACCATACTTTGGTCAAGTTACCGTCTGAGGAAGACCTTGCTATCCCTGACCCGGAGGCGCAGTTGGTGGCGGCTCTTCACGCTATTCCTGACTGGACGTTGCCTTATCTGGCTTATATGACTCAGGATGACTTACCCGAGGATGAAACTTTAGCATGACAGATCACCAGGAGGTCTAAGTCTATGACTATTATCAACGGCGAGTTACACCGATGCAGTGTGACATGCGTGTTCCAACGCTGTGTTTCTCCTGAGGAGGGCCGTAAAATTTTACGAGAGATTCATGAAGGCGATTGTGGTCATCATGCCGGCTCAAAATCTTTGGTGGCTAAAGCTTTTCGTCATGGGTTTTACTGGTTAACGGCTCATGCTGATGCAAAGGATATTGTTAGCAAGTGTGATGGGTGTAAGAAATTCTCCAAACAAGCTCATGTGCCAGCTCAGGAATTGCGGATGATCCCAATAACTTGGCCGTTTGCGATTTGGGGGCTTGATATGGTTGGACCGTTCAAGAGGTCTAAGGATAAGAAGACCCACCTTCTGGTGGCAGTTGACAAGTTTACCAAGTGGGTCGAGGCAGAGCCAGTTAGCAATTGTGACGCGGCGACTGCAGTTCAGTTTGTTAAAAAGTTGATCTTCCGCTTTGGTTATCCTCATAGTATTATTATTGATAATGGTACTAATCTGTCCAAGGGTGCTATGAAGGAGTTCTGTCAAAGAGAGCATATCCGCGTTGATGTCTCCTTAGTGGCTCATCCACAGTCTAATGGTCAAGCAGAACGGGCTAACCAGGAAATTTTGAGAGGTATCAAGCCCCGGATTATGGTTCCTTTGGAACGAACGCCAGGTTGTTGGGTGGAAGAGCTTCCTTCAGTCCTTTGAAGTATCAGAACCCCCCCCCCCCCAACAGATCAACAGGTTATACGCCTTTCTTCATGGTTTATGGCACAGAGGCGGTTCTGCCCAGTGATATCCGTCATGACTCGCCCAGGGTGGCGGCTTACGTTGAAGCTGATAATGAGACGGCGCGTCAGAACGCACTTTGATGCTTTGGATGAAGAACGTGATCTTGCAGCAGCCCGATCGGTGATTTATCAACAAGACCTGCGTTGCTATCATAGCCACAGAGTTAAGACTCGAGCGTTTCAAGAGGGCGACTTAGTGCTCCGGCTGATTCAAGATCAAACAGGCATGCATAAGTTGTCCCCACCTTGGGAAGGACCTTTTGTGGTTAGCAAGAATCTCAACAATGGCTCGTATTATCTCATTGATATACATGAGCGCAAGAAATCGCATACTTCTGAGCAAGAGACCAACAGGTCGTGGAACATTGCTCACCTTTGGCCTTACTACACTTGAGTCATTGACTCTCATCATTGTATATACCTTCATTAATGTACATATCTTTTTATAGTCTATTTAATAAAGCCGGCATCCCTAAAAAATTTCGGGGCCTTTGTCGTTTCATCTCACATATCCTGTGCATGAGTCTTAATTGGTTGATCATAAGGTCAATTGGGGGCTTCTTGCTCAATGAGCATAGCTATTCTTACCCTCTTTATCGGCTCTCATGCCATATTATAGGTCACTTGGTAGCTTCCTGCTCAATGAGCATAGCTATTCTTACGCTCGATCAGCTTTCATGCCATATTATAGGTCACTTGGGGGCTTCCTGCTCAATGAGCATAGCTATTCTTACCCTCTTGATCGGCTTCCATGCCAGAGGTCGCTTGGGGGCTTCCTACTCAATGAGTATAGCTTTCATACCCACTTGACCGGCTTCCATGCCATATCTGAGTTAAACCTGCCTGTTTGCAACTTGCTACTCTGCCAGGTGCCCCGCCGTACTCTTGACAGTCAATCTTTTAAATAAGACCCTGAACTTGTCAAGGTTAAAATGGCGGCTTATGTCACGTGAGAGACGGCTTACAGAGAGCTAGGATAAACTCAAATGTCTGATGTAGTCTCTCCGCTATGTGGCCCGTTCGTACTCTTAACAGTCAATCTTTTCAATAAGACCCTGAACTAGTTAAGGTTTAAACGACGGATTTATGTCATGTGAGAGCCAGCTTACGGGATGAACGGCTTTCATGCCAAGCCTCTTTGAGGCGCAAAAATTGAATTTTTCAAAACATAAAACAAGAGCTGGCCTCTTTTGGTCATGCCTTCAAAGCCGACTTATAAATATTTGATATATACATGTATATATTCTCTGTTTCTTGTTTTTACAGGAATTTTTGTCATACGAAAGTTGTAAGCCGTTGGATCATAGAAAATCCGGGTTAGCATTACTCATTGCTTGAGTTTGCGGCTATTGTGGCCCGCCAAGGGTATTGTTCAAGTCTTTTCAGACCATGAGTCATTGGGCTTTTAACCCGCCCTGGAGTTTTTGCAAATTGTCAAGAGCAAGAGTTGATGGATCCTTCACAAGTCATATCAAGACCACAGGAAATTTCAGAAATATGACAACACCAGATATGCATATATGTGAGGAGATCACAAAGGTTAAACCTGCTGGAGCATAAGTTGATAAGAACATGCGCGAAGGCATGGCAGGGCAGTTAACTGTTTTCCACTAAAGCTATTACATGGCTTCAGACGGGCCCAAAAGTGTTTAATCATTTCTGGAGTCACATCACTCCTTTGAGCCGTCCTCAGCGCCATCCAGGTTCTGACCAGGCGGGTTACTGTCATCATGGCGCCTTCAGGTGGAGGCCTCCGGGTCATCCCGAGCCGGCTCTCCCTCGTCTGTCATCTGAGAGTAGCCGATGTCCAGTCGATGCCAGTTAACGCCTCAAAGGTAGCTTCATCGTTAAGAATAAGAGAAGGGTCAAGGTCAGAGGCAAAGACATGCTTACTCCTAGGAGGAGTGAAATCCACAATCTCATGTGAAGGCGGCTTGATACTGGTGCTGTTGCTGTCATAAGTCGGCTGATATTTGGACAGATCCACCTCTTGTGCAAGTTGACACGCCAGAGGCTGCATCTCCCTAGCACATCTGGCAAAGTCTGCTTCTTTGAAGATTGAGCCATCATCATTAAACTCTGGACACCCACCAGCCATTTCAGTCGGGTCTAGCTCTGATTGCCAAGCTTTAGCCCGGCTTAGAGCATTAAGGGCTCCTGCGCGGGTGGCTGATAGCATTATTTCTTCAATCTGTGATGGCATAGTTGACAGATGTTTCAGCACAGTCTTGATAGAAGTTGGAGGTTTCTTACAACTTGCTATGGCCACAAGGGTTCGCAGGCTCCCAGAATAAAGTTGCTCCGTTAATGAGTAAACAACTTTAAGCTTCAACAACATGTTTTAGCCAAGGTTCGCACTCCTGGCACCTGTCATACAGTTGCAAAACAAGTCAGTTGAGTTAGCAATCAAGTATTTTGAGTCGCCAGGCGGGTTACGACACTTGCATTGGTTTATGACTTGCTTCAATTGAGTACAAGTTTCAATTTACCAAATATGGCGGCTGTCGTTTGGGATATATGCAGTTTTAAGCTAGCAAGCTCGTTAGTGACCGGCTTAAGTTGCTTCTCAGCCTCTTCCGCTCTTTTCAGCAGTGTAGCCTTGTCAGTTTCCCAGGCGGTTCTTTCCGCATCAAAGTTTTCCTTGAGCTTTTCAATATCTTCCAATGAAGATTTCAATTTTAACTCGGCTTTGATGGTCTCAGCCTGCTGCAACTCCACATTTTTCTTCGAATCGCCAACTTGCGACTCTTTCAGAATTAACGCTTCTTGCAAGAAGAATTGGAAGCCATATTTATAGTTCAGTCTGGATCAGATTTATTTTCATAAGATTATTCAAGTCCCAAGCACATTGCAAGCAATCTACTTGGCACTTGGGGGCTAATGTAGGTCATTTCAAATTATATTTTGACCCGGCTCATCTCATCAATAAGCCGGCCCTTGGGGGCTACATTCTTTTATAAAGAGTAATCGCGAGACCCGCATTATCTTTTCAAGATAACCCGGCCCTTGGGGGCTACGCGCGATTCTTTTAAGGTGCATATTTCGAAGACCCGGCTCATCTTGTCAAGTTAAGCCGGCCCTTGGGGGCTACATGAGTATGTATATATGCTAAGGTGGAAAAGGGTTAAGTTCATACCACATATTTCTGCCTCATCATGTTCACTAAGCCAGCTTCTAAGTCACGGCTTGTGTGAAGGCGGTTCAGATAAACAGCATGCAGCTCGCCCGCGATAAAGTCCGTATAACTCTGCAAATCCTGTTTAGCCTTGCCCTTCTCCAATGAAGGTGTTTCTTCTTTAGCTGAGTGCTTGGCTAGCACTCTGGAGACCTCAGGCGCCTTAAAAGCTGACCCGGTAACAACAATATCATCAACATTGTCATCCGCCGGGCTCTTGTCAGTTGATTTGGCAGGAGAGGTAGGCTTAGGACTTGGCGGGTCATGGCTGGGCGCTGGGTTAACATCAGTGTCCATGGGCTCAAAAACTGCAGCGTCAGTCTCTGGAGGCGGGTCATCTGGCTGGTTAATAAGATCTTTAGGGTTCTGGATTGGGACCTTAGGGGTCTCCAGCACCTGCTTCTCCGGCTCAGAGACTTCGGGGGCTTTGGAAGAACCGCCCACTTTTTGTTTCTTGCCAGTTTTTTACTTTGGCCCTGTGACAAGAGCAGAGAGCTTATGAGTATATGATAACAAGTCTTTCAATAAATGTAAATATTTACCCTGGGGCGACAATGAAGGCAGGCAGCTGTGTTCCAGTTGAGTCGCCGGAGGACGGAGGCGCTCCCTGATAGTTCGAGTAAGAGGAGTTAAGAGGTTGCCGCATCAGGCCAGCTCGTGGAAGAGATAGAGTCGGGCTATGAGGCACCTCATTGCGACGTTTCTGAGGTGCTGGTTTGTTGGATAAGCCAGTCATAAGATCTTCAGTGCCGCCGCTCTGGGTCACACGCCTGGACTAGTGTTGTTGCTTCTTCAAAAGAAAGTTGGGGTCCAAATAAGCAAGAGGGTGAGAAAATCTTACTTTCCGGATGACCCGCCATGTTTTCTTTCTTGGCAAGGGTTTTGAGTCAGAGGAGACAGTAATTACCTCTGCAGCGTCGGCATGGCTCGTTTCCACTTCTTCCTGAGAGGAATTAGCATCAATAAGTTTCATAAAAAGAAGACCAAGGGAGTCAAGTTCTTCCTCCGACTCATCCAGTTCGAGAAGCTCGTCTACGTTTGTTTCTTGCGGCGACCCGTGCCACGAGACTTCCCTGTTTTAGTCTTCTTAGTGGGCGGGGCGGCTGTTAACTTCTTCTTCCAGAAAGAAGAGTCGGCCTATATACATGCATGAGTAATAGTTTGAAGGATATGAAGTACAAGAGGTAGATAAACAAGATGAAGATTTGTTCAAAATACTTACAGCAGGAGCCGGGTTAAGAGTGCAGAAAGGATTCAGTCCCACTTTGCTGCAGTTTTCTAGAGATTCCCCAAGCAGCATCTTAACTGTGTCATTGATCTCTTTATCAGTCAGGCGTGTTTGGTTGTAACGATGTGGGTCCTTCGTATCACCAGTATATTGGCACATTAAGCCATTGCGTCGGCTCAGTAGTAAAATCCTCTATGCGACCCACCAGCGTGTCAGATCAACTCCAGTTAAGCCGTTGGCTATTAAAGCCCTTATCTTTGAAAATGTGCGGGCATACTGGGTGCGTTCTGCGGTAGTCAATCGACCCGGAAGCTCGCTGCTGGTGTTGAGCCGGTAGGGGCAATAACCCGGCAAGGGATTTTCTCCAGCTGGAGTGGTGTCTCTGCAATAAAACCAGGTATAGTTCCAGTCCTTGGGGTGGCTGGGCAGTGCAGCTAAGGGAAAGGTTACATCTCTTCGCCTATGGATGGAAACACCTCCAAGTTCTAGACTGGGCCCATCTGTCATTTCAGTATGACGGATGATATAAAAGAAGTCCTTAAAGAGATCAACAGTGGGCTCTTCTTGAAGGTACACCTCACAGAATACTTGAAAGTGGCAAAGGTTGGAGACGGAGTTGGGATCGATGTCTTGAGGATGAAGTTTGCAAAAATGCAGAGCGTCCCGGAAGAATTTTGACCCGGGTGGTGAAAAGCCATGGAGGAGGTGATCCGAAAAACTACCAACTTCACCTTCTCCGGGTTGAGGAGTAGTTTCAGGACCGGGAACCCGCCAGTGAATAACCTCTTTAGCTGGCAAAACCCCCATGTCCACATATCATTTAGCGTGAGCTCGAAGACTCTGGAAGCAACCCAATCACAAGAAGTGGGAGTCTTAGTCATGATTGGCTGGTTTAAAAATCTGTGACCAAGGAATAAAGGTATGGCGGGTTAAAAATTGCAATGGTAAGCCGCCCTAGCCATGGACTGAAGTGACTATCAGGCTATGAGAATATGGCGGGTTAAGTTATGAAAGTATAAGCCGGCAGCCTATTGGCGGGTGAATTGAAAGAAGCAGTTTTTGGAATTCCTGGCGGGTTACAAGTTCATTGTTAAGCCGCCCGAAAAGTGAAAGGAGGGTCAATTATTTATGGATCCAAGATTACTGGATTTTGCTAAGTATGGGGCAAACAGGTTTCATAGTTCACAGCTATATTTGCGGATCTACGAGCAGGGCGAAAAAGAAAAAAAATGTTAGACCTAAAAAAGGTAGTGATGGAAAAACTAATAAGTTATGTATTGATTCTGAAAAGGAAGCAATCTACCCAAGATACAAGATGAAGGCTAAACTGCTACCGCATTACTTCTATATCGGTTTTGGATTGAAATACAAGTCTGTTCGGAGATGAGATGAACCTGGATGAACTGTATGAACTCGAGTGCCCTAATGTGGATCTAAGAAAGGAGAAGAATGATACCGGACAGTGTTGGTGAAGAGCGGACGAGCGCCGCTGGATTCTGGTCCCGACAGGTTGATGCAGCGGCCTCAACGGAGTCGTCGGCGCGGTTTGGCTGGTGCAGCGGAGCTCCAGTCATGGCTGATGTCATGAGGAAGAAGAAGAGGTAGAGGCGATGGGGGTAAAAAGTGAAAAGGAAGACCCCCCGTGCCTATTTATAAGGAAAAAGGAGGGAACAGTAATAGGCCGGTGCGAAAATCGAGGAGACATAATAACTACTGTGCCAAAGGAGACGCCTCAATTCTCGGAATGGATGATTAATGCTAAAGATCCGTTGTGATGTCATAAGGTTTTTTCTGAATTTATGAAGATGCCGTCATCTGGCGGGTTAAGAAGATTTGTTCCAGAGTTAAACATTTGAAGAATCAAAGAAAACTCGCCAACCAGAGGCGTTGAAGATTGACATGAACAAGTTCAAATCAATCTGGGGCCTAATGTTGGGGATATAACCCCACGGTGTAACCCGCCCTGGAAGGGCCGGGTTAGAATGTTGGCGACTTAAAAAGAAGGTCCTTAGACAGGCCCAAGAGACCCTGAGCCCGGAAGGCGACTTATGCGGTGAGCTGGACGGGGCCCGAGCCCAGAAGACGGCGCGAGACCCGGCGGTGTAAGCCGCCCAATGGTGACTTGCCTTATAAGGCAGGGCGACTTAGAACCGGGGTCGGTTAAGAAGTATGACCTGACCCGGACTCTTGTAAGCCCAGGGCCTCGACCTGTGTATATAAAGGCGAGTCCCTGCGGCGGGTAAACTCGTGGTGTGTTTGTTGGGATCCGATGAATTATGGGTTCATGATCAGATTATTCATTGAAAGTAATTGATTCTTTTCTAAACTTTATTATGCATGATTATTATAGCTTTATATTTCTCTCCAATCTATCCATTTGGTTTGGCCAACTAGATTGATTTATCTTCAGTCAGAGAGGTACTTCGCAGTGGGTTCAATCTTGCGGTGTCCTCACCCAGTGACAGCAGGGGTAGCGAGGCAAGTATTGTAATGTTGCCACTAAGGGTGAAACAACGGGGTTTAATCATATTGCTAGGTTTTATTCTGTCTACATTATGTCATCATACTTCATGCATTACTTTGTTTGTTATGAACTTAATACGTAGAGAGGCAAGCATAGCAGCGCTCTTGAAGTGGAGTAATATTAGTAGATACAGGCAGTGTTGGGGAACGTTGCATGGGAAACAAAAAATTTCCTACGCTCACCAAGATCAATCTAGGAGATGAACATCTACGAGAGGAGAGATTGCATCTACATACCCTTGCAGATCACTAAGAGGAAGCATTAAGAAACGCGGTTGATGTAGTCGAACGTCTTCGCGATCCAATCACGATCCGTCCCGCGATCTCCCGATCCAAGTGCCGAACGGACAGAACCTCCGCGTTCAACACACGTATGGCTTAATGACACCTTCACCTCCTCGATCCAATGAGAGATGGTGAAGTAGTAGCTCGAGTCCTCCAGCAGCACGACGGCATGATGGCGGTGGCGGTGGAGAAATCTCAGCAGGGCTTCGCCAAGCCTCACGGAGAAGAAGGACTACGAGGGAGAGGGAGGGCAGCGCCGTGGCATAGATGGGGTGCGGCTGCCCTCTCTCTACCTCTCTATATATAGGGGGAAGGGAGGAAGAGGGGGCGCCCTAGATCCCATCTAGGGGGCGGCGGCCACAAGGGATGGGAAACCCTAGATGGGTTTTCGCCCTCCCCTTAGGAGACTTGGCCCCCAAGCCAGGTGGAGGCAAAACCCTAGGGAGGCGCCCCCACCTCTTCTGGCAACGTGGGATGGGGTGAGGGGGCGCACAGCCCCTAAATGGGCTGGTGTGCCCCCTTCCCTTGGCCCATGAGGCCCCCAAACACTTGCCGGGGCCCCCCGAAACCCCTTTCGGTCATGCTCATCATCACCCGGTACCCCCGAAACAATTCCGGATTCCAATACCCTTCGTCAATATATCAATCTTCACCTCTGGACCATTCCGGAGTTCCTCGTCACGTCCGGGATCTCATCCGGGACTCCGAACAACCTTCGGTAACCACCATATTGACTCAACTATACCTATATCGTCACCAAACGTTAAGCGTGTAGACCCCGCGGGTTCGAGAACTATGCAGACATGACCGAGACACCTCTACGGTCAATAACCAATAGTGGGACCTGGATGTCCATATTGGTTCCCACATATTCTACGAAGATCTTATCGGTCGAACCTCGATGTCAAGGATTCAGCTAATCCCGTACGCAATTCCCTTTGTCTTTCGGTATGTTACTTGCCCGAGTTCGATCGTCAGTATCTCCAGACCTAGTTCAATCTCGTTACCGGAAAGTCTCTTTACTCGTTCTGTAATACAAGATCTCGTGGCTAACTCATTAGTCACTTTGCTTGCAAGCTTCTTGTGATGTTGTATTATCGAGTGGGCCTTGAGATACCTCTCCGTCATACGGAGTGACAAGTCCCAGTCTTGATCCATGCCAACTCAACAAACACCCTCGGAGATACCTGTAGAGCACCTTTATAATCACCCAGTTACGTTGTGATGTTTGGTACACACAAGGTACTCCTTCGGTGTCAGTGAGTTGCATGATAGGAACATATACTTGACATGCAGAAAACGATAGCAATAAACTTGATACGATCATATGCTACGTTCATAGTTTGGGTCTTGTCCATCACATCATTCTCCTAATGATGTGATCCCGTTATCAAATGACAACTCATGTCTATGGCTAGGAAACCATAGCCATCTTTGATCAACAAGCTAGTCTAGTAAAGGCTCACTAGGGACACGTTGTTGTCTATGTATCCACACATGTATCTGAGTTTCCGATCAATACAATTCTAGCATGGATAATAAACGATTACCATGAACAGGGAAATATGATAATAACCAATTTATTATTGCCTCTAGGGCATATTTCAAACAGTCTCCCACTTGCACTAGAGTCAATAATCTAGTTCAGATCACCATGTGATTAACACCTAATGAGTTCTGGGGTTCGATCATGTTATGCTTGTGAGAGAGGTTTTAGTCAACGGGTCTGCAACATTCAGATCCTCGTGTACTTTACAAATCTCTATGTCATATTGTAGATGCTGCTACCACGCTCCACTTGGAGCTATTCCAAATGGCTGCTCCACTATACGTATCTGGTTTGCTACTGAGACTCATCTAGATTGGTGTTAAAGCTTGCATCGATGTAATCCTTTACGCCAAACTCTTTATCACCTCCATAACCGAGAAACATTTCCTTATTCCTCTAAGGATAATTTTGACCGTTCTCCAGTGATCCACTCCTGGATCACTCTTGTACCCCCTTGCCAGACACGTGGCAAGGCACACATCAGGTGCGGTACACAGCATGGCATACCATATCGGGCCTATGGCTGAGGCATAGGGGACGACCTTCGTCCTTTTTCTTTATTTTGCCATGGTCGAGCTTTGAGTCTTATTCAAATTCACACCTTACAACTCAGGCAAGAACTCCTTCTTTGACTGATCCATTTTGAACTTCTTCAAAATCATGTCAAGGTATGTGCTCTGTGAAAGTCTTATCAAGCGTCTTGATCTATCTCTATAGATCTTGTTGCCCAATATGTAAGCAGCTTTACCCAGGTCTTCCTTTGAAAAACTCCTTTCAAACAACCCTTTATGCTTTCCAGAAATTCTTCATCATTTCCGATCAACAATATGTCATCCACATATACTTATCAGAAATGTTGTAGTGCTCCCACTCACTTTCTTGTAAATACAAGTTTCTTGCAAACTTTGTATAAACCCAAAAGCTTTGATCACCTCATCAAAGCATATGTTCCAACTCCGAGATGCTTGCTCCAGTCCATAGAAGGATCACTGGAGCTTGCATACCTTTTAGCATCCTTAGGATCGACAAAACCTTCTGGTTGTATCACATACAACCTTTCCTCACGGAAAGCATCAAGGAAACTTTGTTTTGACATCCATATGCCAGATTTCATAATTGAAAATGCAGCAACTGCTAACATAATTCCAACAGACTCTAGCATCGCTATGAGTGAGAAAGTCTCATCATAGTCAACTCGTTGAACTTCTCGGAAACTTCTTTGTGACAAGTCAAGCTTCATAAATGGTGACATTACCATCAGCGTCTGTCTTCTTCTTAAAGATCCATTTATTCTCAATGGCTTGCCGATCATCGGGCAAGTCCACCAAAGTCCACACTTTGTTCTCATACATGGATCCTATCTCGGATGTCATGGCTCCTAGCCACTTGTTGGAATCCAGGCCCACCATCGCTTCTCCATAGCTCGTAGGTTCACCGTTGTCCAACAACATGACCTCTAAGACAGGGTAACCGTACCACTCAGAAGCTGTACGTACCCTTGTCGACCTACGAGGTTCGACAGTAACTTGATCTGAAGCTTCATGATCATCATCATTAGCTTCCTCTTCAACTAACGTAGGTGCCACAGAAACATCTTTCTGTGCTGCGCTACTCTCTGGTTGAAGTAAAGGTTCAATAACCTCATCAAGTTCTATCTTCCTCCCACTCAATTCTTTCGAGAGAAACTCTTTCTTGAGAAAGGACCCATTCTTAGCGACAAACACTTTGCCCTCGGATCTGAGATAGAAGTTATACCCAACCGTCTCTTTTGGGTATCCTATGAAGACACATTTGTCCGCTTTGGGTTCGAGCTTTTCAGGCTGAAGCCTTTTGACATAAGATCGCAGCCCCAAACCTTAAGAAACGTCAACTTAGGTTTCTTGCCAAACCACAGTTCATACGGTGTCGTCTCCACGAACTTAGATGGTGCCCTATTTAAAGTGAATGTAGTTGTCTCTAATGCATAACCCCAAAACGATGGTGGTAGATTGGGAAGAGACGTCATAGAACGCACCATATCCAATAATGTACGATTACGGCATCCGGACACACAATTACGCTGTGGTGTTCTAGGCGGCGTCAACTGTGAAACAATTCCACATTGTCTTAAGTGATTGACAAACTCATAACTCAGATATTCTCTCCCTCGATCGGATCGTAGGAATTTAATCTTCTTGTTACAATGATTCTCACTTTCACTCTGAAATTGCTTGAACTTTTCAAATGTTTTAGACTTATGCTTTGTTAAGTAAATATACCCATATCTATTCAAATCATCGGTGAAGGTGAGGAAATAACGATATCCACTGCACGCGTCAACACTCATCGGACCGCACACATCAGCATGTATGATTTCCAACAAGTCACTTGCCCGTTCCATTGTTCCGGAAAACGGTGTTTTAGTCATCTTGCCAATGAGGCATGGTTCACATGTGTCAAGTGATTCAAAATCAAGTGACTCCAAAAGTCCATCAGCACGGAGTTTCTTCATGCACTTTACACCAATATGACTTAAGCAGCAGTGCCACAAGTATGTGGTACTATCATTATTAACTTCGCATCTTTTGGCATCAATATTATGAACATGTGTATCACTACGATCGAGATTCAATAAACCATTCACATTGGATGCATGAACATAGAAGGTATTATTCATGTAAATAGAATAACCATTATTCTCTGACTTAAATGAATAACAGCATTACAATAAACACGATCTCATCATGTTCATGCTCAACGCAGACACCAAATAATATTTATCTAGGTTTAACACTAATCGCGAAGGTAGAGGGAGCGTGCGATGGTGATCACATCAACCTTGGAAACACTTCCAACACAAATCGTCACCTCGCCCTTAGCTAGTCTCCGTTTATTCCGCAACTTTTGTTTCGAGTTACCAATATTAGCAACTGAACCGGTACCTAATACCCAGGTGCTACTAGGAGTACTAGTAAGGTACACATTAATAACACGTATATCAAATATACTTTTGTTGAAGTTGCCAGCCTTCTTATCTGCCAAGTATTTGGGGCAGTTCCGCTACCAGTGACCGTTCCCCTTATAATAGAAGCACTTAGTCTCGGGTTTTGGTTCAACCTTGGATTTCTTCACTGGAGCGGCAACTGGCTTGCCATTCATGAAGTTTCCCTTCTTGCCCTTGCCCTTCTTGAAACCAGTGGTCTTGTCAGCCATCAACACTTGATGCTCCTTCTTGATTTCTACCTTCGCGGCCTTAAGCACCACGAACAGCTCCGGGATCATCTCCATCCCTTGCATGTTATAGTTCATCATGAAGCTCTAGTAGCTTGGTGATAGTGACTGGAGAATTCTGTCAATCACTATCTTATTTGGAAGATTTACTCCCACTTGATTCAAGCGATTATAGCACCCAGACATTCTGAGCACATGCTCACTGGCTGAGATATTCTCCTCCATCTTGTAGGCAAAGAACTTGTCAGAGGTCTCATACGTCTCAACACGGGCATGAGCCTGAAATACCAATTTCAACTCTTGGAACATCTCATATGTTCCATGGCGTTCAAAACGCCTTTGGAGCCCCGATTCTAAGCCGTAAAGCATGGCGCACTATACTATCAAGTAGTCATCAGAACGTGTCTGCCAGATGTTCACAACATCCATAGACGACGCTAGAGGGGTTGGCACACCGAGCGGTGCATCAAGGACATAAGCCTTCTGTGCAGCAGTGAGGACAATCCTCAGACTACGGCCCTAGTCCGCATAATTGCTTACAATATCTTTCAACATAGTCTTTCTCTAGGAACGTATTAAAACAGGGAGCTACAGCGCGAGCTATTGATCTACAACATAATTTGCAAAGACAACTTAGACTATTGTTCATGATAATGAGTTCAATTAATCATATTACTTAATAACTCCCACTCAAATCAACATCCCTCCGGTTGTCCGAGTGTAACATGATCCAAATTCACCAACCCAAGTCCGATCGTCATGTGAGATGAGGTGGTTTCAATGGTGAACATCTCCATGTTGATCATATCTAATATATGACTCATGTTCGACCTTTCGGTCTCTTGTGCTTCAAGGCCATGTCTATACATGCTAGGCTCATCAAGTTTAACCCAAGTGTTCCGCATGTGCAAAACTGGCTTGCACCCGTTGTATGTGAACGTAGAGTCTATCACACCCAATCATCACGTGGTGCTTCGAAACGACGAACTTTCGCAACGGTGCACACTTGGGGAGAACACAATTTTATCTTGAAATTTTAGTGAGGGATTGATGGCTCGTATCCGAGTCATTATTTCCCCGAAGAGGAAGGGATGATGCAGTACAACTTCGGTAGGTATTTTCCTCAGTTATGAAACCAAGGTTATCAAACCAGTAGGAGAACCAAGTAACACTATGTAAACGGTACCTGCACACAAAGAACAAATACTTGCAACCCAACGCGTAAGAGGGGTTGTCAATCCCTCTCGGGTAAAAGATAGATTGGTTTGTATAATTTTGGATAAATAGATCTAGTAATAAAACAAAATAAAATAAATAAGAAAAAGTGCAGCAAGGTATTTTTGGGTTTTTAGAATAATAGATCTGAAAACAAAAGCAAATAAAAATAGATCTTAAAGCAAATATGACAAAGAATAGACCCGGGGGCCGTAGATTTCACTACTGGCTTCTCTCGAGAAAAATAGCATACGGCGGGTAAACAAATTACTGTTGGGTAATTGATAGAACTTCAAATAATTATGATGATATCTAGGCAATGATCATTATATAGGCATCACGTCCAAGATTAGTAGACCGACTCCTGCCTGCATCTACTACTATTACTCCACACATCGACCGCTATCCAACATGCATCTAGTATATTAAGTTCATGGAAAAACGGAGTAATGCAATAAGAACGATGACATGATGTAGACAAGATCTATTCATGTAGGAATAGACCCCATCTTGTTATCCTTAATAACAATGATCAATACGTGTCTTGCTGCCCCTTCTGTCACTGGGAAAGAACACCGCATGACTGAACCCATCACAAAGCATCCCATGGCAAGAAAAATCGATCTAATTGGCCTAACTAAACCAAAGATACGAAGAAGAAATACGAGGCTATAAGTAATCATGCATATAAGAGATCAAAGAAACTCAAATAACTTTCATGGATAAATAGATCTGATCATAAAGTCAAAGTTCATCGGATCCCAACAAACACACCGCAAAAAGAGTTACATCAAATAGATCTCCAAGAGACCATTGTATTGAGAATCAAAAGAGAGAGAGGAAGCCATCTAGCTACTAACTACGGACCCGTAGGTCTACAATGAACTACTCACACATCATCGGAGAGGCACCAATGAGGATGATGAACCCCTTCGTGATGGTGTCTAGATTGGATCTGGTGGTTCTGGAACTTGCGGCGGCTGGAATTGTGTTTCGTCGACTCCCCTGGGGATTTTGGATTTTTGGGGTATTTATAGAGTAAAGAGGCGGTGCGGGAGGCGGCCGAGGTGGGCATAACCCACCAGGGCGCGCCGGGGCCCCCAGCCGCGCCCAGGTGGGTTGTGCCCCCCTCGGAGCCTCCCTCTGGTACTTCTTTGGCCCAGCAGGTGTCTTATGGTCCAGAAAAAATCTCCAAAAAGTTTCGCTGCGTTTGGACTCCGTTTGGTATTGATTTTCTGCGAAGTAAAAAACAAGAAAAAAAATAGCAATTGGCACTGGGCAATATGTTAGTCCCAAAAAATGATATAAAGTTGCTATAAAATGATTGTAAAACATTCAAGAATAATAATATAACAGCATGGAACAAGCAAAAATTATAGATACGTTGGAGACGTATCAGGTATCACCTTATAATGCTATGGTCGTCCTAAGCAAAATAAGATGCATAAAAGGATTAACATCACATGCAAATCATAAGTGACATGATATGGCCATCAACTTGTGCTTTTGATGTCCATATCCAAAGCACCGGCATGATCTCCATCGCCACCGGCATGACACCATGATCTCCATCATCGTGCCGCCATTGGGGTTGTCACGCCAACCATGCTTTTACTACTATTGCTACCGCTTAACGATAAAGTAAATCATTACATAGCGCTTAATGATTGACACACAGGTCATACAATAATTAAAGACAACCCTATGGCTCCTGCCGGTTGCCGTATGCATCGACATGCAAGTCAATATAAACTATTACAAACATGATCATCTCATACATCGAATATATCTCATCATGTCTTTGGCCATATCATATCACAACATACCCTGCAAAAACAAGTTAGACGTCCTCTAATTGTTGTTGCATGTTTTACATGGCTACTATGGGTATCTAGCAAGAACGATTCTTACCTACGCAAAGCCACAACAGTGATATGCAAGTTGCCATTTAACCTTCTACAAGGACCGCCTTTGTCGAATCCGATTCAACTAAGGTGGGAGAGACAGACACCCGCCAGCCATCTTTATGCAACAAGTTGCATGTCAGTCGATGGAACCGGTCTCATGTACGTGGACATGTAAAGTTGGTCCGGGCCGCTTCATCCCACAATACCGCTGAATCAAGAAAAGACCAAGGGAGGAAGCAATCTGAATATCAATGCCCACAAACTCCTTTGTGTTCTACTCGTGATGTCATCAACGCATAGACCTAGCTCTGATACCACTGTTGGGGAACGTTGAATGAGAAACAAAAAATTTCCTACGCTCATCAAGATCAATCTAGGAGATGAACAACTACGAGAGGAGAGATTGCATCTACATACCCTTGTAGATCGCTAAGCAGAAGCGTTAAGAAACGCGGTTTATATAGTCGAACGTCTTCACGATCCAATCACGATCCGTCCTGCGATCTCCTGATCCAAGTGCCGAACGGACGGCACCTCCGCGTTCAACACATGTACGGCTTGATGATGCCTTCACCTCCTCGATCCAGTGAGCGATGGTGAAGTAGTATCTCGAGTCCTCCAGCAGCACGACGGCGTGATGGCTGTGGTGGTGGAGAAATCTCAGCAGGGCTTCGCCAAGCCTCACGGAGAAGAAGAAGGACTACGAGGGAGAGGGAGGGCAGCGCCATGGCATAGATGGGGTGCGGCTGCCCTCTCTCTACCTCTCTATATATATGGGGAAGGGAGGAGGAGGGGGCGCCCTAGATCCCATCTAGGGGGCGGCGGCGGCCACAAGGGATCGGAAACCCTAGATGGGAAACCCTAGGGAGGCGCCCCCACCTCTTTTGGCACCGTGGGATGGGCTGGGGGGGCGCACAGCCCCTTAGTGGGCTGGTGTGTCCCCTCCCCTTGGCCCATGAGGCCCCCAAACACTTGCCAGGCCCCCCGAAACCCCTTTCGGTCATGCTCGTCATCACCCGGTACCCTCGGAACAATTCCGGACTCCAATACCCTTCGTCAATATATCAATCTTCACCTCCGGACCATTCCGGATTTCCTCGTCACGTCCGGGATCTCATCCGGGACTCCGAACAACCTTCGGTAACCACCATAATGACTCAACTATACTTATATCGTCACCAAACGTTAAGCGTGTAGACCCTGCGGGTTCAAGAACTATGCAGACATGACCGAGACACCTCTACGGTCAATAACCAATAGCGGGACCTGGATGTCCATATTGGTTCCCATATATTCTACGAAGATCTTATCGGTCAAACCTCGATGTCAAGGATTCAGCTAATCCCGTATGTAGTTCCCTTTGTCTGTCGGTATGTTACTTGCCCGAGATTTGATCGTCGGTATCTCCATACCGAGTTCAATCTCGTTACCGGCAAGTCTCTTTACTCGTTCCGTAATACAAGATCCTGTGGCTAACTCATTAGTCACATTGCTTGCAAGCTTCTTGTGATGTTGTATTACCGGGTGGGCCCTGAGATACCTCTCCGTCATACGGAGTGACAAATCCCAGTCTTGATCCATGCCAACTCAACAGACACCCTCGGAGATACCTGTAGAGCATCTTTATAGTCACCCAGTTACGTTGGGACGTTTGGTACACACAAGGTACTCCTCCGGTGTCAGTGAGTTGCATGATCTCATGGTCTTAGGAACATATACTTGACATGCAGAAAACGATAGCAATAAATTTGATACGATCATATGCTACGTTCATAGTTTGGGTCTTGTCTATCACATCATTCTCCTAATGATGTGATCCCGTTATCAAATGACAACTCATGTCTATGGCTAGGAAACCATAGCCATCTTTGATCAACGAGATAGTCTAGTAGAGGCTCACTAGGGACACGTTGTTGTCTATGTATCCACACATGTATCTGAGTTTCCGATCAATACAATTCTAGCATGGATAATAAACGATTACCATGAATAGGGAAATATGATAATAACCAATTTATTATTGCCTCTAGGGCATATTTCCAACAGGCAGGAGTCGGACTACTTGTCACGGACGTAATGCCTATATACATGATCATTGCCATGAAAAACGTCATAACTATGTGCTTTTCTATCAATTGCCCAACAGTAATTTGTGTACCCATCGTATTATGTTTTTATGAGAGAGAAGGCTCTAGTGAAAACTATGGCCGCCGTGTCTACTTTAATCATATTACAAAAATCAAAAATACATTGCTTCAATTTTCTTAGTTTATTTTACTTTGAAGTTTATCTATCACCTATCACTAGATATTATCCTTGCAATTAACGAGTACAAGGAGACTTACAACCGTCTTGCCCGCATTGAGTGCAAGTATTTGCTCTTGTGTGTGCAGGTACTGTTTACTAGGTGTTTGCGTGGTTCTCCTATTGGTTCAATAACATTGGTTCTCACTGAGGGAAATACTATCCGCTACTATGTTGCTTCAACCTTCCTCTTCGGGGAAAATCCCAACGCACCTCATAAGTAGCAGCAGCCTTGGTGTGAATGAACCTGCGCAATATGCTGTAGGTAGAAAGGATGGCCGCATGATGATTGATGCTAAAGGATGGTCACGGTTCAAAACTCAATAAAATCTTGCGATTGGGGATAATGTCATAATCGAAGTTTCTCTGCAAGGAGAGTTGGTCCTAATCAACTTCGAAATTCTTCAGTAGCAGCACGCAACTGCCGAACTGATATATCATCCGAGAAGTTTTGATGTAATATGTCATGGTGAAACAAGTGTCTTGTATGTATAAGTAGCACTAGTATATATCACGTAGGACATACTGAAAGAATTGCAACTCTGATTGCTGGTTAGAAATTGTCGTTCGATTTCAGTCTAACAACTGGCGTGCTTTATTCAATTTTTCGTCTTCTCCTTGCGACAGCATCTGAAACCAGTGCCGTCCTGATCGCATGCAATATTTATCAGATGAAATGCGCTGACTTAGAATACATGGGCCACCAAATATGAAGGCCCACCGGCCTGTGGCCCAATGTCATGAGCCGTCAGCCAATCTTAGTATTTTATTTTCAAAAATATATAGGGATTGACTATTCATCATCCTGGGTGAGGAATAGTTATTCTTCACCCCCTCTATTTTAACATCAATGCACCGTATTTTTATGTTATATATATATATGAAACCCATATTTATATATATATATATATATATATTATCCTTAATTTTTCTTATGCGTAAAGTAGTGATATAAAAGATTTTTATATTTCTCTACAGAGGGAGTATCTCTCTATCAAAAAAATATTTATGTGTAACTAGTTACTCCTGCCTTTCTATTTTCTTTCGCTGATATGCGGGACATCCAGCAATGGGTACATGTGCCATGCACGAAATTAGAGTGCACAACTACATGGTAAACTCACCCCGGTCATAATGCCGCAGTAATTCCCAATGAGCTGTCAAATCGCAAAACCCCACATTTCCAGCAGTAGCAATAAGGTGGATGGACGAAGCAGACATATTTCGCTCGACCTGAATCCCCTTCTCCCTTGTTTGCTTGTTCAGAGAAAACCACCTCTCGGTGATTTCTTAGAGTTTTCTCATGGAGAACCAGTTCATCCGTCCCTAATAAATCCTAGTCCCTTTGTGGTTGGTAATCCTAGGATGGCAACTGCCACTGTTGATGCATTTTTTCGTATTGAATCTAGTGTGTTTCATTTGTAGTGCCCAAAGTGCGAGGACCCTACAGGTTTCTGCACCCCTGGCGAGACGCAGACTTGTTCCTTCTCATCCTAACACAGGACTTCAAAAAGCACAAGGTATGTTCCTAGAATATATTTTTTATCCAGAAGGGTTGGGGTTTTTGAACATGCTGTCGACTAATTTGAAAATTTGGATTGCTACATTTGGATAAAAGGTAATAGTATCATGCTCAACACTGACGTGAAAGAGAAAATTATTTTTCTAGACTTGGATAATGAATAAATTGTATTCTCATATTATTTTTTCTGCAGTGCATCCCTTGCTCTGCCAGAGCACATATACTCAAGAAGATTAGCCTTGCCATAACTGAGCACACCAGTATAATTGTTAGATAAAAAAAGTTGACGCAGTGGAATTGTATTCTTAACAGATCAAAGCAGCATCGGACACACCCCTTGCTCCTGCACCCAAATAAAGTAGAAGGGGGAGCATTAGCCTGGGGTGGTCACCATCATACCTGGCCAAATGGGCCGTGCCTGGCAGGCCGGCCCATTAGCACGCGTGCCCGGCCCGTGGTGGGCCGGCCCGGCACCACTAGTAGAAAAAGGGCCTTTTGTCCCGGTTCATAAGGGCCTTTAGTCCTGGAACCGGGACTAAAGGGTCGAGACTACTAAGGAAATTTTATGTTTTTTTTTGAATTTTTTTTTTGAATTTTTTCCTGATTTTCAAATTATTTTAACCTCTAATCTCTAATCACCCCTCATCACTGCTCAATTTAACCTCTAATCTCTAATCACCCCTCATCATTCCAAATCATCTAACTTCCCGGACGGTCACCCATCCTATCACTACCCCAGCCTGAGCACGCTTAACTTACGGGTTCTATTCTCCCTCGTTTCCAAGTCTGCACTTGTTGTTTTCCTGACAATAGTAAGATGTCAATCCTATTAACCCTCAGGAGTTTAGCTTGAGCATGAAGTCACAAATTTCACTGTTTGAGTTTGAAACTATTGTTCTCAAAAACAATAATTATTTAGTAACACTAATATTTCTTGAATAGTAGTTTGACCATTGTTTGACCACAGTTTGACCACAGTTTGACCAGATTTGACCAAAATTCAAAAAAACTGAAATAATTATTTAGTTACACTAATATTCTTGAATAATTATTTAGTAACACTAATACTTCTTGAATAAGTAGTTTGACCAGATTTAATGAAAATTTAAAAAAACTGAAATTTGAGCATAACTTTTTTTCCTTTTAGAATTTGAGGATTCTAAAAATTTGCAAACAGGCCATAGGCCGTCAAAATCGGATGCGGATTTTCGTGCTGAACATTTTGATATATTATACGTTTTTTTCTGACATCGTATGCAAAAGTTATAGCCGTTTTACATTTTCCCTACACTTTTTGCAAAACATGTCCAAATTTAAGTTTTTAAATTTTCCTAAGTAGTAGATGTAGTAACATAACTACATCTCGAAGGATTTTAATTTTTGAAGTTTTTATCATTTTCTTTTGCTTTTTACAAAACTGAAAAGGCGATCCACCGGGGGGGGTAGAGTTTGAAAATGGGACCTTCAGTACCGGTTTGAGACACTAACCGGGACGAAAGGGCATGGCACCCTTTAGTCCCGGTTCGTCATCCTTTAGTCCCGGTTCGTGTCTCAAACCGGGACTAAAGGGCTCAGGTGAACCGGGACTAATGCCTTAGCCGCACGAACCGGGACCAATGCTCACATTAGTCCCGGTTTGTGACTGAACTAGGACTAATGTGAATATTGCCCTGTGACCAAAACCCTGTTTTCTACTAGTGCACGTGGTTAATCGGGCCGTGCCCGGCACGTGGCCCGCCTAGGGCCGTGCCTGGGCCTGGAGGCTGGGCACGCGTGCCGGCCCGGCACGGCCTATTTAATTTTTTATTTATTTTTACAGATTTTTTTTATATATATTAGCCATAAAAACAGCTGAAATAGGCTCAAAATAGCTAAAATAAATGTGCTGATGGGCTAAACGTGCCGATGGGCCGGCCCGTTTCCTTACTGTGCCGTGCCTGGGCCAGGGACTCCAGCACGCGTGCCGGCCCGGCACGGCCCGTGTAGTTAGCGTGCCTGGCTGGCCGTGCCGTGCCGGGCCGGCCCATCTGGCCAGCTATAGTCACCATGTGATGCTAACCCTTCACTGTACAGCCGGTGTCGGGTACACCAGGATATCGTTGATGAATACGAGTACAAAGCTTCTCAGCAGACCCTGTTGTTATGAGATGAGAATTCTTAATTCAAGAGTTGTATGAAGGGGCTTATGTCAGCACAGCCGGTGTCGGGTTTTAAGCTGGTGTTAAAAGAACAGAGGCGAGAGGAGCAGAAAGGAGTTCAGCACGTAGACGTAGGGCATGGGTTTTTAGAGCAGGTTATGATCATAAATGATGGGCTGGGGCATCAGCGCAGCTGATCCAGTGCATGGAGCAACGTCTATCACCTCCAAACGGAAGAGGATACGTAGAAAAAATAAGGTCAGGTCACATCGATCGATCGATCGGTCTCTACAAGGTCAGTCAGGGAGATGAAACGAGACAGTGAAAGAGGGAGAAGAAAGCTCCCAGACGATTCGATCGATCTTGGTTGTTTTAAATTCGGCATGCTAGTCTCCATCGCTACTTGCTCCCGATCGAATCCTCTGTTCCCGCGAGCTCGCCAGAAGTCAAACCGCAGAGGTAGCATTCCGCGAAACAGTGCAGCTGCATGCGTGCGTGCGTGCTCGATCGCGCGCGGACGGGGTAATCATCAGGTACTCTTGTCCCCTTGCTGTTGGATCATGCGAGTCCGGCCGGCCGGCTTCTCGGCCAGTGCTACAGTCCCCAAGCGAGTGAGTGCGAGCAGTAGCACTGCAGAATCCCCCGTCTTGGTGCCGGCCAAGCGCACATGGACTCTGGAGCAAACCACTACGCAGTTGATTTCGCCCCGGCAGTCGTACCGACTTGCCTTGGACGTAGTCCAGCCTTATGAGATTTGGGCTATTTCCTACTATAACCATCGTAAAATCTGCAACTTAAGTTTGCATGGAGCTGCGGCCGGTAGCACGTATGTATCCCTCAAGACACACGACACATAAAATGCTGGACACAAAGGTATTTTCCAAAGGAACAATCATTTGGTTACTCAAATTTTCCTGAGTAAAAAATCTAAATAGGGCAACTATGATTGCAAAAAAAGAAATCATCTTTTGCTAGGACGGTGATATCACCTGCAAGCAAATCTCGCCGTGCATGCCATACGCCGGTCGAGCCCATATGTCTCGATCAGTCACTGTACCCCTCTGGAAACAGCGGGATAGACGTTTAATCGACGTGCAGTTCGATGGTGGGAAGGGAAATCCATGTCACGTCAAACAGCGACCTCGCCATATGTATGTACGTGCACGCACGCACGCACTAATAAGCATGAGCATCAAACGAAAGGAGACGGTCGAGATGCTGTGCTGTCCTGCACGACAACAAATCACTCCCCGTCCTGCTGCCGCTGCCCACCAGGTTCAAATCCTAGTGTTCGCATTTATTTCTGAATTTATTTCAAGATTTTCGGCGATGCGCTTTCAGTGAGAGGAGACGTTCCTATCGACGACAAGGTGCCTACGGTGACTTCGTAAATTTTAAGATGATATGCCGGTTCAGTTTTTCGGAGGTGCTCATAGGGGTAGGGTGTGCGTGTATATGTTCATAAAGATAAGTGTATGCGCGTGTATATGAACGCTTGTGTCTGTACTAATGTTTAAAAAAACAAATCACTCCCCGTCCTGCGGCCTGTAACAACATGCGTGCGTGCGTGAGACGTCGGCGTCTTAGAGCTACGTATCCATGTGTATGAGTATATATCGGATGGGACTCGCAATATTACTTGGGCACGTCAAAACGCTAGAGTGTCACCTGGTTTCTGTGGAACCTCTGTGTCGTAACAGGCGCCTGAAATGATACTGTTTACTACAGAGAGAGGAAAAGAGGACCGTTGATCTTTTGCTTTGGCACGTACAACAAAAAGGGTAACCCGTCCCAACGTATCGTTCGATCAGACGACAACCTCATCAGTCGGTGGACTACAATTCCACCGGGCCGAGACGAGATGGAAAACAACGCAACGACAGTCTCATGATCGACCGCACTCAGGTGGATACGGGAGCCCCCTCCACACGAGACACGCAGATCCCGGGCAGGCCATGCACTGCAGTTTGCATGCACCACCCATACATATTATTCTGCGATCGATCGAGTGCCAGTCTGTTCGCATGCACCCATCATGCGTGCCCTATACTATATATTACATCGGTTCAGGGATTACTGTTTCAGCTGGTTGCCCTGTATCGATCCACCAGGAATTAATCTCTGGAACAGTGTTTTCTTTTTGAAACAAGTGGAACAGTGTGTTTAACTTTTCTTTTGACCTACTCTTGCCGTCTCCGAAAATAAGACCGTATAAATTTTGCCTCCAGTCAAACCATGCAATGTCTGAACAAGTTAAAAAAAAAGAGGTATAGGTACATAAATCGACTCAAAATAAATAGTAACACTAAACATACAATAGAACATATTTTCATATTACCTCTATTTAGTATTGTAGTTTTTTTTAACATACATTTAGTATTGTATTTGATGATAGTTTTTCTATAAGCTTAGTCAAACTTTGCACCATTTAAATTGAGAAAAATAGTGGGTGCAATGAAGTGCAAAAATCCTACTCTACTTGCGGGCTCTGGCGTCCATGGCGAGCCGGGACCGACAGCATGCATGACGAGCGTGGTGACGAGATGGTGACGAGGGAGAATGGGGAGTTGTCATGCACAGAATAAATGTGTCGATGGGTACGTACGTGACGTGCGACGTTGAGTGAAACGACACGTACGTTTCATAGTGGCACTTGTTTTTTCCCCCTTGAGCTGAGGTGATGCACAACCCACCACCAGGCACACACGTGTGGCAGTGATTGCACGCGAACCTATACGTATGTCCAACTCTTCATGTAGGAGTAGTTTTAATTTCTCTCCGGCCCGTGGAGTTTTTACGGTACTGCATGTAGGAGTAGGAGTATTGTTTTATTTTGGTTGAAGGGGACTTGATCTTTGTTGTTGACGTACGGGTCAAGACCCAAAACTGTTGATGTGGACAGGGAAGAACTGTTTTTTCACTGCTAGTATATAGGTTTATATGTACTTCGTCTTATCCAATGATCGAAAAGGTACAAACGCAACACATATTCTGTTCAAACCCTCTTGTTTCTGTATCAATAACGCTACTCCATCTGTTTCATAACGTAGTGCATATAGATTTTTTTGAAAAAATTAAACCTCACAAACTTGATCAAGTTTGCGTAGAAAAACAATTTTTTTTGCGAAAATGCGTAGAAAAACATTAACATCTTGAGTGCCAAAATGCATCATAAGATGTAGTTTAATATTTTATATATTTTTATTATAGATATAAATAGTTTTACCTATAAACTTGATCAAAGTTTATAAAGTTTGATTTTTTTTAAAAAAATATACGCATCACATATGGAACGGAGGGGGTATTAAACAGCGATTGGTTATGTCTCGTTTGCCGTTGGTTGATGAACCTCATCTTGCTGGATGGTATTTTCGTATTTTGAGTAAACTTGCATGGTGCAAAGTGTGCTTAATTAATTACCGAGCAAAAAATGTTAAGAATCACGTTTTGCAAGCTAGACACATTGTTTAACTGAAATAACAGAAAGACTCCTGGAAAAAAAAAGAAAAAAGAAACTGAAAACACCAGCCCGCAAACGCCCTGTTTAATCAGCTTGGGTTCGGCCAGTACGTTGTTGCATGCGCACGCACGTGTACGGCCCTGTAGGTCGACAAGTGCAACCAGAGGCGAGCTGCATGCCTGCATGCATGCATGGCGAAGCGGGTTGGAGCTCACTCACGCTCAAGCTCAAGCTCACGCGTGGACGTGCGACCCGATGGAATGAATCGACGATGATCTGTCAACAACCCCACCGCACCGCACCCCTCGCCGCAACTTGGACAAGATCCCCGCAACAGCAGCAGCATATATACATACACACACGTACTCCTGCACCTTCCTTCCTTGTGTGGACGTGGGTGCGTCACGCAAGCGAGATATGGAGGGACCAAAGCGGCCATCGATCGCCCGGCCGGGGCGGGGTCCTCAAGCATCCACCGGTCCCGTTCCGGATCTGCTCGTTCCATGCAAGTTCCGATCCATTCCATCCAACCATGAAGAGTTTTTCGATCATTAGCTGCTTAGTTTTAATCAGTTCAATCCGCGATCTAGTAGCCCAGGCCTGGGACCAGGGCAACCGAGATCGATCGATCCGTCGGGCGGGCTGTACTGCCGTGCCCATCCGGCCGGTTGGATTCCATCGTCTAGCTCAGCTCGATCGGCCGAACGCACGTAAAAATGGTTGCGGCGTCTGCTTCCTGAAACGGCAGGCCACTAAATATATCTTCACGTACGTCTTGCGCCGTGGACGATGGAATTGGCACCAGAGGCAACGAGTAACCAGTGCAGCAGGGATGTGTTAAAAGGGACGGAGAGGGATTGGTGGAATTGATGATTGTATTGCTGGGCCTTGTGGGCATATATATATATATATAGGATTACATGATCAATGTGGAGTACAAGACAAGATAGAAATCTATCATATACTTTCCTAATAATCACGATACTCAAAATCCCCCGCAGTCACAATGGTAGTGACGCAAACAGTTACACTAGAGAGGAATCTGAAGGTAAGCCGACGGACCCCCCCTCCCCTCCCCCCCCACACACACAGTCGAACAGTCGATGCATCACGAAAGTCGTGGCTGGAGTTGAAACCGACGAGGTTGCTCAAGCAAGGCGGTAGCCTTTTGTGCCGATGTCGAGGTAGCCGAGAGCGTAGGGTGGTGTGACCGTGGTCGAGGTGGCCGTGTGAGGGACGCCGTGGTCGATGTCGAGTAAGGGTGTCCGTTGTCGAGATAGTCGCCGTGGCCGGGAAGAAGAGCGGCAGCGGCGGCTAGGTCAGAAGCGCAGCGGCGGTGCTCGAAGTACGCAAGGAATAACCCGACAGCGTGACGAAGACCAACGCGAACGGTGAAGTGGACCGCATGTCGCGGCGGTACGGGCCAAAGGGGAGAACAGCGTCAGCGCGCGGGTCGGGGCAACGGAAGGGACCGCGTGCCACGCTCGCGACGACCGGATGAGGCGACGCAACGACAGCGCAAGGGTTGACACAGCTGACGAAGACATGTACTTAGGGTAGGGTAATAGGCCTGACCTAGACACCATTACCCGAGGACACTGCCCTAAGGCCAAGGACATTCAAAGGATAGCACCATCTACCGACTGAAATCGCCACAGGGTGCAACCCACTCGACCAACAGTTCACTCGGGTAACCCAATTCCATTCGACGGGGGTGTACGCACTCGACCACACCAGAAACCACTCGGAAGACAGAAGATCTAAGGTCACTCAGGATGGCAAGGGTCAGGCGTTCACTCCGTAGTCTTAATGATCATTATTTTGCCTTTATTGCTGGCGTTATCAGTAACGTCCTGTCTTTATAGACATTGAACCCCTTGTAACGTGGGACGGTTGGGGTCCTGGCGCACTCTATATAAGCCACCCCCCTCCTCAGGCACAAGGGTTCGTACCCTCTGTAACTTCACGCATAATTCAATCGACCGAGCCTCCGGGCATCGAGACGTAGGGTTGTTACTTCCTCCGAGAAGGGCCTGAACTCATAAATCTTGCGTGCACAACCTCACCGTAGCTAGGATCTTGCCTCCTCATACCTACCCCCCATTCTACTGTCAGACTTAGAACCACGACAGTTGACGCCCACCGTGGGGCTGGTGTCTTAGCGACTTTCCGGTGAGGTTGCGATTTTTTCCGATTCCCATCATCATGGTTTCGGGTGGAGGTTTGGCTGAGGGCCACGAGATCTGTCTCGGCGCGCTCGTCTTCATCGCCGACGACTCCGCCTTGCTCCAGGAGGCCCCCCTCGACGTCGAGGCGTTCCCCTTCCGCGGGGCGACGCACTTTCGCGCATGTGTTCGCGGCGTCCTTCTGCGGCAGCCGTCGACCCAATATAGGTCGTTTCCTACGGCATCTTCGTTCCCCGTTGTTCGCCGTCGCAAGCGATCCAGTCGATCGCGGCTTCAGCGGTGGGTGAAGCATGCAGTGGCACGTCAATCGGCCACCCCTCAAGTCACGGCAATCGAGCTCGATGAATCTCTCTACGGCCTGTTCGATCTGTCGACTGGCTCCGTCGAGACTCTGTCCGAGTGCGACAGCGGCGATCCTGCGGCGGAGGTCCTGATGGTCGACACGCCGCGTAGCCCACCTGGCATGCGTCGCAACGGAGGCAGCGACGGAGGTGGCGATCCATCGCGTGTTCACGAGGAATGCCACCCTGAAACCCTCTCTTCACAGCGGAGGGAGGAACTTCACCGCCGTAACGAGGAAGCACTCCACACGCCCATCGTCGGAGAGACCTCTAAGGCTCGGGCCTTGGAGGCAGCGCGCTTGGCCACCTTGGCTGAGCGCACTCTACTGGAAAATCTTCAGCATGCACTCAACGAACGTGCTCGGCAGCTGATTCCTGAGTCCAGTCGACGGCGGCAATTGTTCCCTCCTGAACCTCAGGTATACCGCACTCCGATTCAGAATCTTGCAGCCGCAGCTCGTATAGCAGAATCCATCCAGCCATCCCAGTCAGAAGCTGGACGAGGTTTGATGCAGATCCGGGCTCTGCTCCGGGCGGCAGGAGACCAAAACACTGCAGTCTCGCAGTCGCGTAACAGAATCCATAGCAGATCTGTGGTGGCTGACACAGTTCAGTCGGCTCACAGCCCAAGATCGCCTCCGCGGCGTGAGGGGCGGGTGCATCGCCAGGATCAGCACTTGGGTCGGATCCACGAGCAGTACGATCATCGACTCGGCCGTGATGACCGCCGTCGAGCGCCTACACCCCCTCCGAGAAGCGGATCATACGTGCCCCGGCACTATGATGACAGGCGCCCGCACAGCGGAGGGCGGAGGACGCCGGTCGACCCAAGGGAGCCAGGGTTTGATGCGAGGTCAATTTTAGTGCAAGGTTTGGTCGACAGGATCCGAGCACACAGAGAGGGGCAAGGCAGGGATCGCCCGAGTGGAAGCAGGATTCATGTTTCGGGTCCCGAGTGTTTTAGCAGAGCTATCAGAGCCGCTGAGATCCCCCCCAACTTCAGGTTGGCGACTGGGTTAGTAAGTTCACCGATGAGTCGAAGCCTGACACTTGGCTGGAAGATTACCGAGTGGCTGTCCAGATCGGTGGTGGAAACGATGAGGTAGCTATGAAACACCTTCCTCTCATGCTGGAAGGGTCGGCCAGATCATGGCTGAATCAGTTGGCTCCAGGCAGTATATTCAGCTGGGAGGAGTTAGCCCGAGTGTTTGTCAGGACATTCGAGGGCACATGCAAACGACCTGCGGGGTTGACAGAATTGCAACATTGTGTACAGAAGCCGAATGAAACTCTGAGGGATTACATCCAAAGATGGACCACTTTACACCACACAGTAGAAAATGTATCCCAACACCAAGCAGTTTGTGCCTTCAAGGAAGGCGTTCGGTATCGAGAGCTTAACTTGAAATTCCGTTGGACAGGAGACATGTCTCTGACCCGAATGATGGAAATAGCCACCCGGTACGCTAATGGTGAAGAAGAGGACCGACTCCGCAGTGGAAAGGGCAAACCAGTCGCCCAAGACACCGGAGTGGGTCGGAAGCAGAAACACAAAGCCGAGCCAGCAGGTCCAGGTGAAGCTGCAGTTGTAACTCAAGGAAAATTCAAGGGGAAGCCCAAGGGACCCTGGATCCCCAAGAAGGTGAAATATCAGGCTGGGAACGATGTGTTGGACTTGCCATGTCACATTCACACTAAGAAGGATGAAGAGGGAAATCTGATTTATCCCAAACATACCACTCGACAATGTCGGCTCCTGATCCAGCAGTTCCGAGAGAAACAACCCAATGAAAAGGAAAAAGAGTCTGACAAGGATGGTGATCAGGAAGAAGAAGATGACGGTTTCCCTAACGTCAATTCCACTTTGATGATTTTTGCTGACATTGAGAGTAAAAGTCGACTGAAAGTCATCAACAGAGAGGTAAACATGGTTGCTCCGACAACGATGACATATTTGAAATGGTCAAAGACTCCCATCACATTCGACCAATCTGACCACCCACCGCACGTCGCCACCCCCGGGAGGCAAGCGTTGGTGGTCGACCCGGTCGTTGGGGGCACCCGACTGACCAAAGTCTTGATGGATGGTGGCAGCGGCTTGAACATTTTGTACGCAGAGACTCTTCGTGGGATGGGCATTCCGATGTCCATGCTCAGTGAGAGCAACATGCGGTTCCACGGTGTCATTCCAGGGAAGAAAGCGGATTCACTCGGACAGATCACTCTTGACGTGGTTTTCGGTGACTCAAAGAATTACCGCAAGGAGAAGCTGACATTTGAAGTTGTGGATTTTCACAGTGCCTATCATGCTATTCTGGGCAGAACTGCATATGCCCGTTTCATGGCTCGACCATGTTACGTGTACCTCAAGCTGAAGATGCCTGGCCCCAGGGGCGTGATCACGGTCACTGGTAATCGGTAACGAGCAAAAGAGTGCCTCCAGAAGGGCTCTAAGATTGCCGATGAACAGATGGCAGCGATTGAAATGGAAGAATATAAGAAGACTGCAGATCCGAGTGATTTGTTGCGCGCTAAGAAGCCTGCTTCCGAGTCTGCATTTCAGTCGTCCGAAGAAACAAAGCCTGTTCACATTCACCCGATCGATCCCAGTGCTGCACCGACTCATATCTCAACAACACTCGACAGCAAATAGGAAGAAGCGCTCATCCAGTTCCTCCGTGAGAACTGGGACATCTTCGCATGGAAGCCGTCTGACATGCCGGGTGTATCCAGGGGGCTGGCTGAGCACCGTATGCGAGTCGATCCAAAGGCAAAACCCGTGAAAGAGCACCCTCGTCGGTCTGCTGCGGAGAAGAGAAAGGCAATCGGCGAAGAGGTGGCTCGGCTTTTGGCAGCTGAGTTCATCCGCGAGATTTACCACTCCGAGTGGCTCGCCAATGTTGTCATGGTTCCCAAGAAGGACGATTCACTCCGTATGTGCATTGATTTCAAGCATATCAATCGGGCATGCCCGAAAGATCATTTTCCTCTCCCCCGCATCGATCAGATAGTCGACTCAACTGCGGGATGTGAACGATTGTCCTTCCTGGATGCATATTCCGGGTACCATCAGATCCGACTGTATGGACCTGACGAAATAAAAACAGCTTTTATCACCCCATTCGGGTGCTTTTGCTACATCACCATTCCCTTTGGTCTCAAAAATGCTGGTGCCACATTCATGCGCATGATACAGAAGTGTCTGCTAGCTCAAATCAGTCGGAATGTGGAAGCATACATGGATGACATCGTGGTTAAGTCGAGCAAAGGTTCCGACCTGCTGACTGACCTTGCCGAAACCTTTGCCAATTTGAGAAGATATGATATCAAGCTTAATCCGTCGAAGTGTACATTTGGAGTCCTAGGTGGAAAGTTACTCGGTTTCCTCGTTTCCGAACGTGGGATCGATGCAAACCCAGAGAAAGTTGGTGCAATCCTCCGAATGAAACGCCCTGTGCGTGTACACGACGTTCAGAAGCTTACTGGTTGTTTGGCCGCTTTGAGTCGATTCATCTCTCGCCTCGGTGAAAAGGCATTGCCTCTTTACCGACTGATGAAGAAATCTGATAAGTTCGAGTGGACTCCTGAAGCTGACGCAGCGTTTGCAGAGCTCAAAGCCCTGCTTTCCACCCAGCCGGTGCTTGCTGCTCCAATCAGCAAAGAGACTTTACTGCTTTATATAGCAGCCACTGGACAGGTTGTCAGTATAGTACTCATGGTCGAGCGGGAAGAAGAAGGTAAAACCTACAAGGTTCAACGCCCAGTGTACTATATTTCTGAAGTCTTAACTCCATCCAAGCAGAGATATCCACATTATCAGAAGCTTGTCTATGGAATCTACTTGACCACAAAGAAGGTTGCACATTACTTCTCAGATCATTCGATTACAGTCATCAGCGACGCTCCGGTGTCAGAAATTCTGAACAACAGAGATGCAACTGGCCGAGTGGCAAAGTGGGCGATTGAACTCCTTCCGCTGGATATCAAGTTCGAGGCAAAGAAAGCGATCAAGTCTCAAACGATAGCAGATTTCCTCGTCGAGTGGATTGAACAACAGTTACCGACCCAGATACAGTCGGAACATTGGACTATGTTCTTCGACGGGTCCAAGATGTTGAATGGTTCAGGCGCTGGAGTGGTCCTGGTATCTCCACGAGGCGACAACCTCAGATATGTTCTCCAGATTCACTTTGATTCCTCCAACAATGAAGCTGAATATGAGGCACTCTTGTATGGGTTGCGTATGGCCATTTCACTTGGCGTCCGCCGCCTAATGGTTTACGGTGACTTAGATTTAGTGGTTAATCAAGTGATGAAGGAGTGGGACATCAGGAGCCAAGCTATGACTGGTTATTGCAATGCGGTGAGAAAGTTAGAAAAGAAGTTTGAAGGGCTAGAGCTCCACCATATACCCCGACTGAAGAATCAAGCAGCTGATGACTTGGCGAAAATAGGATCCAAGCGGGAGCCTATTCCCAGCAATGTGTTTTTGGAGCATATTCACGCACCATTAGTTCAAGAAGATCCCTTCACTGAAGAGCCCCCACAGCCTAAAAGTTCCACTGATCCGACTGAAGTTGAAATCCCAGTTGTGGTTGACTTGATCATGGAAGTTTTGATTGTTATTCCTGATTGGACAGTGCCGTATATCGCATATATTCTCAGGAAAGAGCTTCCAGAGGATGAAGAAGAGGCTCGCCAGATTGTCCGTCGATCCAAAGCCTTCACAGTAATGGGGGAGCAACTCTATAGAGAAAGTGTCACTGGGGTCGTTCAGAAATGCATCACTCCGGAAGAAGGCCAAATGATCCTCGATGATATTCACTCGGGAACCTGTGGTCACCATGCGTCTTCTCGGGCCATCGTGGCCAAAGCATATCGAGCAGGGTTTTATTGGCCGCGGGCAAATGAGATGGCAAAGGAAATAATTGACAAATGTGAGGGCTGTCAGTTCTACTCCAACATGTCCCACAAACCCGCTTCAGCCCTGAAGACCATTCCACTCGTCTGGCCATTCGCTGTTTGGGGTTTGGATATGGTGGGACCTCTGAAGACTGGCAGGAGTGGTTTCACCCATGTGCTTGTAGCAGTCGACAAGTTCACCAAGTGGATCAAAGTTAAACCTGTCAAAAACCTGGATGCAAGTACTGCAGTCAGCTTCATCAGAGGGTTAACATTTAGATATGGAGTCCCACACAGCATCATCACGGATAATGGGTCGAACTTTGATTCTGATGAGCTTTCTGTGCGTCCCAAGGTACTCGGGTCGACTATGCTTCAGTCGCCCACCCTCAGTCGAATGGACAGGCAGAAAGAGCGAACGGTTTGATTCTCAAAGGGCTGAAACCTCGATTGATGCGCGACCTCAAACATGCGGCCGGCGCTTGGGTAGATGAGCTACCGTCAGTCCTTTGGGGATTAAGAACAACACCAAATCGGTCGACTGGTCGAACCCCCTTCTTCATGGTCTATGGGGCTGAGGCTGTGCTGCCGAGTGACTTGCTTCACAATGCGCCCGAGTAGAACTTTTTTCAGAAGCTGAAGCAGAACGAGCTCGAGAAGATGCTGTTGATCTTCTGGAAGAAGAAAGAGAGATGGCCTTGATCCGATCGACCATTTATCATCAAGACCTTCGTCGATTATATGCCAGAAATGTGAAGGGTCGAGCATTTCAAGAAGGGGACCTTGTGCTCCGAGTGGACCAGCAATGGCCTCACAAACTTGCCCCCGCTTGGGAAGGTCCCTTCATCATCACCAAGGTGCTCCACAACGGAGCGTATCACCTCTATAATGTGGAGCATAATAAAGAAGAGCCACGCGCTTGGAATGCGGAGCTACTCCGCCGTTTTTATACTTAAGTGTTCAGACTGATGAGATGTAATAAAGAGTACCTTTCAGTTTGTTTATCAAAGACATGGTTTTACAGTCTCCTAAATGATTGTTGTTACTAATACATGTGTCCAAAATCCCCCAGTGGGTGGCTTAGCCGCGAATCCGATTCGCCTAAGTTTAAAAAATCCTACCGAGTGATGAGCAACCCTCTCACTCGGGGGCTTAGCTGCAGTCCTGTACTCGCCTAAGTCTAAAAAATCCTACCGAGTGATGAGCAACCCTCTCACTCGGGGGCTTAGTTGCAGTCCTGTACTCGCCTAAGTTTAAAAAATCCTACCGAGTGATGAGCAACCCTCTCACTCGAAGGCTTAGCTGCAGTCCTGTACTCGCCTAAGTTTAAAAAATCCTACCGAGTGATGAGCAGCCCTCTCACTTGGAGGCTTAGCTGCAGTCCTGTACTCGCCTAAGTTTGTAAAATCCTACCGAGTAGTGAGCAACCCTCTCACTCGGGGGCTTAGTTGCAGTCCTGTACTCGCCTAAGTTTAAAAAATCCTACCGAGTGATGAGCAACCCTCTCACTCGGGGGCTTAGCTGCAGTCCTGTACTCGCCTAAGTTTAAAAATCCTACGGAGTGATGAGCAACCCTCTCACTCGGAGGCTTAGCTGCAGTCCTGTACTCGCCTAAGTTTGTAAAATCCTACCGAGTGGTGAGCAACCCTCTCACTCGGGGCTTAGCTGCAGTCCTGTACTCGCCTAAGTTTAAAAAATCCTACCGAGTGGTGAGCAACCCTCTCACTCGGGGGCTTAGCTGCAGTCCTGTACTCGCCTAAGTTTAAAAATCCTACCGAGTGGTGAGCAACCCTCTCACTCGGGGGCTTAGCTGCAGTCCTGTACCGCCTAAGTTTAAAAAATCCTACCGAGTGGTGAGCAACCCTCTCACTCGGGGGCTTAGCTGCAGTCCTGTACTCGCCTAAGTTTAAAAAATCCTACCGAGTGGTGAGCAACCCTCTCACTCGAAGGCTTAGCTGCAGTCCTCTACCCGCCTAAGTTTGTAAAATCCTACCGAGTGGTGAGCAACCCTCTCACTCGGGGGCTTAGCTGCAGTCATGTACTCGCCTAAGTTTGTAAAATCCTACCGAGTGGTGAGCAACCGTCTCACTCGGGGGCTTAGTTGCAGTCCTGTACTTGCCTAAGTTTAAAAAATCCTACCGAGTGATGAGCAACCCTCTCACTCGGAGGCTTAGCTGCAGTCCTGTACTCGCCTAAGTTTGAAACATGCTCCATCCTGATCTGCAAGGACGACGAGGTGCGGGTCGTCCGCGATCCTCTCCTCAGAACTGCGTCTGTTCCGAGTGAAGATACAAGTTCCACTCGGAAATAAAAACAAGCATATTTAAGGAGCTTAAAAGTACTCGGGCATCAGGCCCGAAGGAGTTTTACGGTTACAAAATCACTCGGCATACCGAGGCAAATTGAACCGGATCATAAAAGTTCGGACGAAGGAGCTCAAAGTACTCGGGCATCAGGCCCGAAGGAGTTTTACGGTTACAGAATCACTCGGCATACCGAGGCAAATTGAATCAGATCATAAAAGTTTCATTCACTCCGCAGAGGGGCTGGCAGGCTCGACAAACTCGTCCAGGTCAATTCCATCTGCGATTCGAGTAGCAGAAGCAATGAAGGTCTCCATGAAAGACTGGAAGTCGAGTTTCTTGGTGTTGGCGACCTTGATTGCCGCTAGCTTCTCTTCTCTGGCTTCCTTGTAGTGGACGCGAACCAGGGACAAAGCTACGTCAGCACCGCATCGTGCAGCGGACTTCTTCCACTCCTGCACTCGACCAGGAATCTCGTTAAGTCGAGTCATCAAAGACTCGAGATCGTTTCGGAGCGTGTCCCCTGGCCAGAGCGCTGTGTCGATCCTCGAAACTGCAACCTTGAGTCGAGCAAGATATTCCAAGGCACTGGCAAGGCGAGACTCCAGTTGGAGCACATTCATGGCTGCTTCATCTTTGACAGGGGAGTTGATGGGGTCCAAGTTCATCTCAACTCGCCCAGTTTCTTCCTCGAAGTCTTGACAGAATTCTGCACTCGCAGAGAAATAATGAGTCGACAGCGGTATGATGAGTCGACGAAAGCAAACCAATCACACAGAGAAAAGTACCTTCAAGCATGAGGAATAATTTTTTGGCGAGTCCTCCCAGGTAGTTCTCCAGCTCGTCCCTCCTGCGGGTGATGTCTTCTACTTTGTCGGTCAGGGTCCGCTTGTCCTTCTTCAGACGAGTCACTTCTTTGTTGGCTTCGTCAAGAGCAGCCTTCAGCTTGGCATTCTCTCCCTCCAGCTGTCCGACTGAGGCCATCTTTTTATCGGCAAGCGTCGTTTTATCTTCGGCGGTTTTCTTCGCAACCGCAAGGTCAAGGTCCTTCTTCTCCAAAGCTTGTCTCATTGTTTCTAGAAAGAATAACATTCGAATCAGAAAAAGGAGGAGAGAAGATGGCAAGAGAACCGGTCGACAAGCTTTCCTTACCAGCAGCGTCATCCTTAGCCTTCTGCAAGTTGTTTCGAGCCAACTCTAGGTCAAGATTGAGCTGGATTTGCTTCTTCTCCAAGTCGGCAAACCGGGCTCCAAGATCACAAGATTTCTGTGTTCAGAAGATAGTCAGTCGGCAGACACAAAGACTACTGCCGAATCAAACATTCGCCAATAGTCTCGGGGACTACACCCAGTGGGTGCACTCAGCGTGCCCCCACTGGTCCGACTTTTTCAATCGACTTGGTCCGTCCAGTCAAAAAAAAAACTCAGACCATAGCCGACTGCCCGCAGTCGACTACGGTCTCGGGGACTACACCCAGTGGGTGCACTCAGCGTGCCCCCACTGGTAAAGGTTCCACTCGGCATGATCTGCCCAGACCGAGTGGAGAAGATCTGTTAAAAGACCCCCGCCGAATCAAACATTCGACGGTGGTCTCGGGGACTACACCCAGTGGGTGCACTCAGCGTGCCCCCACTGGTTCAGAGATTCAATTAGCACAACCTAGTCGACTCAAGTGGAAAAACTACTCAACAGAAATTAAAACACCCACTGGGTGTGCAGACTGACAATGGGTGCGCAATCTAGGTTCCAAAACGCTCATCCACAGACGTCTTGCGGATAAGGCGGCAGTTTCTAAATATCATATCCTAACAGAACAAGCGTCAAGATGGAGTTCAGTCGGGAGTAAGCTAACCTGGACATTGGCCTGAAGTGCTGAACTGGCATCATAGGCAGCTTGACTGGCCTCGCGCACCATCTTCATCTGCTCCATCATAACGCCAGCCTGGCGTATAGCCTCCTTGGCAGCACTCACTTGGTCTTCTGGGACTTGAGGGGCAGTGGGAGGTGCAGTCGGCGTATCAGTTGCAGTAGCTTGAGAGCTTGAGGCATGAAGTTGGACAGACGGAGCAAGGGCCGGCACAGTCGACGACGAAGGACGAACACTCGACAAGGGATTCGCAAAAGTAACGGAGGCACGGTTGAAGTCCCCGGATTGCTGGATAGTTGGTTCCGGCGCCGGCGTCGACTGAGGCGTCTTGCTAGCTGGTACCTTCTTGACTGAGGTCCTGCTCCTCCTACCCACGAGTTTCTGTGGCTCAACGTCATCATCGTCTTGAAGTTCAATAACATTTTGCGGAGCTGCAAAAGAATCGACCACAAGAGTTCAGTCGACTGTAGAATTGGCTAGCAAAGAAAAGATGAGATAACAGGGGTCATACCCGCTTTGGAGGTGACCGCGTCCTCCATCTCCTCGTCACCATCATCTTGGTAAGCAGAAGTCCCGGAGGTGGCAGCGCTGCAAATCTCAAGGTTCACTCGGTCAAGCAAGTGAATGGGTCGACAACTAATATAAGATTCTTCAAACAAAGGGTGAAAACGAAACGCTTACGCAGAGGCAACGGGAACGTCAACCTTGATCTTGGGCAAAGCCTTCCATGGCTTTGACGGCGCGGTCTTGAGCTGCTTCGGAGCCTTCTCAGTCGGCACCGGAGAAGATGTCCGAGTGCGCTTCGAAGTCTGTCCAGTCGGTGCTGCCACCTTGCCCCGGATACTTGCTGGATCGTGCTTGTGCTTGGAACGCTTTTCCGTGCGAGGTGGAGAATCGACCTCCTCCTCACTGCTCGAGTTTTCGTGCTCTTCATCACTCTCCCCATCGGAGTTCCAGTCGCCGCTGTCGCCTCCGCTCTCTTCTCCTTCCTGGATCTGCTCCCCGTTGGGCATCGAGTACATCTCAGTATATATCTGCGAAGCAAAGAATCGAACAAGCATCAGTCGGTTCCAAAGACAGTTTGCAAATTAAAGTAAAAGTCACTCGACATCGAAGGTCTGACCTTGTCTGGTTCGTTATCAGCGCCGAGTGGCGGAATTCTCCTGGACCCCCTAGGGTTGTCTTTGTTTCCGGTAATGCTCTGCAGCCACCGCGCCACCGTCTCCTCGGCAACTTCCTCCGGGTGGATCCGAGCAGAATCATCGGCGCCCGAATACATCCACATAGGATGATCGCGGGCCTGGAGCGGCTGAATGCGGCGAGTGAGAAACACCTCTAGCAAATCCATGCCGGTCACACCATCGCGGACAAGTTGGATTACGCGTTCAACCAACATATTCACCTCCGGCTTTTCTTCTGGAGTCACTTTCAAGGGAGAGGGCTTTTCAATTCGCCCCATGGTAAAGGGGGGAAGGCCAGTCGACTGGCCAGGAGTTGGTTTGTCCTTACAATAAAACCAGGTCGACTGCCACCCTCTGACCGAATCGGGAAGAGTCATAGGTGGAAAAGTGCTTTTTCCTCTCATCTGGATCCCTAGATCTCCGCACATCTGGATCACGTGCGTCCTCTCATCACTCGGATTGGCCTTTTTCACAGACTGTGAGCGGCAAGTAAAGATGTGTTTGAAGAGGCCCCAATGCGGTCGACAACCCAGGAAATTCTCACACATGGAGGCAAACGCAGCAAGGTATGTGATGGTGTTCGGAGAAAAGTGATGAAGTTGGGCCCCGAAAAAGTTCAGAAAATCTCGGAAAAAAGGATGGGGGGGGGGGGGGGGCAGAGAAAAACCACGGTCGACGTGGGTCACGAGGAGGACACACTCACCCTCCTGCGGCTGCGGCTCGGTCTCATCACCTAGCAGCCTCCAGGATCCATGGGCGATCAAGCTCCCCTCGACCAGATCCTCCATATCCTCTTGCTGAATCGTGGAGCGAATCCAATCGCCCTGGATCCAGCCGGGCGGCAGGCCGGATCTCGACGACGAGCCACCCCGACTCGTCTTCTTGCCCTTCGCTGCCGCCGTCGCTTTCTTTGCACGCTCCAGGGCCGCCGTCTTCTTCTTCCCCATCGCGGCAGGCTGCGCTCGGGCGGGGCGGCGGCGTCGAAGGTGGCGGCGAATGTGGTGGTGAAACAGGAGAAGAGGAAGGAGATGGGGAGCACAGTGCCAGGCTCATCGGCCCCGACGCCTTATATGGGCCTGTTCCCGAGTGGCTGACTTGTGGGCCCAGGCAATCCAGTCAAATCCCGCAACAGTCGCGCGCTGGATACGTGGCGAAAAAGGTGGCGCGAGAATCGAGGCGTCCCTACCTAACCCGCTCCGTCTACTGCGGTACTCTCCGTCCCGCGTGCTTCTCCAAATTTCGAATCCCGTGAGATCCGGAAAGCGGCAGCGTGACCAATCGCGCCGAGGATCTTATACCATACCAACACTCAGGGCTTATCAGCAAAAATCACTCGACGACCTCTGAATGGACCCAGGCGACTGAAAATGAAGTTGAAGTTTTTACAAAGATCACCGGCCCGGTTAGGATGCCTCTGAAGCATATAAATCGGGTCGGAACCATCTTCAACCCCTTCTCCACTCGGACCCAGATCCATTCGGGGGCTAATGACGAAGACATGTACCTAGGGTAGGGTAATAGGCCTGACCTAGACACCCTTACCCGAGGACACTGCCCTAAGGCCAAGGACATTCAAAGGACAGCACCATCTACCGACTGAAATCGCCACAGGGTGCAACCCACTCGACCAACAGTTCACTCGGGTAACCCAATTCCATTCGACCGGGGTGTACGCACTCGACCACACCAGAAACCACTCGGAAGACAGAAGATCTAAGATCACTCAGGATGTGATCATTATTTTGCCTTTATTGCTGGCGTTATCAGTAACGTCCTGTCTTTATAGACATTGAACCCCTTGTAACGTGGGACGGTTGGGGTCCTGGCGCACTCTATATAAGCCACCCCCCTCCTCAGGCACAAGGGTTCGCACCCTCTGTAACTTCACGCATAATTCAATCGACCGAGCCTCCAGGCACCGAGACGTAGGGCTGTTACTTCCTCCGAGAAGGGCCTGAACTCGTAAATCTTGCGTGCACAACCTCACCGTAGCTAGGATCTTGCCTCCTCATACCTACCCCCCATTCTACTGTCAGACTTAGAACCACGACAGCAGCCACAGGGACAGCCTGGAGCGGACGGCCTCAGGACGGCGGTGGACCGCGGGCCGCGGGCCGCGACACTATGGCCCGAAGGGGCGACGCAGCGACAGTGCGCATGTCGACGCAGCCGCGAGGAGAACCACAGGGCGATGACAGGGACCGCGTGCCATGCTAGCTACGGTCCGATAGGGCAATGCAGCGGCAGCACGTAGGGACAGCCTGGAGCGGACGGCCTCAGGATGGCGGTAAGACCGCGATGCTCCGAAAAGGCGCCGCAGCAGCGCCGCGCGGGTCAGTGCAGCCGTGAGGAGAACCACGGCGCTGCAGTCCGATGCGACGCATCGGCAACCTTTTGCTCGATCGGTGAGGAAGTGCGCTGTTCTCGGAGATGGTCTTCACACGAGAACCAAAAAAGAACACCAATCAATTGATCGGAAGAGAGAAAATCCGGATCAATGATAAAAAAAAAACTCTCTATGACAGCCGATCAACACGATCGGTGAACGAACCTACGTACGGGTCGCATGGCCCCCGGCGACGGTCCCTGCGTCCTCGATCTGTAATCAGCCGTGAGTTAGAGTTTGAGTTTGAGTAGCTAGCTAGTGCAGCAGGACGGCGACACCAGAGGACAGGGCGATGCATGGTTAGCTTTAGGGGGCACATCGCTCCATCGGCGTCACGCTTTGGCATATTATACGATCCTGGCATTTCGGTTTTGTATACACGTATACACGCACACATATATATGGTTTAGAGTACATTATTAACAATTGGCGGGAAAATGCAATTTTAGATGGCCGTTCATCCAACCATCATGCGTGTGCGCGTTATCGATCCCAGCCTAGCTTTAAGGGATCTTTATTTAGTTACCGGTTGATCATCCCGTGCATACGTGCGTGCCAGATCTTGCGTGATGGGTGGTTCGATCCCTACTGAAAATATATGCATGGTATAGGTCAATCGAGTTGGAGGTATTCTAGTTCTGGAATGTACGTCGGGCACCTCGATCGATGCACAGTGAAATCGGCGAACCTTTTTTTTTAGGGAAGTGAAATCGATGAACGGGGAGTTAATTTGGACGATTTTGCTGGAAATATTGCCCCATTATTAATATCGCCACAAATATCTAAATATCTGTATCATTAGTAGCACATGAGAATACCGTTGTGAGTACATGATTAAATCAGCTGTTCAGTACTAGATGACGTATTAGGATTCGATTAGAGCGGTTCCAAGTGGCTTCGCCGTCCTTCAGGATCGGTATCACAACCTGAATTGACGCGAGCGGCAGAGTATTGGTACAGGTGCCGTTCTCATGTATCCATCTGCCATCGCAGGGTACAATTTTGCGCCTGACATGGACTTCCTTTCCCCAAATAAAACCATTAATTAGGAGCAGAAATCAGACAGCATAATTTGGACTCCCCCTCTCAGCTTGGCCTAAACGCCGGTGTATATGATCAACTGCTTGGGGATCTCTGGCAGCTGACAGTGTCACCCTCGAAATTAAGTGGTGATGTCCAAAATAAGCAGACACTCACACTGAACATTTATATCTTTGCTTAATATATGATTTAGTAGGAACACCATCTTCTTCAACGAGATCTTTGAATTATTACCAAAAATCAGCGGTAATAGTTCACACTAAAACAAGCCCGAAATTAATGGGGCTTCAACGAGTTGAAGCATGGCTGAGGTAAACAAACCTTTTTGGGCAAAAACCTAAAGACTACGTTTGGTAAAACATGGAGGAACTCTCGTTTCATTTGTGCCTACAGGATTTGTTTGATTGCTATTCAGTTTGTTTTCTATGTCAATTTGGCTAAACTTGCTTATAGTCATGACTTTGCTGGCCCAAATACCATCAAAGGTTATAACGTGGCCCAAGCTTCCAACCCAGTTACGTAAGGTGAGTTTGTTTTAAGAAACACAATACATATGCAGACTGTCACATACACACACTCACTTGTATGAACACACACAGAGACGGAGCTAGCATCGGATTACGCCTAAGGCCAAGTACTTTGGCTGTTATTTTGAAGAAATTGTAGGATTTGTGGTTACTAGGCCTAACGCTATACCCCTAGCTGCCCTAGGCCTATCTTCACTGCTATGCGCGCACACGCTACCTCTATGGCTAAATACCTTGAGTGATGCACTCTGCTACTTTTTTGTACTTTGTAAGAAGAAATTGCAAGGGTTGCAGTTACTTGGCCTAACGCTATAGCCCTACTTGCCTTAGGCTTATCTTCACCACTACGCACGTACACCCTATCCGTATTCATACCTCCGAGAGATTGATCCGAAAAATGTGGAGATTGACGATGTCACCGCAGACACCTCGTACTTGACAAACATGTCATACCATTGAACGAATACCGCCGGTGAGCCTGACATAAATCCAGGAAAATGTGACCTCCCATGTCAAGTATAGGACTTGAACCCGGGTGGGCAAGTTCCACCACGAGATAATTAGCCATAGCTATGTTCAGTTGGCAAACTGAGAAAGTACAGGGAAAAAAAATCAAAGGTGATATTACAAAGTTGTACCGGACAAACATGTGTCGTACAACCGCAATAGAAGACACATGCACCTATGTAACTAAAACATCGATGTGAGCAATCTACATTCACTAACGGCCTGTTCGGAAGCTCTCCAGCTCCGTGCTTCTTCGGAAGCGGGCTGGGAGCTGGCCCAAATGTCGCAACTCCATGGAGCTCGCTCCACGGAGCAATTCCTTCCGCAGTGCAATTTCATGGAGGTACGGAAGCCCAGCTTCACGAAAACCAGGAGCGAACGTTGTTTTTTATTACATCCCAATGCCCTTCCGCAGTGCCATCCGGAAGCAGCGAACCGTTTCGCAGCACACAAGAACGACGCCATGGGTGGCCACCCTGTCGCAACCCTCGAGCCGCCACCCTGTCGCCGGCCGGCGCCGCACCTCCACCCACATATCTGCCAAGCCCCGCGGGACTCCATCCATCGCCGCCCTACCGTCGCCGCCGGGCCATCCATGCGCAGTCATCTCCCGCATCTGTCGTCATCACTCCCTCCGTTGGTCGCCGTCGACAACCATACGTTACCCACGACATGCCTCCCTACTCTGTCTAGCCTCCCTCCCTTGCATCGCTGCCTTCCGTCACCCTTGATGTGCCTCCCTGCTGGCAGACCATGAGAGGAGTTGACCCAACGTCCCAAACACTCTCAGCTCCACCGAGAAGCTGGAAGCGAGCGCATGGAGCTGAAGATGTGGATTTGAAGAAGCCGAAGAGCTTCCGAACGGTCCCTTAAGTATGAGTTTTCGCTAAACGTAGGCATGGATAGCCGACCCGATGGGTGGTCCGAACTCGAAGCCTAACGGTCGGGCTGGGTTTGGGTCCTAGATATAGGTACAAAGGATCAGCCCAAAAGCTCAAAAAAAGCCCGGATTACTTTAAAAATACTTTTTTACAAAAATATATATAGCAATAATAATAGGGAGAATCGTGGTGTTCATATACTTTCGGGTCGAGCGAGGCTTGGACTTGGATTTTGGGATTGGGCTTTGTAAAGCCCATTCCAAAAAAGTCGGCAGTGATAAATGCAAAGGTTTATTTTTTGTGATCCTATGTTGTTGCTGCTATGTACAACCCAAACTTAATATTTGGCTAAGGATATATCTGTAATTTATATTTATGTTATGGATGTCTATGCAATGGTATGTTTTTATTTTTCTTTTGGTCATGTGACCTCTTGTATCAAACCAAACTTCAAGCCTTGTCAACTTTGACCAAGCCATTGCACAACTATCCAATTTTTCCAAGCCTCAATTGTCAAACTTCACAAAATCTTTTTTTTCTTCTAAATTTGAGTTCCATTTTACTTCCACTATAAATGTTCCATATTTGCCCATAATTCACATTTAATGTGTAGGGCCGCCTCCTAAATCTCAGCCCATTTGAAGTTCATTTGAATTCACAATTCAAACATATTGAATTAAATTCAAATTGTTTGAATTTTATTTTCTCTAAAAATCCCCAAACCATTTTTATTAAATTCCTCAAATTTCAATGTGTACAGAGAAATATCTAGCCTTACTAATTTTCCTCTCTACCCCTCTCTTTTTCCCCAAGTTTTCTGGAAAGAAAATAGGGAGAGAGGGAGAGTGAAAGAATCGATATGGTTGACTAGAGGGGGGGGGGGGGGGTGAATAGGCAACTACCAATTTTTAGCTTTTCTTAACAAATTAGGTTAAACAACAAATAGTTTGTCTAGATATGCAAGTAGGTGAACAACCTATATGATGCTAACAACAACCACACAAGCAAGCAAAGGATACAACACAATACAAGCTTGCACAAAGTATAGGTAAGATATAACCACAAGTGGAGCCGGTGAATACGAGGATGTGTTAACGAAGTTCCTTCCCTTTGGGGGGGAAGTACGTCTCAATTGGAGCGGTGGAGAGGCACAATGCTCCCCAAGAAGCCGCTAGGGCCACCGTATTCTCCTCACGCCCTCGCACAATGCAAGATGTCGTGATTCCACTAGTGGTGCCCTTGAAGGCGGCGACCGAACCTTTACAAACAAGGTTGGGGCAATCTTCACTACTTAATTGGAGGCTCCCAACACCACCACGAAGTTTCACCACAATGGATTGTGGCTTCGAGGTGACCTCTTCCGTCTAGGGTGCTCAAACACCCAAGAGTAACAAGATCCGTAAGGGATTAGTGGGGGAATCAAATATCTCTTGGTGGAAGTGTAGATCAGGGCCCTCTCAACCAAACCCTAGAAAATCAACAAGTTTTGTTGGCTAGGGAGAGAGATCGGGAGAAAATGGAGCTTCGAGCAACAATGGAGTTTGGGGGGATAAGAGGTAAGTCTTCTTGGGGAAGAAGACCCCCTATATATAGTAGGAACAAATCCAACCGTTTTTTTGTCCACAGCCCGCACACAAGCGGTACTACCGCTCCAGGAGCGGTACTACCGCCCGAGTGGTAGTTCGAGAATACAGTGCATAGGCGAAGCACCCTGATGCGGTAGTGCTGCCGGAGCGGTACTACCGCTCGCCCCAGCGGTACTACTGCTTAGGGTGCAGTATACAGGAAGCAGCGGTGGTAGGTGAAAGCACATTTGCTCCCTTGGTGGTTTTGGTAATCAATGTCAACATACATATTGTTGGACTATTAGTTTTACCTAGAATATTTCATATAAGTCCAACGGTGGCATGGCAAGGACAAGAGGATGTGGACCCCTTCAAAATGCTAAGGACATGGACTGGCAAAAGCTCAAGACTCTACATGTTTGGTTAAGTGATCCAAGATCACATTTAGTCCATAGGTAAGCCAATACTATTAAAAGGGGATGAGGTTCTGAGGATCATCTGGTTGCTCAAGTGCTTAGTGATATTACTCCAAAACCCTCAGCCACTTTCTCTATCCAAATATGTCCAAAACCCTACAAGCCAAATTGGTCCCACTGAATCCTACCTATCCGGACCCACCGAGTTCACCTGGACACTACCACAGCCAAACCCTAACAAATCGGATCCACAGATATGGATCTCGGTCTCACCAAGATGGCCTTGCCAACTCTCTGTCATCCGTTGCAGTTATTTCGGTCTTACCGTGTTTTGCAATCGGTGCCACCGAGATGGCTTGCCAACCTTCTGTTCCCTTATTGCTTCACACCGGTCTTACCGAGATGATGCAATCGGTGCCACCGAGGCAAGGTTTGCTTTACCATTGCACATCGTTGCTCCGACATGTTTCCATTTGGTCCCACCGAGACGTTCACATTTTTTACACAGGTCGGTGCCACCGAGAATTCTGATCGGTGCCACTGAGTTGGGTCAAATGTGTGTACGGTTGGATTTCTTGTGGAGGCTATATATACCCCTCCACCCCCTCTTACTTAGTAAGAGAGCCATCAGAACATGACTACACTTCCACCATTCATTTTCTGAGAGAGAACCACCTGCTCACGTGTTGAGATCAAGAGATTCCAATCCTATCATTTGAATCTTGATTTCTAGCCTTCTCCAATTGCTTTCCACTCAAATCCTTCTTCCACCATAGCCAAATCTGTGTGAGAGAGTTGAGTGTTGGGGAGACTATCATTTGAAGCACAAGAGCAAGGAGTTCATGATCTACACACCATCTATTACCTTTCGGAGAGTGGTGTCTCCTAGATTGGTTATGTGTCGCTTGGGAGCCTCCCACATGATGTGAAGTTGAACCAAGAAGTTTGTAAGGGCAAGGAGATGGCCTACTTCGTGAAGATCTACCCGAGTGAGGCTAGTCCTTCGTGGACGGAAGCCATGGTGGAATAGACAAGTTTCCTTCTTCGTGGAACCTTCATGGGTGGAGCCCTCCGTAGACTCGCGCAACTGTTACCCTCCGTGGGTTGAAGTCTCCATCAACATGGACGTATGATAGCACCACCTATTGGAACCATGCCAAAAATCTCCGTGTCTCCATTGCGTTTGCAACTTCCAACTCCCATCCCCTTTTACATTCTTGCACTTGCATGCTTTACTCTTTCCGCCACTCATACTCTTTACATGCTTGTGTAGAATGCGCATTATGCGCCTTAACATGTGCTAAATCTAACTAAAACTTACGGGAAATTAAAAACTGCAACTTTGACTTGTGAAGGGTCTAATCACCCCCCTCTAGACCCATCTTCTCGATCCTACAATTGGTATCAGAGATTTGGTCTACATTGCTTTGGTTTCATCATCTTTGGAGGAAGATGGATGAGTCTACTTTGGGTAGTCTTAGACGTAGAGTGCCCATTCTTGATGGAGAGTACTATAACTCATGGAAAACTAAAATGCTTGCTATCTTTGATGAATTTGACTTGAGGAAGTGAGTTCAAAGCCCATATGTGCCTCCTATTGGTCCTTTGCAACCCACTCATGAATAGAAAATTGACATGCTTCATAATCTTAGAACCGTTGATCTTATCATGAGAGGTTTACCTAGAAATGTGCTTACTTGCATGCAAACCTTTGAGTGTGCTTAGACTATGTGGAGTGACCTTGAAAAACGATATCCAAATTACTCATTAAAGAATCTGAATGAAACTCTTCATAAGTCCATTGCTTTTCATAAGATGAAGCCTAGTGATCCTAAGTTTGATGAATGTCTATTTGAGCTTCATGATCTTATGCGTACTAAGGGTGATGTTGGAACTATTAGCAGCATTATCATGGAAACCATTAGAATTCACAAACTTGCACATTGTCATGATCATAAATCTAACAAATCAGTTAACCTAGGTGATGATCACATGCATGATGATGATGATGATGATGTTGAGCATGGTTATTATGATGAAGACGAAGAATTCGACATTGAATATGAGAAGACTATCATAAATCTTAGTCTCATGGCAAATCTTCGAAATTACATGCCTGGAGGAAAAGAGTGGATTCTCGATAGTGGATGCACCGATCACATGACCGGAGATAGAGACATGTTTCGTGAGCTTGCACAAAATGATGGTCCACACAAGTATGTGACTTTTGGAGACAACTCCAAGGGTAAGGTACTTGGCCTTGGTAAGGTGGCCATTTCCAATGATAGCTCTATTCAAAATGTTATGCTCGTTGAATCTCTTGGTTACAATCTTCTTTTCGTATCTAGACTAGCTGATTTTGGTTTCAATGTTCTATTTACCGAAGGAGATTTACAAGTATTTTGTCGAGACAATCATAACATGGTCTTTACTGGTATCCGTAGAGGTGATCTATACATTGTTGATCTCACTAAAAGGGCCCAACCTCGCACTTGTCTTATTGCAAAATATTTTAAAGGGCGGCTATGGCATAGAAGACTAGGACATGTTGGCATGCGAAATCTTGATAAACTTGTTAAAGGAGATCATATCCTTGGTGTTAAAGATGTTATATTTTACAAGGATTGACTTTGTAGTGCTGTCAAGAAGGAAAACAAGTTGGAGGAAGTCATCCCATGAAGAACATCATCAGCACAAGAACACCACTTCAACTACTTCATATGGATTTCTTTGGTCCCAATGTCTATAAGAGCCTTGGTGGTAACTCTTTCGGTTTGATCATTGTTGATGATTATTCAAGATTTACGTGGGTGTTCTTTCTTGATGACAAGTCTCAGGTACAAATGATCTTCAAGAACTTCACTAGTAAGGCCCAAAACCAATTTGAAGTGAAGACCAAGAAGGTTCGGAGCGACAACGGAACGGAGTTCAAGAACGCCAATGTGGATACCTTCCTCGATGAAGGAGGCATCTCACATGAGTTCTCGGCTATGTACACGCCTCAACAAAATGGAGTTGTTGAGAGGAAGAACCGTACCCTTATCGAGATGGCGAGAACGATGCTAGATGAATACAAGACGCCAATACACTTTTGGGTGGAAGCGGTTGAGATGGCTTTTCATGCTACAAATCGACTTTATCTTCACAAGCTTCTAGGCAAGACCGCATACGAGCTACTCACCGGTAACAAACTCCAAGTTGGATACTTTCGGGTATTTGGCTCAAAGTGTTACATTCTTGATAAGCATCATCGTTCAAAGTTTGCTCCTTAATCTCATGAATGTTTCCTACTCGGTTACGGATTGAACTCTCACACCTACTATGTCTACAACAACTTCACTCGAAAAGTTGAAGAGACGGTAGATGTGAAGTTTGATGAATCTAACGGGTCGCAAGTAGAGCAATTGCCAATTGATGTAGGAGACAAAGATCCTTCAGAAGCAATTCAAGATTTGTCTATTCGGAAGATACGTCCAATGGAGGTGAAGGAGAGCACTTCGTCCATTCAAGTGGAAGCCTCAACTTCACATCAACATGAACCACAAGTTGACTTGGAGGCATCCACAAGTGGAACACGTCAAGACGAAGGGAATGAGGAAGTACAACAAGATGATCCACCTCAACCTCCTTCTCCACCTCCACAAGCGAACAACGACACCAACAACAATGAAGAAGAGGATAATGGTGATGAGGATGCTTCACCACAACCCAAGCAAAAGCTACCTCGAGTTAGAGCAAGGATTGACAAGCATCATCCTGTTGAACAAATTCTTGGCGACGTTAAATCCGGGAGAATTACTCACTCTAAATCTCGTTTAGCTAACTTTTGTGAGCATTACTCATTCATATCTAGCATTGAGCGTATGAAGGTTGATGAAGCTCTCGAGGACCCCGATTGGGTGAACGCGATGCACGAAGAGCTACACAACTTCGAGAGAAACCAAGTATCCTAAGGATGAACAAAACATCATCGGAACCAAATGGGTGTTCCGGAACAAGCAAGATGAGGATGGACAAGTCATATGCAACAAGGCTCGTCTTGTTGCACAAGGCTACACCCAAGTTAAAGGTATGGACTATGGAGAGACCTACGCCCCCGTTGCTAGACTTGAGTCTATTCGCATCTTACTTACTTATGCCAATCACCATGATATCACCCTCTATCAAATGGAAATTAAAAGTGCTTTTCTAAATGGTGAAATTGAGGATGACGTCTATGTAAAATAACCTCTCGGCTTTGTTAATCAAAAGAAACCAAACCATGTCTATAAACTTCATAAAGGCTCTCTATGGTCTCAAACAAGCTCCTAGAGCTTGGTATAAATGCTTGACAAAGTTTCTTCTTGAAAAAGGTTTTGAGATCGGTAAAATTGATTCCACCTTATTCACTAAGAGAGTACATGGTGAACTATTTGTATGTCAAATATATGTTGATGATATTATCTTTGGATCTACTGACCCTCTCTTTAGTGAAAAGTTTGGAAGGTTAATGTTGGAAAAGTACAAGATGTGCATGATGTGTGAACATAAATTCTTCCTTGGCTTGCAAATCAAGCAAACTAGGGATGGTACATTTGTCTCACAAACAAAGTATACCAAAGATCTTTTGAAGAAGTTCAACATGCAAGAAAGCAAAGGTATGAAAACCCCCATGCCTACCACCGGACATCTTGACTTGACTAAGGATGGATAACCCGTTGATCAAAAAGTTTATTGATCTATGATTGGTTCTTTGCTATATCTATGTGCCTCCCATCCCGATATTATGAGAAGTGTGTGCATGTGTGCACGATATCAAGCGGCACCCAAAGAGTGTCATCTTAAGGCCGTGAAAAGAATTGTGAGATATTTGATACATACACCAAATTTTGGCATTTGGTGTCCTAAAGGATCTTCATTCAAACTTGTCGGCTACTCCGACTCGGACTATACCGGAGACAAGGTTGATTGAAAATCCACTTTGGGTACATGTCAATTTCTTGGTAGATCACTTGTGTCTTGGTCCTCCAAGAAACAAAATTCGATATCTCTATCCACCGCCAAAGCGGAATACATCACTGTGGGATCATGTTGTTCTCAGTTACTATGGATGACACAAACTCTCAAAGATTATGGGATACATGTGAAACATGTGCCACTACTTTGTGACAATGAGAGTGCTATTAAGATTTCACACAATCCCGTACAACATTCTCGAACTAAGCATATTGAGGTTCGTCACCATTTCATTAGAGACCATGTTGCTTAGTTCAAATAAACCCTGCACACAGTTCATCGGTTCCACCGAAAAGGACTAATTCGGGTCCACCGATGTGCTCTATCTGTGATTCCTCAATTTCGGAGTCAACAATCGAAATCAATCGGAGTCACTGATTTCACTGCTGAGAGAATATTTTGACAAACCTAGTTTTTTTTCTTCTTCCAGCTCCACTTAATGATTCTTTTTCCACTATCTTCATCCAAAGCTAGACTATGCCTAGTTGTGCCCTCCATGCCACACTCACTTGACTCACAACCTTGAAGCCTGACCTTCTTGGAAATTGATGTCAAAGGGGGAGATAGAGATGCACATCAAAGCTTATCCTTAAAATCTCTTTCAAGAAAGGAAGCGATAGATGCACTATCATAAGAGGAGAGATAATTTACATGTCTCTAAGAGGGGAGAGATATGTTGTTGAAGAACTCAACAGTTAATTGTTAATTTATCTTTGCTTTGAGTTTGCTCTGATTTTGTCTCACCGTACCTACTCCCATCATCCAATGCTAGATTCAGGGGGAGAGGAAGTTCAACTTTAGGGGAGAAAAATCCTTGGAAGTCCATTGCAAATCTTATTAAATCCTTTGGGGACATGTCTGCACCTAAAGGAGTGTTGACCTAGTGACACTCATCAAATACATGTCATCCTAGTCTTGGCATTCTTGTGGAACTTGTAGTCTCTTTCTTGGTTGAAATTTGCTTGTGTTATCTAACCTTGGTTTCAATCCTATTTCTTCAAGAACCAGTTCAAGGACCACAAGGTAAGTATATGCATCTCACTCATGTACATGATGATCTCTTGCTTGTTGCACATATTGTTTGCAAGAACAATCATGGACATGAAGGTACATCTTTCATCAAACTGCTATGATGCATATAGCCAAGATACATGTAACTCATTACTCATTCCTTCCTGTTGTGCATCCACATCTCTTTAGCTTCATCATAAGCATGACTGCACACTTGTAGGGGAGTTTATGCATGTTACATCTTTCTTCAAAACGTTAATGTACTACCTACTATATTCTTGCCTGAAGCTTTGATGTATGTTGTCATCAATTACCAAAAAGGGGGTGACGGTGTCCTGGATTAGGGGGTGCTAACCTAGTCGGCCCATGCTCCTCGGTTGGGCCGATGGGCCTTCATTCATACTCAAGATGGACTCCGGAGGCAGTATGCAGGAGGCGTGATCAAGACTACCTCCAACGAAGACTTGCCGTATACTCTAAGATTTCTCCTGCCGCCTTGTGCCTAGATACCAACCTTGTAACCCTAGATACCCTACCTGCGTGTATATAAGCCATGGGGTTTAGCCCATAGAGGGGACATCAACACAATATCATTCACCTAGCCCTAGAGTTAGACCACATCTTACGATCTTGAGGTAGATCAACTTTGTACTCGATACATCTCCATTAATATAAACAAGAGCAGGACATTGGGTTTTACCTCCATCAAGAGGGCCCGAACCTGGGTAAAACATCGTATCTCTGTTCCTGTTACCATCTGTCCGAGATACACAGCTCGAGACCCACTACCCGAGGTCTGCAGATTTTGACACCGACACTGGTGCTTTCATTGAGAGTTCCGTTGTGCGATCGACAGAAGGATCGATGGGATCATCGATCAACGACATTGAATTTGTAGTGCTAATCGCCACGCCCAAAATTTCGGTCATGAAATTGCTTTCACATAAATTTGAGGCGAAGCATGACCCTTCTCCAGCTCCTACGGGGGACTCCCCTAAGGACGAAGGGCTGAGGTACTTTTTTGGAAAGTGAGTCAGACGGCAGCCTACTAGAGACAGCCGAGGAAGCTGATCTTCAAACTAGCTCGGCCGGCCCGGCAGCCATAGATCCAACACGGGATGAGAATAATAGGGTTTCGAACCCACAATCCTTAGAGATCAAAACTCGTCCATTTACCTCCCACATAGAATATCTCCCGGATAACTCTGGCCCACCCGACGTCTGGGATCTGGCCTACGTGCAACAACTCCCCGACAATCAGACAATTTTGGGCTAGGTTCTCATCTGTCAAAGACAAGATATTAGATTACCTGGACTCTGACATAATCATAGCATTCCAGCGCGGATGCAAGGATACATGCGTTTTGAACACCCTCGCTCGGCGCTACGTTCAAACACTCCTGGAGTTGTCCGTCCTAGTATCCCGATTTTGCACCATTGAAGACGCCTGGCTGGCCGGAGAAAACACGGTTTTGATCTGTGCAGACTATCAAAAACACGACAAACCAGTACCTCAGCGTGAGCTTCGTAAATGGAACACCCCGGGTAAGCGACCGTGGAAGAATAAGAAGACCTCCGGTCACCCCGGGACAACCCTGGATGGCTTTCTGGATAAACCATGCCCAATCCACGCTATTCTGATCAACTCCTGCCCGACTCACGGCCTTCGTGATTGTTGGGTATTGAGGCAGGTGGCCAAAAGGGGACCTGCCCTCCTGGTGGGCAACCCCTGCCACATAGAACAAACCTCGGACGAGGCGAGGTCCTGATGATCTATGAGACCTTTGCATCCAACAACCAGCGCAAGCGGGCCCTGTGAGAAATCAATTCTGTCCGGCGGGTGCCGACTTGGGGTGCGTGGATAGACATGCCGATTACTTTCGATCATAATGATCAGTCAAGGTCGACCCCAAACAGGTGTCCCACCACGCTGGTCCTCAATGCAATTGTAGACGACTGCCGATTCTAGAAGGTCCTTATGGATGGAGGCAACAACTTGAACTTAATATATGCAGACACTCTAGATAAGATGCACATCGATAAATCATGCATAGAACAGAGTAGCACCACCTTTAAAGGTATAGTCCCTGGGCGAGAAGCACACTGCAGTGGAAAAATAACCCTGGACGTGGTCTTCGGAACACCGGATAATTATCGTTTCGAAGAGGTCACATTTCATATCGCTCCTTTCAAGAGTGGATATCACGACCTTCTTGGATGGGACGCTTTCTCTAAATTCCAAGTAGTACTGCACTACGGCTATATGAAGCTCAAAATGACGGGCCCAAAAGGGATCATTACCATCTCAAGTGACCCCGACAGCGCACTTAAGGCCGAGAATAAGACGGCGTCACTTGCCCTCGAAACTTTGTCCGAAGCTCTCGCGGCCGAGGAGCTAACCACGCTACGCGCCGAAGTCGACCAGATGACGTGATCCCTGACAAACGACCGAAGTCTACTTCATTCAAGCCGGCTGATGAAATAGTCAAATTTCAAGTACACCCTACGGACCCCAATAAAATGGCGTCCATGGGGGCGAACCTCAATCCGGAGATTGCAGAGGCCTTACGCACTTTCCTCAGGGAGAACTAGGACATATTCGCTTGGCACCCTTCCAACATGCCGGGGATACCCCGCAGGCTCGTAGAACACAACCTGAACATATTAAAGGGCTACAAGCCTGTCAAACAAATACTTCAGTGTTTTTTTGAGTCCAAGCGTCAAGCAATCGGCGAGGAACTGGCTAAAATGTTGGAGGTCGAGTTCATCCGAGATATAAAACACCATTAATGTTGGAGGTCGAGTTCATCGGCGAGGAACACAAGCATACATGTAGTGCTAAACAACGTATAAGCATGAATGGTGAGTGTACTTTCAATTTATACCATTTCAGATTGGCAAATAAAGAGACATGATTTAAATAACATTAATATAATATGGCATTGTTCATAGTTGAGACATAGCAGGATATGACATTGTGCTGGAGTTGGTAGTTTCACCACACCACTGGATTACAGATCAAGAACACAAGCATACACACAGTGCTAAAGAAGATAACTTGCTATGTTTAGTTTAATTTACATGGTATGAATAAGGAAATAGGTTGTAAAACTAAAGATTGAAATTGAGAAGGACAAACTTATGTTTATGTACTTCTTCGTTATAAACTTTGAACAAGCAATTTGATGCAGACGACAAAAATAAATAGCATTTGCACTCAGCTATCCAAATATACACAACAAAGTTTGAAGGCTTGAGGAGGACAAACTTACATTAGGAGTGAAGACCGGCTCTATAAAGCCCTTGTCCATATTGATGGATGGGGGGGGGGGGCAATTCAAGAAGTTTACCGCACACTCTTCTTCAAGACCATTGCCTTTATTCTACATTTTGTTAAGAGTAAATATAGATATGAAAATATAGGAACAAATGGCGATTATTTAACCTAAGATGCAGAGTACAAATGTAAATACAACATACAGGCAAAGGGCACTGACAAGAGCAATGCAGAGCTAAACTTCTTCAGTAACATTGGTTTTATTCAATATTTTCGCAAGAGTAAATGTAGATCTGATGTGTAGAAAATGGAGGGCAAGGGAAAATAAGCTGCAAACTGTACATGAAGAACTAGCTGACAATATAAGTACAGTGATGAAGGACAATAGATACTTACAAGAACAATGCAGAACTAAATTTCTTCATAAGCATTGGGTTTATTCTACATTAATGTAAGCATTAATATAGATCTGATAATTTGGAGTGAACAGTGGATAAGCAAGCTATAATGCACAATGATGTCACAGAATCCACCAGGTATGAATGTAAGTACAACGATAAGATAATAGGTACTCACAAGAGCAAAGCAGCGACCAGCATAGTTGCGATATCCTAGGTTTTGCAGCGCTGGTTCTATCGCCAATATACGTGGGGTGCTATCTGATTTCTCCGGTAGCACCACATTTTTCAAGGACTTTGCTTGTACTCCTTCAGGTTCTGCAATCACCCTCTTCCTTTTGGATGTCTGAAACACAAGAACATCATTTGAATGGAAAAACATGGTATGACGACAAATGGAATAGGTATTGATAATGGATGGGCATGGCATCTTCACATATATCATGAGTAAACTAAGCAGATGGCGGTGCAACGAAGCAAAAGAAATGCAAGACACCTTATGCAAGATATGTGCAACCAATAAAACCTTGCCAAATTAGAACAGGCACCTTATTGGGTGAACAGGATAGGCCATCTGCCTTTGACTCCTTGAGCTCAGAATAGTCATTAGGATCATATTCTGAATACGAATCTATAGGTCGGGAGCATGTGGGTTTCATTCCATTCACAATGGACCTCAATCCCTTGATACCAAGTTTGTTACCCATTGAACTGCTCCACAATATTTTTCTGATGTGCGCATTCTTATATTCATTGTGATTACGTACAATATCTGAAAAGCATGAAAACATAAATAGTAGTGAGATTATCTTTGTAATGCAGAGGATATTGTAATATAATAGGGGCTCCCTAAAAACCCTTGTGTGCTGTCACTATATTCTGATGAGAGAGCCCATGTGTGCTGTAATATGGTGAGTAGATTAATATAATCTGGCACAACTACACAAAAAATAGGCTCCCTGTTGGGAGCTCCAGATGTAAGGATAGTTGGCAGATGATAGGTTCATAATATACCGTATAGAAAGTTTATTGCCAAACCATGATAACGAGAGCGCACAACTACTAGGCAGATTGTAGTGTAGATAATAGGGGTACACCATAACCACCATAAATAAATCGGGAAAGCGAAACTGGCTGGAAAATACAGGGTTTTGCCGCTACTAATATGCAGCCTATCGATCACCTACAGGCCAGCTCTATTCATCTGAAGGCGCACAACTGTTACTATCAGTCTAGTCTATCAAAGACCACGCGTCTCCCACCATTTCCGGGATATTATGGCAGACCAACTCGAAGTGTGAAATCATGTAGCAGAACCGGCCCAATAGAGCTGTCGACTGCAGATGTCCCTGCTCCCCTTCCTGACAAGGAACATACTATACTTATTAAAGAAGAACAGAAGAGGAAGATGTTAAAGAATAGAAGGGGAAGCATACTATTGAGATTCCCCTTCTTTCTATACAATGTTGGTTGCCCGCCCATGATGAATCAGAGCACCCAAAGAAATGCCATTCCATGATGTCTCTCTATATGTGGCCACATGCATTTGGAAACTCAAGTGGGGGCATTAGCTAACCAATTAAATGTGTGTCTGTTAGCTAATGTCAGTATCATATCACATTCGTATTTGAAGAACCTTAGGACATATGATTGGTGTGTTATTTAGCTTTAAAGGGTGGACAACTGCTAGTAGGACACAAAGCACCTACGCAGATCATAGTGTAGATATAATGGGAAAACCCTAAGCATCAGGAGTAAAATCAGGAAAGTGGAACTTGCTAGAATATATGTGCTAGTATTGCCGGTACGGCTAGAAAGGCTTCGGATACCAGCTCTCTACAACTGAAGGCGCAGTACTGTTACTATCAGTCTAACTCTCAAAGGTGACACATACGATCGAATACGAAGAGTTTAAAGCGTCCATGACAATCGACATGAAGACCAACACGAAGAGTTGAAAGCGTCCATGACAAGCGACCGAATAGACCTGTACACTGCAAATGTCCCTGCTCCTCTTCACTACAAAGAACATACTGTACAACTATTATACTCCCTCTGTTCCTAAATACAAGTCTTTGTAGAGATTCCACTATGGATCACATATGGATGTATATAGATACATTTTAGAGTGTAGATTCACTCATTTTGCTCCGTATGTAGTCCATGGAGGAATCTCTACAAAGACTTATATTTAGGTACGGAGAGAGTACTTACAAAAGAAGAACAGAAGAGGAGCATGTTAAAGACGAGCAAGCAGATTTTGGATAATAAAATGTTGGTTGGCCACACATGATGAACCAGAGCGCATTAAGAACGCAACTCCCTGCTGTCCCTTGATATGTGGCGCATGTGCTTTTCGAAAGTAAAGTAGGAACATTAGCTGACCAATTAAACATTCTCTATTTTACTACATGTCAGCATCATATCAGATTCGTATTTGAGCAACTAAGTTTGGAATTATGAGTGGCATGTTGTTTAGCTTGATGGGTTGAGGAGCACTGCTTGCACGTACGTCTCGAAGCACCTACGATAATGGTATTGAATATATATGGGAATGTCTACATGCAAGTCGCCTGACTTTCCTCATTTGGGTCGGCCGACCATTTCAGGCGGTTGGATGAAGATCCTACGTCTCCTAACCTTTCTTCTTCCTCGCCTCTTATTCTTCCCCTAAAGACCACAGCACGGGCCTCCGGCCAAACCACCGGCCCCCGCCCTCCCCTGAACCGCCCACCACCTCCGGTCTTCCGCCGCCCCCGGCCATCCCTCTAGCTAACCCCACCCCCACCCGCGTCGAGTTTTGCCTCCGGCGAGGCCCCACCATAGCCCGACGACAGCCCCCCACAACCACGGTCCCCACCTGAAACTCTAAGATAGATAATGGGGCAGCCCTCCGGCGAGCCCCCTCCTTCCCTCCGGCGAACTCCCAAAAATGGACTGACCCCAATTTGAAATTCAGTCGACTATCATTTAAGCTAATGTGGAATATAAAAGGGGAAAACCATAAGCATTGCGAGGATAGTGGTGCGCGTGCCATGGCGGATCTGAAGGTGCAAACCGGACAAAGGCAACTTCACAACCAATGTTTGGTTTCAACTAACAAGATTCTAAGTGATGGACAAGAAATCACAGTAAAGCAGTGGTGATCTATTTTCTTGCTGAGATAAATAACTTGAGCAGATACGAAAGAGTACCGCCTCTAGTGTGGCGCCGTGTAAGCATCTACTGAGGTGTTGAGGGTGCTGCGGTAGCGATGGCTCTCGGTGGCGTGGAAGCAGATCTAGGAGGGCAGACGGTGGCGGCGAGGGAAATATCCCAGCGCGGTGGACGAGACGGTCATACGAGCGGCCTCGGCAAGGTGGACGACGGCGTGGATGAAGCGAGAGGATGCGATCCAAGGATCCTGGTCCGAAGCCGTGGATGAGAGAGGTCGATCTCTTGTAATGGACGACGACGTTGGGGTATCAGCTCCGGCATGGTGGAGGAGGACATCGGTGGATGGGGTGGCGGACGGAGGAGAGTGCGGTGGAGAGGGTGTTTTGGCGCCCACGGAGTACGAATGGGGAAATGGAGGGAGAGGGGAAGGAGGGAACCATGTCTTCAGGGCGCGCTTGTCTTAAATGCGAGGAAATTTACAAACTTAGCCCCCGTTTAAAATTTCCTACATCACAACAATATTAGTCGGTTGGGGATAGGATGGTAATCTCGCATACACCGAATATTTGCCGACGGAGATTTCGGCCGAGGAGAGTTTGTTTTGGTGCCCACCGTGTATGAATCGGGGAGGGAGGTGAGAGACGATTTCGGCCGAGGAGAAACTGTGTTTTTGCGCCCACCGTGTATGAATCTGGGGAGGTGAGAGGCGGAGGCGGTTATGTCACGTTTGAGTGAAATTACAAGGCTACCCCTATCGAAACCTATAGAAATTGAGCCGATAGGCTTTGCGTGTCAGGGATAGGCAGTAATTTCCATCTTGCAGATTTTGGTTTCGGGCGGTTACTGCGAGTTTCCCCGCTTCGTTCAATTTTTTGCAGAGAAAGAGTGCATGTTTACCGTGCCAACTCAATTCGAATCCAGTTTGTATTTTTTTTCTGGGTAGGATCCATTTTGTATTCGAATACAAATCTATATACATCATTTTTATATATAATTTCAAAAGCACAACACCCTTTATACATAAATATGGTTTACAAATGGCATGATCTCAGATTCATAAGGCTGGATCCATCTTAATTTGGATTTTCAAATATTTGAAACCACTTTATGTTGAAATCCAATGTATGCATTCCTCGCTAACTGTCTGCAATTAATGTGTGTTTCATGCGGTTTTTTTTACTTCTCAAACACGTATAATGTGTTTGACACACGCAACATATAGTGTAATCCTGTTTAGACATTAATTGCATATAAACCATGCATTGTCTCTAATTAAAGAATCTATGGATCACTAATATTGATAAACTATATAACATTACACATGTCCCCAAATTCAAATGAACATGCATGTTTGATAGACCAATTTTCGTTATGATATTATCGATGCCGTGATCTCTAGTTTAAATATTTGAATCCCCTTTAATCCATATATTCGTCTCATATAGCTATCACTCATGCTTGTATATCTCTCTAGACCTATACGCCTTCATCGTCTCTCGGGTATCTCTTGTGCTACTTGTATGTCAACAATGATCTTTTATCTTCGTAACACACTGACGGTACTCTCTCCCTCGACATTCACTCAATCTCTCTCTAAGTATATCTCGCTCCCTGCTATGTGTTAGACTATGATTCTCCCTGTGAAATCTCTTTCTCTCACACAAACACAAACTTCATCTCCCGAGGTCTCATTTCTCTCTACTATTGCCCTGTGTGCCACTCGCACACCCCCTCTCACATAGAGATGTCTTGCTCTCCTTAGGTATGAGAAGCTGCGACTCTCCCTCTTAAATATCTCTTTCTCACACATAAACACAAACTCTGTCTCGCAGGGTCTCATATCTCTCCACCATTCCCTTGTATGTCGCTCACACACACTCTCTCTCCCTAGAGATATCCCGCGTTCCCTAATATGTCTTTCTAGCTATCACTCTCCTTGTGAAATATCTTTCTCTCTCACAAACACAAAACTCCGTCTCTCGGGATCTCATTTCTCTCTGATATTTGTTTGCATGTGACTCACATGCACCCTCTCTCTATCTCTCTCACACCCACACATAACTCAGCCTTCTGATCCACTCGACTCTTATCTCTAACACACACACTAGCTAGCCGATCTCCCTCTAGCTAGCATCTTTATATTTCTATTTATCTGTTTCTCCATCAACCTTCTTTCTCGCCCTCACTCTTGCTTCCTATCACGCACACTATATATGTTTCTCTCTACATGCAGTCATGCACCCTCTTTTTATCTTTCTCTCACACACACATAACTTCACCCCTCTGAACCACTCGGCGGTCACCTCTAACACACAAACTAGCCGATGTCCCTCTAGCTAGCATCTCTATCTCTCTATCTATCTGCAGTTTCTCCGTCAACCTTTCTTTCTCGCACGCACTCTTGCTTCCTATCACGCACACTATATCTGTCTCTCTATACATGCATCTATAGGTTGATCTCTTTTGCACAATCGTTGTGTCTCGCTCTCTCTGCTCGCCATAGATGTATGCTCCAGCCCACGCCACTATCTCTTAAAGACAAAAACACATACTCAATTATCGGGCCTTCTCCCTCCACTCTCACATGCATGCATATTGTCATACCGATCCGTCTCTCCCATGCCGTTGATCTTATGACTTATGTCTTCTTTCTTTTATCTCGATCATGCGCACGCTCACACACACACACATCCCACGTATACATGTATACCTCTCGCACATGCACGTTCAAGGTCTCCTATGTCTCCATACATAGTTAATTACCCTCAGCCCTAACCCCACATCGAATCGTTCTCTTCTTGTGTGCACATGACTTCCACCTGGATGGGTCTCTTCTCTAAAACACACACTCACGCTTAACAATCTCCTTCTAGCTACCCCCTTCTCTCACTCTTCCCCTATATCCTTGAAACCAATAAGGCCATCCCTTCGTTTAATTACCGCCTACATGCACCATCGATATATAGTAGTCTTCCTCGGCGTCTCTCGAACAAACACGTTATCTCGATGTCGACTCCTCTCACGCGCACACGCCTTCTCTTCCCTCTTTACGGGCCTCTTCTCTCTCGCACCCCCCTCGTTGGTGGCCTCTGCCATACACATCACCTCTCTACGATGAAGCCACACACACTTAAATTACTTTCGCCATCGAAGACTCCGCTTCACACACACACACACACACACACACACACACACACACACACACACACACACATTAAGACTCCATCTCACACACACATGCTCTAGGTGGAGCATTTGTTCCTACCACCCTCGTCCAACCTTACCCGTATGATAAACAATCACCTTAATTTACTTACATAACATGGACAAATTCCACTGTATTTTAGTAGTTAGCAAAGTTCTCATAATTATATAACGCAAATCACGAGCAGGAAGTGACATTTTTTTACACAACCACGTTAACATGGCCACGTAAATCACAAGCTAAAGTGTAATACCATTATACTTATATCCTGATGCAAAAGGTGGAGTACATTTCCAAAGAGTAGAGTCGCACACACGCACTCTGTCTCTCAGAATCTCGCACACATACCAGTTACGTGACGCCCCCTAAGCAGACCCGTATGTTACAATTTGTGCACCCGCGGGTACACGTGATGGTGCTCATTTATTTAAGCCAGATGGCGAACCCAAACAGTAGCTGAATTCATTCCCCTCCCACCGCCTCTTCTCTGGTCGCCGTCGCCCGATAGCCATGGCCCGGCCGAAGGTAACGACATACGCCATGCTCCCACCGGAGTGGCGCTTTGATCTGGAGGCGGCGCGAAGCCCGGATCGCAGCCGCCTTGCCTCCGGAGTTCGGACTAGCCGGAGCCGGACGAGGAGGCGTTGGAGGCGGAGCAACACGCGGAGCCGCAGGAGGAGAACGACGACGTAGAGCCGGAACAGGAGGACGACGACGCGGGCGAAGCGGAGCCAGAAAAGGACGGTGAATTCCATTATACTCAGACTTAAAGGGCTTTGAGTTTCACGCCACATTTATTTCACAAAGATATAGAAAGGAAATTTTAGTGGTCATGCATGCATCTATTTGTGCTAGCACTCATATATAAGGGTTGACCGGTCGCTTCCCGCGGACGTGCGCGGGCGCCGGGCGGTGGAAGAGGAAGGAGAAGGGAAGCGGGCTGTGGAGTACGCCAGTTGTAGCATGAGCTCCAAGGAACATTCGTGCCAAACAATGCATAGTAGTACAGTATAGTCCAGCGGAGTATGAATTGGCCTTTAGGTTGCGTGTGGATGACATGGCTGCAACATGCAGGCTGTAGTTTGACAGCCTACCACTCTGCTTCGCACGGTTTGGTCACGCAAGATTTGCATGCAAGCATGTCACGCACGTACTTGTCGAAGGCGTGCTCGAAAGAGGGCGACCAGGTTCGCTAGTCCGCGTTGGTCCATGCGCCCGGAAAACAACTAATCCCAGTCGTTGTAAATGTCGTGCGTGCTTTAATTCCGGGCTAGTGGATGGACGCGAACGTGCCGTACAACGAACCGCCCGCCAGCTCCCTAATCTCTATCTCTACTCTTATAATAATAATAATAATCTATCTATCTATCTATCTACCTACTCTTATAAAAAACAGAGTTGGTGATGATGGTGTGCCTGCCATCCTGCAATATAGGCCGTCCGGTTTATATCTGAGGGATAGGAAGGAAACTATGGCAATTTTGCAAAAAGATACCCACACCCCTCTCCACAGTTGCAAATAAGGCCTTCCCTCGTTCATCCTTTTCTCTCACAAGATAAACTAATCATACAAATGCATCTAGATGTTACGTGCAACGCATGGGCATCTTGCTAGTAATAAATAATAATAAAATAAATCTTATACTCTTATAAAAAACAGAGTTGGTGATAATGGTGTGCCTGCCATCCTGCAATATAGGCCGTCCGATTTATATCTGACGGATAGGAAGGAAACTATGGCAATTTTGCAAAAACATACCCACACCCCTATCCACATTTGCAAATTAGGCCTTCCCTCGTTCATCCTTTTCTCTCACAAGATAAACTACTCATACAAATGCATCTTGATGTTACGTGCAACGCATGGGCATCTTGCTAGTAATAAATAATAAATAAATAAGAAAACCGAGTTGGTGATGATGGTGTGCCTGCCATCCTGCAATATAGACCATCCGATCTATATCTGACGGATAGAAAGCAAACTATGGCAATTTTGCAAAAAGATACCCGCACCCCTCTCCACATTTGCAGATAAGGCCTTCCCTCGTTCATCTTCGTCTCCCATATCTTATTGCCGTGTCATCTTATAACATTTTAGTACATGTCTCTTTGCACTCCAGGAGCAGGAGTAGTTCTTTCCTTCTTCTTTTTATTGATTGGGATAGTCATCTAGGCAACTTTATAATGCCACTCTTATAAACTATAAAAGACTTAACAATTTCAATTCCGTGTAGTACTAGCTAGGTAGCCATAATCCCATCAAACAAAACTACTCCTACTTTAACTAATGTACATGGCCCAGGTAACACTCTCAAATTGTTTGTTGTCGCCTCTGCCACTGCTGGTCTATACATTGCTTCCGTTCCCCCTCATAGAAATAAGCAATATAAAGTATTTTATTTTATTCCGTATCCCCTGCTTATGTCACCTTATTATACTACATGGACCATAACCATGCACGTCAGCATGTATCCAGGTTTGAGATGCCAAGTGTACTAGATGGACGGCGGCGTGTTCGACCCCCGTGATGCTACCTGGGTGCGGATGAACACACTTGAAGAGTACTCGATTTTCATCAGGGACAACTACCCCATAGTGCAAACGATGCCACCTTCCGTGCACGACGCCGACGGCCTGCCGTTCATGAAGAACGGGTGCGTTTTCATTGCGCACCGACGGATTCATATCTTGAACGCCCCTATCCGTGATCTATGCCGCTTCAGTTTGGATGAGTCTCCATCGTAGGGAGCCACACTTAAGAAGCTGCGATGATGCGGACTCCCGTTGCCCACCGTTATGGATCGTTCCATCTATGAAGAACACGTGGGACTGGAACTACGAGATGGACATGAACCCAGGGATGTACGAACCTGAGTAATGTAGCGCAGTAAGTGAAGTAGAAAGGCACAAATAGTATGAACATGCGTGGCATATAGGCATTTGTCTTTTACAACCACTAAATGTTGTACGTGCAATGCACGGTGATATTATGATGTACGTGCCTAAGTACTCTACTACTATATTAATTGGAGGCACATATTAGGTTTTATATTTGTTTACGTGTATGGACGGAGACCTTCCAACTAGACGCGTCTTTCTCTCCGGGTCGCACTTTGTATCGTTCATACTACTAGTACTATGTGTGGTCTCCGACCTAGAAGTGGAAGAAGTGGAGACGCTCTACCACGCTGTTCATGTCCCACTCCTTTCGCTGTTCATGTCCCACTCCTTTCGCTGACCTAGAAGTGGAAGAAGTTGAAGAAGTGTTTGGCACTCCTTCATCATAAGAGTTGAAACGCTAGCTTTCATCAAAAATAAAAAATAAATATAAATCAGCAGTGATACTATACCACGCGGTTTCCTTGCTCCTCGATATCGGAAAGAATACTTCCGTTCGCCGACATGTGGGACGTCGACCATCCTGGTCCACTTGCCATGCACGCAGAACTCCAAGGGAGAGTCACCCCGATCGTCGTGCCGCAGTAATAATGACTAATGAGCCGTCAAATCACAGGCCCAACCTTTCCCACTGTAAAGTTGCTCGGACGAAGGAACCATCATGACTTCGTTGAATTCCGCTTCTTGAAGAAAACTACTGTACCAGCAATACTGCTAGCTACAGTAGTACTGTACTCCAGCGGAGGCCTCCTTTGGTTGATAGGATAGGAATTTTATAGGAATATCAAAATCATAAGAAGTGACATGACATGCATCTCAATTCCAATAGAGAAAGAGATGCAATTTGATGCATAGGATAGGAATTTTTCCATTGAGTCTAGGCTAATGTACTGGTAATTTGCTCTAAAAACTAAAGTAGTAACTAGTACTGGTACATGCTCGAAATTAATTAAACAAACGTACGGGCGACACAGACACACACACTAACTACTAGTACTACTACTTCTCACATGCTGGCCAGACGCCGTCGTTCTCCTTCCCGGCTTTGTCGGCGACACCTCACCATGCTTGGATCTCCGCCGAGCTCTCCGCAGCAGCGAGTGCGTCCTCTTCTTTCTTGCGGCGGCGGGCATCTCTTTTCTTGAGTGCTTTCTACCTTTTCCGCTCCCTCTGTGCGGCTTTGGCCGCCTCTTGCTCTACCGCCCATTCGGCCTTGGCAGCTTCAAAGTTCGCCCACGTAGGTGTGAGGTCGCGAGCGGCGATGAACTCAGCACAGCGGGATGCCATCGCTTCCCTACCATTTTGTGCGCAGTCGTGGGCGGCGAGGAACTCGGCGCGGCGGGATGCCATCGCTTCGTTACCGGTTAGTGTGCGGCGCGGTGGCATGAACGACGCTTGGTGAGAGCTCTGGGGCAGAGTGGCCAGACAACCATATAGTGCATTGGTTTGTCAAGAGCTCAAGGATAGACGACAAAAGAAATTTGGATTCCCCTTCAATCCTGGTCATTTATTACCGAGTAAAATGCATTGGCGGTCATCGAACTTGTCTTGATAGCTCAATTTTATCATTGTACTTAAGAATACGGTCAATATGGTCATTATATACGAGATATGGTGATTATACGGTCCCTATCATCACACCCGTGTAGCTGTAGCTGGGATTTGATGTTTCTGCACCTCCGTCCTGGTTGATGCGTGTAACTACAAATAATATCACTAGAAACTATGTTTATTAGTAAGGTACATGTGCATTGCACGCATGACATTTGGCAACCAAATTATGAATAAATACCACACTATAGCATGTAAGCTTTGAGTCATATATGCATGATGTAGATGCTCGTTAATTCTTATAGTGGTAGTAAATTTCTACAAAATGCACATAATGGCCTAAATATGGTAAATGAACCTGGAGAAGTGCCAAATTTGAACACGGTGCTTTATAGGGTGTATGTTGATCGTAGAAAAAAAAGTGAACTGCCACATTAATTGAGTACTTTTGCAAACTACAAAAACAATATACCACCACTCCAGCGTCTGACCGCCCTGGCCTACCGAAACCCCTTCCATCACTAGCGCGCGCTTCCCGCCTGAAACGGTCAATGTCGCTCCAGAACGTCAATGCCGCATTCACGCCCGACGCGACCTCTCACTGGCGCCGGCATTGCAGCAGCGCGACAGCCGAGAGAGCGCCAGCCGCGCAGCATCCCGGTGCAAGCGACTGCTCCACGTTAACGACACCATGGCCATCCGTCCGTCCGCCGCCCACATTAAAGACACGCGGCTGTCGACGAACCTACTCCGACGCCAGCCGTCCATCCATCTGCCGCGGCTCATTACCATTCGCCCGCTATATTAACTTCAGCCCCAGCCCCCAGCCATAGCCAAAGACCCACAGTTATTCTCCTCCGGTCCCTTCCTTCTATCGGCACCACTCCAACCATGGCCTCCTCATACTCCAAAGCTCTCTTGGACGTACTGTCACAGGAGCAGATGAAGGACATCGCCGGCTCCGCTCCGGGCGTGCTCCAAAGCTCTCTTGGACGTACTGTCGCAGGAGCAGACGAAGGACATCGCCGGCTCCCCCCGGCCGCCCTCCACCGCCATGATCACGAAGCCGGCGCGCGTGCGCAGCAGGCAGCGAGGAAGAGTAGTACATGGTAGGTCACCGCCGCTCTGGTCCCAGGAAGGCCACCGCTCCTCCACTCAGTCGATGCCAAGCTTGGTGGGGTAAACATGGATGGCCGATTAGCCGCTTGACGGCGGCGTGGAGGCGGAAATCTTCAGAACCTTGTGCTCCGGAGGAGGAAGTTATCAAGGCAGAGCTGGACAAAGCTGAGGCGGATGAGGAGGAGGCAAAGGCAATAGCCGGAGCGTCAGTTCTTGGGGCTCATGGCCGGACATGGTGGTCGGGCGCTGGCGATCGTTTAGATTAGGTTTACAGTAGGTTTTAGTATGGTTTGTGCGAAATATGTAATGAATTTCATCCAGTTTATAGGAAAAGTTTTCGAAATGTAATGAATTTCATCCGGTTAATTTGAAATTTGCTTTGTTTGCACGAATTTTGTCTGGTTAGTTCATATAGTTGTCGAAATGTATGCGGGCAGCATTGGATGGCATCCTCTGGCATCTGTGTCCTCGGACAGATGCCGGTGTAAATTTGTGGGTCAGCGCTGGAGATGCCCTAACTATCATGCTATAATCGCTAACAGTGCTCCATTATTTCGCAGGGAACAGTTATCCCTCGATCGAAATCAGATCCGCCGTGTTTCGCACTCCTCCCACGTAAGAGTGGAGATGCTTGCTTACATAAAAATGGAGCAAGTGGATGGCACTGTAGCACGTCATATCACTCAAACCCACTAGGCCAAACTAGCCCGCCTAACGCGCGAGAAAGCCCCGCCTTCGTCATTTTGTTCTGGATTTCTATCGATCGATCACATGAAAATGTTACACTTTGCAAGTTCAAAAGGAAAAGGCGGCACACTTAAAGCACGCCTGTCGCGTTCGCGTTGCACCCCCGACAGTCCGGCTCGCACGCCGCTCACCAAAGGGGACACACATTGTCTTGCATTTTCACTGACATGTGGGACTGCAATTGAATAAACCGTCGATAGCCGAAATCTAATCGCTCGGCGGGCGTCGGCTGAGAAGAGAGAGACGGGGGAGTGAGAAGAGATCGCCTACCCGCCGCGCAAGGACTCCAAGAAATATGGTGATAACGTGAGATGGGCCATGCGGGAGTCCGGACCACTTCCAAGCCCGCTTCTGAGAGCCTTGGCCCACCAAAAAAAACCTCCCCCCTCTCGCGCGCGCTCCCCCCTCGGGCGCCAGCTGCCCGCATTCATAGCAAGTACAATACTGGGCTATAAGCCCGCTTATGTGGAGGAGAGAGGCATTGAAAAAGGGTATGGAGTGGGCTCTGCAAGAGCTCATCTCTACACGTGCTCATAGGTATAAAAAAACTAATTCAAAAAAAGGTATAAAAAAACAATTGTGTCTTGAAAAAAGAAGGTAAAAACATTTGAGAGGAAATAGATAGAGAGAAAGTGAGAAAAAGTTGTAGCCTTATAGCCAACCTTATTGTCAACACTATGGTACATGAGGAAGGAGGGAGTTGTGCACATGCCAAGTTCACTGGGCTGTCGTGTTTCACACTCCTCCGTCGTAACAGTGGAGACAATAGCTTTCATAAAAAATAAACAATGAATACTCCTTGCTCGTCCTCGATATCAGAAAGAATACTTTCAATCGCTGACATGTGGGATGACGACCATCCTGGTCCACTTGCCATGCACAAAATTATCCTGGTCCACTTGCCATGCACAAAATTATCCTGGTCCACCCCGGTCGTAGCGCAGGCCCAACCTTTCCCACTGTAAGTTGGTCAAACGAACGAACCATCATGACTTCATTGAATTCCGCTTCTTCAAGAAAACTTACTGTACCCGCAATACTGCTACCACACGCGAAGACTGGACGGCACTGTAGCACGTCATATCACTGAAACCCACTAGGCCAAACTAGCCCGCCTAGGATTTGTACGTCTCTATACTGCTATGATTTTGTGTTCTCAAAAAATATCCTTTGTCAATCTAACGATTAGGAGTAGAAAGAAATGGAGGCCTCCTTTGGTTCATAGGATAGGAATTTTATAGGAATAGGAAAATCATAGGAAGTGAGATGATATGCATCTCAATTCCTATAGAGAAAGAGATGTTATTTGGTGCATAGGATAGGAATTTTTTCATTGAGTATAGGCTAATTTTTTTCCTACAAAATATGAAGGATTGATTCCTATCCTACATAGGAATAGGAATCCATTCCTATAAACCAAAGGGCTTCAAAGGAATTTTTCCTTTGCAAATCCTATCCTATAGAGTTCCTACAAAATTCCTACAAACCAAAGGAGGCCGGAGGGTCTTTCTCTCTCTCTAGATCTCTCTCCATCCCACAACCCCTCTAGCACACCTACACACTCTCTGTAGCCACTCCGAAAGTACGATGCCACTACACATTCACGCTTCCAACAAAAAAATTTCACATTCACGCATGTTACAAGTACGTGCCAATTTTGCTGGCTATTAATGTGAATGTATCCGTGAACCAACTCTTTGAGTTTGATGTGAATTAATGTATAACTGTGGACTATTGTCTGATTGATCGCTAAGCCTACAATTTTAGGAGCTTGGGCTATTGGCCGATAGACGACGGATCAGACCTATAAGCGTACCACGAGCTCATCAGCCCCAACGTTTCTCTTCGGTGAGTATTTGCAAGTACTATAGCTCGCACAGTACCTAGCCTACTTACACCAAGAATCATCAAACAAGCCCTGCTGATATGATAAACAGTTCAAACTTACATCTAAGCTTGCCATATATTACATCAAAAGCTAGTGAGGATACATCTGTTTCCATAACTCAGAGAGGGTTCGCATGATTCACTATCAAACAAAAGTAGCAAGTACCGCCCACACAAGACAGTGCACTAGCCCTAAGATGGTTTGATAACACGCATCATTCTGCTAATTAAACACAATGCAAACTACCTTGAAGGATTAGCGCGACCAACTATTTCTTGTCATCGATCTCTCGGGAAATGACCACAGCACGGACAGCGGCATGGGAATTGATCTCTGGGGCGATGTCCACAAGACGGACCACGACATCGGAATCGATCTCTGGGGCGATGTCCATAGGATGGACAGCGGCATCGGAATCGATCTCCGGGGCGATGTCCACAGGACGGACAGCGGCATCGGAATCGATCTCCGGGGCGATGTCCACAGGACGGACCGCGACATCGGAATCATCAAGGTCGTCCACCGGCACCTGCACAACCCTAACATATTAGCAAGCACATTGCAAATAATCAAAAACCACAACTGTGGTAAGCCATTTTTTTACCTTGTGCAGCTCACCAGGGGATTCCATCCCTCCGGGGGCCATCTCCTCGATGGGGGCCATCGCCTTGCCAGGGAAATACTGCTTCTCAACGGCGACTATCTCCTCAAACTTGGCCTTGAGCCTCTCATAGGTGGGCATTAGAGTTTCTAGGGTAGGCACGGTGGGGCCCTTGCTGTTCTTCCAGCTTTCTTTAAGGAGTTCGTCCGCCAACGTCGTCAACTCTTTGGCCAGTGCTTGTTTCTTGGAGTTCTTCGTCTCCATGGGTTGGCCCGCCAACATGGCCAACTCGTTGGTCGGTGCTCACTTCCTGGAGATCTCTGTCTCGAGTGGGTTGTCCGCCGGCAACTCTTTGCCTAGTGCTCCAGGATCCATCAATAAACTGAGAAACAAAAAGCAATCGAAAGGAAACCACAATCGCAATGAAAACGGGAAAAGAATAGGCAGTGAGAATCGCTCGGTGCTTCGCAAAAAGAAGATTCTTGGAATGAAAATATAGTAGCATCACTGATTTGCCCACCTTTCCTTCATCGGTACAGAAGAAAAATGGCAGAAGTGAGTAGCCTGGAGTGAGGTTTTCTTCAAGAAAGGGGAGAAAGGGCTTCAACGAGCGTTCCAGTGAAATGATGGTTGCTTCGTCCAGTCCAACTTCGAGGCCACTTTACCACTATTGGTAAAGGTGTGGGTTTTGTGATATGACAGGTCATGATAGCCACACCGGGGTGACTGGTGAGTCTCGACTGTAGCACCTCGTTGTGATTTGGTGGATGCACGCGGGCCCGGATGCTTGATGTCCCGCATGTAATAGAGTGGCTAGTCATATAAGTAGTTTGGATGATAGACGAGGAGCTCCGTCCTGGTTTATTGGTCCTTGGTCCCTATGATAATATGTGCCAAAATTTGACTATAAATTTAACTAACCAAATGTTCATTCATGTCACAAAAAATTACATCATTGAAAACTATGTTCAAATACGAATCCAAGGATATAATTTTTGTTAACATGCACTAACATTTTGCCAGTTAAATCTTTGGTCAAAATTTAGCACAAATTACAAAGGGGCCCAATAAAGATTGTACTCTCACATTTTGTTTTGAGGATACTCCCACATAGAAAATATAAATAATAATGCATGTTGGTGCAGCCCACGTTTCCGATAATTTTAGCCGTGGGCTTGTTCACAATTTTTATGAGGCGGTGGTTGTTCACATAATGGAGGGTCTAGTACCAGACTTGAATGATACAAAGTGCGACCTGGCACACCGTAACACCACTTGGAATAAGCGGGTAGCTATCTCAAAAAACAATCAACAACTCAAAAACAAAACGGCGACCTGGCACGTACACAATTTTAAACGATTGTTTTGATGGAGTGAAAAAAGAAAACTACCCTAAAAGGATCGAGAAGAGGGGTCTAGAGGGGGGGTGATTAGACCCTCAACAAGCAAAAGTAGCAGTTTTTAAGTTCTTCAAGTTGAGGTGGAGTTTTAGCACAAGTTTAAGCATTCACAATACATTTCAAGCAAGCATGACAAGAGTATATGAGCAGCGGAAAGTAAAGCATGCAATTTGCAAGAAAGTAAAGAGATGGGATTGGAGTATGCAAATGCAATTGGAGACACGGAGATTTTTGGCGTGGTTTCGATAGGTGGTGCTATCGTACATCCACATTGATGGAGACTTCAACCCATGAAGGGTAACGGTTGCGTGAGTCCACAGAGGGCTCCAACCACGAAGGGTCCACGAAGAAGCAACCTTGTCTATCCCACCATGGTCATCGCCCATGAAGGACTTGCCTCACTCGGGTAGATCTTCACGAAGTAGGCGATATCCTTGCCCTTACAAAGTCCTTGGTGCAACTCCACAATCTTGACGGAGGCTCCCAAGTGACACCTAACCAATCTAGGAGACACCACTCTCCAAAAGGTAATAAACGGTGTGTTGATGATGAACTCCTTGCTCTTGTGCTTCAAATGATAGTCTCCCCAACACTCAACTCTCTCACACAGATTTGGCTATGGTGGAAAGATGATTTGAGTGGAAAGCAACTTGGGGAAGGCTAGAGATCAAGATTCTTGTGGTAGGATTGGAATATCTTGGTCTCAACACATGAGTAGGTGGTTCTCTCTCAGAAAATGAGTAGTGGAAGTGTAGGCATGTTCTGATGGCTCTCTCACAAATGGAGAGGAGGGTGGAGGGGTATATATAGCTTCCACACAAAATCTAACTGTTACACACATTTGAGCCAACTCGGTCAGACCGAATAGGTGAACTCGGTGAGACCGATTCAGTTCAAAATGTGAACATTAGGCTTTTCGGTGGGACCGATATGATCAACTCGGTGGGACCGATGTGCTAGGGTTAGGGTAAAACCTCATCTCAGTTTGACCGATTACACAAACTCGGTGAGGCCGATTTTAGTAATAAGCAAACAGAGAGTTGGTCAGGCAAACTCGGTGGGACCAATCGCTCGTCTCGGTGAGACCGAAATGTTACGAAAGGGAAACAGAGAGTTTGCAAGCCCATCTTGGTGAGACCGAGATCCCGTCGGTGAGACCGAACTGATTAGGGTTTCAGGCAGTGGCTATGTCAAAGGAACTTGGTGGCGCCGGATAGATCAAATCGGTGGGGCCGAGTTTGACTTTAGGTTTTGGACATATTTGGAATTGAGAAAGTGGTTGAGGGCTTTGGAGCATATCACTAAGCAGTTTGAGCAAGTAGACCATTAAGCAACACCTCATCCCCTTTTAATAGTATTAGCTTTTCCTATGGACTCAATGTGATCTTGGATCACTAAAAATAGAAATGAAGAGTCTTGAGCTTTTGCCAATCTTTGTCCTTAGCATCTTGAAGGGGTTCCACATCCTCTTGTCCATGCCACGCCATTGTTGAACTTTCTGAAATATACTAGATAAAGAAATTCGTCCAACAAGAGATATGTTGACATTAATTACCAAAATCACCCAGGGAGCACCTGTGCTTTCAATCTCCCCCTTTTTGGTAATTGATGACAACATACATCAAAGCTTTAGATAAGGATATGAAGGATAACAAGTAAAGCTTTAGAAGGACATGTAACTTGCATAAACTCCCCTTACATGTATGCAATCATGTGAAGATAGAATATAAGAACATGTGAGTGCATAAGCATGTCAGAGAAAGCAATGAGTTACATGTATCTTGGCTATATGCATCAGAGCAAATGATGTAGATACAGGGAATGTACCTTCATGTTCATGAGTCCTTCTTACAAACAATATGTACATCAGCAAGAGATCATCATGCGCATGAGAGTGATGCATATACTTACCTTGTGGTCTTGAGCTGGCTTTGGAAGAGATGACTCTGAGAAAACAGGGTTAGATAACACAGAAACACTACTTAAACAAAGCAAGTTCAGAAAACCACAAGAGTACCAAGACTGGGATGACATGTAGTGAGTGAGTACTTAGTACTCTATTTGGGTATAGACATGTCCCAAAAGATTAAAGATATGCAATGAATTCCAAAGATTTTCTTCCCTTAGATACAAACTCCCTCTCCCCCTGAATCTGATATTGGATAATGGGAGAAGGTAGGGTAAGAGAAAATCAGAGCAAGAAAAAAAATCAGAGCAAAACAAACATACATTAACATGTCTTTCCCCTCTTAAAGACATGTGACTACTATCCTCTATTGTTAATAAGCATCCCACTTGATAAGCTTTGATGTGCTCTCTCTCCCCCTTTGACATCAATTTCCAAGAAGGGTCTTCTGGAGCATGAGTCAAATAGGTTTGGTCCTTGAGTCACAGTACAAAGCAGCATGTAATTTAAGATGCGAGTAGAGGATAAGAATCATCGAGTGGAGCTGAAGAAGAAGAAATGACATTTGTAATGGCAAAAAGTTTTCTCAGTAGTAAAATCGGTAACACCGATTCATTTTCATCGGTGACACTGAGTTGGCAGTGTCATAGATGATGCAAATCGGTCAGACTGGGTTAGTCCTTATCGGTTGCACCGATGAACTATCTACAAGGTGCTTGTAGTTCGGTCTAGCTGATTGTCGTGAATTGGTGAGGCCAAGTTCAGTACTTAGGAAACAATTTGTCACCTCATCTCACTTGGCAAATAAGATCTCACAAAGATTTGCAAGGAATTAACTAAAGGATTTGCAATGAATTATACGCAGTGAATGCAGAAGATAACATACAAGAAAAAATGAAATCTAGATGAAGTTTTTTTGAAAGGGGAACAAGCAAGCAAGAAACATATGCAAGAACACAAAGAAACAATAGAGAACTTCATCTAGAAGGAGTCGGCGACAGTCACCTATGTTAGAGTATATTGACTGAGGAGTCAAGTGAGAACACTTGATCGTAGGTCATACTCATCGTTTAAGCTCAAAATGGGGTTACCATTTTTCGTTTAAGCATTTTGATGTATTCACATCTTGTTGAGCTGCTTTGACCCATGACTTGGTGTAAAGCTTCTCTAAGATGGAATAACATACCTTGGGTGGTGGTGTTGATGTAGTCGAACTTGTGTTGGATGCTCAAGGTTGATGTAGTTCATCAAGAGTTGGGAGCACCACTTGTAGTTTGAGTTCATCTACCTACATGGGTTAGCTTTGCAAGGAAGAGCACTTGTGTATCCAAAACGACCGTCATGAAATTTGATACCAAATGAAATTTGATATATTGAAATTGTCAAAGGATATGTTGAAAGGATTCATGCTTCCTTGTCTTCAACCACCATATTGTAGAGACTTGGTGATGTAGAGATCGCTCTAGATGTGAGTGATTTGCAATCTCATAGATTTGGGCTCATCCAAGTACCTACAAGGGTTAGATAACATGCAAGGGTACAGGTATAGATCCAAGACATATGATCATCATCGTAAGAGAAATATCAAGGATTAGTCAAAGGCTCAAGCCTTGCATGTATCCACATGGAGTTCCTACTCCAAGTTTGAGGCATCAATGATGTTCAATTCACCTCTCAAATGGCAAAATACTTTCTCATCAAGCGGTTTGGTGAATATATCCGCCAATTGCTTATCGGTACGAACATGCTTAAGATCGATGTCTCCTTTAGCAACATGATCTCGAATGAAATGATGACAAACTTCAATATGCTTAGTTCGAGAGTGTTGCACGGGATTGTCAGCAATCTTAATAGCACTTTCATTATCACAAAGCAATGGAACATGTTTCACATATATCCCATAATCTTTAAGAGTTTGGGTCATCCAAAGTAATTGAGCACAACATGAACCGGCGGCAATGTATTCCGCTTCGGCGGTGGATAAGGATACCGAGCTTTGTTTCTTGGAGGACCAAGACAAAAGAGATCTACCAAGAAATTGACAAGTACCCGAAGTGGACTTTCTATCAACCTTGTCACCGGCATAGTCCGAATCGGAGTAGCCAACAAGATCAAAAGAAGACCTCTTAGGATACCAAATGCCAAAATTTGGTGTATAAATTAAGTATCTCACTATCCTTTTCACAGCCTTAAGATGACATTCTTTAGGGGCCGCTTGATATCGTGCACACATGCACACACTTAGCATAATATCAGGACGGGAGGCACATAGATATAACAGTGAACCAATCATAGAGCAGTAAACCTTTTGGTCAACCGGTTTGCCATCCTTTGTCAAGTCAAGATGTCCACTAGTAGGCATGGGTGTTTTCATACCTTTGCTTTCTTGCATGTTGAACTTCTTGAATAAGTCCTTGGTATACTTTGTTTGGGAAACAATGGTACCCTCCTTAGTTTGCTTGATTTGCAAACCAAGAAAGAATTTGAGTTCACTCATCATAGACATCTCAAACTTCTTCGACATTAGCCTTCCAAACTTTTTACTAAAATGAGGGTTAGTTGAACCAAATATGATATCATCCACATAAATTTGGCACACAAATAATCCACCATTAACCCTTTTAGTAAAAAGTGTAGAGTCAATTTTTTCCAATCTCAAAGCCTTTTTCAATAAGAAACTTAGTCAAGCATTTATACCATGCTCTAGGAGCTTGTTTAAGACCATAAAGAGCTTTGTGAAGTTTGTAAACATAATTAGGTTTCTTGGGATTAACAAAGCCGGGAGGTTGTTTAACATAGACTTCCTCCTCAATTTCACCATTTAGAAAAGCACTTTTGATGTCCATTTGATACAATGTAATATCATGATGATTGGCATAAGCAAGTAAGATGCGAATGGACTCAAGTCTAGCAACGGGGGCATATGTCTCACCATAGTCCATACCTTCGACTTGTGTGTAGCCTTGGGCGACGAGACAGGCCTTGTTGTGTACAACTTGTCCATCTTCATCTTGCTTATTCCGAAACACCCATTTGGTTCCAATGACATTGTGCTTTTCATCGGGCTTTTCAACAAGTGTCCACACTTGATTCCTCTTGAAATTGTGTAGCTCTTCATGCAAAGCGTTTACCCAATCCGGATCATCAAGAGCTTCTTCAACCTTCATAGGTTCAATGTTAGAAATGAATGAATAATGTTCACAAAAGTTAGCTAAGCGAGTCTTAGAGCGAGTAATTCTCCCGGTTTGAATATCATCGAAGATTTGTTCAACGGGATGATCTCTTGAAACTCTTGCTCTAACTCGTGAGAGATTTTGTTTGGGTCGGGGTGGAACATCCTCTTCATCATCTTGTTCTTCCTCTTGTCCTTCATCATTGTTGTTGGCGTTGATGTTCTCTTGTGGAGGTGGAGAAGGAGGTTGATGAGGTTCATCTTGTTGTACATCCTCGTTTCCTTCAGCTTGACGTGTTCCACTTGTGGATGCATCCAAGTCAACTTGTGGTTCACCTTGGTGTGAAGTTGAGGCTTCCACTTGAACGGACGAGGTACTCTCCTTCACCTCCGTTGGGCGAATCTTCCCAATAGACAAGTCTTGAATCGCTTCTGAAGGGTCTTTATCACCTACATCAATTGGCAATTGCTCTACTTGCGAGCCGTTAGATTCATCAAACTTCACATCTACCGTCTCTTCAACCTTTTGGGTGAAATTGTTGTAGACACGGTAAGTGTGAGAGTTTGAGCCATAACCGAGTAGGAAACCTTCATGTGATTTAGAAGCAAATTTCGAACAACGATGCTTATCAAGAATGTATCACTTTGAGCCAAATACTCGAAAGTATCCAACTTGGGGTTTGTTACCGGTGAGAAGCTCGTATACCGTCTTGCCGAGTAGCTTGTGAAGATATAGTCGGTTTGTTGCATGACAAGCTGTCTCAACCGCTTCCGCCCAAAAGTGTTTTGGCGTCTTGTATTCATCAAGCATCATTCTTGCCATCTCAATGAGTGTCCGGTTCTTCCTCTCAACAACTCCATTTTGTTGAGGTGTGTACATAGCCGAGAACTCATGTGAAATCCCTTCTTCGTCAAGAAAGGTATCCACATTTGCGTTCTTGAACTCCATTCCGTTGTCGTTGTGAACCTTCTTGATCTTCACTTCAAATTGATTTTGGGCCTTCCTAGCGAAGTTCTTGAAGATCTTTTGGACCTGCAATTTATCATCAAGAAAGAACACCCACGTAAATCTGGAAAAATCATCAACAATGACCAAACCAAGCGAGTTACCACCGAGACTCTTGTAGGCATTGGGACCAAAAATATCCATATGAAGTAGCTCAAGCGGTCTTCTCGTGGTCATGATGTTTTTCACGGGATGACTTCCTCCAACTTGTTTTCCTACTTGACAATCACTGCAAAGTCTATCCTTGTCAAATATAACATCTTTAACACCAAGGATATGATCACCTTTAATAAGCTTATGAAGATTTCGCATTCCCACATGACCTAACCTTCTATGCCACAACCAACCTTTAGAAGATTTAGCAATAAAGCAAGTTCTAGGTTGAGCTCTTTTAGTGAAGTCAACAATGTAAAGATCACCTCTACGTATACCGGTAAAGACCATATTATGATTATCTCTTCGAAACACTTGGCAATCTACTTCAGTGAATAGAACATTGAGACCGAAATCGGCTAGTCTAGATACGGAAAGTAGATTGCAACCAAGCGATTCGACAAGCATAACATTTTGGATGGAGCTGTCATGTGAGATGGCCACCTTACCAAGGCTAACCACCTTACCCTTTGAGTTATCACCAAAAGTGACATACTTTCGAGGGCCATCGTTTTCAGCAAGCTCACGAAACATATCCTTGTCTCCGGTCATGTGATCGGTACATCCACTATCAAGAACCCATTCCTTTCCTCCAGCCATGTAGCCACGAAGGTTAGCCATAAGACCAAAGTGTCTCATAGACTCATCAAGATCAAAGTCACTATCATCATCCTCATCATAATATCCATGTTCAACATCATCATCATATGAATGATCATTACCTAGAGAAGGCAATTCATTAGATTTATGACCATGACAATGTTCATATTTATGAATTCTAATAACTTGAGAGATGATGTCACTAATGATTCCAACATCACCTTTGGCACTCATGAGGTCGCGAAGCTCAAATAGACAATCACCAAACTTAGGATCACTAGAATTCATCTTACTTAAAGCAATGGACTTTTGAAGAATCTCATCTAGATTTTTCAAGGAATAGTTTGGAAAGCGTTTCTTGAGATATCTCCATATAGTGTAAGCACATTCAAGAGTAGGTAAGCAAGCAATCAAGTTTCTAGGCAATCCTCTAATGATAAGATTAACAGTTCTAAGATTGAGGATCATGTCAAGAGACTCATCGGGGGTAGGATACAAAGGATCAATAGGAGCCGCACAAGGAGTAGTAATGTACTTGTTCAAGTGGTATTCATTGAAAATCTCAAGCATCTCATTTTCCAAGCATGATAGAACTCTCCATCAAGTAAAGGTACTCTACGTCTAATACTCCCAATCATAGACTCATCCATCTTCCTCCAATGGTGATTAAACCAGAGCAATGGAGACCAATGCTCTGATACCAATTGAAAGGATCGAGAAGAGGGGTCTAGAGGGGGGTGATTAGACCCTCAACAAGCAAAAGTAGTAGTTTTTAAGTTCTTCAAGTTGAGGTGGAGTTTTAGCACAAGTTTAAGCATTCACAATACATTTCAAGCAAGCATGACAAGAGTATATGTGCAGCGGAAAGTAAAGCATGCAATTTGCAAGAAAGTAAAGAGATGGGATTGGAGTATGCAAATGCAATTGGAGACACGGAGATTTTTGGCGTGGTTTCGATAGGTGGTGCTATCGTACATCCACATTGATGGAGACTTCAACCCACGAAGGGTAACGGTTGCGTGAGTCCACAGAGGGCTCCAACCACGAAGGGTCCACGAAGAAGCAACCTTGTCTATCCCACCATGGTCATCGCCCACGAAGGACTTGCCTCACTCGGGTAGATCTTCACGAAGTAGGCGATATCCTTGCCCTTACAAAGTCCTTGGTTCAACTCCACAATCTTGACGGAGGCTCCCAAGTGACACCTAACCAATCTAGGAGACACCACTCTCCAAAAGGTAATAAACGGTGTGTTGATGATGAACTCCTTGCTCTTGTGCTTCAAATGATAGTCTCCCCAACACTCAACTCTCTCACACAGATTTGGCTATGGTGGAAAGATGATTTGAGTGGAAAGCAACTTGGGGAAGGCTAGAGATCAAGATTCTTGTGGTAGGATTGGAATATCTTGGTCTCAACACATGAGTAGGTGGTTCTCTCTCAGAAAATGAGTAGTGGAAGTGTAGGCATGTTCTGATGGCTCTCTCACAAATGGAGAGGAGGGTGGAGGGGTATATATAGCTTCCACACAAAATCTAACTGTTACACACATTTGAGCCAACTCGGTCAGACCGAATAGGTGAACTCGGTGAGACCGATTCAGTTCAAAATGTGAACATTAGGCTTTTCGGTGGGACCGATATGATCAACTCGGTGGGACCGATGTGCTAGGGTTAGGGTAAAACCTCATCTCAGTTTGACCGATTACACAAACTCGGTGAGACCGATTTTAGTAATAAGCAAACAGAGAGTTGGTCAGGCAAACTCGGTGGGACCAATCGCTCGTCTCTGTGAGACTGAAATGTTACGAAAGGGAAACAGAGAGTTTGCAAGCCCATCTTGGTGAGACCGAGATCCCGTCGGTGAGACCGAACTGATTAGGGTTTCAGGCAGTGGCTATGTCAAAGGAACTTGGTGGCGCCGGATAGATCAAATCGGTGGGGCCGAGTTTGACTTTAGGTTTTGGACATATTTGGAATTGAGAAAGTGGTTGAGGGCTTTGGAGCATATCACTAAGCAGTTTGAGCAAGTAGACCATTAAGCAACACCTCATCCCCTTTTAATAGTATTGGCTTTTCCTATGGACTCAATGTGATCTTGGATCACTAAAAATAGAAATGAAGAGTCTTGAGATTTTGCCAATCTTTGTCCTTAGCATCTTGAAGGGGTTCCACATCCTCTTGTCCATGCCACGCCATTGTTGAACTTTCTGAAATATACTAGATAAAGAAATTAGTCCAACAAGAGATATGTTGACATTAATTACCAAAATCACCCAGGGAGCACCTGTGCTTTCAATCTCCCCCTTTTTGGTAATTGATGACAACATACATCAAAGCTTTAGATAAGGATATGAAGGATAACAAGTAAAGCTTTAGAAGGACATGTAACTTGCATAAACTCCCCTTACATGTATGCAATCATGTGAAGATAGAATATAAGAACATGTGAGTGCATAAGCATGTCAGAGAAAGCAATGAGTTACATGTATCTTGGCTATATGCATCAGAGCAAATGATGTAGATACAGGGAATGTACCTTCATGTTCATGAGTCCTTCTTACAAACAATCTGTACATCAGCAAGAGATCATCATGCACATGAGAGTGATGCATATACTTACCTTGTGGTCTTGAGCTGGCTTTGGAAGAGATGACTCTGAGAAAACAGGGTTAGATAACACAGAAACACTACTTAAACAAAGCAAGTTCAGAAAACCACAAGAGTACCAAGACTGGGATGACATGTAGTGAGTGAGTACTTAGTACTCTATTTGGGTATAGACATGTCCCAAAAGATTAAAGATATGCAATGAATTCCAAAGATTTTCTTCCCTTAGATACAAACTCCCTCTCCCCCTGAATCTGATATTGGATAATGGGAGAAGGTAGGGTAAGAGAAAATCAGAGCAAGAAAAAAAATCAGAGCAAAACAAACATACATTAACATGTCTTTCCCCTCTTAAAGACATGTGACTACTATCCTCTATTGTTAATAAGCATCCCACTTGATAAGCTTTGATGTGCTCTCTCTCCCCCTTTGACATCAATTTCCAAGAAGGGTCTTCTGGAGCATGAGTCAAATAGGTTTGGTCCTTGAGTCACAGTACAAAGCAGCATGTAATTTAAGATGCGAGTAGAGGATAAGAATCATCGAGTGGAGCTGAAGAAGAAGAAATGACATTTGTAATGGCAAAAAGTTTTCTCAGTAGTAAAATCGGTAACACCGATTCATTTTCATCGGTGACACTGAGTTGGCAGTGTCATAGATGATGCAAATCGGTCAGACTGGGTTAGTCCTTATCGGTTGCACCGATGAACTATCTACAAGGTGCTTGTAGTTCGGTCTAGCCGATTGTCGTGAATTGGTGAGGCCAAGTTCAGCACTTAGGAAACAATTTGTCACCTCAGCTCACTTGGCAAATAAGATCTCACAAAGATTTGCAAGGAATTAACTAAAGGATTTGCAATGAATTATACGCAGTGAATGCAGAAGATAACATACAAGAAAAAATGAAATCTAGATGAAGTTTTTTTGAAAGGGGAACAAGCAAGCAAGAAACATATGCAAGAACACAAAGAAACAATAGAGAACTTCATCTAGAAGGAGTCGGCGACAGTCACCTATGTTAGAGTATATTGACTGAGGAGTCAAGTGAGAACACTTGATCGTAGGTCATACTCATCGTTTAAGCTCAAAATGGGGTTACCATTTTTCGTTTAAGCATTTTGATGTATTCACATCTTGTTGAGCTGCTTTGACCCATGACTTGGTGTAAAGCTTCTCTAAGATGGAATAACATACCTTGGGTGGTGGTGTTGATGTAGTCGAACTTGTGTTGGATGCTCAAGGTTGATGTAGTTCATCAAGAGTTGGGAGCACCATTTGTAGTTTGATTTCATCTACCTACATGGGTTAGCTTTGCAAGGAAGAGCACTTGTGTATCCAAAACGACCGTCATGAAATTTGATACCAAATGAAATTTGATATATTGAAATTGTCAAAGGATATGTTGAAAGGATTCATGCTTCCTTGTCTTCAACCACCATATTGTAGAGACTTGGTGATGTAGAGATCGCTCTAGATGTGAGTGATTTGCAATCTCATAGATTTGGGCTCATCCAAGTACCTACAAGGGTTAGATAACATGCAAGGGTACAGGTATAGATCCAAGACATATGATCATCATCGTAAGAGAAATATCAAGGATTAGTCAAAGGCTCAAGCCTTGCATGTATCCACATGGAGTTCCTACTCCAAGTTTGAGGCATCAATGATGTTCAATTCACCTCTCAAATGGCAAAATACTTTCTCATCAAGCGGTTTGGTGAATATATCCGCCAATTGCTTATTGGTACGAACATGCTTAAGATCGATGTCTCCTTTAGCAACATGATCTCGAATGAAATGATGACAAACTTCAATATGCTTAGTTCGAGAGTGTTGCACGGGATTGTCAGCAATCTTAATAGCACTTTCATTATCACAAAGCAACTTGGTTCAACTCCACAATCTTGACGGAGGCTCCAAAGTGACACCTAACCAATCTAGGAGACACCACTCTCCAAAAGGTAATAAACGGTGTGTTGATGATGAACTCCTTGCTCTTGTGCTTCAAATGATAGTGTCCCCAACACTCAACTCTCTCTCACAGATTTGGCTATGGTGGAAAGATGATTTGAGTGGAAAGCAACTTGGGGAAGGCTAGAGATCAAGATTCTTGTGGTAGGATTGGAATATCTTGGTCTCAACACATCAGTAGGTGGTTCTCTCTCAGAAAATGAGTAGTGGAAGTGTAGGCACGTTCTGATGGCTCTCTCACAAATGGAGAGGAGGGTGGAGGGGTATATATAGCATCCACACAAAATCTAACCGTTACACACATTTGAGCCAACTCGGTCAGACCGAATAGGTGAACTCGGTGAGACCGATTGAGTTCAAAATGTGAACGTTAGGCTTTTCGGTGGGACCGATATGATCAACTCGGTGGGACCGATGTGCTAGGGTTAGGGTAAAACCTCATCTCAGTTTGACCGATTACACAAACTCAGTGAGACCGATTTTAGTAATAAGCAAACAGAGAGTTGGTCAGGCAAACTCGGTGGGACCAATCGCTCATCTCGGTGAGACCGAAACATTACGAAAGGGAAACAGAGAGTTTGCAAGCCCATCTCGATGAGACCGAGATCCCATCGGTGAGACCGAACTGATTAGGGTTTCAGGCAGTGGCTATGTCAAAGGAACTCGGTGGCGTCGGATAGATCAAATCGGTGGGGCCGAGTTTGACTTTAGGTTTTGGACATATTTGGAATTGAGAAAGTGGTTGAGGGCTTTGGAGCATATTACTAAGCACTTTGAGCAAGTAGACCATTAAGCAACACCTCATCCCCTTTTAATAGTATTGGCTTTTCCTATGGACTCAATGTGATCTTGGATCACTAAAAATAGAAATGAAGAGTCTTGAGCTTTTGCCAATCTTTGTCCTTAGCATCTTGAAGGGGTTCCACATCCTCTTGTCCATGCCATGCCATTGTTGAACTTTCTGAAATATACTAGATAAAGAAATTAGTCCAACAAGAGATATGTTGACATTAATTACCAAAATCACCCAGGGAGCACTTGTGCTTTCACAGGGAGCATTTGTCCCCACTATACGTATATATATAGGCAGGAGCCTCCGCGCTTGCTTGCTAGGGTTGCTCTATTCACACACTCTCATCCTCTCCAGATCTAAACAAGATAGCGGTGGTAACACTGTCTTTCTATCCTCACCGCTTGTTACAGATCTGGATGTATCCCCCTCCGCTGGTGAAGGGGAGGAGGGGCAGTGTTTAGGCCGTCGTCGACAGTGAGGGAGGAGACCCACTGCCGGCCGCACCGTTATCTCTGGCCGAGCGCCGGCGTGGGAGGTCCTCCGATCCCTTCGTTGCTGCTCTAGTGTGGGCGGACCCGGCCTCCCGCCGCCCACCTATCCACACCCCGACGACCTTCAGGTATATCTTCCTTCGAAACCGGCCTAGCTCTACTTCCCCAGCTCACTACTTCACTGCATGTGCATCATTTTCTACCTCTCAGCCCCCTTGTAGCTAGGCTCGATCGGATGGTCCAATGTCACCTAATTTTTTTTTCTATTGTTAGAGGTAAAGCTACTTCATGGAGTCGAATCTTGTACTTGGTTCAAACAAGAAATAAAGGGGGAAAATTTAGTATGTACATTGGACTTGGTACAAACAGGAAAGAAAGGGGGTGAAAGTAGTACAGACTGGTCATCCAACCGGTCTCTTGGTCGAAAAGGGAAATATAGGGGAAACGCTGTACACTTTGGTATGACCAGGACTAGATTTGCTATCCACACATAGGAATAGGTGGCTAGAGTGAACAAAAATAGGACCAACCCAGATATGTTTCTTGGATGTTTGTTTCTTGGGGCAACAAACTCTGAATCACCACTTTATGCCCCGGTTTAGGTACATGGTGCTGGACTGCTGGTGCACCCACTGTACCAGGCCCTTATAGCAAATATTTAGTTGTTCTTAATCTAATGCCCCTGGTAAAATGAAGCCATGCCACTATTATAAGCCATGCCAAGTTTAACCAACTATTTTTGCCAGTAATTGTTTGAGACTCTGACTGTTTCCTCTGTAGCTTTGTGCAAACAGGGATATCCATTTCACCTCGTTGCTATTGCAACCTTTTGGTGCACTGCACAAAACACTTCTTAAAAGAAGTGACTTTTGTGCTGTTTAACTGGAATGTCAGAATGGAACCGTTGGTTCATTTCGGTGGAACTACACAAAGGGAGATCTGTGTTCCAATCTTCATCCTCCATATTGGCACCATAACCTTCCTTTAGGTAAGAATGATATTTAATGCATGTGTTCACCTCTATTTTGCGACTGCCATGAGAAAATAATGCTATTGTTAACTAGTACAGTTGTACTCTCTCACTGACAAAACCAATTCTGAAATAGAAGGCCAATCATGTACTTGGTTTCACCAACTGGTGAGGATAAAGAGAAACAGAGCATGAAGAGGAAGACGAAGAAGAAGAAGAAGGAGGAAATGAAGAAGATCACACGATGGTACCATCCTATGTTATCCTGACATCTTGCTAGTGGTATTGTATTGCTGTGTTGCTACTAGTCTTACTTTACTTTGAAGACTAGCAAGATGCCCGTGCGTTGCACATAACATCAAGATGCAATTGTATGAGTAGTTTATCTTGTGAGAGAAAAGGATGAATGAGGGAAGGCCTTATTTGCAAATGTGGAGAGGGGTGTGGGTATCTTTTTGCAAAATTGCCATAGTTTCCTTCCTATCCGTCAGATATAAATCAAACGGCCTATATTGCAGGATGGCAGGCACACCATCATCACCAACTCTGTTTTTTATAAGAGTAGAGAAGTAGAGATAGATAGAGAAATGCAGCAGAGTAGTACTTGGCTTGATGACACATCATACTAATTAACTAGATTCTGGATGCATGTGTGACCCAGCTCTACACGATCAACAGTGCCAAGGTGAACTTGCTGAAGCCGAGGCCTCAATCGAGGCCATTCAAGGGCTCCGGCAACGTCTCCCTTACATGTGAGATGATCCTCCAGGAGCCCTTCCACTTCTGCTGTCTCTCCTGTAAGGTCACTTAATTAATTAGGAGTACTTAAGTAGCACTAATTTATTGCTGCCTAATTTTCCTGTCGGAGTTAAACAAATCTTTAGTAGCACCCTATGCTGAATCATGTACGTGTGTATGTGTGTCTGTGGAGGTAAATCATGTGGTGGAGCAGGGAGGGAATCTTGGTAGTGTCATGGCATAATAATGCTATTGTTTTGCATGTCAATTTATTGCCACTGGTTCAATGAGGCAATGTTTTGCGTATTCTCCATCATGAATTTGATGATACTGTTAAACTAATATGCTAATGTCTTTATATCCTTTCTCACTAAGCTAATGAAGGTTTCACCTTGTTCCTACTTGTGCAAATAGGGATCATGTTGTGCCAATCATACATTTTAGTGGAACTGCACAAGAGAATACAATGAACTGTATCCCAGCCAGTTCTTTAACTCTGCTGGAAGTTCTTGATAATCTTTTGATATAATCTCACCACTGGTAAACAAGAGTGATGTCAATCATACATTTGAAGTGCACAAAAATATATACTATTGAATGATTCCAGTGAGTGCTTTATCATCTCTTCTGGGACTACTTGAATAAGCTTTTTTTGCTCAGGTTGGTACTGGCCTAAGGCCTTCATCCATATTAGTTTGCTGTCATCTCTATTTGTATCGTGCTACTGTGTTGCTACTGTCATGAGAAACTCCTTTATCTTCGCACGTTAAAGTTTTGCAACCTATGATACATGGCAATGCTTTGAGTGTTGAGCTAATTGGCACTGATTAAATAAACTAATACCTCTCTTTAAGAAAGACTACTATGTTGCTAACTTTACCCATTAAGATAATGAGGTGCTTCTATTTGTTAGTGTATGTTTCATCAACTAGTCCCACTATTACAGTAATCTCACTCTCTCAATATATGTGCCAACAGGGATGCTTGATTTTGGTGGAACTGCACAAAAACTTTGGGTGCTTCATTGCCTCGACTGCTTCCTTCCATTCCTTTCAGTCGCTTATCTCGGCTTCCAGTCAAAGGAAATAGTATTTGATATGCTACCTCACACAGGTTGGTACCGGTCTTTATCCTGTTTATTGTGCTTGTCATATGTATTGGTAATTTGGTATTGTGCTACTGTTTGCCGATTTCATAAAGGAGTAACTTGGAGCCTGAACTCGCAAGAAAATCATTACATTGGGCGATTTCAGTAGAACTGCACAAAAAGATCAGATGGACAGATACTTATGCTGCTGCTATGTGCTCCAAAGTTCACTCAGACAAGCATCGGTGTTGACAAGAAGAAGTGCCAGAGTGAACGCCAACAATATTGCTTGGCGCATAGCCCGGAAAAAACGCAGTCCAGTCTTTGGTCCCAACTTGTGTCTTTTGGTTATCGGCACATATGGTAGCGAACTGTATGGCATGGAGTCTAAAGATTCTAGACAAGTTGGTTGACGCGTATATTCATCTGGCACTTAATCAGTCTGCACGCCAGGGATGCTCCATTTCAGTTGAACTGCACAAAAAATTTGGGTGGTTCATTTTATCGACCGCCGCCTTTCTTGTCTGCAATGTAGAATTTTGGTGAGCTACAGGACCAAGATGAGCCAGTAAACTAGTTGGATGAAAGTAGTGGCCAAGTTGCTCAAACCTCCCTCGGCATCAAGGCCACTATCTCGAGGATAAACCTACAAGCATAGTTCAGATTGTCTGTGCTGCCTCTTATGTACTCAAAAGTTTACTCGTACAATCATTAATTTTAGCAAGAAGTACCACCGAGTGAACACCATTTACCAGTCTGTACCCTAGGTAATTAAAGTTTGTCCATGGATGATATTGGCTGTGATCTCAATCATTTGGATGCAGAAACATGCTGAACATGTGTATATCTGAATCTTTTTGTGAATTATCTATGAATATTGTCTTGTGATCTATCAATCATTTGGATGCATAAACATGCTGAACTTGTGTATATATGAATCTTTTGAGTTGTTGATTGTGAATGTTGGCTATGAATATGAACGTGTCCTGTGAACCTGAGTTTGATACGAATGTTTACCTTTTCTGTTGTGCTTGTGTGTGAACTTGTTAGAATGTCTACTGCGGGATTGTGACGTGTGAGTGTCAATGGCACACCTTCTTCCCGAGAAGAATTGCACCTGCTTGTTAGGGTAGCAATGGTGCATCAGCTCTTTTTTATCTTTTTGCTTTGTCTCCCCCCTCCCCCGCTCAACCCCTGCCGTAATGTTTTTGGCCTCAAAACAAACATAGTACTGCGTTGTTTTTGGGCCTTGATGAAAAATCAAGTGCTGCTTTCTATAGGTTGGCCCACCCAGCAAATGGGCTGCTGGTCCACCATAGACTCGAAGGCTAAAAATACAAGTTGTATGGTGCAGAGGCAAGTAAAAAAAACGCCATCGAGAGCCATCCACTGAAAAAAAATCATGTCTGATGAGCTTGTTCAGTCGCGCCGCCGGCCCCTCTTTAATCCAGTTCGCTCCATTCCCCAATCGGCAGCACGGACAAAAGTTTATTTCCCCCTCGCGCTGCCAGGGGATTGAAGAAGCGCGACATCGAATCCAACACTGGCGATGGCTGCTTGTCCAAGTGATTTTCAGATAAGAAACTGCATGTTTCAGAGGCAGAGCATTTAAATCAACACGCACTTTTCAAACATGGATAACAGAATGTTGGAAATTTTATTCATGGTAAAAAATGGAACTAACAACAAGTTAACATCATGCTGATCAACATTCATGTATATCACATCTTCATATGATGCAAAGTCAAAAAGATATGCTATTTTCAAAATGGCAAGACAATGTTGAGTGTGTGAAAAACTGGGTAAACCAGGGACGAAATTTTGGCAAGTGTTAGATATTTTTCAACTGCACCAGTTGGAATCGAACCCGGGCAGTGCAGCTTTTGGGTGAGAGGGCTGCAGCCACCGGGCTAGTGCGGTATGTTCGAAAGAATGAAGGCGTCTTCCCCTGCTCCGGTTCTTTCCCATCCGTGTGCGCTCGCCGTGGTGCCGCCGTATGCCGTTGTCAACATGCCTAACAAACGAGAGGAATCCGGAGAGGACTATACGTCGAGAGGCTGACAGTGGGGACCCACCAGGTCCAAGCCGTACGCAAGCAAGTGCCTCATTGAAAAAAAAGCTTCCTCCTAATTGTATACTAACGTTGGGGCCCACGGGTTTGTCAACCTAGTCAATAAACGAAATAAATTTCCAACGATGACTGTCATCGGGGAGTATTTTTTCAGGGGTATCGGGGATTTTTTTGTTGCGGGAAAGGGGTATCGGATATCTAGCTGGTGTCATTTTCTTCAGAGGGCGAACAAGTATCAGCTAGGCCTAGGTTTTGTTTTTTAACATGCGTAGCCCACGACATACCAAGACAGTGGTTTCAACTTATTTTTTGAGGTCCATCATGTACGTACCGGCCTATGGGCCTCCCAGCGTAGGTTTTACTTTTTCTTAAACATTGACAACCCAATGTATTTTTTTAATAAAACGCAGATCTCTGTTCTATTTATCTATATATAAGAATAATAATGCAGTGTCCAATTTATGTTTTCCCTTCTAACCACATTATATATATTTATATTATTATTACTATTATCGTATATTTAATAGAGACTTATATATACATTATAAAAACCTCCCACGTCTTATTAACTTATAAAAGTAAATGTTTAACAGAAGTTGGCAAGGAAAATCCTGGTTGTTTTTGACTCACAGGCAAGAAAATCCTGGTGATTGCATACAAAAGTTTGCGAAGATTTTAAGGACCAATGTAATAATAACGCGCTCATTTTTCTTTTGAGCAATAACTCACTAATTTGTTAATTTTATATATAATAAAATGTGTAGCTCCGGTTTATTTTTTGATATTAATTGCTCCTTCTAACCTAACATTAAATATAGAACAAGCCCAACTAATTTGTGTATTTCAAGAAAGTGCAAATGGGCTGGGATTTCTTAGAAAATATTAAATGGGCCGCATTGACACGAAATTATTTGTTCACCCAGCCCAACAAATGGACTGTAAATTCTAGAAAACATGGGTTAAATATATGCCACATTTTTGCAGGCTGACATGTGGGCCAATAGGTCGAAGACTACGCAAGGTGTTGTCAACTTAGTCAACAAATGATTCGAACATCCACAACCATTGGATTTATATCCAACGGCCAGCATGCACCTTCAATCTCTCGTCTTCTTCCTCCAATGTCGCCGGGACCGCCTGCTCCGGCCTCCGGCGGCTAGCGGCTCTGCTTAGCACGCATCACTGCGAAGCGCTACCCCACCGCCGGCCGGGCTATCCCTCCACCCCTCCACATCTCCTATTATTCTCCTCCGACTGCAGCCCTACGCCGCACCAGAACCAGTTATATAACCCTTGTACTCCTCTCAATCTGCGACTCCATTGCCATGTCTTCCCATCTCAGGGTCGTTCCCATCCGGGGCCTCGCGGTCGTCCACCGCCTTGTTGCGCTCGACGCGGCGTGGTCAACAAACGAGAGGCATTGGAAGAGGACTGTACGTGGAGAGCCTGACAGCTGGGACCCACGAGGTCCATGGTCGCACGCAAGGAAAGTTCCTCCTTATTAAGCTAAAAAAATGTTTCCTCCCCCTGATAGCTGGGACCCACCGCCTGTATCTTCGCATGGAAGGAAGTGCCTCCTTGTTATGCGAAAAAACTATTCCTCCCGATGACAGCTGGGACCCGGCAGATTTGGTGGCTGACTTGTGGGCCTACTAAGCTGACGCATACACAGGGCTTTTGTCAACTTAATCAACAAATGATTCTAGCAGCTGGATCGTTGGATGTTAATCCAACAGCCGTGCTGCTTCTTCAACCTCTGTTCTTGCTCCTGTCTCCCGTGGGCGGCAGTGCTGCCACGCACCCGAACCAGTCAAGTTTCCCACTCCTCTCCATCTGCGACTCCACTGCCACATCTTCTCCATCTCCGGGTCATTCCAGTCTGGGGCCTCGCCGTCGTCCACCGGCCTTGGTGCGCTCGGCACGGTGTGGTCAACGTGGTCAACAAAAGAGAGTCATCGAAAGATGACTGTACGTGAGAGGCTGACAGTGGGGACGCACCACGCCCATGGACGCATGCATGCAACTGCATCCTTTTTACCCTGAAAAATAATGTTTTATCCCCCTGACAGCTGGGACCCACCAGCTACATCTTCGCATGCAAGGAAGTGCGTCCTTATTACGGGCAAAAAAATGATTCCTCCCCCTAACAGCTGGGACCCAGCAGCTATATCTTCACACGCAAGGAAGTGCGTCCTTATCCTTCCTGACAGCTGGGACCCACCCGGTCAAAGCGTACGTAGCGTTGTCTGTCTTGTCGCGAACGTGTACGTACATACTGGTCGATCGGTCGCTCTACAACGATGAAACATGGCCTAGTAAGTAGCGGCACATGTCATAGTAGAGCCCCCCACGTAGCAGTTCAGGCTGTCCCATCTAAACCATGTACATGTACATACAGCCACACGCCAAAAAATATGGCCACATACGTACATACGAGCGGGGTCTCGAAATGCATACTCGCGCAGACGGACGGCCAGGGCTCGTGTACATGGAGAGGCAACGGATGGCAGCAATGGCGTCCTGTTCATCGGCAGCTAACCGGCTGGGTCAGAACGGAGGAAACAGCGTCGTGTTCATCGGGAGCCAAGTGACTGGGTCGGAACGCGTCCTGTTCATCAGGAGCGAAGCCACTGGGTCGGAATGGGTCGTGCTCAACGGGAGCCAACTGGCTTGGACGGAACAGCCAGAACGGGGTCTGGCGTACCGCAAAAGGGAGGAAAACGGCCGTCTGTTCGACCGCGTACGGTCGAAACGGGGTCCTGTTCATCGGGAAGGGTCTGGCGTCCCGCACAACGAAGGAAACTGACTTGTGTTCAAGTGCCTACGGTCGAAACGGGGTGCTGTTGATCGGGAGGGGTGTGGCGTACTGCAAAACGGAGGAAACGGACTTGTGTTGGAGCGCCTACGGTCGAAACGGGGGTCCTGTTCATCGGGAGGGGTGTGGCGTACCGCAAAACGGGACTCCACGTGCTACTGTTCATCCACCGTCTACTGCCTCGCTCCAGCCTCCACGGGCTACTATTCATCCACCATCGACTTCCTCCTGCCTCCACCTGCTACTGTTCATCCACCGTTGACTTCCTCCAGCCTCCACCAGATACTGTTCATCCACAGGGTCCTGTTCATCCAGCCTCAACTGGCTACTGTTCAACCAGCCCTCCACGGGGTCCTATTCATGCAGCCTCCATCGGCTACTGTTCAACCAGCCCTCCACACGGGGTCCTATTCAACCAGCACTCCACGGGGTCGTGTTCAACCAGCCCTCCACGGGGTCCTGTTCAACCATCCCTCCACGGGGTCCCTCCATCGGATACTGTTCATCCACCCCCACCTCCTCGATCGAGGTCCTGTTCATCCAGCGGCAACGGCCTCTACTACCACGGGATCCTGTTCATCCAACCCCCACCGGGAACTGTTCGTCCAACCCCCACCGGGGACTGTTCATCAAGAGGCAGCTTCGATCGGCTTCAGTTAGCAGCAGTAGCGAAGGAATCACTCGGGTTCAGTTAACATCAAGGGATCGATCGGGGTTCAGTAACGTAGCTAGTGCAATCACTTGGGTTCAGTTAGAGCCCAACGCCTCGCTCGGGTTCAGTTAGAGCGCAACGCCTTGCGCACACACACGCGTGCATGTACGAGAGAAATGCGCAAACCTCCGTGCATCGCTCGGCCCCGACCACCCATCGTAACCGGGAACTCCCCGAAATTTTCCTCGCCCTCGCTTCTACCATGATTTTTTCCGTCATGGACGGCCCAAAGAATGTCATGCTGGTGCGTCTTCGGCCCGCCCAGGACGAAAAGCCCATTTTCTGTCATGATTTTTCGTCATAGAAGTAGGAGCCCACTACATCTATGATGATACCGGGTTTTGTCACAATTATCGTCATAGAAGTGTCATAAGCATGACAGAATTTTTTTTCGTTCGGCCCAAAATGTCACGGATGTGTCTTTTTTTGGTAGTGGATGCATATAGATAGTGTGGAAAAAAGAGGGCATGAAATAGTTGACATGTATATTGTTTAACTAAAAAGGATAGCATGACATAATTTCACATATATGATGTCTATCTGAGCTGGATAGCATAGCATGACATAATTCAAAGATATGATGACTAACTAAATAGGATGGCATGAGATAATTATATGATGTCTTTAGTAAACAGGTTCGCATGACATAATTCACATACATGTTATCTAAGTAATCAGGATCGCATGATTTAATTCACATATGTGATTTATATGCTAAGCAGAGGGCATTCACATATATGATGTCTGAACTAAGAACATGGTGTTGAATATTGTGTATATGATGTCTAAACTATGCAATGCAAGACACCATATGCATGATATGAGCAGTATAACCATGCCAAGTTAGAGCATACACCTCGGTGGGGGAATAGGACTGGTCATCTGTCTCTGAATCCATCTCTGACGAGCTATCGCGACCCAACAAGAGATCTGCTTCGACAGGTAGCACTGTCTGCTCTGAAGACCTTGTTTTCACTCCAGATTTTTCCATCACCCACTCAAATGGCTGATTCACAAGAAAAGTAGTTTAATGTACAAACATTGTCGACAAATGGAAATGTAATGAAGAAAAGGATGGGCAAGATATCATTCAAATATATTATGCCTGGTTAAACAGGATGGCATTGCATATTTCACATATATTATGGCTGGCTAAAAGAGATGAGACTGCATAATTCCCATATATGGTATAGAAACTAAACATGTCGCATTACAGAACATGTCTAAACTAAGCAGATGACATATATGATGTCGAAAGTAGGCACTGCAAGGCAACATATGCATGATATGACCAACATCATCATGCCAAGTTAGAGAAAACACCTTGGGGGGTAAATAGGAGTGGTCAGCTGCGTCTGAATCCACCTCAGAACAGATATCTTCCTCTGGATTACAATCTGGAGAGGGGGGGGGGAGGGTTTGCCATTGAACCCACCATGGAGCGATGTCTCCATGACATTGTATTGCCGCGCAAAACTCTTCTCTTTTTCTCTACATGTTCAGCATGACTGTGTACAATATCTGACACGCATACGAAAAAAATATAGTGAGATTATGTAAAGAGAGCATGCAGAAATTTAGAGTGATGGTAACAACCAGTGGATGGATCCAAAAATAATGATAGCAGGCTGATGATAGCTTTAATTTAATAAAAAGACAGATGATGATTTCTTTACTATTTGTTTCCCACCCAAGATGAACAACATAGTCATACCCTAGGTGAACCAGATAATAGACAGAGATACTATTCATTGCTGCCTCGATATGTGCCCCACAAGTAGTTTTAAAAATCAAGTTTGAACATTAATTTGGACCTGACTTGGAGTCTAAGAGGTGAACAGAACGATAAAGTAGTAGGTAATATTAAGCAATGCATAACATAAATAGAAACAAAAGAGTGCAACCTCTCTTGTGGATCCATGTACTCCTCAGGTTCATCTGCTGAGTCGATGATGGTGATGCAGTTGCAGTGGTTCCCGGCGGCAGGGAAGGATATCTGAGGAGGCGAAAGATGGTCAGGAGTCGTGATGTCTGGTTTGGTGGATGCTTCTGTCGATGGAGCAGCTCAGGTGAGGTGGACGATGTCACGGCAGGAGCAGGACAAACCACACAAAGTTTTCTTCGACACCATACCTGTAAGTGAAGTAATTCTGTAAGGGCTCCTTTGGCTTGCAGGATTCTAAAAACGTAGGGATAGGAAAAACACCGGAATAGGATAGGAATGCACGTGGGAAACAGAGCATTTGTAAACACAGGATTTTTGTCAACTTGGGTGTTTGGTTCACAGGAATTGGAAGAGCAGAGGAATGCAAAGAAACATGGCCAAATTAAAGTGAAACCATATGAAAGCGTGTACAGTTAGAATGTTATTCTGCCACTAATGCACTTGGTCTTCTTTTCATGCATAGGATTTTGAAAAGAAGGTCCAGGTGGATGTTTTGCTCTATTCCTTTCAACAAAATGCATGAATAATTGAATAGTAGAGTGCCATAGGAAAATTTCCTATTGCTATGTCTTTCCTTCACTTTTTCCTTTGAACCAAAATAGCCTTAATGGATCGACATGAATGTAGAGTAATAAGTGATGCGACAAGTATAAAACCTCTTTGCCGTAGCCGTGTCGACCTCAGCATCATTGGGTTGGTCGCTGAAGAAGTTGCGGCAGAAGTGGCTATCGGAGGTGTGGAGGAAGATCTGAGGAATCTATAGACGGCGTCTAGGGCACTGCTTTGTTGTGATGGATGGTTCCGTCGTTGGAGCAGCTCCGGTGAGCCGTAAGACATCGAGGCTGAAGCAGTACAAGACAAACATTGTTAATCTCAAGTGGGATTCTAATAGCATCTCCAATAGATGATGTAAAATACATTACCAAAAAGTGATAGATGTAAAATTTACATCACCAAAAAACACCTGACTACAACATATGAGGTAAAAACTGTTGACTCTGAACTTAACTGTCGAAACTGAAATTTACTGTGGAATATGAATGTTACTGTTGAAACTGAACGCACTGGTAGCAGGGAGGCACTTCACATGTAGTTTAGGCCGCTCGAGCACTAGTAGTAGAGAAATAGTGATCTAAATTAGCAGGCGATCAACGGGGAACACAGTAGCAGATAGTAGCCGGAGCAGCAACGCCTGGAGGAGCAGCGTGAACTAGAGCCAGAGCAGCAACTCATGTAGCTGCATCAGCCCGTGTACCAATATTAGCAGCACGAGTGAGAGCAAGAGCAAAGCAGCAGCACGAGCGAGGGGGAGAGCAGAGCAGCAGCGCGAGCGAGCGAGAGCCGGAGCACCAGCAGTAGCGCGAGTGAGCGAGAGTCGGAGCAGCAGCAGCAGCACGAGCGAGCGAGAGCCGGAGCAACAGCAGCAGATCTGGCTGGTATGGCCGCTGCCGCCGAAGGGGCCTCGCACTGGGGGAGAGCCACCGTGGAGATGTCGCCCGCGGTGCCGGCTTCGAGGTAGCCGCGCCATGGGGGTGCGGGATGGAGCACCGTCGGCGCCGGGAGGTCGAGTTAAGGAGAAGGTGCGATGCGATGAGTGTACAACCTCTTTGGTGGTGCTGAGTAGGCCTCGGCTTCGTCCGAGGAGTCGGTGAGGATGTTGCGGTTCTGGTGGAGCAGGTTAAGGCGACACTGTGGGGATGGATAAGCCGCGATAGACGAGGCGATGGTCGGAGCAGCTCCTTGGAGGTGGAGGACAGGGCGGCTGAACTGGCGGGACGACGAGATTGACGACGGATCCTCATCTGGGGAGGTGGATGAGGGACGTCGGGCTGTTGCGGTGGACGATGTCGTCGGGGAAGAGGCGCCGGCTGGGCAGCGGTGGGGTGGCAGACGGAGGAGGGTGGGGTTTCGCAGCTGGAGCAGAGAGGTTATGGCGGTCTGGGATTTCGAATGGGGATTTTGAATGGCGAAAAGGAGGTGATGGGAGGGGGGAACCATGACTTAGGGATGCGCTTGTCCAAAATGTAGGGTGTGTTACAAAAGTACCCCCACCGATTTGAACTAGCGGCCCTTTCGGCTCAGGGTTAGAAGGGGGATTTCACGTGTCGGGATTTGGCAGCTGGAGGGAGTTTTCGCGCGCGTTGTAATTTCGGGATAGCAAGGCGCGGGTTGTGAAGGCGCGAGTTTTGGGAGCACGATATCTGAATTTTCGGGATATAACAAAGCGCGGGTTGAATTTTAGGGACAAGCCTAACATGTAATATTGTACGTACCAAATCAATTCGCACTTCCCTCAACGAAAAAAACGAAAAAAAATAAAACTATTCGCACCACACAAAGAGAGAGTCTTGTCCCCTTTTACTATACAAATGCTATTCAAAGCTATGAATCCATGTTATATCCAATTAAATTTTTTCGCTGGCTGTATAATGCATGTAACTTACTCATACCAACATTTTAGTGCATTTCAAATGTCTATACTAGCGCTGCAATTCGAACTAAATTTGAATTCGTTTCTCTATTTGAATAAGAATCTACAATCATGATTGTTGCCAACTTAAACCCTCATTCGTGTATTATCTTAACAACACACCACATGATTACTATAGACATAGATATGAACTATGTGTACTATATGAACTCGAATTCAAAATTTTGAATACACTTGATATTGATTCCAAATAACAGTACATTTGATGTACTAACTAGATCTTCATAATCTAAACCATGTTCCATACGTACACCGTGTTTATCACACAAAGTATAGTGCCCCGCCCCCTACATTATGACAAGTATTTAGCCCTGAGCTACAAAAGCCACACATTATCACAAATTATAATCAATGTTCTATATATTATATGTAGTATAACATGTTCATAACCACACCATGCGTATCACCATTATATATATTCATTCATGCATGCGTCGGTTTAAAACACTATGATATCTTCTTCAAATATCCGAATCCACTTTTTTATAATGAATTATGATCTCTGTTCATCTTTTACACCCACACAATCCTCTTCTCTTTGTAGCTAGCGCTAACTTTCTATCGTGCATGCACACGCCCGCCCCCCTCTCACCCTCCCTCAGCGTCCCCTCCATCGCGCACATTTGTTATTTCTATTTAGGTCGTTCACCCATGGTGTGTGTAGGCCCCCGGCTCCTTCTTTCCAGACTACATCGGTCGATATACGTCTCTAGCCAAGTGTGCCTACCACAAACACACACTTCCCCACTTCTCTTCTCACCGTCCATGCCCCCCTATGTCAAATACGGTTCCACGCATGTGCACACTCCCACCCCTCTTTTCATCGATCTCATACTTGCACACTCGTCCCCCCTCGACATAGTAGGCCTCTCGCACCACCTCCTAGCCGCACCCCTCTCCTCCTGTCCGTCTCTCCGGACCTTGTTTGCTTCTAACACATGCATGCGTGTATACTTACCGATCTCCCTACATATAGCTAGGTCGACTATAATTCTTTTTCCCCACGCACCGATCGACGTACCTCACTAGTTATGTCTCTCCCTTTCTCTGACACACGACAATTGATCTCCCTATGTAGTTACGTCTGCTTACCACAACCATATCGTCCCCCCTCATCATCCTTGCATACCTCCCGACCCGTCTCTCACACGCACGTGCATAGACAGGTAGACATCCCCTATCTTATTGATATTGCATTCGTACCCTCCGTTTTTCTAGTAGACCTCTCCCACCATTTGTGAGAAGCAACTCCACCACCAACCCTCCGACACTCTACCTTTGTCTCTCTCCCAACCTTATTCCTCTGCTACACATATGCATGGATGCCGATCAATCTCCCTCAATACATAGCTCGGTCTCTCTCCTTCTCCACACATATACCAGTCGATCTACCTCTCTATAGTTAGGTCTCTTCCCCCTCCCCCCCCACACACCGATAGTCGAACATTGTAGGTAGGTATCCATGCCACAGAGACAAACTACACCTCTGCCCTCTCACATTCCAGTAGGCCAGCCGCCCTGTATCTTTGACGTGGGCAAACACAAATTCGATGGCACTCTTTATCGATCGCGCACCCACGCACTTCATCCCTGTTTTTGATTCTATCGATACCTCATGCCGATGATCCCTCCACTCTCTTCTCGTGGATCGCTCCCTCTATAGATGATATATCCATGACTCTGTTTCACACACATTGCATATGTTACATTTTTTTTGTTTGAGATATCATCGACACATTGCCTCTGTTTCGCACAAACCATCTCTCTCACATCCACCCACGTACGTACCTGCACGTAAAGAAGAGGTGCACGCACAATGCACGTACTCATGTCTTGTTCCTGGCCACACCCGCGCTGGTACACGGTGGATTTCATTTCTGTACGAAAAGGCAGCCCACGTGATAATTTGACGCGTGTAGCGGTTGTTTACTCGAAGGAGGGTCAGGTACCATGCGTAGATGGAACAAAGTTAGACTTGACGTGTTAGTATTAAATAAAGTTATATTCCTCAATGGCACGTACATAATATAAAATGATTGTTGTCAAGAAAAAAGAAATCCGCTCCACTATATCCAATGGAGCCTGCTTGCCGGGGTTTGTCTCTTGTCACACTATCTCACACAAGGCGGCGGTGGCCTCTCTCTCTCTCTCTCTCACCATTGGTCACTGATCCGGCCGCATCCCGTCCGCCAGCGGATAGGGAGGATGTGCATCATTTCTTCGTTCGACGGCGTTGAGGCAGCACGTCCTGATCTGCGGTACCTGTCGTTCTCTCTAACCAAGCTCCGGCGCGGTAGGGCCTTCGCCACTTGCTTGCTGCCGCAGTATGGGATGATCCCGGCCGCTGGCGCCCTCCTAGTTACATCCCGACGACCCTCAGGTACAGCTTCCTCTGGCCTTGCTCCACAGCCCATCTTCCCACGTTGTTGCATGTCGAAAATCCTGCATGTGGATCTTCTTTAGTTCTTTGCTTAAAACATTTCTCGGCTAGCGTACTTTCCATCTTGCAATCTTGTCCTCAAACCATTTTTGATAAACCACCGTGCTGCTTTCTTTCCCTTATGACATGGAATATGCTTCTTTTTTGTCGGCGTATGTGTCTTCAACTCCTATTATTAGGCAGTAATTGTTTCCTTTCTACCTCTTTTTGCAAACAGGGCTATCCATTTCACCTCGTTGCTATTGCGACCTTTTGGTGAACTGCACAAATCACTTTTTTCTTAAGAGTGTTTTGTGCAGTTCCGCCAAAATGTCACACGGGCAACGTTTTTACATTTTTGTGGGACTGCAGAAAGGGAGATTGGTTTTGCTATCCTCCTCATCCAACTCCGTGCCTAATCTTCTCCAACAAGTAGTTAGTCCTAAAGAGAGATCGCAGAGGTGATCGGCTTCTATTTGTGTGTGTTATGTTTCATCATCTAGTTCCACTATTATTGTAATCGCACTAACTGAATATCTTTGCAAACAGGGATGATCAGCTCGATTTTAGTGGAACTGCACAAAATGATCGGATTGTGATGTCCTCCATACACCTCTTTCTTGGCTACAGAGCTGCGCAAAACTAGCTGTCAACCAATGAACACTATGCCTAGGAAAAGGAGCCATGCCTACGAACAACATCGATCAATTATATATTTTCTTTGTTTGTACACCTTCTCACAACTTTGTCTTCAGTTGTGATGTGAATATTGGTGCTGATCTGCGAACCATTGAGATGTATTAGCAGCCATGGTAGTTTCATTTGTATTTGATGGAATGTTGTAACGAGACAATCTTGAGGCAAGAGGACACATGAATCCTAAGTTGAAACCTTTTTTTTTTGCGGGAACCAAAGTTGAAACCTTCATAGCATCACAATACAATTTCATTATGCTGGAAAATTATGCGTACATATAAACAAATCCTGAAAGATTGATAGCAATGCCAGAAACAATTCAACTTCGTTTCGCCGACATGTGGGACATCCTTCATCCGGCTCCACCTGCCATGCAGCAATATTGAGTGCACAACTGCAGGGGAGATTCTCCCCGGTTGTTGTGCCGCAGTAAGAATGACTAGTGAGCAGTCAAATCATAGAGCCCCACCTTCACCACAGTAAGTTGCTCAGACGAAGCAACCATCATTTCTCTCTTCGTTGAATCCTCTGGAACTCCAATATTCCCGGAGTAATAAGTTGCTCGGGCGAAGCAACCATCACTTCACCTTTCCCACAATAAGTACTACCTCCTTTTTTTATTCTAGAAACAACCACACATGAATATTGGACAATAGAAGCACAGCAACTCAATCAAAAATCGAAACCAACCAATGAACTACTACTAATGGTGAGCGTTAGCTAGTATCATGTACTCCGTCTGTCCATGTATATAGGGCTTAATGCGTTTTTCGAGACTAACTTTGGCCCTGTTTGGATCCATGGGTTTGAGTTAGTTTGAGCTAGTTGGGGCTCAAATAGCCCTAAAGTATCCAAACATGAGGGTTAAATTGGAGCAAGTTGCACCTAACCCACCAAAAAAAAACTACCCCACCCAAGAGATGCTAATTGGAGCTAGTTCTCATTGGGCCCATTGAAAAAATCACTTTTCTCTCTCTATCCCGCCAGCCAAGTGGTGCTAATTGGAGCTAGTTCTCATGGGGCCCAATGAAAAATCACTTTTCTCTCTCCATCAAGTGTATTTGTTGTCAATCTAACCCTGTCATCCAAACACCTCTTTGGCTAGAGTTAGTTCAGGGTTAGTCATGAGTTAGTCTAACCTCTAGCTAAGTTAGAGTATCCAAACAGGAGCAGTATAGGACATGCAAGTTACTCAAAGCTTGCCGTCAAATTCGTACGTGGAAGGATCTTCGAATGATATAATTTTCAAATTATATAAAATCTTATCAATAGTCAAAGGCAACCTTGAAGAATACATTAGGCCCTATATATACGTATGGATGAAGGGAGTAGTACTAATTGCAACGCATGCATGCGTGTGGAGTACTACAGTACTAAACAAGAATGTTTTACATGCATTGGTTAATTATATCTTAGTTATGGCACTTAACAATTTAATGCACAAAACAAGAATGGTTGACGGGATTAGCAGAAAGCAAAGCGCCTTTTTAGCGGGGATTTTCATCATTCTATGAAGGTGCAAAACCAAGTGTTACTACTACACCAAACAAGTTCAAAACGAGAAACTGGACCCACTCACGGCAAGACACGCCTGTCTCGTTTGGTCCGTCGGTCAAAGCGCTTCCTCTTCTTGGCATAACAATAGAGTACAGTAATTTTTTTAGAATGCTCTTGGCATGTCGCTAACATGTGGGAGTGAGTGATGAGTTAACTGACCTCAATAGACGGCAAAATCGCCAGCCCGCCGCACTTTGAGAGAGACGAGGAGCGAGAAGTGATATGGGCTGGGGCATTACTAGAGCTAGGTGTCGCACGGAGGCCAAGAAATATGGTGATAGCATGGGTTGGCCATGTATGATGTAACTACACTGGGCTGCCGTGTTTCGGACTCTTCCGGTCTACTGTGGAGAAGATTGGGTAGATTTTATATCGCTGAATAAAAATATTAAAGAGTCCAGACGCTCCACCGCGAGGTTTCTTGCTCCTTCTCGGTCGTCAGAAAGCGTTCTTCTAAGTTTTGCCGACACGTGGGACATCCAGCATCCAGGTCTACGTGTCATGCAAGAAAATGGAGTTAAGTATAGTAGGAGAGACTCACCAACGGTAATGAACATAGGTGGAGTACGTGCACGAATCACCCAAAAAAAGGAATACGAGCACGAAGAGAAGAGGTGCAGGCACCGACGCAGGTACTCTTTGCTTCTTTCCCTAATACTCACGCGCGGGTACACGGTGAGCTCATTTCTGTACAAAGAGGCAGCTCACCTGATAATTTGGCGAGTTTAGTAGTTGTTCATGGGAACCACGCGTGGACGAATCAAAGTTTGATCATGACGCGGAGGCGCGTTTTTTATAAATTAAATTATTCTATTCGATGGCACATACGCAACATTATTTTCTCAATGGAACATGAATCGTGCACGCACTGAATGACGGAGCACGGGATGGTAGCCATGGACATGGTCAGCCCTTTTTGGAGACTAATACACTACTTTTGATGTGTCCCGTCAACTCACAAATGAGGAGAAGCTTTGCTTACTACTAGTACGACTTCTCCCTTGCTCACGCGCGCGCGGTGGCTCGCAGGACGAGGAGTGCTGCAATGTGTCAGTGTCAATTGGAAGATGAGCCAGCAAGCTAGCAGTGGAGTTGCCAACATGCTCAAAGTGCACGCAACATTGAGTAGAAAGAAGCATGCCCAGGAAATTAATGCGTGCTTAGGGAGGCCTTTGCTCAAAGAGCAAGTGTATATAAGGTACAGTCGGCAGGCTATAAGGACGAGGAGCGAGAAGCGATACGGGCTGCTGGATATACTATAACTAGATGTCCCACGAAGGTAACATTCAAAGTTATTCTCACACTAAAGAATGGTATAGGAATGTGGAGAGATTTCGTTTTTTTTATATCGCTGAATAATATAAAATATTATGAGTGCAGACGCTCCACCGCGAGGTTCCTTGCTCCTTCTCGGTCATCTGGAATCTATGTTCTTCCACTCTTTTTTTTACATGAGCTTTGTTCATCCTTTTGCCAACACGCGAGACATCTAGCATCAAGGTGCACGTGTCATGCAAGAAATTGGAGATAAGCAGTGCGTAAGTGAGTCATGCACTTCGATGGCACGTACTGCGCAATATTTTTTCTCCTCGATGGCACATGAATAGGGCATGTACTCAATGACGGAGCACGGGATGGTAGCCATGGACATGGTCGGCCCTTTTTGGATAGAGTACTAAATAACTTTGATGTGTCCCGTCAACTCACAGAACGACGAGAAGCTTGCTTACTACGCCTTCTCCTTCGCCCACGCGTGCGCCATGGCTCGTAGCACGAGGAGAAACTTTTGCTTACAAGCGGTGGACGTGCAGCAGTTCATTTGGTGTCAGATTGCCAGAAGTACTACTGTAGTACCATCATTATTGTTCGACTTCCGAAAGAGGCTAAGAGCCAAGCACAAGGTCACCTACTAACCGTACAGTATACTACAGCCAAAGCTAGTCCACCTTTACAATCTATGTATATTGTGGGCATGTTATTTGACCCCTCATTTTGCCGCGCTACGACCAGTGTGAGTGTCTGCATGCAGTACACCATCCTCTAATTTGGTGGATGCCAAGCCGGCCCGAAAAGGAGCTATAACTTTTTTTCAAGTTGAAAAATATTACCTATGAGGAGTCATAATTAAGCTGGAGGCGTCTCTTTTTTTCTTTCAAATGGGCAATAAGCTGGAGAGCTGGAGAGTGTCTCTAATGGGCTGCCTCTAGTGTTAAGGCCCTCCAGTACGAAACACGGGCAGCCGACTGGGCCGATACAAAAGCCTATCCATCTTAAAGCCCATTTGTTTTTGTTTTTTGTGGGAAAAGCCCATATTTCTTGAAGAGGGGGCGATCCCAGAAAAACCCTCCTTCCTCCTCGCTTCCACTTATAGTTCAGCTCGCTGGATTCTCCCACTTCCATCGCCTCCCAATTCCCCCCGCTCCCCATCTTCCTCACTCGTACAGAAAACCCCCGCTCACCTTCTTCCTCACTCGTACAGAAAACGCCTGCTCCTCTTATTCCACTCCTACAGAAAACCCCAGCCATCCTTCTTCCCCACTCGCACTACCACTAGGCTCATCTCTGGCTACTCTGCTCAAACCCGTGAGCTCGGCGCGACGCCTGTAAGGAAAATGGAGTTGGCTAGCCCCAGCGCCAAGAAGATGAGGATCCCGCCAGCGGCGACGCCGGTTGTAGATCCCGCACCCGGCAGCGTGGGGAGAAGCGGCAGGCGCCCCACCGGATCTGAGGAACCAGTAGAATCTCGGGTGGACCGCATCAGCGATCTCCCAGACGCCATCCTTGGGGAGATCATCTCTCTTCTCCCCACCAAGGATTGCTGCCGCACCCAAGTCCTCTCAACTCGGTGGTGCCCTCTATGGCGCGCACGCCCCTAAATCTCGACTGTCGTCAGCTATCTATCGTTCATGATTTTGAACTCCTCAGAGCCATCATCTCCTCCCACCAGGGCTCCGTTCAATGCCTTTGCATCCTGACACACTACCTGCTGTCCATACCCTGCACGGTGGACGCTTGGCTGACATCCCTTGAATTCAAAAAACTCCAGCAATTTGAGTTCTACCATTACCATGAAAGTTTCATACCACGAACCGAACACCAAGAATTTGTGCCCACACCACCATTGTCCATCTCGTGGTTTTCCTCCTCTCTCCACACCGCCACCTTCGCCTGGTGCCATCTACCAGACGATCTGGTACAAATGCTTCGACTCCCACTGCTAAAAAAACTTTTGCTTGTGGTGGTTTATCTGTCGGAGGCCTCACTGCATAGCATCATCCACTCTAGTTGCAATGCCTTGGAGCGCTTGCTAATTGTTTTGGGAATAGAAATCCGTATCAGTTGTCTCCAAATAAAGTTGCCTCACCTTAAAAGCATTGGAATTTGTTTTGAAGGACAGTAGCTCATCATCGTAGATGCCCCTTCACTTCAAAGGTTGCTCCTTCATTATTGTTATATACCTTTGCAAATAATTGTCGTCTCTGCGCCCAAACTGGAGACCTTGGGTGTAATTCGTGATCCGTTTAATGATCACAAGTTGGTGTTTGGCTCCACACTTATTCAGGTACCGTATATTATCATCTACACATTGGTAATCATAAGTTGCATTTTTCATTTGTCTGCATAAGTTTTATATCATCTTGGAGTACACTTTGGGTACTAATATTATGTTATATGCTCAATGAAGAGTTCGTCCATGGATAGCCTATCAATGCTGCTGGATTCTATCAAGATCTTATATATCGAAATGTTTAGTTATGATTTGAACATAATTATTGGCTTGCTGTGATGCTTTCGATGTCTGGAGAATTTATATATAAAGGTGATGATTTCATGCACATTGAAAGCCCGTATATATTGTACTAGAATTAACCGTTCAGCTGTCGCTCTTTCGACATACTCTTTTTTCAGACCTTAACTATTTTCAATCTTCATGTCTACTTAGGCACTAACACATGGAGAAAAACATATAACCAATTGGTGGCGTAATAAGCACTGAGATTTTCTTAGTTCTCATGACATTCGTTTGAGGATAATAACGATGGAAGGATATGCATCCAACCAGGCAAACAGAAGCTTTGTCACATTCTTCCTGTTGAATGCGAGGTTACTATTGTCCATGAGGCTTAAGTTTTTCAACAACAAAAAAGAAGTTTCAGGTGGACAAATGGGCTTCTGAACGTGCTCGGCTTCTATTTACAAAAACTTGTGGTCATGCTCCAATAAATTTTTTGGCACAGGATGTTGATTTTATGGATCAGACCGATCCATTTGTTCGTGACTGCCAAAAACAGTGGTTGGGTTAGATGTTATTGCCATGTTCAATCTGGGTTTTGTCTAAATTTGATGAACAATTAATCCTTGGGCTTTTGTACCGTTTGTAAGCTTGAGTTACTTGTTGTTGCCCTCGTACTCCCCTCCGCCTGCCACTACACAGCCGCATCTTCCACGGCTCCTGTTCATTCCCGTCCGAGGCCTCGCTGTCGTTCTCCGCCTTGGTTCGCTCGCTGTGCTCGCCGCCGTCTGGCGTTGTCAACATGGTAAACAACCAAGAGGAATCAGGAGATGACAGTACGTGGAGAGGCTGACAGTAGGGACCCACCAGGGTAACGGCATTACGCAAGCAGGTGCCTCATTATTACAAGCCAAAAATAAAACTTCCTCCTAATTGTTTGACAACTAGGTGACACGCCATTGTCAATGTAGTCAATAAACGAGAAAATTACACAACGAGCGGCTAACACCAGGGACCCAGCAGCTCGCCTAGTTTTTTTTTTTGAGAAGAAGCAGCTTGCCCAGTTGTTTTTTAGTTTTAGAGACGGAGCTCAACTGCGCGCTGTGCGGAGGCTGTGGCCCGTCTAGCCCATGCTTACGCTTTTATTTAAGCACATGACGAGCCCAGTTGATATCTTTTTTCTTTCTGAAAATGGCTAGCCCAGTTCTATTTTTTTGGAGAATACCCAACTGAGGCCAACTTGCTTTTCTCAGCCCTGCTGGGCTGCAAATCTTTCAAGACGAGGAGGGATGTATTCAGCTTCCCCAGAAAATGGGCTATAAGTAGTAAGAAATGGGCTGTAAATTTTTAAACCAAAGCAACCGGCAATTACATTCAAATATCATTTTTTCTGGATTTCAAGATTTTAAATTTCATTTATTTTTTTTGCGGAGAATTTTTTTAATTTTATTTTGATATAATTTTTTAAAAACTATTTTTAACGTGACTCGAAATTTCGTGATTAAAAGAGTTCGGACCCCACCGAATATGCAAAATTTCGTTGAATTTTTTAGTAGTGCCCAGAATATGGTCTGTAATGCTAATAAAAAGAATATGGGCTTCAAAATATCCTTAAGAATTAGCAAATGGGTTGTAAATTATTGAAAATAATGGCAAATGGGCTGTATGCTGTTTTCCACAGATTTGGAGGCTGACTTCTGGGCCTACTAGGTTGACAATGACGCTGTCCTAAAATAAATTTTGACTCATACGCAAGGCTTTGTCAACTTAGTCAACACAGAGCAGTGACTGTTGGATGTCCATCCAACGGCCGTCGTGCTTCTTCAATCTCTGATCTTCCTACTCCAGCGGCCCAAGCCAGCGCCGGCGGGACTGCCTGCTCCCTCCTCCCGTGGCCGGCTGTTCTGCCGCCAGGCCATCCCTCTACCCACCCGAACATCCTGTTATTTTCTGACGATGTCAGCCTCACCCCGCAGCCGACCAGTCAGCCCTCATACTCCCCTTAGCGTGGGCATCCGTTGTTGTGGCTTCGCCGGCTCCGGGTCGTTCCCTTCCTGGGCCTCGCCCTCGTCCACCGCGTTTGTGCTCTCGGCGCGGCGTGGTCAACAAACAACAACCATCAGAAGAGGGATGTAAGTGGAGAGGCTGACAGTAGGGACCCACACAAGCAAGTGCCTCCTTATTACGCAAAAAAATGATTGCTCCTGCTGACAGCTGGGACCCACCGGTTGTATCTTCGCACGGAAGTTAGTGCCTCCTTGTTATGCGAAAAAACTATTCCTCTCGATGACAGCTGGGACCCGGCAGATTTGGTAGCTGACTTGTGGGCCTACCAAGCTGATGCGTACGCAGGGCTTTGTCAACTTAATCAACAAATGATTCTAGCAGCTAGACCGTTGGATGTTAATCCAACAGCCATGTTGCTTCTTCAACCTCTGTTCTTGCTCCTATCTCCCATGGGCGACAGTGCTGCCGCGCACCCAAACCAGTCAAGTTTCCCACTCCTCTCCATCTGCGACTCCACTGCCACGTCTTCCCCATCTCTGGGTGGTTCCAGTCTGGGGCCTCGCCGTCGTCCACCGGCCTTGGTGCACTCGGCACGGTGTGGTCAACAAACGAGAGTCATCGAAAGATGACTGTACGTGAAAGGCTGACAGTGGGGATGCACCACGCCCATGGACGCATCCATGCAACTGCATCCTTTTTACCCTAAAAAATAATATTTTCTCCCCCTGACAGCTGGGACCCACCAGCTACATCTTCGCACGCAACAAAGTGCGTCCTTATTACGGGAAAAAAATGAATTCCCCCTGACAGCTGGGACCCATCAGCTATATCTTCGCACGCAAGGAAGTGCCTCCTTATCCTCCCAGACAGGTGGGACCCACCGGATCAAACTATACGTAGGGTTGTCTCTTTGGTAGCAAACATGTATGTACATACTGGTGGATCGGTCTCTCTGCAAAGATGAACCGTGGCCGAGCAAGGAGCGGCATGTGTGACGTAGCAGTTGAGGCAGTCCTGTATAAATCATGTACACGTACGTACAACCACGCTGCAAGAAAGTAAATACGGCTATGTACGTACATACGGGCGGGGTCTCGAACGTGTACGCGCGCATACTTACGGCCAGGGCTCGTGTACATGGAGAGGCAATGGACGACAGCGACGTCTTCCTACTCATCGACAGCTAACCGGCTGGGTCAGAACGGAGGAAATAGCGTCGTGTTCACCGGGAGACAAGTGACTGGTCGGATCCATATGTTTAATGCTATGGTTAGATTTTATCTTAATTCTTCTTTCGTAGTTATGGATGCTTACGAGAGGGGTTAATCATAAGTGGGAGTCTTGTTCAAGTAAGAACAACACCCAAGCACCAGTCCACCCACATATCAAATTATCAAAGTAGCGAACGTGAATCAAACAAACATGATGAAAGTGACTAGATGAAATTCCCGTGTGTCCTCAAGAACACTTTGCTTATTATAAGAGACCGTTGCGGCCTGTCCTTTGCTACAAGAAGGATTGGGCTACCTTTCTGCACTTTTGTTACCGTTACTATTATTTTCTCTTTATAATTATCTTGCTATCAAACTACCTGTTACCGACAATTTTTCAGTGCCTGCAGAAATTACCTTGCTGAAAACTGCTTATCATTTAATTCCTTCTGCTCCTCGTTGGGTTCGACACTCTTACTTATCGAAAGGAATATGATTGATCCCCTATACTTGTGGGTCATCAAGACTCTTTTCTGGCGCCGTTGCCGGGGAGTGAAGCGCTTGTGGTGAGTGGAATTTCGTAAGGGAAAATTTATATTACGTGCTGAAATTTACTGTCACTTGTTACTATGGAAAACAATCCTTTGAGGGGTTTGTTCGGGCTATCTTCACCTCGACCGAAAGCACAAAGAGTTTCTCCTGAACCTACTGCACCTACTAAAAATATTTATTATGACATTCCTTTGGGTATGATAGAGAAACTGCTGGCTAATCCTTATGCAGGAGATGGAACACTACATCCTGATATGCACCTAATCTATGTGGATGAAGTTTGTGAATTATTTAAGCTTGCATGTTTACCTGGAGATGAAGTTAAGAATAAGGTATTCCCTTTATCTTTGACGGGAGAGGCATTGACATGGTATAGGCTATGTGATGATATTGGAGCTTGGGATTGGAATCGGTTGAAATTGGAATTTCATCCAAAAATTTATCCTATCCATCTAGTTCATCGTGATTGGAATTATATATATAATTTTTGGCCTCGTGAAGGAGAAAGTATCGCTCAAGCTTGGGGAGGCTTAATTATATGATGTATACATGCCCCAATCATGAGCTCCCAAAGGAAATTATCTTACATAATTTTTGTGCTCGGCTTTCTCATGATGATCAAACCATACTCCATTCTTCTTCTACTGGCTCCTTTATGAAGAAGACCATTGAATTCAGATGGGACCTTCTTGAAAGAATTAAACGCAACTCTGAAGATTGGGAACTCGAAAAAGGTAATGAGTCAGGTATAATACTTGAGTTTGATTGTGTTAAATCTTTTATGGATACCGAAGCTTTTCATAAGTTTAGCACTAAATATGGACTTGACTCTGTGATAGTATCCTATTTTTGTGAATCATTTTCTACTCATGTCGATCTCCCTAAGGAGAAATGGTTGGAATATCATCCCTCTGTTAAAGTAAAATTTTAGGAACCAGTTAAGGTTAAAGATGAAACTATTATTTACAATGTTGATCTAATTGTGGCTTCCACTTATATTGAAAAACCACCTTTCCTTGTTTGGATAAAGGAACATGCTAAAGTTTCAACCGTGGCTAACCAAAGGAATATTAGAACACCTAGACCTTCTGAACAAATTAAAGTAGAACCTAGTATTGCTATGGTTAAAGATCTCTTGGTTGATAATATTGATGGGCATGTTATTTATTTTTGTGATGAAGCTACTAGAATCGCCAAAACTGATTCTAAAGATAAGAATAAGCTCGTTGTTGTCATGTCTATTGTTTTAGTTAAAATGTTGATCTAGTTGTGCCTACCGCTTATATTGATACGTCGATTTTGCATCATGTTTTCCTACTGTGATTTATAGTGTTTTTAACCAATATAACACTCTGTGGAGTAATTCTAATTCCTTTTTTCTCAAAATATGCAAGGTTTACACAAAGAGGGAGATTACCGACAGCTGGAATTCTGGACCTGAAAAAGCTATGTCAGAGATACCTATTCTGCACATCTCCAAATGAGCTGAAATATTAGGGAGATTTATTTTGAAATATATAAAAAATATTGGAGATAATAAATACCAGAGGGGGCCAACCAGGTGCCCACTAGGCACCAGGGTGCGCCGACCACCACCCCGGTGCCCTGGTGAGTAGCGGGCCCCCTGGCCAGCCTCCGGAGCCCATCTTCTGGTATATAAGGTCATTTTCCCTAGAAAAAAACTAAGGAGAGGACTTTCGGAATGGAGCGCCGCCGTCTCGAGGCGGAACTTGGGCAGGAGCACTTTTGCTCTCCGGCGGAGCGATCCCGCCGGGGATGCTTCCCTCCGGGAGAGGGAAATCGAAGCCATCAACATCACCAACAACTCTCTCATCGTGGGACGGCTAATCTTCATCAACATCTTCAACAACACCATCTCATCTCAAAACCCTAGTTCATCTCTTGTGTTCAATCTTTGTATCAAATCCTCAGAATGGTGCCTGTGGGTAAGTAGTAATGTTGATTACATCTTGTAGTTGATGCTAGTTGGTTTATTTAGTGGAAGATCATATGTTCAGATCTATTATGCTATTTAATACCCCTCTGATGTTAAGCAAGAATATGTTTTGTGAGTAGTTACTTTTGTTCTTGAGGACATGGGAGAAGTCTTGTCATAAGTAATCATGTGAATTTGGTATTCATTCGATATTTTGATGATATGTATGTTCTTGATTCCCTTAGTGGTGTTATGTGAACGTCGACTACCTGACACTTCACCATCTTTGGGCCTAATGGAATGAATTGTGGAGTAGTTATTAGATGATGGGTTGCTAGAGTGACAGAAGCTTAAACCCTAGTTTATGCGTTATTCCGTAAGGGGCTGATTTGGATCTATAAGTTTAATGCTATGGTTAGATTTTATCTTAATTTTTCTTTCGTAGTTGTGGATCCTTGCGAGAGGGGTTAATCATAAGTGGGAGGCTTGTTCAAGTAAGAACAACACCCAAGCACCAGTCGACCCACATATCAAATTATCAAAGTAACGAACGCGAATCAAACAAACATGATGAAACTGACTCGATGAAATTCCCACGTGTCCTCAAGAATGCTTTGCTTATTATAAGAGACCGTTCCAACCTATCCTTTGCTACAAAAAGGATTGGGCTACATTGCTGCACTTTTGTTACCATTACTATTACTTGCCTATTATAAATTATCTTGCTATCAAACTAACCGTTTCCGACAATTTCAGTGCCTACAGAAATTACCTTGCTGAAAACTACTTATCATTTCCTTCTACTCCTCGTTGGGTTCGACACTCTTACTTATCGAAAGGACTACAATTGATCCCCCATACTTGTGGGTCATCAGGGGGCAAAGGGAGCACCATTGTGATTGTTACTCCTGGGTCAGCCGGCGCAGTACCTCAGACGGACAAAGCCGAAAGCTAGCATTCTTACAATACAAATCGGTCGGGCAGGATATAGGGTTAACGTGGAATGGGTCTTTTCAAACCCCGACCAGGGGCTTTTCCCCCGAGGTCACCTGTCTTTGGACCGATGTGCTCGACACAGCCACCCGAGGAAAGGAACTATTGGAAGAACTATTTTCCTCGGAAGATGTTTCTTACGTTAAATAGTAATATAACATAACTTTCCGCTAGCCTGCTGTCTTTCAAGCCATATAGCCAGATTGCCTTGTCACCTGAAGCACCTAGTCTAATGACTTCGGCCAGTAGTACGGGACACTCCTTGGCCCTTAGCCGAGGAGGTGGAAGCCGATGGTTGGCCGACAGAATTCGGACATGCGGTCTGAGAATTGACATAAAGTACTTCGATACATAAAGTCATACACAATTATCACACGCGGTCTAGTCCATCTATTAAGATGTCCTATGCATAATCCTTCTACGTAAATCAAGCAGCAAGCATTACACTCTCGTGCGCATAGCTAGTGGGGATTTCCTCCCCGTCTGGCCCCATGGGTCCTACCTCCGCTAGCTCCGTCGTCTTCAGACCTATATATTGGGTCTTCACCATGGCCCAGGCCTCCCTTGCACCTTCTTGATAGGTGGATACCTTCCAAGCCTGGATCTGGCATTGAGCTCTCCTTAGACGTTTAGCTAGGAAGGCCATGTCTTCAGGAACATGCGCAACCTCGGGCCATAAAGCCTGGTAAACATCCTTCATTGATTTCCATGCACTTTCCTGCACCCGGATAGATGAGTCGCCATGTCTTCAGGCATCGGACCCCGGGCGTCAGGGGTAAACCAGACAAAGAAGCTGCCAAAGGAATGACATCAGTCTGTTAATCACCTCGGCCAAACTACATGATGAGCAAATTCTTTGAAAATTGTGACTTACCAAAAATCATGTCATCAGTTCGCCGATTCTTCAATTCAGCGGCAGCCAGTCAAGCTTTGAAGTTGTCAATCTCATGGGCCTGCGGGGCGTTCTCAGCCCTGAGCGCATTAGCACCGTCCACCCTTTGAGTAACCACATGTTGGTTTGCTTGACGCTATGGCTCTGCATACAAAAGATCCTCGTGGGCCTGCTTAAGGTCTCTTTCAAGATGACCTAGGGCTTCTGCTGCTACAGGGGATTTTGGCATCAGGGCTATTTCATTTTTTCTATAGCACTAATAAACGCTAGTAAAAGCACTTACCGTGCACCTCCCTGGTGAATTTCTTCACCTGTTCCACCTCGGTCAGAGCAACATCTAGCTTCAGCTTCATTTGGGTCAGCGCCTCAGTCAGTTGATCAATCTTTAATTGAGCCTCCTATTAATGGCAGCAGGCACTAATTATTATTCAAGCCTTGATACGGTCCCAAGAGCCCATACCAAGCCTTAGGGGCTACTACCATAATAGCTAGTCTTATTTGTCTTCAAACAAATACGCGAAATCCTGAAGTAACAAGAACTCGGTAAATTCTTACCCGCAAACCCCATGACACGACGTCCAACGATTGATCAAAGGCACCTCGGGCTGCCCCGAGGTATGCATCTACCGTGCTAAGGGCATTGAACTCCTGATCCGAGAAGGCCGGATTCCTTAGAGAAGCTTTCCGCCAATGATAATTCGTGGCGCATTGGATCTCGGATGGAGTAACTGAGCTGGTTGCCGAGTCCTTGGGCTGAGGGGCCTTGGAGGCGATTCCCGCGGAGGTACGAGCTTCCGCCTCCTTGGGCAAAGCCACAGTTCTCTCGGCCCTCACGCGTGTTGCTACGAAGGAAGGCAAGGGTTGCGTGCAAATAGTGAGAGAAGTTAAAATCCAAAATATCTTTGCACTAGCAGCGATCAAAGAATTACCCGATAATCGGAGGGGCACTTTCACCCGCCCCTGTGATCTCGGCTTGAGCTTCTTGTGCCTCTTGCAGAGCCGTTTCTCTGCATAGGCGTTTGGAGCGCTGCCCCTTTAAAGGAGAAGTCAGGCGACCGAGGGCTGGAGGACGAGGGGCTCGCTTTCGATTAGAGGAAGGGAGAGTTACCGATGAAGCTGGCCTCGTCCTCGGTGCGTCAGGGGCAACGACTACCCTTGAGCCATCAAGGCTCTCCAAGAAAAACTTTCTCCCTTCGTAAATAAGGGCTTGATCTTCGTCCTCGTTGAAATGGGGGTCCTCTGCTCGACTGTGCGTCTCCGGCTCAGGTGCCGGACTACTTATGACCTCAAGCCAACGCCTCCACCTCTGTCGAAAAGCCAATACCCGACAGATCAGATATTAAAACAAACTTGAGGTAAACGAGGAGTTCAGGAAAAACATACTATATCGGCGGGTTTGTAATAGGACAAACCATCGCGAAACTGTCGCCGGGCAAAGTCCTCCGTCGCCCCTTGATAGATGCCGGCCAGCGCTGCCCCAAAGGCTGCCTGGTCATAGAAACTCTCCCGAATGGTTCGTGAAGAATCATCGATCCCATTGAACTCACACAGCAAGAGGGCATGCTGCTGAAGTGGTTGGACTCTTCGGTCTATCGCCGTGGCCATTACATCAATGATGGTTAGACCGGTGCGCGTTAGCTGTGTCACTTGAGCCGCCAACTTGGTCACCTCGGCACTCTCCTCTGAGGCTGGGCCCTTCGGCCTCCAGCTGTACTGCCTCTTCAGGGGCTCCATAGAATACAAGGGGAGTCCGGGCCAAACTAGCTCCAGGAGGGGGACCTCATCAATGTATCCTCCCGAGGTGTGCCTGGTAGGTATTCAGTCCCCTCGATTCGACAAACTTCGGCTGCCCCGATCGCATATAACTTCTCGGCTGGGGAACAGGGTATTATGCAGAAATACCTTTGCCACAACTCAAAGTTTGCCTCGCATCCGAGGTGCATCTCGCAAAGGTCAACGTACCCCGCAACATGTAAAATAGCGTTGGGGGTAAGGTGATGAAGCTGCAGCCCATAGAACTCTAGCAGACCCCGGAGGAAGGGATGAATGGGAAACCCTAAGCCACGCAGTAAGAAGGAGACAAAACATACCCTCTCACCCTCTTGAGGGGACGGGTGATTCTTTGCGTGCACTTGACCATTCATAGATGTCAATCCTACGTGGGTCACTGTCAGATTTGAATCTGGCAGATGACCTTGCTTGGCTAGTCACTCCAGATGAAGGCGCGAGACAGCGCAACTGCCCCAGTCACCTCTGACAGGGCCGTGACGTCGCCTTGAGGAGCCTGCGTCGCTATCCATGGGAAACTATTGAGGATGGGCTTGAGAGAAGGAGAACGCCTGCACGATTTGCTTAGAAAGAAGGGTTGGGCCTATGTGGAAAATCATCACGACTAGCCCAAGAATATAAAGGGGGAAGAGGTCGATGCCTCGATATTTCTCCATAAAGTGACTCGCTTCCCCGTAAAAGTGTGGTTACCAAAGCGAAGGGACTGGGGCCCCATTTGGCAAGACTGGGTCCAGTTGGTGGGAATATTGATGTCCAAAGACTACTTGGAGAGGAACTCGCCTATTGAGCCAAAGACTCCGGATCTGAAGTCCAATAATGTCGTCCTCGGCATCAAAGGCCCATTCAGGGGTACTGATGTTGTCCCAGATTAGGGGGTGCTAACCTAGTCGGCCCATGCTAATCGGTTGGGTCGATGGGCCTTCATTCGTACTCAAGATGGACTTCGGAGGCAGTATGCAGGAGGCGTGATCAAGACTACCTCCATCGAAGACTTGTCGTATACTCCAAGATTTCTCCTGCCCCCTTGTGCCTAAATACCGACCTTGTAACCCTAGATACCCTACCTGGCGTGTATATAAGCCATGGGGTTTAGCCCGTAGAGGGGACATCAACACAATATCATTCACCTAGACCTAGAGTTAGACCACATCTTACGATCCCGAGGTAGATCAACTCTGTACTCGATACATCTCCATTAATATAAACAAGAGCAGGACATTAGGTTTTACCTCCATCAAGAGGGCCCGAACCTGGGTAAAACATCGTCTCTCTATTCCTGTTACCATTTGTCTGAGATCCACAAATCGGGACCCCATACCCCGAGGTCTACCGGTTTTGACACCGATAGGGGGAGATTGAAATTATATTTGCTCCCTTCACTGGTACGCATCGGTGCTATACAAACGGTTTTTAACCCCTTTCCGCGACGGCATTTGGAACCGTCGCCAAATGAGTGTGGGCGATAGGGGGGTCCTTCCCACACGACCCAGAAACCGTCAGGGATAGGCCCTCCTGGGACACAGGCTGGGGCAAAATGAACTCGAGTGCGATCGAGCGAGGCATCAAAACCCAATCACTTCCGTTCATATGTACATCCCACACGGTGAATCCCGGAAAAACATTTCTGTTCGTATGTATATCACACACAGTCAATCCAAGGAATACATTTCCGTTCTTATGTACATCCCACACAGTTAATCCAGGGAAAACGTTTCCGTTCGTATGTACATCCCACACAGTCAATCTAGGGAAAACGTTTCCGTTCGAATGTACATCCCACACATTGAATCCAGGGAAAACGTTTCCGTTCGTATGTACATCCCACACAGTCAATCCAGGGAAAACGTTTCTGTTCGTATGTACATCCCACACAGGTTTATTTATAGGCTCGTGTGTGATAGGTGTAACTATCACACACGCTCTGCCCTGGTTAACCGTTTGCTTTTATCAACTACATCACACACGATTTGATGAAGAAAACTGTGTGGCATTGGGCTAACCATCACAAGCACTTTTATTGCTAGAACTGTTTGCAAAGTTCCATGACACATTTAGCAGGTTTATTAGTTTATAATTAATAATTCCAGTATTACGCAAATTCACATTTCATATCGAACAGATGTTTGCCAATTTCATATCAGGCACATAAATATATTTTAACATCACAGTATGATAGCTACCTGAAAACAGCACAGTACAACATATAGCTAGTTCAACTTCATAAGAACAATATTAGAACAATATATTCATTTCCCTAATCGAGATCATCCATGCTTGTCTTATCCACCTCTGCTTTTAGTTCAGTAAGAACCTGTTTTGCACTGGCCAACTAGGAAAGTGCCTCCTCCTTCGCCAACACCATCTTAGCAAAGTCTGATTTAAAAAATCTGAGCTCATTCTCCACCTTCCTCTTTTTATCCCGCATCTTCAAATATTCTTCAGCGTTGACAACACTTTCTCTAAGCCTACCTCTGTTCTCTTCCTCATACATGCTCCAGAGCTTTGCTAGGCACATCTTCAAAGACTGTGGCCACTTTTGATCAACCCACTCCAAGTAAGAACACTTCCGTTCATCCTATAATATTTAAAACTAGATCAGTACCAATTGTAGGGGAAAATGGGTTTATAGCAACATAGAAAATCACCAATGCTTATTTTGAAAAACTGAAGAAACATGTTAATTATGACATATCTTCTCAAAAAGATCAATGTGCAAATGAATTAATTGCTACTGAGACAACAACCAAATTCTGAAACATCAGAAGCTATAATTGACTACAACAACGCTACAAGTTCTTACTCATGTACAATAAATAACAAATTGAACATTTTATGAGGAAGGTAAATATAACTGCAACAGCATAGCGATAGTGTTTGGATGACAGCAAATTGATACTAACAGGTGTGTACATGCACAAATTTAGTAACATAGAACTAATAGCACTAAGGCCGTCCACTATGTATGCCAAAACTGGTGTAAAGACAACTGTTGCTACATCTCGCACCGGTGCCCTGCACTGGCGAGCCGATGCAGCGGAAAAAAATCAGGGACCCGGACTCCGGAGCACCTAGTTGCTCCGATGCCCAGTTCCTTCGTGCCATAAAGATTTAGTATTTTACTGCTCGGCTGCTCGGATGTGTGGACCAAAGTTGGCTGCACAAACTGCTGAAGTGGTGCCAAATAATTTTCTAATGGTACCGCTGATGAGATGGCAACAATTTTAGATACTAGGTATAAACTGTGACACTATCTTAGGATGCGTTTGGTTGAAGGTGTGGTATGAATGGGTTGGGACCGTGACAGTGTCTGAATCACGTCTAACAAATGATTTGTAACAACGAAAGAGGGTCTAACCTTCTCTGCACATGCCAGAAACTTTCTCCCACTGTCCACAGATTCAAATGCAACTAGCTTCACGCATGGAGATTGATGGTGACAACGAGCAAATAGATCTTCAGCCACCCCGCTCCATTCGTTGCCACTGATGGTCCTAGGGAGCTACAAGAGGAAGAAATGACTCAAATCGACCGCCGGGTAAAAATCCTTCATTCCAAGTCATAGCCCGAGAGAGAGAAGAGAGGCATACCCAGGTGGTGAAGGAGTCGTCGTCGGAGGAGGAACCGCTGGAGAGGTGTTTGAAGAAGACCATGGCGACCCCGGCGGTAGGATGCGAGACGGCGCGAGCGAGGAAGCAAGCGAGGAAGCGGCTATAGCTTAGGAAGGAAGGAAGGAAGGAAGGAGGAAACATGGGAAATGTGACTTGTGGTCAGGGAGAAAAGGGGGTGGGGAAGGGGGAGGGCGGCGGGGGTAGATATTTTGGCGGTAGGCCAAAATTTTGGAAATGTGGAGGGAAACTGTGCGCGCAGTGCTGCCGGACACCATTCACTCTGAACGATTATGTGCATCGCAAACGATTCTTCTGCTTTACGCGGATGGGATGAGTTTGGTAATTCAAATTTTGGTATAAATTCCCCCAGGTACGTCATTGCATAATTTAACATCGCTTGCTAATTTGGGCACACAAAAGATCGTACAGCAGACAAACCACACTTACTGAATCGAGCAATTTTAGTAATTAAACAGAGCCAGTTGACCTAAACATTGCTCTAACAAAAGACCAGCATTAAAAACAAAGCCCAAGTACACATAATTTTAACAAATCCACTGCCGCGCCGGCCTATGCATCGCCGGTGTGAGATGAGACGTCGATGACTTGTCCTGGCGACATGCCGCCGTTGGTGGACTCCGCGTCCCCCCTGCTGAAGTCGACCGCATCCTCGTCCTCGGCGCCGCCCTCAAGGTTGTAGTACTCGTAGTAGTGGCTTCGCCAGAGCTCGCATTGGTACTCCACCGCTGATTCCTCGACAGACAGAATCTTCTCTACCTCGACCTCGGCCACGCGCAACTCCTCCTCCCGGCGCTCCTCGATCTCCGCCGCCTCCTGCATCTCCAGCTCCCACTCAGCAACCTCAAGAGGAAGCAGGTGCTCCATGGCCACCGCCGCCTTTTCGGACGTGGGTTGCATGCTGGATTCCGAGGTGGCCTGGAATATCTTGGCGTGGATGGTCTCGACCCGGGCCAGGGCGACATCGGTGGCACGGACGGCAGCTCGAGCGCTCTCGGCGTTTGCAGCCGCCGTCGCAGCAGCAGCTGCAGCCATCTCGGCTGCTGTAGCTGCCCTGTCGGCTGCCGCAGACGCCCTCTCAACGAAAGCGGCCGCGCTCAATGCGAATGCAGCGGCACTCTCGGCGTAGGCGGCCACGCTCTCGGCGCAGGTGGCGGCGCTCGGGGGGGACGCGGCCATCGTACGGGCCTTCATGAAGCGTTTCCACGGCGTCATCTTTCCAAGAAGGGGGTGCGGGAATGCGGATCGGGATTCGTGGATTCGTGGGTTGCCGGCACTGGAGCAGACGAGCCGGCGAAGCTTAAGGAGGAAGACTTAAATAGACCCAGAAATTTTCATCGCAAACGGTTCCTACAAAACAACTGTGTGTGATGTTGTAGATATTTTTTATTAGCTGTGAAAGAAGAATTTGGAGTAAAGTGGCAATGGATGGTGTTTTAAATGTACGAGAAAATTTGTAGTACTAATACAACTGTCATGTCAAATTTTGGAAAATTTCAGGGGTCATTTGACCTTTTAAGACATTTAAGTGATTTTCTAGCCATTTAATGACCGTAATTGAAATTTGAACTACATGTACATGCAACAGCTAACCATAACGGTTTGAAAAGTCATATTTTTTGTACTTGTGTGCGATTTAATTCCATGTGCAGTAAATTGGAAGGAATTTTCAAACATATTGGTCTAACGGCTATGACACAATTAAGCATGGAGTGCCATGGCATTTAAATTCCAAAACATTAAAAAATATCAGAAACACATGAAACCTTGGTTGATGTAATGTCATGCCACAAAGATGATGTGGTAAAATTTTTGGCATGTTTGACGAAAGTTTGGACACACACCCCTCACAAACCGAAGCAACTCACTAGAAGGCTCGTGGTCCTGAGAGGGAACAATGCATGTTTGATGACGAACGGGAGATAGCTTCCACTTACGGCCTTCAAAAATTTTCTACGTGCACTAATACAACTGTCATGTCAAAATTTGGAAAATTTCAGGGGTCATATGACCTTTTGAAGACATTTAAGTGATTTTCTAGCCATTTAATGACCGTAATTCAAATTAGAACTAGATGTACATGCAACGGCTAACCATAACGTTTTGAAAAATCATATTTGTGTACTTGTGTGCGATTTAATTCCATGTGCAGTAAATTGGAAGGAATTTTCAAACATATTGGTCTAACGGCTATGACACAATTAAGCATGGAGTGCCATGGCATTTAAATTACAAAATATTAAAAAAAAATCAGAAACACATGAAACCTTGGTTGATGTAATGTCATGCCACCAAGATGATGTGGTAAAAAATTTGGCATGTTTGACGAAAGTTTGGACAAACACCCCTCACAAACCGGCGCAACTCACTAGAAGGCTCGTGGTTCCGAGAGGGAACAATGCATGTTTGATGACGAACGGGAGATAGCTTCCTCTTACGGCCTTCAATTTTTTTCTACGTGTAACGTGCACTAATACAACTGTCATGTCAAATTTTGGAAAATTTCACGGGTCATTTGTCCTTTTAAGACATTTAAGTGATTCTCTAGCGATTTAATGACCATAATTCAAATTAGAACTAGATGTACATGCAACGGCTAACCATAACAGTTTGAAAAATCATATTTGTGTACTTGTGTGCGATTTAATTCCATGTGCAGTAAATTGGAAGGAATTTTCAAACATATTGGTCCAACGGCTATGACACAATTAAGCATGGAGTGCCATGGCATTGAAATTCCAAAAAATAAAAAATATATCAAAAACACATGAAACCTTGGTTGATGTAATGTCATGCCACCAAGATGATGTGGTAAAAAAATTGGCCTGTTTGACGAAAGTTTGGACACACACCCCTCACAAACCGGAGCAACTCACTAGAAGGTTCGTGGTTCCGAGAGGGAACAATGCATGTTTGATGACGAACAGGAGATAGCTTCCTCTTACGGCCTTCAAATTTTTTTCTATGTGTAACGTGCACTAATACAACTGTCATGTGAAAATTTGAAAATTTTCAGGGGTCATTTGACCTTTTGAAGACATTTAAGTGATTTTCTAGCCATTTAATGACCGTAATTGAAATTTGAACTACATCTACATGCAACGACTAACCATAACGGTTTGAAAAATCATATTTGTGTACTTGTGTGCGAGTTAATTCCATGTGCAGTAAACTAGAAGGAATTTTCAAACATAGTGGTCTCACGACATGGACACATGCATATGTATGCATGGAGTGCCATGGTATTTTAATTCCAAAAAATTAAAATATGATCAGAAAAACATGAAACCTTGCTTGATGTAATGTCATGCCACCAAGATGATGTGGTAAAAAAAATTGGCATGTTTGACGAAAGTTTGGACACACACACCTCACAAACCGGAGCAAGTCACAAGAAGGCTAGTGGTTCCAAGAGGGAACAATGCATGTTTGATGACGAACAGGAGATAGCTTCCCCTTACGGCCTTCAAATTTTTTCTACGTTTAACGTGCACTAATACAACTATCATGTGAAAATTTGGAAAATTTTAGGGGTCATTTGACCTTTTAAAGACATTTAAGTGATTTCCTAGCCATTTATTGACTGTAATTCAAATTTGACCTACATCTACATGCAACGGCTAACCATAACGGTTTGAAAAATCATATTTGCGTACTTGTGTGCGAGTTAATTCCATGTGCAGTAAATTAGAAGGAATTTTCAAACATATTGGTCTCATGGCATAGACACATGCATATGTGTGCATGGAGTGCCATGGCAATTTAATTCCAAAAAAATTAAAAATAATCAAAAAAACATGAAACCTTGCTTGATGTAATGTCATGCCACCAAGATGATGTGGTAAAAAAAATGGCCTGTTTGACGAAAGTTTGGACACACACCCCTCACAAACCGGAGCAACTCACTAGAAGGCTAGTGGTTCCGAGAGGGAACAATGCATGTTTGATGACGAACGGGAGATAGCTTCCCCTTACGGCCTTCAAATTTTTTCTATGTTTAACATGCACTAATGAAACTGTCACGTGAAAATTTGGAAAATTTCAGGGGTCATTTGACCTTTTAAAGACATTTAAGTGATTTTCTATCCATTTAATGACCGTAATTCAAATTTGAACTACATCTACATGCAACGGCTAACCATAACTGTTTGAAAAATCATATTTTTGTGTACTTGTGTGCGAGTTAAAAAATCTTCAGACGATGTAAATATCTGGTGTTCAAAAAAGAAAATGTAAAGATCTGGCAAGACAACCGGCCCCCACACGATTGGCACTCTATTTCGCTCCTCGAGGTTTGGAAGGTGAATGGTAGGGGTTATTAATCAGACACGGTTCTGTATTGGAAACCGTCAGCTATTATGTTCACACACGGATTCTAATGCGGGAATCGTGTGTAGTTCAAACTACAGTACTCGTAAATTCTGGCGACCGGCGTGTGTACTGTTCCCGTCGATCTAGATTCCGGCCGCCAATAAATACTACCTTGCTCATGTCGTCCCGCCTGCATTCTGATCTACATCCTCCCCTCGCTCACCCTCTCTCTCTCTGTCTCAAAGCTCTGCCATGGCGCCGCCGATCTGCCCATGCGCAGACAAGGATCGCCGCCACCCGAGGACGCACAGTCGAAGAGCAGCGACGAGGGGGACCCCTATGCGCTGCCGGACAAGGTTGCGCCGGACCCCCCAACATTGGATTGGTTTTGGGGCCAGTACAATCTTTGTCTGCGGAAGTCACTGCCGCTGGCTGAGAAAGCCAGGCAAGTGGCATTCAAGAAGGAGATGGCGGAGGAGGAAGCCAGGTACCAGGCTGCCTGTGAAACCCGTGATGCCGCCTGGGAAAAGGAGAAGGTGGAGCTTTGGGGGCGGGCACGTCATCGTGTGGAGGAGGTGTACAAAGACAGGTACTTCGCGAGGAAGGTCAAAGGCGCTAGGCGCCTCATCGCTGTGTGGAGGTGGGCCGATAAGCTCCAGTGTGCCACCGACGAGGAGCTTTGGTGGGCGCCCAACGAAATGGCAAGATCGTTCGCGCTCGTCCGCGAGAAAGAGGCAGATCGGTACGTCAAGCACTGCGAGGTGGAGGAGGCGGAGTGCTGCCTCCGCGCTGGGAAGACGCTGCGCATCAGGAGGGATTATTAGTTTTAGTATTGTTCATTTTCAATTTTATGCTTTGTACCTAGTAGTTAAGTATCATCACATATATGTGATGATATTATATATATTCTGTGATGAACTAATGAACAATTAATATATATATATATTATGAATTCCATTTTCTATTTATTTTTGTATACTAATTTGAATCTAGCTGTTATCATCCACATATACAGAATGGAAAGCATATATACACACATTGAAACAGAACATATAAGAACGGAAAATAGAGTACACACATTGAAACAGAGCAATACTATGATTGCTGTTAATACATAGCTATCCACGTCAAAATGACTCAACAAAATAAAACGCGTCCATGAGACCATGACCAACAACCCTTGCCTACGGTAGCTCTTGGCTCTGCCTGAACTCGTGCAGGCGTTCGTCCAAGCGGTCGACACGCTCGCAGTACATCTGGAGCGTGATCTCGAGCTCCAAGTTGGCTATTTCATCGGAGATCACCAGCTCGAGGATGCGACGGCGATGTTCCTCTACTATGCCCATGTGGACACCTGGGCCAAGGAGGCGGTCGAGCCTACCGACCAGCGCGTTGGCATCGAGCGGGCCGCGGACAAGGCGAACGGCACGACCCATGTGAACGGCGCGGCGGGCGTCTGGTGCAAGTACGGCGCAGCCGGCCTCTGGTGCAAGTACGGCGCAGAGGGCCTCTGCCCACTCCTGGCGAGGAATGGGGGTACTAACGGGACATGTACCCAGCTGCGATGCCATGTCGACAGCAGGCAAGCACTGATGGATCCGCTCTTGCTGTGGAGAACGCCGCACCTCTCGCTCTGCGGCGCTCCAACGGTCTCGCCGTGTGGCGAGCAGCACCCTATCGGCGTGGATGTGCCTAGCTTGCTCTGCGGCGCGCCATCGATCATGTTTTGCGGCGAGCTGCGGCCTCTCGGCGCTGACATGCCTATCTTGATCTGCGGCGCTCAAGCGCCATGCGCCAAGGGTCTGCTCAACCCTGGCGATGATGCGCATCACGGCGTCGTCCATCGCATTGCCGGGGAGCGCCTCGGCCTCGATGGGCCGTGGCGCCTTCTCGTTTTCCTCGTCGATGAGGTTGATGGCAGAGGCATCGCTTTGGTGGGTTGGCATGCTTGGGGAAAGGTGGATGTGCTACAGGCTGCGCTTGTTGCCTCCGTGCGTCGCGCGCCGCCTAGGTTTATGCGCAATATCGCTGGGTGGCGGGAAACAGGTGAGGAAATGGCGGGAAACGGTGGTGTGTTCATAAAATGCCATCAATTAATGGAAACTTAGCATATAAGGAACATCGAGCTAGCACAAGAAGTAGATGATGATCAGATGAACACGGACCACACTACGGAACCCGTCGGTGATGAATTCATCAATCGCAAATAGTTGTATACTAGCAAGCATTTGCCCACAACACACACGGCTTATTCCATCACAAACAGGTCGGATGGATCAACTGTATGCCACGTATCACACATAGTCAAAAAGTAATGCGGTAGACCTTCTTTAACATGTGTTAAGAAAAACAAAAAATTTCAAAACAAGGACCTTGAGGTTAATTCCACCCCACAACACGCACGGCTTATTCCATCACAAACAGGTCGGATGGATCAACTGTATGCCACATATCGCACATTGTCAAAAAGTAATGCAATAGACCTTCTTTAACATGTGTTAAGAGATGGGTGACCGGATGGGAATTTGTCAAAATTTCAAAACCCACTGATGGGATGTATCTTAAAGGTCCATTAAGGACATTTATGATCCATCCCATCTGTGGGTTTTGAAATTTTGACAACTTCCCATCCGGTCACCCATCTCATGGCGGCTCCAGCCTGAGTACAGTTAACTTGAGAGTTCTCTTAGATGAGCTATTGGTGGAATAGCTAGTCCTTGCTGATATAGGATGCCTCTTCGCATCCTTATGGCGTACCCGGGTGACCGCTAGTCGCCCAATGGCCAATAGATGTTGTGTAGACAGAGCATATCACATACTTCTTTTTAGAAGCAGTCGTCTGTGTTATTATCGGTCTTCGCACACATTTCTGTTTACAGACCTGTTTGCCGCATATCGCACACATCCTGTTAAATTGAACCATTTCTGTTCTCTTGGCTCAAAGCAAATAGTTCATCCAGGTGAACCGTATGCCGTATATCGCACACACCTTGATCTCGCTGACCGTTTCTTTTGTGTTGCCTAATCACAAACAGTTCATCCGAGTGAACCATATGTTGTATATCGCACACACCTTCATCTGGCTGCCTGTTTCTGTTCTTCTTCCTCATCGCAAACAGTTCATTGAACTTAACCGTATGCCCTTCATCGCACACGCAACTAAAATCTGAACCGTGTTTGATGCATCCGTCATCGCAAACGTTTTGCACCTTTTTTGACGGGTTTTTTACATCACTGTTTGCGATTATTGCATCGCACACAGTTTCATCGAAGGGTCTCTAATCGTAGTGTCGCGTTAGCAGCATCCTGCAGTAGTGCTTGGTGGTTTTGGTAATCAATGTCAACATACATATTGTTGTACTAATAGTTTTACCTAGAATATTTCAGATAAGTGCAATGGTGGCATGGCAAGGACAAGAGGATGTGGACCCCTTCAAAATGCTAAGGACATGGATTGGCAAAAGCTCAAGACTCTACATTTTTGGTTAAGTGATCCAAGATCACATTGAGTCTGTAGGAAAGGCAATACTATTAAAAGGGGATGAGGTTTTCATGATGATCTGGTTGCTCAAGTGCTTAGTGATATTGCTCCAAAACCCCCAGCCACTTTCTCTATCCAAATATGTCCAAACCCTACAAGACAACCCAATCCCACCGAATCCTACCTATCCGGACCCACCGAGTTCATCTGGACACTGCCACAGCCAAACCCTAACAAATCGGATCCACCGATATGAATCTTGGTCTCACCGAGATGGAATTGCCAATTCTCTATCATCTGTTTCAATTATTGCAGTCTTACCGAGTTTTGCAATCGGTGCCAGCGAGATGGCTTGCCAATCTTCCGTTGCCTTATTGCTTCACATCGGTCTTACCGAGATGATGCAATCGGTGCCACCGAAGCGAGGTTTGCCTTACCATTGCACATCGGTCGCTCCAAGATGTTTCCATTCGGTCCCACCGAGACATCTAACGTTCACATTTTTTACACAGGTCGGTGCCACCGAGAATTCTGATCGGTGCCACCGAGTTGGGTCAAATGTGTGTAATGGTTGGATCTCGTGTGAAGGCTATATATACCCCTCCACCCCGTCTTACTTAGTAAGAGAGCCATCATAATGTGACTACACTTCCACCATTCATTTTCTGAGAGAGAACCACCTGCTCATGTGTTGAGATTAAGAGATTCCAATCCTATCATTTGAATCTTGATTTCTAGCCATCTCCAAGTTGCTTTCCAATCAAATCCTTCTTCCACCAGAGCCAAATCTGTGTGAGATAGTTGAGTGTTGGGGAGACTATCATTTGAAGCAGAAGAGCAAAGAGTTCACGATCTACACACCATCTATTACCTTTTGGAGAGTGGTGTCTCCTAGATTGGTTATGTGTCGCTTGGGAGCCACCCACATGATGTGGAATTGAACCAAGAAGTTTGTAAGGGCAAGGAGATCGCCTACTTCGTGAAGATCTACCCGAGTGAGGCTAGTCCTCCGTAGACAGAAGGCATGGTGGAATAGACAAGCTTGCTTCTTCATGGACCGTTTGTGGGTGGAGCCCTCCATGGACTCGCGCAACCGTTACCCTCTATGGGCTGAAGTCTCCATCAACGTGGATGTACGATAGCACCACTTATCGGAACCATGCCAAAAATCTCCGTGTCTCCATTGCGTTTGCAACTTCCAACTCCTATTCCCTTTTACATTCTTGCACTTGCATGCTTTACTCTTTCCGCCGCTCATACTCTTTACATGCTTGTGTAGAATGACCAGTATGCGCCTTAACATTTGTTAAATCCAACTACAACTAAGGGAAAAAATTAAAAACTGCAACTTTGACTTGTGAAGGGTCTAATCACCCCCTCTAGATCCATCTTCTCGATCCTACAGTAAGGCAGAGTATGGCAGCAGTACCGTATTAGCGGTACTACCGCCCACTAATGCCACCCTACTGTCGTGATGTGGGAAACGAGTCCAGAGGCATAAAAAAGTGATAGTAGCAGCGGTATTGTTTGGGCAGTAGTACCACTAACAAGCGATACTACCGCTCTACTGCTGCTCTACTTCTGCTTAGCATTTTGAGCTACAGCGAGATCAGCGGAAGTGGAGCGGTGGTAGAGGCGGAAGTACCACAAGTGGTACTACCGCTCTACTTCCACTCAACTCCCATTGAGCACGAATAGACAAAAGAAGAATAAAAATAAGCGGTAGTACATGCGGTACTTGATTTGTGGAAGTACCACTTACAAGAGGTACTTCCACTGCCCAGAGTGGTACTACTGCTGAGTAGCATTAGGACCTGTTTTCCGAAGAGCAAGGTGGAACAACAATGAAGCGGGAATAAAAGTGGGTGCAGAAGGAAGATGTGTACGTGATGATTCCACCCAAACCTTGCTGATGCGAACCCCTCTTAATAGTACGGTTTTCCTACGATTCAAGTCCACCAAAAAATAAACGCAGGAAAAAAAACTATCTTGACACTATATCTCTGAGGGGCACGAATCTTCTTGTTCCATATGATAGATTATCTAAAATGCTCAATGCACACGACTAGTCCGCAAATGCATTGTCATCAATCACCAAAACCACTAAGGGAGAAATATGCCCTAAAAATCTCCCCCTTTTTGGTGGACTGATGACAACACGGGATTTGCACAAAAGATAAATAGAGATACTAGGAAAACCCAACATCTACAAAATATAGACGGGCCCCCCCTATATGTGTGCACTATTTAGGTATGGTTTTGGAATGCAAAGAGCACACACTAGGACCAACACTCCCCCAATATTTTATAGACAAGGCAACAGTTGCAACAACATAGTATGAGAGATTGACATGGTTGCAAGTGATAACATGTGAGCATAAAGATAAGGGCACAATATAGACATAATCTCACAAACTAATATAGTACATGACATAAAGATATAGATAAGATAGTATATGTCTCACACCATATGAATAAGGTCTCCGGGTCTCACAAACACAAACCAAACACAAACCAAAGCAAGCGATAAAAGAGTTCACGAGCAAAGAAAGTGAAGGCAAATTAGACGCGCTCGTGACTCGGCAAATCCCTAAACTCTCTACCCCTTTGGCATCGAGACACCAAAAAGGCAAACAACACTACTACGGTCCACGGTGATAGCATCACTCCACATCGTTATCATCAATGTGCTCCTCCTCGTCATGATCCTCGGACTCCTCCTCTGTAGTAGGAGGCTGATCATCATCTGAATCTGTCTACTTGCTATTCTTCAAGAACCACTCCTCCTTTGAAGTGATCCTGTCCACTAAACCGCTAGTGGCCTCCAGGCCAAGGTGCCTCATGATAGCCTTGTCGCGACTGCATGCCTTATTCTCCGCCACGTGAGCCTTGTACTGGCCATGCACCTGGAGACGGAAAAGTTTCTTCATCTTCTTCTTGAGCTTAGAAGCCCGAGATGGCTCCTCGGCAGACGGCTCATAGTCGGGCTCATCACCTCCCTTAGGAGCCTCCATCTCAGGAGCAGCCAGAGTAGCCCAGTTATCCTTCTGCCTGAGCTGGATAACCTCATGTGAAACCAAATCACCAGTCACCGACATCTCATCCGGAAAAGTAGTGGCCCATGTGTCCTCAATGAGCTGCGTCAGATAGAGGCCATAAATAGGACACTTGCACTCAAAGACGGCAGAGTGAAGCTCAGACCACATGACGTGAGAAACGTCCAACACCTGCTGCGTGTTCTTCTCCATCTGGCATATAAGCAACATGCCCACGAGGTAAGAGTGAACCTGATCCAACTTCTCAATGCGAGGGAAAAGTGTGTTCTTGAAGATATGATGCATAAAGTCCAGGAATGAGCACAACCCATAAGTCTTCTTGCCATGGGAGAAATCTTTTCCGTACAATAGCGGTATAGCTTGGACTTGTGCGTCGCCGCCTCCTCCTTGTGAGGGCGCAACTCAATAGGGTTCTTGAGCCCCTCATCATTGCAGCTCAAACTGGTCATGAAATCCTTCCACTTTGCAGGCAGAACTTTTCCATTTGTCATCCATGTGAGGGTCCTCTCATTATTAGTGCTAAAGTGGACCATGGCATAGAATTGGGCCACAAGCTCGGCATCAAAGTCTTTGTTGAAGGAAATAATCCTATGTCAAGCTGAGCACAGAGAGCTAGGGATTCTCTAAAGTATCTAGGATCCTTCTCCAAATGATCGAGATCAACAGACCTGACATTCACAAACAGATTATTCTTGCCTTTGAGCACATCAAGATAGATGGAGCGTTGCATCTTGGTCCAGAAGGGACAGTTGATAAGAGCTGGATCTTGCTCATGGTGATACGGATTGTGGCGGCGAATAGCATAGAACTCCTCTGCAGACAACTCACTCATGGACTTGGCTTTCTCCTTCTAGTTGTTGGCAACTTGCTTGGTCCTCTACATGGACTGAGCACTGGAAGTGGCACTGGCATCATTTGCGGTGTGAAAGCGCTTGGAGCCACCTTGGCGACCCGGATGCTTGTGGCGAGCCTTATGCCCAGCGCTACTACCACCTGGAACCCACAAAATAGCACGAGGGAAAAGCAGGTGTAAGATATCGCATAAGCCAAAAGGAATAAACAGAAAGAATGAAGTTGGATCAGAGGAAATTTGAAGTTGACTGCTCAGAGTGGTAGTACCACCGCCTTGCAAGATCCAGTACAACCGAAGGTGTCAAATTCAAATTTTCTCCAACCAAACTTCGATTCTCCTATGCTAGCAGTCTTCCATGCCCTACTCATGCCCTGATATAGCCAAAAATCGACAAATACAACACGCATTTCCCTAGAACCTAGATTCAAAAGAGAGAACCATAGGAGAGGAAAATGGGGGCAATACCAACATCCATTGCAAGAGGATAGGGTGGGGAACGATCCCACCGGTCGAAATCACAGAAGACGGTCCAGAATCGGCGGTCCGGCAGCGGCCACCGGAGCAAGTTCGTTGCTTGGAGAGAGGGAAGCCTGGGGGGGAGAGATGAATGGGTATGGGCATGTTAGAACTCCCCCTACCCGACTCATAACCCCCCACGAAAACCACAGAGCGGTAGTACCGCTAAAGGAGCAGTAGTACTGCCCTGGTACTACTGCACGGTAGGAGGCCGGGTAGTACTGCTCCAGCGGTAGTACCATGGGAGGCAGCGGTAGTACCACTTATAAGCAGTAGTACCCCCAGCCCAGTGGTAGTACCCCTATAGGGACAGAACTTGCCAAGAGGGAATCAAGAGAGGTGGCTTATGCAACTAGGAGAGGTTTTACGTGAGAGGCATGGGTTAGAGACACAAACATCAGCAAAAGGGAAGAGACACTACAAGTTCAAAAAGACAAGCAAAGGAGAGCAAACTTGGAGTGACTCAAAGCACCAACAAAGTCCTAAAGACTAGAAAGACCAAATAAAACCAACTCAAACAAACATCTCTCAAGGAGAGTGCGGTGGCCGAAGCCACCTATGTTTGAGTCAATTGGTATGGCACCACGAAGATTTTAACCTTGGGCCCATGACCAAAACTCATATTTGAAGCACAAGTACCATAAAAATGGCTAATGTGCAAGATTTGATTTATTTATTCATAATGGGGGAGCAAGAGTTCATTGAGAGAATAACACTCCCCCTATGTCCATGCCTATATCTAGAACAAGACAACATGATGAACGCAGTGCGGTGTGCCTAGTTTTAAGCCACATTGCTTGAATCAATGATATTTAGCTCATGTCTTAACTCGCAAAATCTTGCTTCATCCAATGGCTTCGTCAAAATATCCGCTAGTTTCTCTTGAGTGTTGACGTTGATAATATCAATCTCTCCACACTTGATGTGATCCTGGATGAAATGATGACGAATCTCAATATGTTTCATCTTGCTATGTTGCACCGGATTGTACGAGATCTTGATAGCACTTTTATTGTCACATAGAAGAGGTATTTTGTCACAAGCGATACCATACTCCTTTAAAGTTTGCCTCTTCCATAGCAATTGTGCACAACAACTTGCAACCACTACATACTCGGCCTCGGTGGTGGAGAGAGACACACAATTTTGCTTCTTCGAAGACCAACTCACCAAAGAGCGACCAAGGAATTGGCACCCTCTGGAAGTTGACTTCCTATCCACGCGGTCTCCCGCCTAATCCGAGTTTGAATATCCCATGAGATCAAAGCTTGCTCCTTTGGGGTACCATAAGCCAAAGTTGGGGTATGAGGTAAATATCAAAAGATTCACTAGACCGCCACATAGTGACTTTCCTTAGGTGCGGCTTGAAACCTTGCACACATTCCACACTCAACATGATATCCGGCCTAGATGCACAAAGGTAAAGCAAGGATCCAATCATGGAGCGAAATACCTTTTGATCCACTGCTTTACCATTGAGATCAATATCAAGTTGGCATTTGGTAGGCATAGGAGTCTTGGTCGGCTTGACATCATCTAGCTTGAATCTCCCTTGAGCATGTATTGAGTGTATTTGGCCTTGTTGATGAATGTTCCTTCTCTTCTTTGCTTGACTCCGAAACCGAGAAAGAACTTCAACTCTCCCATCATAGACATCTCAAACTTCTCGGTCATTAGTGTGACAAACTCATCATTGAAAGATTTGTTAGGAGAACCAAAGATAATATCATCAACATATAGTTGGCGTATGAACAAATCCCCTTTGACCCTCCTAGTAAAAAGAGTGGGGTCAATTTTCCCAATTTCAAACCCACGATCTTGGAACAACTCGGTAAGGTGCTCATACCACGCACGTGGGGCTTGTTTAAGGCCATAGAGCGCCTTATTGAGTTTAAACACATGACTGGGGAACTTGGGGTCCTCGAAACCCGGGGGTTGTTTGACATACACCAACTCATTCAAAGTACCATTAAGAAATGCACTCTTGATGACCCACAAGTATAGGGGATCAATCGTAGTGCTTTCGATAAGTAAGAGTGTCGAACTCAATGAGGAGCAGAAGGCAATGACAAGCGGTTTTCAGCAAGGTATTTTTTGCAGGCACTGAAATTATCGGTAACAGATAGTTCGGTAGTAAGATAATTCGTAACGGGTAACAAGTAACAAGTGTAGCAAAGGTGCAGCAAGGTGGCCCAATCCTTTTTATAGCAAAGGATAAGCCTGGACGGACTCTTATATAAAGCAAGGTGCTCCCGTGGACACATGGGAATTACTGTCAAGTTAGTTTTCATCATGCTCATATGGTTCGCGTTCGTTACTTTGATAATTTGATATGTGGATGGACCGGTGCTTTGGTGCTATCCTTACTTGGACAGGCCTCCCACTTATGATTAACCTCTCTCGCAAGCATCTGCAACTATGAAAGAAGGATTAAGACAAATCTAACCATAGCATGAAACATGTGGATCCAAATCAGCCCCTAACGAAGCAACGCATAAACTAGGGTTTAAGATTCTGTCACTCTAGCAACCCATCATCTACTTATTACTTCCCAATGCCTTCCCCTAGGCCCAAATCATGGTGAAGTGTCATGTAGTCGACATTCACATAACACCACTAGAAGAAAGACAACATACATCTCATCAAAATATCGAACGAATACCAAATTCACATGATTACTTATAACAAGACTTCTCCCATGTCCTCAGGAACAAACGTAACTACTCACAAAACATGTTCATGTTCAAGATCAGAGGGGTATTGAATATTATTAAGGATCTGAACATATGATCTTCCACCAAATAAATCAACTAGCATCAACTACAAAGAGTAATCAACACTACTAGCAACCCACAGGTACCAATCTGAGGTGTTGGGACAAATATTTAATACAAGAGATGAACTAGGGTTTGAGAGCAGATGGTGCTGGTGAAGATGTTGATGAAGATTGACCCCCCATCGATGAGAGGATCATTGGTGATGACGATGGCTAAGATTTCCCCCTCCCGGAGGGAAGTTTCCCCTGCAGAATAGCTCCGCCGGAGCCCTAGATTGCTTCTGCCCATGTTCCGCCTTGAGACGGCGGCGCTTCATCCCGAAAGCTTCCTTCTTAGTTTTTCTAGGTTAAAACCCTCCATATAGCAGAAGATGGGCACGAAACGATGGCCAGGGGGCCCACAAGCCCTGGGGGCACGCCTTGGGGGTAGGGCGCGCCCCCAGGCTTGTGGCCTCCTGGTGGGTCCCCTTCGGTTGTTTCTTCACCCAATATTTTTTATATATTCCAAAATAATTCCCCGTACAGTTTCAGGACAATTGGAGTTGTGCAGAATAGATATCTCAGATTTGCTCCTTTCCGGTCCAAAATTTGAGCTGCCGACATTCTCCCTCTTCATGTAAATCTTGTAAAATAAGAGAGAAAAGGCATAAGTATAGTACCATAATGTGAAATAACAGCCCATAATGCAATAAATATCAACATAAAAGCATGATGCAAAATGGACGTATCAACTCTCCCAAGCTTAGACCTCGCTTGTCCTCAAGCGAAAGCCGAAATCAATAATCATGTCCACATGTTTAAAGATTGACATGTCGATAAAATAAAATACGGACATGAGGGCATCATGATCATCTTTAGAACAACATCATATTGTCATATAATTTCTTATGCTAAAGTAATAATTCATTCACAAGGTAAAGTATGAATCAAAAACTTTATTGAAAACTAACAAACTATGATCTCGGTTATTGAAGCAATTGCAATTTATCATAACATCGGAAAGATTCAATGTAAGAGCTTTTATTTAGCAAGTTCACATACTCAACCATCATTTAATCTTTCATAATTGCTAACACTCATGCGATACTTATGAGATCAAAGCTTCAATCAAACACATAGGAAGATAGGGGCTTATAGTTTCGCCTCCCAACCATTTACCTCAAGGGTAACATCAACAATAATAATTATGAACACCTACATCCGAGTGGATATATACGTCTGGATCATCCCCAACACATAGTGCTTGCCAAAAAGAGAAAATATAAAAGGAAGGGTGAAAATCACCATGACTCTTGTATAAAGGTAGAAGGTGAAAGTAAAAGATTGGCCCTTCGCAGAGGGAAGTAGATGTTGTCATGCACTTTTATGGTTTGGTGCACGGAATCTTATTCCAAAGGATCGACACTTTACATTGCCGCTTGTGATAGAGAACTTTATTATGCAGTCCATCGCTTTTATTTCTTCCATATCACAAGTTCGTATAAAGCTTATTTTCCTCACACTAAAATATCATACATATTTAAAGAGCAATTTTTATTGCTTGCACCGATGACAACTTACTTGAAGGATCTTACTCAATCCATAGGTAGATATAGTGGACTCTCATGGCAAAACTAGTTTAAGGGTTTTGGATGCACAAGTAGTATCTCTACTTAGTGTGGGAGTTTTTGCTAGCATAGGATGAGAAGCAAGCTCAACATGTTGGAGGATCCATAATAATATAACTTCTATTCGGATATAAGAAAACATATCCCATTATGTCGTCTTCCTTGTCCAACATCAACTTATTAGCATATAATATTTTAATGAGTGCTCACAATCATAAAAGATGTCCAAGATAGTGTATTTATATGTGAGACCTCTCTTTCTTTATTACTTCCTATTAATTGCAACAATGACCAAAACTATGTTTGTCAACCCTCAATAAATTTCATGCAACATACTTCTTATATTTGAAGTCATCACTCCCCATAAGATTATTATATAATATTTTTATTTCTTTTATTTTATTCGTTTCCAAGATCAAAGCAAGAAAGCAAAGCCCTCAACTCAAAACTAATCTTTATTATATAACTCTCGCACTCGATTACAAAGATACATCACAAAGCAAAACTCAAAGACTAGATCATACTAAAACTTTTATTCTACTAAATCAAGATATAACCAAAATGATCGAACTAAGGTAAACGATAAAACTAAAGATGTGATGGTGATACGATACAGGGGCACCTCCACCAAGCTTGGCATAAGCCAAGGGGAGTGCCCATACCCATGTACTTAAGTCTCTTTCTTCAGAGGTGGTGATGATGGTGGTGTGGTAGTATTCTTCTTCTCCAGCTTGCGTCTAAGGCTGAAATTTTCCTCCCTTAGATCATCATTCTCTAGCTCAAGCTTTATTACCCTTTTGCATAATGCCGCCTTGCTTTCCTACAGAGAACGGGATGGGATGAATTGAACCTTAGATTTGCCTCCTCTGTTAGGAAGGCTTGACTTCTTGAATTCCACGTGCATATCTCCAGGTTGAGGTAGTGCATCTTCATCTTCATCAGAGCTGTCGTCCCTTGATTTCTCCATGTCGAAGTCTTCCTCCTCATCTGTGGTCCAACCATAATGATCCACCTCCCCATAGACCTTTGGGTTTGCGATATAATCAGCGACATAGCTCTCTCCCTCCGAATCTTTAGATGACATATTTTCAGATCTGACAGAAAAACAACACGAAACAAGAACAGAGGATATTGCTGTGATACGGTGGTCAAAACCTTCGGGAGATTATATAATGAATTTTTACCGTGCCAAACAAGTATTCTGGGCGAAAACGGAGCTCGGAGGGTACACGAGGTGGCCACAAGCCTGGGAGGCGCGCCCAGGGGGGTTGGGCGCACCCCCACGGCTTGTCGCCTCCTCGTGCGCTATTCGGACTACTTATTTTCCTAATTTTTGAAATATTCCAAAATGAAGTAAAATTGCTTTTGGGAAAGTTTTGGAGTTGGTTTACTTACCGTATCACATACCTATTCCTTTTCAGGGGTCTAGAGCGTTCTGTAAAGTTTCCCTTATGTACTCCTCTGGTGTTATGGTATGAATAATATTATTTTCAAAATTTATGGGCGTACGTGAGATATAATGTTTGGTTCTTTGCCCATTCATCACCTTCGGGTTATTGCCCTCGGCATTGTTGATCTTGATGGCACCGGAACGATAATCTTCTTCGATTTTGTAAGGACCTTCCCATTTGGAGATAAGTTTTCCTGCAAAAAATCTTAAACTAGAATTGTATAGCAAGACATGGTCACCTACATTAAATTCACGCTTTTGTATCCTTTTGTCATGCCATGTTTTTACCTTTTCTTTAAACAATTTGGCATTTTCATAGGCTTGGGTTCTCCATTCATCAAGTGAGCTAATGTCAAATAACCTCTTCTCACCGGCAAGTTTGAAATCATAGTTGAGTTCTTTAATTGCCCAATAAGCTTTATGTTCCAATTTGAGAGGTAAGTGACTTGCTTTCCCACAAACCATTTTATATGGAGACATACCCATAGGATTTTTATAGGCAGCTCTATAAGCCCATAATGCATCATCAAGTTTCTTAGACCAATTCTTCCTGGATCTATTAACAGTCTTTTGTAAGATCAATTTTATTTCTCTATTACTTAATTCTACTTGACCACTAGACTGAGGATGATATGGAGATGCAATTCTATGGTTAACATCATACTTAGCAAGCAATTTACGGAAAGCACCATGAATAAAATGTGAACCACCATCAGTCATTAAATATCTAGGGACTCCAAACCTCGGGAAAATAACTTCTTTAAGCATTTTAATGGAGGTGTTATGATCAGAACTACTAGTTGGATTAGCTTCTACCCACTTAGTAACATAATCAACAGCAACCAAAATATGTGTATACCCATTGGAGGAAGGAAAATGTCTCATATAATCAAATCCCCAGACATCAAATGGTTCAATAACAAGTGAATAATTCATATGCATTTCCTGACGTCTACTAATGTTACCAATTCTTTGACATTCATCACAATACAAGACAAACTTACAAGCATCCTTGAAAAGAGTAGGCCAATAAAAATTAGATTGTAATACCTTGTGTGCTGTTTTGTCTCCAGCATGGTGTCCTCCGTAAGCCTCGGATTGACACTTGTGCAGGATTTGTTCTTGTTCATGCTCAGGTATACAACGTCTAATAAGGCCATCTACTCATTCTTTATAAAGGTGTGGGTCATCCCAGAAGTAATGTCTTAAATCATAGAAAAACTTTTTCTTTTTGTTGGTATGTGAAACTAGGTGGTATAAAATTAGCAACAGTAAAATTAGCATAGTCTGCATACCAAGGAGTACTATGAGAAGTATTTATAACAGCTAATTGTTCATCAGGAAAGCTATCATCAGTAGGTAGTGGGTCATCAAGAATATTTTCTAACCTAGACAAGTTGTCTGCTACGGGGTTCTCAGCTCCCTTTCTATTAGTAATATATATATCAAATTCTTGTAGCAAGAGAACCCACCTAATGAGTCTAGGTTTAGCATCTTTCTTTTCCATAAGGTATTTAATAGCAGCATGATCAGTGTGAACAGTTACTTTAGAATCACCAATATAAGGTCTGAATTTGTCACAAGCAAACACAACTGCTAAAAAATCTTTTTCAGTAGTAGCATAATTTCTTTGAGCACTGTCTAGAGTTTTACTAGCATAATGTATAATATTTAATTTCTTATCAACTCTTTGTCCTAGAACAGCACCAACAACATAATCACTAGCATCAGACATAATTTCAAAGGGTAGGTCCGAATCAGGTGGTTGAACGATAGTTGCAGAAATTAAGGCTTTCTTAAGTATTTCAAATTCTTCCAAACAATCATCATAAAAAATAAATGGAACATCTTTTTGCAAAAGATTAGTGAGAGGCCTAGAAATTTTAGAGAAGTCTTTAATAAATCTCCTATAGAAACCAGCATGACCAAGGAAGCTTCTTATACTATTGATATATTTAGGACACGACATTTTTTCAATAGCATCAACTTTAGCTTTATCAACTTCAGTACCTCGTTCGGAGATTTTATGCCCCAAGATAATACCTTCATTAACCATAAAGTGGCACTTCTCCCAGTTCAAGACAAGATTAGTTTCTTCACATCTCTGCAAAACTCGATCAAGGTTGCTTAAGCAATCATCAAAAGAAGTTTCGTATACGAAAAAATCATCCATGAAAACCTCAACAATCTTTTCACAAAAGTCAGAGAATATAGCAGTCATACATATTTGAAAAGTAGCGGGTGCATTGCATAAGCCAAAAGGCATACACTGTAAACAAAGGTACCAAAAGGGCATGTAAAAGTGGTTTTTTCTTGATCCTCTTGTGACACAGGTATTTGGGAAAAACCAGAGTATCCATCTAGAAAGCAAAAATGTGTATGTTTTGATAGTCTTTCTAGCAATTGATCAATAAATGGCAGAGGGTAATGATCTTTCCTAGTAGCTTTATTTAATTTTCTAAAATCAATTACCATCCTATAACCTGTGATAATTCTCTGTGGGATAAGTTCATTTCTAACATTAGGAACAACAGTAATACCTACCTTCTTAGGGACACAGTGAACATGACTTACCCATCTACTATCAGCAATATGATAGATAATACCTGCTTCCAGAAGCTTTAGTATTTCATTTCTTACCACTTCTTTCATCTTCGGATTCAACCGTCGCTGGTGATCAACAACTGGTTTAGCATCAGGTTCCATATTAATTTTATGCTGACATAGAGTGGAACTAATGGCCTTAAGATCATCAAGAGTGTATCCAATAGCGGCACGGTGCTTCCTCAGAGTTTTCAATAATCTCTTTTCATCATGCTCTGAAAGGTTAGCACTAATAATAGCAGGATATATCTTCTTTTCATCGAGATAAGCATAATTCAGAGTATCAGGTAGTTGTTTAAGATCGAACACAGGTTCACTCTTGGGTGGAAGAGGATCTCCAAGAGTCTCAACATGTAAGTTGTGTTTCAAAACAGGCATTTGTTTAAAGAATATCCCATCTATTTCATTTCTTTCATTCATAAACATGTCATTTTCATGGTTTAGCAACTATTGTTCTAAAGGATCAGTAGGAGGCACAGCAATAGAAGCAGGACCAATAATTTCATCTTTACTAGGCAATTCTTTATCACGAGGTTGTTCATGGAATTTGGAGAAATTAAACTCATGAGACACATCCCCGAAACTTACACTAACAGTTTCTTTGTCGCAATCGATCTCAGCATTAATAGTGTTTAAGAAAGTTCTACCAAATATAATTGGACAAAAATCATCTTGTGGGGAACCCAGAACTGGAAAATCAGTAGGATATTTTATTTTCCCACACAAGACTTCAACATCTCTAACAATCTCAAGTGGTGTGACAGTGTCTCTATTAGCAAGCTTGATAGTAACATCAATATCTTCTATTTCAGCAGGTGCAATATCATTCATAATTTCTTGATATAAAGTAAAAGGGATTGTACTCACACTAGCACCCAAATCACATAAGCCATGATAACAATGATCTCCTATTTTAACAGAGACAGCAGGCATGCCAACAACAGGTCCATGTTTATCTTTTTCATCGGGTTTAGCAATTCTAGTAGCTTCATCACAGAAATAAATAACATGCCCATCAATATTGTCACCCAAGAGATCTTTAACAATAGCAACATTAGGTTCAACTTGAATTTGTTCAGAGGGTGTAGGTGTTCATGTATAACTCTTATGCACTACAGCTGAAGCTTTAGCATGTTCTTTTATCCTAACAGGAAAAGGTGGTTTCTCAACATAAGCAATAGGAATAATTGGATCAACATTATAAGCAATGGTTTCTTCTTCATATTTAATGGGTTCTACTATTTTTACTTCAATGGGAGGATGATATTTAACCCACTTCTCCTTAGGGAGATCAACATGAGTAGCAACTGATTCACAAAAAGAAGCTACTATCTCAGAGTCAAGTCCATACTTAGTGCTAAAATTATGAAAAGCATCTGTATCCATAATTTTTTTAACACAATCAAACTCAAGCTTTATACCTGACTCTTTACCTTCGTCGAGCTCCCAATATTCAGAGTTGCATTTAATTCTATCCAAAAGGTCCCATCTGAATTCAATAGTCTTCTTCATAAAAGAACCATAACAAGAAGTATCGAGCATTGATTGATCATTACTAGAAAGCCGAGCATCAAAATTATGTATAATAATTTCTCTTGAGAGCTCATGATTGGGGCATGAATATAATGTTGACTTAAGCCTCCCCCAAGCTTGAGCGATACTTTCTTCTTCACGAGGCCAAAAATTATATATATAATTCCGATCACGATGAACCAAATGCATAGGATAAAACTTCTGATGAAATTCCAATTTCAATCGGTTGTAATTCCAAGCTCCAATATCATCACATAGCCTATACTATGTCAATGCCTTTACCTTAAAAGATAAAGGGAATACCTTCTTCTTGACTTCATCTTCGGGCAAACCTGCAAGCTTAAATAATCCACTAACTTTATCCACATAGATTAGATGCATATCAGGATGTAATGTTCCATCTCCTACATAAGGATTAGCTAGCAGTTTCTCTATCATACCTGAAGGAATTTCATAATAAATATTTTAAGTAGGTGCAGTAGGTTGAGGAGCAACTCTTTGTTCTTCTGATCGGGGTGAAGATACCCCTAACAAGCCCCTCAAAGGATTATTTTCCATAGTGACAAGTGACAATAAATTTCAGCTTGTAATATAAATGTTTCCTTACCAAATTCCACTTACCAAAGGCGCTTCACTCCCTAGCAACAGCACGAGAAAAGAGTCTTGATGACCCACAAGTATAGGGGATCAAACATAGTCCTTTCGATAAGTAAGAGTGTCGAACCTGTCGGATTCAGGGCTCCGCAGACCTGAGAAGGTTCGAACTCTGGGGCGTGTGTGAAGATCTCAACCAGCTAAAGCCTCCAGCTCACCACCCCACAGCCTAGCCTCGTCGAGTTCGCGCGAGCAGGGAAGAAGATGAACACAGCAGTTTACCCAGGTTCGGGCCACCTTGCGTTGTAGAACCCTACTCCTGCTTTGTGGTGGATTGGCCTCATGAAGAGGCTGAGGATGAACTAGTATAGTCAGTGAGCAGCGTCACGAGGGCTCAAGTGGTATGGGTGGAATGGATCTGGTGGGGGTTCAATCCGGGTCCCCCTCTACGGTGATGGCTAGCCTCTACTTATAGTGGACATGGTCCTCTTCCCTCGAAACATAGGCGGGAAGGGATCCCACAACGGCCAATTTGAAAGGGGACAAGAAGTACATCTAATCCTGATGAAAGGTAGTCTTCGCCTGCAAATATTTTGGTTGTGACACAGAGGTGGGCTCGGTGATTACATCCATCCTGCCGAGCTCGTGGTCTTGGTCTTGTTGCACCAGAATGGAAACCTTTGGGGATTCCTTGGGAACCCGCGTCTGCCCTTGCTCCCTTAGCACCAAAGGGGAAACTATCGCCTCTGCGCCTGCTAGCACCTGCCTGGCCTTGGTCGTCATGGCTCATGTCATCGCAGCCTCGTGAGGCTGGGTACCTACATAGAAGTCTCCGCCCCTCGGGAGGCAGCCTGGGGAGGCCACTCCTCTGGAGGTCTTGGTGTCGTTCGCCTCGCAAGGCTTGGACCCTCGCGAGGGTCTTGCCTTGGAGTCGTTGTAGCCGGGTCATACATGGCTATAGATGGGCCCACACACTGGGCCACAGGCAGGCAGATCTTGGTACCCCCGATCCCAGAACACCGACAGTAGCCCCCAGGCCCAAGGCGCGCTCGTCATGGCTTCAAGGCGAAGGCACGGAGCGAAGGGCGAAACACCACGGGCCCAATCGCCTACGGGCCAGGCTCGACGCGTGGCGCATGACAGGACGCGGACGCCTCCACTCCCCACGTCACCTCAGCAACTGCCCAGGCTGACAAAAGACTAGCGCACGCCGTAGGGTCATCATTGCTCTCTCTCTCGCCTTGCTCCCGATCCCCTTCTCCAGCCAAGAGCTTTTCCAGATCCGATCACAACTCCGCCCACTTCCTTCTCCTTCTCCAATGCCGGCGACCCCGTGAATGGCGCCCGGGAAGTCGAAGCCCACGATCCAGGCCGCAACCTCCTCCTCTCCTTCGCCAGCACTTGACGCGTCCTCCATCGCCGAGGAGGCACATCTCGACCCGACGCTCCCGCAGACGACCGGTGAAGACAACGAGTGGGGCGAGACCGTGATTTGGGCTGGCTCTGCCGAGCGGAGGTCCTTGGCGCGGACAGTCTATCCCTTCTTCCTCCACAGCATCTTCGCGTGGCTCGTCCCGCCCCTCTCAGAGTTCTTCTGCGCCGTCCTCGCCCACTACAAGATCTAGGCCCTTCATCTCCAACCCAACTCCGTCATCCTCCTGTCCATCTTCGCCTTTTACTGTGAGGCCCTCTGTGGCGCTCCTCCGCCATTTCTTTAGTTTGCGGCTACACGACTGGACGCAGCGCTCTGCTTGCGTGTCCTTCGTGTTAGTTCACAAGGGAAACGTCCTCTTGAATGCCGGGAAGAAGGTGGAGGGCTTCCAGCACCGTTGGGTCTTCCTAGTCACCAAGGGTCTCAAGCCGTGGCTGGAGCTACCGACAGAGCTGCCTGAGCGGCTCGAGAGGTGGGGCCATGCAAACCTCACTGCCCCCCGGGCAGGTCCTGTATTGAGCAAGATAACCTCAGATATGGAGGCCAAGCGGCCAATGGGGGGAATGCTCATGAAGGATTTCCTGACGCAGTGCCTGGTGCCGCTCCAGTCGCACATGCGGCCCTTGTGGGAATTCCAGGGCGCGCGGGATGACACGAGGCTATGCCCCGCCAGCCTGACGGGCGAAGAGCTGGACAAGGCCATGGCCGTTCTTCTAAATGGCGATCCGAGGGACCTCCTTGAGGCCTACACCCCGCTGTACCGCCGTGACAATAGGGAGGAGCTTGTTGTTGCCATGCCCGCCTTCAACGAGCTGGGGCTCATGCCGTCCGAGCACCCCAACTCACCCATGCCGGTATCCTCCGGCGACAGCGGCGGGGAAGAGGACTCGGAGGAGACCGAGGATGATGACCTGGCAGAAGTGTACCCTCCGTCCCAGAGAGAGCTCCTCCGTAACCTTGAAGACGACGATGACATGGAGGTTATCTCCTCGCGCCATGTGAATGTGGAGGAGGAAATCCTCTATCCATACGGCTGGATCTGTGGTTCCGTCATATGATTCGATGTTCACAGGCTTGAAGCCTTCCGGGAATTGGTGTTGCATTACCCTCTCTGTGAAGCACAAGGGGTGTGCGGCGCCCCGAACTCGGGCTACATCGCGTCAGAGGTCTTCGGCCCTCCGAATCTGCTGCTGCTCCCGGATTCTATCATTTCGGTTTAGCCAATCATAGTATCCTTCCCATTAAGCGGGTGGATCTTCTCTGGGTCCTTAGATGGACATGGTATGGCCTCCTTGAGCGTCTAGGTCATGGCGGAGGTCATACTCGTAAGTGGGCCGCACTTGATACTTGCTGTGACGGCGAGGTGGGGCGGCTGGGTGTTCGGGCTCATCAGCTTCCCTGTCCCGCCCTCAACGGGGGCGGTTCGGCTGTTCAGCGTTTGTATATGTCGGGCGTGTTGGCTCTATGGCCTCGTCGTCGAACTGGGGTAATAGCCTTCACTTGGGATAACTCCTGGTTGGCTGTTAGCGGACGTACTCCTCTTCGGCAGCGAGGACTTTAGTCCATCGGTCATTGAGGGTGTCCTGTTTGGCTTTGATTTTGCGTTTTTGTTTCTTTAGGCTGCGGGCGGTGGCTAAAAGCCTTTACTTGAACCGTTCCTGCTCCAGAGGGTCTTCGGGGACGATGAAATCGTCCTCGCCAAGACTGGCCTCCTCTTCAGAGAGTGGGAGTTAGTTGCTATCCTCGGAGTCGTCGGGGTTTTCTGAATTGAGCGGGTCCTCCTGCCCCGCGGGGTCATCCTGATGATGTTCGAAGGCTACATCTCCGGTGTGGTCATCCGTATTATTTATGGTGCCGTTCTCCGCGGAGTCCATGTTGCTCGCATGGCTTCAATGTGGATTTGATTGACCGCGCTGCTTTCGGCATTTGGGCGGCTCATCTCTGGGCTTGCCTCGATCCTGATTAGGAGTGCCGTCGCGATCCTTGGGGGTGTCCACCATGTAAATGTCGTAGGTGGATGTGGCCGACCAGCGGCCAGTGAGGAGGGGGGCAACATTGGCATTGGCCGTGGCTCCGTCCTCCTCATCCATGTATTCGGTATTCTCCGAATTATAGTCTAGCACATCGGTTAAGTCATCGATAGTGGCCACCAAGTGGGGGGTGGGTGGGATGCAAAATTCCCTATGGTACGCCTTGAAGGGTTGATGATTGACAGTGGAGGGCAGGTCCTCCTGGATGGTCATATTCTGAATTCGTTCCAGCGCTTCGTTTCTCATTTGTGAGGGTCGTCGAACTCAAGGGTTCTGGGCCTGATTCCGGCGTAACGGAGTGTGGGGCGATCAATGCCCCGGCTGGTCCTTGGTTTCCACTGGCCGTGCTGAGCTCGGTATGCGGAGCTGGATCCTTGAAGGGGTCCGGGCCATCACTGTAGGTCAGGGACGGGCTTTGGTCCTTGCTTGTGGTTTCCTCGTCGGGGTTCGAGATTGAGCTACCTTGGGCTGGGGGTGACCCCTGACCTTTGGCTGCCTCTTTGTCGTAAGGGCTCAATGCCAAGTGAGCGTTGTGAAAGGAAGGTTCAGCCGAGATTGACTCTTGGCTTTTGCCTCCTGATTCTACCTTGGAGGTCAAGGATAGGTCTTCCGCAGTCATGATGTGTCCGGACGAAGGCGGAGTCTGGCCCACACTCGAAGTGGAGCTCTCCTGGCTCGAAGCTGTTGAGGCCGATCTGTAGACCGGATCGGAAAGGGACTCCGGAGCGGGCGTGTCGAATGTGCGGGAGGGGGAAGTGAATCTGGTGAAAACCAGATCGCCCCGTATGTCCGCAACATATTCCAGATAATCGAATCAAATTCGGTGTCCGGGGGTGAAGGCGTCGATCTGACTCAGATGACCAGTTGGGTCGGCGTGCAGCACGATGCTGCCAAATGCGAAGAGTTGCCCGGGGATGAAGAAGTCCTCGGATCCGATGCCTTCTCCTATGGTCAGGCGAGCCATCGATCCTTCTGGCGACCCCACAGCGGAACTCTCAATGAAAGCACCAATGTCGGTGTCAAAACCGGCAGATCTAGGGGTAGGGGGTCCCGAGCTGTGGATCTAGGATCAATGGGGAACAAGGGACGACGGACACAGTGTTTACCCAGGTTCAAGCCCTCTCGAAGAGGTAATACCCTACATCCTGCTTGATTGTATTGGATGTATGATGTGGTTTACAGAGTAGATCTACCTCGAGATCCATATGAGCTAAACCCTAAGGTGATGAGGTGATGAATAAAGCTCTAACCCTAATGACAACAACCCTCGGTTTATATTGACACTGATAGGGTTAGGGTTACCGGAGTTAGATTATAAACAACGGGGAAAGAGATCTCATCCATCGTTGACTTGGAGGGCACAACACGGCTTCATAGATCTCCGGTCACCATACGGCTCCACCAGTCCGGCCCATGTACACTGGGCCGTCGCCCCGAGGACCCCTTAGTCCATAACTCCCTCAGTAGCCCCCGAACTTGCCTCCAATGCCAAGACTTGTATCCGGTATCCATTCATCCGACCAGTATTCGGCTTGCGGGGCGAGTTCTTTAGTATGTCTCTCCCATGTTCGGAACCAAGCAATGTCCGGAATCTGAAACGACAGTTTTGCTTAACACCGAAGGTAACAATAAAAAATAACTCTCAAGCGCAAATGATGCCTCCATCTGACAACTTTTTCTCTTTCAACAAAGAGTCACTTCCGGCCATAACGCCGAGCAGTTACTATTTCTCGAAGCGCGGCTCGAGGCTGAGGCCATGTCTGGCACATCCCCTCGAGGTGGAGATCGTGTCCCGCTTTTCGGGGGATATGGTTAATGATTTTGACTCCCCTCCCCGCTCATAATGTTGCGGGCATATCGGGAAGTGGAGAAGCCAACGGCGTGGAAAAAGGAAATCCTGGGCCTGTCATCGGCCTATAAAGGGGGGGGGGGCTGATACAGTCTACATCCCACGCCTTCTTCCACCTCACACTCACGCAGATCCTCAGAGCTCCAGCGCCCCTTTCCTCTGCTTCCACAGTGAATCCGTCTTTGCCTCCTTCGACCATGGCTGGATCCAGAGCCAATGGAAAGTGGGAGGCCTCCAGCATCACCGAGGGGGACATCCTGAAGCTGAAGGAGGCTGGCTATTTGCTGGCCAATGTTGCTCATCGGGCCCCTGAAGAGGGCCAGATCATCCCCACGCCCCAGCCGGGTGAGAGGGTCGTGTTTCTTCCCCATTTTCTTAGGGGGCTAGGATTTCCCCTGCACCCCTTCATGCGGGGGCTGATGTTCTTCTACGGGCTAGATTTTCACGATCTAGCTCCCAATTCCCTCCTCCACATTTCGACCTTCATCGTCTTCTGTGAAGTGCTCCTTCTAGTTCAGCCGCACTTCGGTTTATGGCTGAAGGTTTTCAACGTCAAGCCCAAGGTGGTTGGCGGCGAGCATGTGGACTATGGAGGGGCCATGATTAGTAAACTGACGCGGGTCCAGTGGCCGGATGGCCACTTCGTCGACACCATCCGGATGTGGCAAAAGGAATGGTTTTACATCACCGAGCCGAGGAAGGCCGCATGGGGAGCGGCCCCCGTATTCAGGCCCGGACCCCCAACCAGATTGGCCTCATGGACCACCAAGAGCCCGACTGTGGGTGTGTCACCCACACGTAGGCGTTGCAGAAACGCGTCGACAGCATACTAGAGACCGGCGCGAAGCTGGTCGACGTGGTCCATAACATGCTCCACCACCGGCTCCTCCCTTGCCAGGAGTGGGCCAAGCCCATGTGGGAGCATGAGCCCGAGGATCCAGCCACCATGCAACACCTCTACGACATGACTCCTGACAAAATATGGGGCCAACTATTCCAGCCCCAGAAGGAGTGGCCGGTCGAGGGGAAGGATATCGGCCTCGACGCCACGAACCCCCCAAGGGAGGTGAGCAGCATTTTTCTTCAAGGAGTGTTCAGATATTCATACCACGTTTGATTCAGTCTAACCTTGTTATGCAGATTTTGCAGGGCTGGCTCGCAAAGGCCAAGAAGATCAGTGGCCCGGTGCCACTGCCGGAAGAGCCCCGATCAGAGCAGCTGCAAAAGCTGCTGGTCATAGTGCCTTATAAGGCGCCCGTCAGGAAGGGTAAGAAAGAAGTGCCGGAGGCAAGGGTGGGCCTCCGTCACAAGGTTCGTCTGGGCAACCGGTCCAGAGATGCTGCAGCCTCATCCGTGCAGGAGGGGGATGAGGACGAGGAGGAAAGCGCCTCCTCGCACTCGAAGAAGAGGGCGGAGTCCAGCGACGTCGAGGAGGTTCAACCTCCTCAAGCCCGAAAGGGACGGTGCCGACCCAAGCTGGTTCTATCCGATAGTTCGTACTCCGACAAGGAGTCCGAAGCGTCTGAGAAGGTTCCGGAGAAGGATCCCTTGGTCAAGCCCCCAGTGGCCAGGTATGCACCACGACGTCTTCAATTGCTTTCTGCTTTTAGTAGTCCCTGATAGAACGCAAATTGATTGTTTTTCTAATGGCACAGCCCTTCGTGTGGCCACCCCACCGAGGAGACCTCTCCGGGGACGTCTCTACCCACCGAACTGGCAGACAGTGGCTCACGCTCGGCACCCCCTCCAATCCCCGAAGAAGTTGGGGAGGTGGTGTCACAAAAGACCCCTCCTCCCCCAATCACGAGGGAGGAGGTCGATGCTACCTTGGCCGAGGCCGACGCCTCGGTCATTGAAGACCAGGGGGATGATCCCCTCCTGGCCAACATGGGGAGGGAGTCCGGACCATCCGGACCCCCTCAGCCGCTCGCTCCTTAACCCCCAAGGCCCTCGATGGCACATGCTCCCCCTTCCGGTAGCGAAGGGGTCGGGGAGCCGACGCCAGCACCGAACACCTCTACACGGGCAGCGGCTGGCTGGCCAGATGCGCTGGAGGAGTTGGTAAACAACTCTGTCATCGTTGATGGGCACCGCACGCTTATGAGTGCGGTCATGCAAGGTGTTTGGTCCATCCAATCCGGACTGAACGATGCTGTCCAAGGCCTTCTAACAGGCTTTGAGGTAAGTCAAGTAATGCTCTTTCATCATAATGCGGTTGTAATTTATAGTTCGCGTAGGCCGTATACATAACAGCCCCCGAGACTCTGCAAGGACTTCGAAGAAAAACTGCAGAGGATCAAATTTGGTAGGCCGATTAATGATGTTGACATTTCTTTTGCTAATGCAGGCATCTTCCATGGCCACGGCAGCTAATGCCGCGGCACTAGAGGAGATGGATCGGAAGCTCAATCTTTCCGATAAAGAGCTTGACCTTGTCAACAAACGGCTTGACGAGGCGCAAGGTAAGCCCTGTGAAAAGAAGTGTACTTTGCTTGACGCCGGATATTGACGATCTGGACTATATGCTAATTCTATATCTTGATGATCCTGCAGCTGCTGCCGCTGAAGTCGAGGGCTTGAAGGAGGCCCTGAAGAAAGCCGAGGCCGAGGCGGCCATGAAGAAGACGGCCGTTGAGAAGGCGGTAATCGAGCTTGAGAAAGCCAAGCTTGCTGCTGAGCAGCACGAGGCTCGAGTGGCCGAAGTCTAAGTGGAGCTCCAGGATGCTGCCGAGAAGCTGGAGGCCCTTGATAAGGGGCAGGAGGAGCAATCCTCCCGGCTATCCAAGGCGGAGAAGGAGCTCCAGGAGGCGAGGACTGACGCGCGAGGTGTCTGGGAGGAGCTCCGTCAAGCCGCGCAAATTGCAAATGGTAAGAAATACCTACTGTAGAGTGTGTTCGGAGGCAACAGGTTCGCCCTACTGACGCGGGTCTAGCACTCCGCAGGCGTCTTCGCCGCGCTTCTGAAGAATGTGGTGGCCGCGATGAAGCACTGCGCCACTCTTGAAGAGGACTCCACCCAACGGCTCTTTTGGTCACAGTTTCCGGACTCCGAGCGTCCTCCCATTCTAAGTGATCAAATGAAGCAGCTGATGGAGATGCATCGAATGTCTGAGCTGGCCATGAAGGACCTCTATGTCAGTCTGTGGCCTGCCGAGCCCCTTCCGGACACCTACTTTGACCTTGTGCAGAAGCTACGGGAGGCGCTGCTCTGGATTGACGCCGTCAAGCGGTCAGCATGCCTTGAGGGGGCGAGGCTTGCATTCGCGATGATCATGGTGCATTGGCCAAGGATTAATCCAATGGAGATGGCCACTGGTCCACTGCCGACCCGAGCTGTATTTTACGCAGGTGATAACCGGTGCACGGGCGATAGAGGGCCAGTGTTCGAAAGTGGTAATGCTTGAGTGATTGTATTACGTGTGTACCAAGTGGACCTTATACTTTATTATGCATCTGCCTAACTTGTTTTATATTGTCATGATTTAATTTTGACTCCTGTGTGGCTGTATGTTTATTCTGAAAGCTACCAGTCATCGGCTTCAGCCCCCAAGTGAATATCACGAGGGGTGTTTCATCTCCGCACTATTACCCTTAGCCAACGTCTTGGTGCCCGGAGGTGGTAGTTCGGGAGCGAAACCAGGCAATCGGGCTATTCGGTTTTATTGCTTTCACTTAGTCATAGGAGCTTGATGGTGGGGACTACGGAGTAGCCCCCAGTGTATTGTGATGTACTTGGGGATCGAAACCTGCCCTTTCCGACCGCATGGTTTGTGTTAAGACGAACCCTTCGTGTGACACGGCGAAATCGCCAACGATTTTTAGAGTCAAACCTCGTCATCGGATCATAGACCAGTTCACGCTTACTATGACGGTCAGTTTTCGGCTTTTTCCTCCTGAGGTACTTGACCGGGCAAACCAGAATGACAATCACAGGGGTTCTCCCTTTGCCCTCTTAGCTGAACGTGCGGAACATAAGAGTCAAACATAGGAGCTGGGCAACCCAACTATTGACCCAAGACATAGTTCGGAACAGATGCATATAGTGCAATATCCGAGACGCCGAACACCTAGCGAAAAGCGGTGCCGGACTTGAAGATATTGAGCTGATATATAAATCTAACTCTTGACTAGTTAATATATTTTCATGCCGGGTTGTTCGAAGAGCGAGGGGAGAATCGGAAAGGGAATAGACAAATCGTAGGATGCGGATATCCGAACACCATAAAGGGTATTTTTATTATTTCTCGTCAGTTCGGGACGTCTATCCGTACAATTCAAACTGCGAAGGCAATACTTGTGAAAGAAAAAGAAAGTTTACAGAGTAAAGGTTGACGCAGGGCCTTGATGTGTGAGTTGAAGCCTTAACTGTTCCCTGCTGCATGACTGCGCCTTTGCTTCTGATAGGTGGGGGTTGGGACCTTCGATGAGACCTTGATGGGCGAGGACCCTGCCGATGAAGCTTTATGCTTGGGGGTATCCGGAATTGGTCCCCGGGTCATCCGAAGATGAAGTAATTCCGAAGTTCGGTTTAACCTAACATGTACGTCGGATTATTGTATGCCTCACAGCTGCCCATGGTATTTTGAGTGCGAAGTTGTGCTGACGAGGCACGTGGAGCGTGAAGAATGTGGGCATGACGTGGGGTGCGTATCCCTATTTGCGGCGAACACATGCGGGTTCCCATGACGGGGAACGGGTTCGAACCCGTTTACTATTGACGCCGGCCTTCACGGTGGGTCGGCACCCAGGGCTATATGGGCCGGTGTGGTCTTCGACTGCTAGGGCCGTAGTATGCTCTTCGGTTCGAAGTGAGCGTTCTGTGTTGCCGCTAACAGTTATGATGCCCGAGGGACCAGGCATTTTCAACTTGAGGTACGCGTAATGCGGAACAGCATTGAATTTGGCGAATGCTGTTCGGCCGAGGAGGGCGTGATATCCACTGCGAAAAGGTGCAATATCGAAGACCAAGTCCTTGCTTAGGAAGTTATCCGGAGATCCGAACACATCTTCAAGCGTCACGGTGCCCGTGCAGGGGGCCTCCACTCCCGGAATGACCCCCTTAAAGGTGGTGTTACTGGGTTTAATCCTTGATGGATCGATCCCCATTTTCCTCACTGTATCTTGGTATATTAGATTGAGGCTGCTACCTCCGTCCGTTAGGACTCTAGTGAGGTGGAATCCATCAATGATGGGGTCTAGCAGTAGGGCCGCAGACCCTCCATGGCGTATGCTGGTGGGATAGTCCCTATGATCGAACGTGATCGGGCAAGTTGACCATGGGTTGAACTTCGGCGCTACTGGCTCGACGGAGTATACGTCTTGTAGTGCTCGCTTCCTCTCCTTCTTCGGTATATGGGTTGCGTAAATCATGTTTACCGTATTGACCTCGGAAGGGAAGGGTGTTTGGCCTCCACTGTTCGGCCTGCGGGGCTCATCATCGTCCTTGCTTCATGGGCTTTTGCCAGAGTCTTCGGCTGTGAGTTTGCCGGCCTGTTTGATCACCCAAGAATTTCGGTTGGAGTGGTTGGCGGGCTTCTCTGATGTGCCGTGAATCTGACAAGGCCTGTCCAGAATTGTTTCTAGTCTGGATGGCCCGTCATTGTTGCGTCTAGGGGCTTTCTTTCGGGGTCCGGACTTCTGGTTTCGGAATCTAGTGTTTACTGCCGTATCCTCGCCCACGCCGTCATTGTGGCGACGTTTATTCTTGCTGCGTCGGGGCTTTCCATTTCCGTCCCGAACCTCGGAGGTACCGGGTTTGTCTGGGTTGGTGTTCTTGCGAGCAAGCCAACTATCTTCGCCCATGCAAAAGCGGGTCATGAGGGAAGTAAGGGCTGCCGTAGTTCTTGGTTTGTCCTGGCCAAGCTGCCGTACGAGCCATTCGTCCTTGACACTATGCTTGAAGGCAACCAAGGATTCGGCATCCGGACAGTCCACGATCTGGTTTTTCTTGGTCAGGAATCGGTTCCAAAATTGTCAGGCAGATTCTCCGGGTTGTTGTGTGATGCGATTTAGGTCGTTACCATCCGGAGGCCAGACATAGGTGCCCTGAAAGTTTGCTCGAAAAGCGTCCTCAAGCTCTTCCCAGCAGCCTATAGAGTCTTCGGGAAGGCTGTTCAACCAGTGTCGAGCTGGACCTTTAAGCCTTAGCAGCAGATATTTAATGGCGTGGAGGTCATCTCCTCGTGCTATGTGGATGTGGAGGAGGAAATCCTCTATCCATACGGCTGGATCTGTGGTTCTGTCATATGATTCGATGTTCACAGGCTTGAAGCCTTCCAGGAATTGGTGTTGCATTACCCTCTCTGTGAAGCACAAGGGGTGTGCGGTGCCCCGAACTCAGGCTACATCGCGTCGGAGGCTTCGGCCCTTTAAATCTGCTGCTGCTCCCGGATTCTGTCATTTTGGTCTAGCCGATCATAGTATCATTCCCAGTAAGCGGGCGGGTCTTCTCTGGGTCCGTAGATGGACCTGGTACGGCCTCCTCGAGTGTCTAGGTCATGGCGGAGGTCGTACTCGTAAGTGGGCCGCACTTTATCCTTGCCGTGACGGCGAGGTGGGGCGGCTGGGTGTTCGGGCTCGTCAGCTTCCCTGTCCCGCCCTCTAGGGGGGCGGTCCGGCTGTTCGGTGTTTGTATATGTCGAGCGTGTTGGCTCTACAGCCTCGTCGTCCAACTAGGGCAATAGCCTACGCTTGGGATAACTCCTGGTTGGCTGTTCGCGGCCGTACTCCTCTTCGGCGGCGAGGACTTTAGTCCATCGGTCGTTGAGGGTGTCCTGTTCGGCTTTGATTTTGCGTTTTTGTTTCTTTAGGCGTCGGGCGGTGGCTAAAAGCCTCCGCTTGAACCGTTCCTGCTCCAGAGGGTCTTCGGGGATGATGAAATCGTCCTCGCCAAGACTGGCCTCCTCTTCAGAGAGTGGGAGGTAGTTGCTATCCTCGGAGTCATCGGGGTTTTCTGAATTGAGCGGGTCCTCCTGCCCCGCGGGGTCATCCTGATGATGTTCGAAGGCTGCGTCTCCGGCGAGGTCATCCGTATTATTTACGGTGCCGTTCTCCGCGGAGTCCATGTTGCTCGCATGGCTTCGACGTGGCTTTGATCAACGGCGCTGCTTTCGGCATTTGGGCGGCTCATCTCTAGGCTTGCCTCGGTCTTGATTAGGAGTGTCGTCGCCGTCCTTGGGGGTGTTCACCATGTAAATATCGTAGGTGGATGTGGCTGACCAGCAGCCAGTGACCGGGGGGGGCAACATTGGCATTGGCCGTGGCTCCGTCCTCCTCGTCCATGTATTCGGTATTCTCCGAATTAGTAGTCTAGCATATCAGTTAAGTCATCGATAGTGGCCACCAAGTGGGTGGTGGGTGGGAAGCAAAATTCCCTATGGTACGCCTCGAAGGGTTGATGATTGACAGTGCATGGCAGGTCCTCCGGGATGGTCATATTCTGAATTCGGTCCAGTGCCTCGTTTATCATTGCGAGGGTCGTCGAACTTGAGGGTTCTGGGCCAGATTCCGGCATAACGGAGTGGGGGGCGATAAATGCCCTGGCCAGTCCTTGGTTTCCGCTGGCCGTGCTGAGCTCGGTATGCGGAGCTGGATCCTTGAATGGGTTCGGGCCATCACTATAGGTCAGGGACGGGCTTTGGTCCTTGCTTGTGGTTTCCCCGTCGGGGTTCGAGATTGAGCTACCTTGGGCTGGGGGTGACCCCTGGCCATTGGCTGCCTCTTTATCGTAAGGGCTCAAGGCTAGGCGACCGTTGTGAAAGGAAGGTTCGGCCGAGATTGACTCTTGGCCTTTGCCTCCAGATTCTACCTCGGAGGTCGAGGATAGGTCTTCCACAGTCATGATGTGTCCGGACGGAGGCGGAGTCTGGCCCCCACTCGAAGTGGAGCTTTCCTGGCTCGAAGCTGTTGAGGTCGATTCGCAGACCGGATCAGAAAGGGACTCCGGAGCGGGCGTGTCGAATGTGCGGGAGGGGGAAGTGAATCAGGTTAAAACCAGATCGCCCCGTATGTCCGCAACATATTCCAGACCACCGAATCGAATTCGGTGTCTGGGGGTGAAGGCGTCGATCTGACTCAGACAACCAGTTGGGTCGGCGTGCAGCACGATGCTGCCAAATGCGAAGAGTTACCCGGGGACGAAGAAGTCCCCTGATCCGATGCCTTCTCCTATGGTCAGGCGAGCCATCGATCCTTCTGGCGACCCCACAGCGGAACTCCCAATGAAAGCACCAATGTCGGTGTCAAAACCGGCAGATCTCGGGGTAGGGGGTCCCGAGCTGTGGATCTAGGATCGATGGGGAACAAGGGACGACGAACACAGTGTTTACCCAGGTTCAGGCCCTCTCAAAGAGGTAATACCCTACGTCCTGCTTGATTGTATTGGATGTATGATGTGGTTTACAGAGTAGATCTACCTCGAGATCCATATGAGCTAAACCCTAAGGTGATGAGGTGCTGAATGTAGCTCTAACCCTAATGACTACAACCCTTGTTTTATATAGACACCGATAGGGTTAGGGTTACCGGAGATAGATTACAACAAGAGGGAAAGAGATCTCGTCCATCCTTGACTTGGAGGGCACACCATGGCTTCATAGATCTCCGGTCACCATACGGCTCCACCAGTCCGGCCCATGTACAATGGGCCGTCGCCCCGAGAACCCCTTAGTCCATAACTCCCTCAGCGGGGCCACCTCGTCCCTTGCCGAGAAGCAGAAGAAGAGGAAGTGGATCGACCCTGAGGAGTAAGTACCCTTCCTTGCCCTTGGGTTAAGCATAGATTGTAGTTGCGCTCACAGCACCCCCCTTCTCTATGACCACATGTGGCGACGAGGCGAAGTACAAGAAGGCGAGCACCGAATCGAAGGAGCCCCCTGCCCTGAGGAGCCGTTGGACCTTGGTCACGGCCGCGGCGGGCGCAGGAGTGCATCGCGCCAACACAATGCCGTCCTTGGGCGCTCAGGCGGCACCGCACCTGGGCACACGGGTGCGCCGCTAGCCCCTGTCACTTCGCCAGCACCGCTTGGGGAACCGACCGCCGAAGGCGCGGGGGTCCACGAGGCAACACTCCTTGTCACGGCCTCGGCAACCCTGGCCCTGGTGGAGGGGGCGACCCTTGAGGACGCAGCGATGCAGCCTCAGGAGGAGCCAGCCCTTGTGAGCCAGTAGGCTGCGGAGTCGTCTGCCCTCGTGGTGCCCGAGGTGAGCCTGGAGCGTCTGGCGCCCCAAGCTAGCCACGCCACCACTTCCTTGGTCACAGCGCCAGTCGGCGTGCCAACGCAGCCTCCTCACCAGGCCCTCGCGCTCACGAACTGCAGCCCCCTGATCCGGCCCGGAGCCTTGGATGACGCTTACACCGCGCTTGGCCGGATCCGGGCCGATCTTCAAGACACCGACAGGTGCCTCGTGAGGGAGCACCTTGGGCTCATCTCGGGGTGGCTCCAGGCCGATGCAGCAACCAGGACGGCCTGGGGCCGGGCGGAGGCTGCTACCGCGGAGGGCATAAAGGAGGCCGCTGAAGCCAAGGAGGCTCGCGACGTGGCGCTAGCTAGTGCAGCATCTGCCGAGAAGCGTCGCGAAAAGGCGCAGGCCAATCTGAAGGCCCTTCAAGAGGAGCAAGCCACGCACGCGCAGCGGCTCCACCAGTGGGAGGAAGACCTCAGGGCCCATGAGGCAAAGCTTGCCAATCACGACTCCAAGCTGGCCCAGGTGACCATTGTTCAGGCCGCGGAACATGAGCGCCTGGCCAAGCTGAAGGAGGAGGTGGTCGAAGCCCAGACATCCCACGCCCAGCGCGTCTCCGAGGCGACAGCCCAGCTAGATGACAGGGAGCAGACCCTCACCGTCGCCGAGAAGAAGGCAGCCGCGGAGCGCGACGCCTTCCCCTCCCTCGAGCTCAGGTCTCGTCAGGTGCTACAGTCCATCTGTCGGGGAGGATTCGAGGAGCCGCTAGTGACCCATGAGGGCGGCTATACAGGGCTCTCCTCCAAGCTTGCCGAAGCGCTCGAAGGTGTTGCCGCCGAGGTGGACTCCATCCTGGAGGAGGAGTGCCGCTCACTAATCTTGGCGGCTGCGACATGCGTCTTCGGCCACCTCTACCTCCAGAATCTGGGCTTCAACTTCGACGCGGTGATCCACGCGGTTGCTCCTAAGTCCCGCACGACGACTGCGGCTGCCGTGAAGGGTCACGTGGACGCATTGCTGAAGAAGTTCTCGTACATCCCCGACACCGAGCCTCTGGCGGTGGAGGCCATCGGTGGCGACGACGCTGGCAGCGGTGTCGAGGACGGGCTCCTCGTGACTGGGACGGGTGGCAGCGATGGCCATGGCGACGATGACCCTTCCTCCTAGTTTTTACCTTGCGACATTTATCATGCCTCGAGAAAGCGTAAGACTTTGCTTGGATTTGCAGAACATTTGATGCTTGTAATAATTGTTTGAACTCCGTGATTTCCTTTTCGTGATTGGTTTCCTTCTTGTTTGCTTTTGTGCTCTACGTCGGCAGGGCCCAGCCCTGCTCATACCTCGACCGCCGTTGGGGCGTCCGGATCGCCAGGACGACACCAAGGGGCGAGGGGCTATGTGACTAGTGAGGCCCGTGAGTCGTGATGCTCAGGGGTCCCCCTTGACGTGCAAGCAGCCCGCATGAAGGATGCAGGCGATGGCACGAGGCTCCTGGAAGCCCCCAGCCCCCTCGTCCTGGTGGTGGTCATCATTCCTTCTTGGTGGTGGCGGCAGCGGAGGAAGGCCAGCGTTGCCCTAAGGACTGTCCTCACGAGGCTGGTCTCGCCAGGGGCCCTCGCGAGGCTGGCCCTACCAGCGGTCCTCACGAGGCTGATCGCGCCATTCTTGGCGGGGGTCGCGGCCGTCCCAGCGTCCTCCATCTAGGCCTCCTCCGCAGCCGTAGCCTCGGTCGCTGCGCTCGGGGTGTCGACCAAGGCGCCCATCACGGATGGCCCTTAGCTCCTGGCAGTCGTTGGTGTTGTGGTTGTGCACGTTGTGGAAGACGCAGAACGGGCGGCTGCCCTTGGATGACTCTGGGTGGTCACAACCGCGCTTCATCTCTGGTTCGGCCACGAGCACGGCCGGTCCCTTGCGCTTCACATCCTTGACTTTGGCCTTCTTTTCTTCTAGGTCAGCCCCTGGGAGCTCCAGGAGAGAGAGGCGACCTTCCTCAGCTCTCGCACACTTGGTTGCCATGTTGAACATCTCTAGAGCCGTGCAAAGGTCCTCATGTATGGCGAGCTCCTCCTTCATCTTGACATAGTGGATGCCATCAATGAATGCCGAGATGATGGCCTCGTCCGACACCTTGGGGATCTTGAGGTGGACGCTATTGAAGCGCTGGATGTACTTCTGCAAGGTCTCTCCTGGCTGCTGCTTGATGCGCCGCAGGTCACCCGCAGCCGGTGGACGGTCGCGAGTGCCCTGGAAGTTGGCGATGAAACGCTCTTGTATTTCGTCCTAGGAGGAGATCGATCCTGCGGGCAGGTTCAGGAGCCAAGAGCGCGCACCATCCTTGAGGGCCATGGGAAACCAGTTCGCCATAACCTTCTCGTCGCCGTTGGCTGCCTCGATGCTCAGCTCATAGAGCTGCAGGAACTCGGCAGGGTCGGGGGTGCCATCGTAGTGCGGAGGCAGGTCGGGCTTGAACTTCCCCGGCCAGACGACGCTGCGTAGCTCCAGAGTGAATGTGCGGCAACCCGCTGTGGTCACGGGAGCCCGTCGTGGAGGTGGAGCCTGGTCTTGGCCCTCGCGCGCCACCACTGCAGGCGGCGCGCGGTCTTGACATGGCGGTGCTGGGAGTTCACGAGCATCTTCTTGTGGCCGCTGCACCACCTGGCAGCTTTCATCTTCACGCGCCGGCGGCCTGCGTGGCGAGTCGCGCCGGCGGCCTGCGTGGCGGGTCGCGCCGCGGGGCCTCGCGCCTTGGCCTGAGGGCGACGTCTTGACGGGGAGGTGGAGGAGGTCCTCCATGGGCTACGTCACCCGTAGCAGGCGGCGAGTGAGGCAGCGCGCGAGACGGTGCGGGAGAGTCCCCGGCGGCGCTGACAAGCTCAGCGATGTGGTCTAGCCAGTCTTCGTAGAGGTCATCGACGGGGCGGTAGCGCAGGAGCTCGCGCGCCATGAGCAACGTAGCCTGCGCGTTCGCCGGCCCGCGACGAGCATGAGACGACGAACCAGCCGGAGTCAGCGACGGGGTGGCGGTGCGCCCATCCCACCGCACAGAAGCGACGGGGTGAAGCTTGCTGCTCGTGCCCCGCGGGGCTGGTGGCAGTGTTCGCCACTGGAGACGGGGGACGGCGAGGGCAGCCGTCACCCACAGGCGCTATCTGAGCGACGCGGGCGGTGAGGGCAGCCCGGCGCTCAGCACGAGCTCGACGAGCGTCAGCCATGGAAGCGGTGGAGCGGTGGTGGATCAACCGGCGATTGAGAGGCTCCGACGCACCCCTACCTGGCACGCCAAATGTCGGATTTCGGGTTCCGCAAACCCTTGAGAGGTTCGAACTCTGGGGTGCGTGCGAAGAACTCATCCTCCCCAGTCTGCCTACTCGCTAATCTCGTAGCCTAGCTCAACGAACTGTAAGGAAAAGAGACACAGCAGTTTACCCAGGTTCGGGCCACCTTGCGGTGTAAAACCCTACTCCTGCTTTGTGGTGGATTGGCCTCGAGGGGCTGAGGATGAACTAGTACAGTGGCGAATAGCCTCAGGAGGAGAGGTGTTATTGAGCTCGAGTGAGCTGGTGGGGTGAGGGTGATCTGAATGATCCGTCCGGGGGTCCGATCCCTCTCTACGGTGGTGGCTAAGTCCTATTTATAGTGGCCTAGGTCCTCTTCCCAAATGAAAGGCGGGAAAGGATCCTACAATGGCCAAATTCAAAGGGAGACAACTAGTACATGCTATCCTGACAAAAGTAGTCTTCGCTTGCAAAAGCCTCTGGTTGTGACACCGTGTTGGGCTCGGTGATGACCTACGTCCTGGCGGTCTTGGTCTTGTTGCACGGGAATGGAAACCTTTGGCTGATTCCTCGGGACTCCGCGCCTGCACTTGCCTCTTTAGCACCAAAGAGGAAACGGGTACACTACGCTCGTTGGCGCCCGCCTGGCCTTGGTCGTCATGGCTCACGTCATCCGGACCTCACGAGGTGAGGCTTGCATAGAACTCTCCGCTCCTCAGGAGCCAGCCTGAGGGGGCCGCTCCTCGTGGAGGTCTTGGTGTCGTCCGCCTCGTGAGGCTTGGCCCCTCGCGATGGTCTTGAGTTGTTGTCGCTGAAGCTGGGTCGTACCAGGCCATCGATGGAGCCACGCCGCGGGCCGCAGGCGGGCAAGTCTGGGTATCCCCATTCCCAGAACGCCGACAGTAGCCCCCGGGCCCAAGGCGCGCTCGGACTTGGCTTCGAGGCAAAGCCAGGGGGCAAGTGCGGAGCGTCGCGGGCCCTAACCGCCTGCGGCCTTGGTCCACACATGGCGATTGATGGGACATGGGCATCTACGCTTCCCCATGCCGCCTCGGCAACTGTGCCTGGCTGACAAAAAGGCTGGCGCTTGCCGCTGATCCTTCATTGCCTTTCTTCCATCTTGCCCCAGATCCCCTTCTCCTTCTGCTCAGCGCGCCTCCAGATCTGCTGAATCCTTTCCCCAGACTCGCCACCGATGGCCACTGACAAGGCAAAGTCATTGGCCTCTGCTGCGCGCTCGGCTCCCTGGTTTGAGCCAGCCTTGAGCGCGTCCTCCATCGCCCAGGAGAAGCACCTTGCCGCCGTGCTCCCGCTAACAACGGGCGGCGACAATGAGGGAGGGGAGAAGGCGCTCCGGGTCGGCTCCGCCCAGCCGGAAGCCTTGGGTGACACCTTCTACCCCTTCTTCCTGCACAGCGTCTTCGCTGGGCTGGTTCCCCCTTTCTCCTATTTCTTCTACGCCGTCCTCACCCACTATGGTCTCCACGCCCTCCATCTTCATCCCAACTCCATCCTCCTCCTGTCGATCTTTGCCTTCTACTGCGAAGCGTTCGTGGGGGTGACGCCCTCCATCGCGTTGTTCCGCCACTTCTTCTACCTCCAGATAAGCAGCGGTCAGTGCTCTGGGTGCGCCAGCTTCATCGCGGCCAACGGCAGCAACGCGATCTCGCGGGCAGGGAAGAAGCTGGAGGACTTCTGGAACAAGTGGATCTTCATGGACGCCAAGCGCTCCCACACTCGGCTGGAGCTGTCGACCGCGCTGCCGACGCCCCTGGATCGATGGGCTCATGAGAAGCTCACCGACCCCAGGGTGGAGAAGCTGCTGGAGAGGATGACGGCCGACCTGAAGGCGGAGGACCCGAAGGTGGAAAAGCTGACAGGGGCCATGATCGTCAAGGAGTTCCTGACGCAGCGCTTGGCTCCGCTCCAGGCGCACTCACGCCCCATGTGGAGCTTCAAGGGCGCGGAAGACGACCTCCGATTGCGCCCGGACAACTTGTCTGACGAGGAGCTGAGCAAGGTCATGCGCACCTTCCTCGGGAAGGACCAGGGTGGCCCCTCGAACACCCATCTCCCACTGTATCGTCACGCCGACGGGGAGAGGATAGCCGCCGCCATGCCTGTCTTCAACGAGCGGGGGCTCGTGCCGCTGGAGCCTTCCCTGCCCGCGGGCTCCCCGGTGCCGGTTTCCTCCGGCGATCCCTCCGGGGAGGAGGAGAACGAGAGCTCGGAGGTGACCTTGGAGGAGTTGGGGGAGACTTCTCCCCCATGGCGGAGCGAGCTCCTCCACGCCTTCTCTGACGACGACGCCGACGAGCACCCAGTCAGGGAGTCGCCGCGCTCCGCCGGGGTCACCACGAGGTCTAGGGGCACCCCTCCGGAGAATCTGAAGCAGGGTCTCCCGAAGAAAGATAGGTCATCATTGCTTCCTTGAGGTGGCGCCTCCGCCCCGCCGTCGGCCGCTGCTACCGCAGATCCGGCCGCCGCGCGCTCATCCGCTCCCGAGAGCACGGCGGGGCTCGCGACCACGAAGCCTGTGGGCATCGCGCTCCTGAAGAGGACGAGGGAGTACGTCGCCACGGATCAGTAAGCGCACCATTTTGTCTTTGCTTCCTGCCCTTGACGTAGTGCTTTGACATTTTCCTCTCTGCGGCCAGGCCAATGCCGGTGGCGACAAGGAAGAAGGAGGAGGCGAGGGCTCCTGAGGCCAAGCAGCCCACCTCGGCCCCGGAAGTTCTGGCGCAGACGGACGAGGCTAGCTAGCATCCTCCTGCCGCAGGGTTTCCCTCACGAGGCTCAGGGCCCCAGCCTCAGGAGAAGGATGCCCCAGCGGCTGCGCCGACTTCAGAGATGCTTGCCTTCAGCGCGCCTGCTGACGACCCGACGGCTCCGGAGCCCCCGGCCATCCTTGCTGCTGCTGCTTTGCCAGTCTTGATGCCGTCGCCGTCTCCTCTTCCAGCCGCCACGCTGGTGGGCCGCGGCTCTTCTACCGCGCCCGGTGCTCTGGAGCTGGCCTTCTCCGTGTTGGATCAACTCCGGAAAAATCTTCGAGGCCCCGACCGGCACCGGGCGTCGGGGCGCCTGGAGCTAAAGCGAAGATCCAGGCAGACGCCTAGGAGAAAATCGCGAGCACCCGCTGAGTACTCTCCAAGGAGCATGGCAGAAAGCTAAAGCTGCAGGAAACCCGCTTCAGCACTTGGCATGGGGAGTTAAAGCGTGAGATAGACGGTCTCAAGAAAGCATTGATTGAGGCAGAAGGGCAGCGCAAGGCCACACTAGGATCCAAGGCCATTGCTAAAGCCGAGCTGACATCGCTTCAGGACCAAGTGGGAAGCGTCACGTCCCTCATGGAGCGGGCGACGGACGAAGCGAACCAGGCCCGGGGGCTACAACACGAGCACTCCAAGATATTCAAAGACCTCGAGCTACGGGCTCACCGCGCACTGGACTCCATCTGCAACGAGGACGTATCCAGCCCCATCGTGACCAACGATGCTGGCTACCTCGAATATTTACCAAGGTCATGACGCAGCTTGAAGTGGGCGCCAAGAAGGTGGGCAAAATCATCGAGGAGGAATGCCACGACCTCCTTATCCAGGCATCGACACGTGTCTTCATCCATCTCCTTCACGCCAACCCCCATTTTGACTTCGAGGTTGTGATCACCCCCCTCCCTGAGGTGATCTGCGACACCATTGGGGAGGCGGTGGAGGACCAGGTGGATGTGTTGCACGCGCAATTTATCCATGACAGCAGCGAGGACTAGGGCGGAGCCAAGGAAAATGAGCGCGACGATGGCAACGGTGGTGGCGACGCGTCTCCTTAGGTCACCCCCTTTATTTACCTTTTGAAACACAATTGTGGCCCCACGGGGGCGTGGAGTCAGTGGCTCTTGCTTGAACCCTTACCATTGTAATGAATATTGTGCTTTCTTGGGACATGTCTTTCCTTTATACTTGGTTTTGCGCTCCATGTCGTTTTGGACATAGCCCCATGCGGGGCCCAACCGTCTCTGGTAAGCCAGGTCACGATGCCTGGGCATGGCCAGGAGGTGAGGGTCATCAGGGCTAACAAGGGCTCCTGAGGCGAGATGCTTGGGGGGCCGCCTTTGGCGTGCAAGCAGCTTGTGCACAAGGAAATATATGGACCACGCATAAGGGGTCTCGCCTCGTGGGAGCGGCGCATGCTCGTCGGCCCGCTCATGGGCTTCATGAGAGGAGATTAGGCACCAAGGACCTTGGTGTGGTGGCGTGCACGGGAACAGGCCCGTGAGCCGGAGCCCGGCCAGTTGGTTTTTCAAGTGCTGTTAGGACTAATCCTGAGCATAGGCACCGTACCCAGCCCCCACTCACGTGACCCTCAAGAGAGGGGTTACATGCGCTCGTAGCTCGCGAGGTAAAAACTCAACGAAATGAAGCAAGACTCAAAAACCAAAGCTTTACTCAAGGAAGAGAAACAAATTTGTTTAAACAAGCCAGAAAGAGGTGTGGCTGCCGTGTTCGGCACGGGTTAGCCGGAGGTTGGTGTAGCCCGAGGGGTGCCCTCGTTTGGTTATTTCGCCAGCGCAAAGCATGGGGCTTCCACTTGGGCGTGTGGGTATTATCGAGGTTCGACCATTCTGCCAGCGCGGAGCATGGGGCTTACACTTGGGCGTGGGCATGGTCATGGTTCCACCGTTCCGCCCGTGCGGAGCATGGGGCTTCCACTTGGGCGTGGGCATGGTCGTGGTTCGACCGTTCTGTCGGCGTGAAGCATGGGGCTTTCACTTGGGCGTGAGCGGGAGCTCTCGCGAGGCCGCTTGGTGCCGCGTCGAGAGGCTTCGGGGCGTGTACAACCCCACCTCATTCTTACGTGAGAGGGTCATGGGTTGAACTTTTGGAGGTGTTGGATGTTCTAGGCGTTAAGTACAGGGACTCCGTCCTCCGTCTCCAGGCGGGCAGCGCCTGGCCTGGAAATGTGGAAAACCTGACAGGGCCTTCCCACATGGGTGAGAGCTTGTGGAGGCCCTCCCTGGAAAGGATTTGTCGTAGGACGAGATCCCCGACCTCGAGGGATGCGATGGCGGATGTTGCGGCTGTGGTAGCGCCGCAAGGCCTGCTGGTACCTTGCGGCGCGAAGGGCGGCCTGGCGGCGAGCCTTCTCAAGGAGCAAAATGTCGGCCTTCCGCGAATCGTCCTGGCGCGAGTCGTCAAACGCCAGGACTCGCGTGGAACCATGCTTAAGCTCCAAAGAGAGGACCGCCTCAGCCCTATAGATGAGGAAGAAAGGGGTCTCGCCAGTGGGCTTAGTCGCCGTGGTGCGGATGGACCACAGAACGGACTGCAGCTCATCCAGCCAGCCCTTGCCGCATGCCTCAAGCTTCTTCTTGAAGCTCCTGGTCTTGAGGACCTCAACGTTGGCATGCTTGGCCTGGTTGTTGCTCCGTGGGTGCGCCACAGAGGCGTAGCATATCTATGTACCAAGGTTAGCACAGTATGACTTGAAGAGGCCACTTATGAATTGGAGCCCATATCGGTAATGATGCGGTTGGGGACGCCGAATCGGCTCATGAGGCCCTTGATGAACTTGACGGCCGAGCCTGCCAGGATGGTGCGCACGGGCTCAACCTCCGCCCACTTGGTGAATTTGTCGATGGCGACGTAGAGGTAGCGGTAGCCGCTAACCGCGCGGGGGAAAGGGCCCAGTATGTCCATCCCCCATACGGCAAAGGGCCATGAGTGCGGGATTGCACTAGAAAACAAAGACACATCCGTGACATTACAGCCCGAATGAATTTTTTCTGTCATGCTTACGACACTTCTATGACGATAATTGTGACAAAACCACGTATCATCATAGATGTGGTGGGCTCCTACTTCTATGACCAAAAATCATGACATAAAATGGGTTTTCATCCTGGGCGGGCCGGGGACGCACCTGCATGACATTCTTTGGGCCGTCCATGACGGAAAAAATTGTGGTAGAAGCGAGGGCGAGGAAAATTTCGGGGAGTTCCCGGTTACGGTGGGTGGTCGGGGCCGAGCGATGCATGGAGGTTTGCGTGTTTCTCTCTTATATACGTACGCACGTGTGTGCAAGGTGTTGGGCTCTAACTGAACCCGAGGGATTGTACTAGCTACGTTGCTGAACTTGAGCGATCGATCCCTGGCTGTTAACTGAACCCGAGCGATTCCTTCGCTACTGGTACTAACTGAACCCGAGCGATCGATTGCTACTGTTGCTTACTGAAGCCTATCGAACCTGCCTCTTGATGAACAGTGACCGTTGGGGGTTGGTTGAACGAGTCGAGACGTGGTGAGTCTAGCCGGTTGGTTGGGGTTGGATGAATAGTTCCCGGTGGGGGTTGGATGAACAGGACCCCGTGGTAGTATGTCGTTGCCACTGGATGAACAGCACCCCGAGGAGGCCGCCACACCCGATCCGGTTGGGGGTGGATGAGAAGGACCCCATGGAGGCTGGTTGAATAGTAGCCGGTGGAAGCTGGATGAAACTAGCCCGTGGATGAACAGTAGATGATGGAAGTAGGAGGAAGACGCGGTAGATGAACAGTAGCAGGTGGAGGCTGGAGGAAGTCGACGATGGATGAACAGTAGCCCGTGGAGGCTGGAGCGAGGCAGTAGACGGTGGATGAACAGTAGCCCATGGAGTCCCGTTTTACGATACGCCACACCCCTCCTGATGAATAGGACCCTGTTTCGACTGTAGGCGCTCCAACAGAAGTCCATTTCCTCCGTTTTGCACTACGCCACACCCCTCAGGATCAACAGGACCCCGTCTCGATCGTAGGCACTCGAACAAAAGTTTGTTTCCTCTGTTTTGCAGTACGCCAGACCCCGAGTCGATGAACAGGACCCCGTTTTGACCGTACGGTCGAACAGAAGGCTGTTTCCTCTGTTCTGCTGTACGCCAGACCTCGTTTCGGCTGTTCCGTCCAAGCCGGTTGGCTCCCGATGAACACGACGTATTCCGACCCAGTCGGTTGCCTCCCAATGAACACGACACTGTTTCCTCTGTTCTGACCCAGCCGTTTGGTTGCCGATGAATAGGACGTCATCGCTGTATGCGTTCGAGACCCCGCCCGCATGTACGTACGTACCCGTATTTACTTTCTTGCAGCATGGTTGTACACGATATAGACGAGACTGTGTGACATGCTTCATCGGCAGTTCTACTACGACACCTGCCACTCCTTACTTGGCCACAGTTCATCACTGCAGAGAGACCGATCGACCAGTATGTACGCACACGTTCGCGACCAGACAGATAATGCTACGTATGTTTCGACCGGGTGGATCCCAGCTGTCAGGTAGGACAAGGAGGAACTTCCTTGCGTGCGAATATATAGCTGGCGGGTCCGAGGTGGAATCATATTTTTTTTGCCCATAATAAGGAGGCACTTCCTTGCATGCAAAGATGTTGGTGGTGGGTCCCAGGTGTCTGGGGCAGGAATAAGGAGTCACTTCCTTCCGTGCGAAGATATACTTGGTGGGTCCCAGCTTTCAGGGGTTGGAATAATTTTATTTTCGCGTAATAAGGAGGCAGTTGCATGCATGCGTCCATGGACCTGGTGCGTCCCCACTGTCAGCCTCTCCACATACAGTCCTCTTCCGATGAGTATCTTCTCTTGATCATGTTGACCACGCCGCACCGAGCGCACCTAGGCGGTGGACAACGATGAGGCCCCGGATGGCAACGAGCCGGAGACTGGAAGACGCGGTAGTGGAGTCATAGACAGAGAGGTGTACGAGGGTTAACTGGTTCAGTGTGGTGTGGTTCTACAGTCGGCGGAGATAAATAGGAGGTGTGAAGGGGTGGAGGGATGGCCTGGCCGGTGGTGGGGTAGCGATTCGCAGTGAAGCGTGCTAAGCAGAGTTGCTAGCAGCCGGAGGCGGGAGCAGGTGGTCCCGTCGGTGCTGGAGGAAGAAGACGAGAGATTGAAGATGGATGCCGGCCGTTGGATGTAAATCCAACGGCTATCGTTGTCAATCATTTGTTGACTAAGCTGACAACGCCTTGCATTGGCTTCGACCTATTAGCCCACATTTCAGCCTCCAAAAATGTGGCACATATTTAACCCATTTTTTTTAGAATTTACAGTCCATTTGCTGGGCTGGGTGAACAAATAATGTAGCGTCCATGCGGCCCATTTATTTTTTCTAAAAAACTAAAGCCCATTTGCACTTTCTCGAAATACACAAATTTGCTGGGCTGGGTGAACAAATAATATAGTGTCTATGCGGCCCATTTAATTTTTCCTTAAAAATTCCAGCCCATTTGCACTTTCTCGAAATACATGATTTTGCTGGGCTGGTTCTAATTATAATGTTGGGTTGGGCGCAGCAATATTATCAAAAAAGAAACAGGGGCTGAGCATTTTGTTATAAATATATTTAAATAATAAGTGCTTTATTATTACATTGATCCTTAAATCTTACCAAGCTTTTGTACACAATCACCAGGATTTTCGTTGCCTTAAAGTAAAAAAACCAGGATTTTATTGTGAAAATTTTATTTTTATAAGTTAATAAGACGTGGGATATTTTTTCTTATATATGTAAGTGTCTGTTAAATATGTGATGATAATAACAATAATATATAATAACAAATAAAATAATATAAATATATATAATAAAGTTAGAAGGGAAACATAAGTTGGACCTGGTGTTCCTATTCTTATAAAGAAAAATAGAACAGACATCTGCGTTTTCTTCAAAAAAAAAAATAAGTTGGGCTGCGGATGTTTAAGAAAAAATAAACCAAGGATGGGAGGCCCATAGGCCGGTCGATACATGACGACCCTCAAAAAAATACAAACCGGCATGTCATGGGCTGCACATGTTAAAAAATAAAGCCTAGACTGGGTAGCCCACAACCCAGCTGATACTTGCTAGCCCACTGATAATAAATGATTACTGACAGCTCCCCGATGACTGGCTTCGTTTTAAATTTATCTCCGTTGGTAACTACGTTGACAAATCCATGGGCCCCAACGTCAATATAGCATTAGGAGGAAGTATTTTTTTCAATGAGGCACTTGCTTGCGTACGGCCATGGACCTGGTGGGTCCCGACTGTCCGCCTCTCCACGTACAGTCCTCTCCAGATTCCTCTCGTTTGTTGAGCATGTTCACAACGGCAGACAGCAGCAGCGCGGCGAGCACAAAAAGGCAGAGGATGACGTACAGGCCCCGGACGAGAACGCACCAGAGCCGAGGAAGATGTGCTACAGTAGTGGTAGAAGTTATGCCTAGTTTTTGGCGAAAGTACTGAAGTAGCCCAGTGGCCAAGTTCCACTCCCCAACCGCTGCTCCGCCCGGGTTCGATTCCACCTGATGCAGGGAAAATAACCCCAAATTTTTGCCTCTGCCATTACTGACATGTGGGTCCCTATCGTCATCTACGCACACCACCTCCAACACTTGCCAAAACTTTGTCCCTCATTTTCTCTGTTTTTTGCACACTCAACATTGTGTGGGCATTTTGAAAATAGAATATCTTTTTGACCGTGCATCATATGAAGATGTGCTATGCATGAATGTTGATCAGCATGATGTTAACTAGCTGGTAGTTCCATTTTTGACCATGAATAAAACTTCCAACATGATGTTATCCCTGTTTGAAAAGAGCATGTTAATATAAATGCTCTGCCTTTGAAACTGAAACTTGCAGTTTCTTCTCTGAGAATCACATTGTCTGCACTTTTATATGAAGAAACTAAATTTTTTAAAGTGCTAAAAATAGATCTCTAGAATTCATAAAATACTTCATATGCTCAATACTGCAAATCTGAAATTCAAAAGACTTACATATGTGAAAGTACTCTCAAAATACATAACACAAAACACAATTCACAACCTGCAAATACTGAAAACCCTAAGCTCCTCCCCAAACTATTGGGGGGGGGGGGAGGGGGCAGTCCCCTCCTATTCCTCGGTGGCAGATAGCCGCCCCGTCAGACAAGGTGAATGGCGAGGGAGGGAATGGCGGGGAATCATCGTCGCGCCAACTACTTTTCTCCTCTTGCAGTTGGGTACGGTCGACGAAGACTCCACCAGCTCGCTCTGCCATGGCACCCTCAGAAACGACACCATGTAGATGCTCGATCCTTCAATCTCTGGTGGATGCTCCATCTTGGATCGATACTCCCACCACCGCTGCCTCACGATCGGATTCGATGAATCTGTTTGCTCCATGGCCCAGAGGAGCAGCTCATTGTACTCCCATGCGACTCCCTCCGGGAGTATCGCCGCCTTTTCATTCTGTTCCAGATATTTGGCCATTGTTGTCGCTGTCACCGCTAATTGCTCCATGTTGTCAAACCAAGACTGTATCTCCAACATCCTGGCTAGCTTCACAGGCTCGCCGTCTGCGATCCTCATGTATCGGTTGTACTCCTCCATCGATCTACTTCTCCGAAGCACCGAGCCGAGGAAGGCCGCATGGGGAGCGGCCCCCGTATTCAGGCCCAGACCCCTACCAGATTGGCCTCATTGACCACCAAAAGCCCGGACTGGGGGTGTGTCGCCCACACAAAGGCGTTGCAGAAATGCGTCGACAACATACTAGAGACCGGCGCGAAGCTGGTCGACGCGGTCTAGATCATGCTCCACCGCTGGCTCCTCCCTTGCCAGCAGAGGGCTAAGCCCATGTGGGAGCATGAGCCCGAGGATCTGGCCACCGTGTGACACCTTTACGGCACGACTCCTGACAAAATATGGGGCCAACTATTCCAGCCCCAGAAGAAGTGGCCGGTCGAGGGGAAGGACATCGGCCTCGACGCCACGAACCCCCCAAGGGAGGTGAGCGGCATTTTTCTTTGAGGAGTGTTCGGATATTCATACCACGTTTGATTCGGTCTAACCTTGTTATGTGGATTTTGCAGGGCTGGCTCGCCAAGGCCAAGAAGATTAGTGGCCCGGCGCCATTGCCGGAAGAGCCCCGATCAGAGCAGCTGGAAAAGCTACTGGTCGTAGTGCCTTATAAGGTGCCCGTCAAGAAGGGCAATAAAGAAGTGCCGGAGGCCAGGGAGGGCCTCCGTCACAAGGTTAATCCGGGCAACCAGTCCGGAGACGCTGCAGCCTCATCCGTGTAGGAGGGGGATGAGGACAAGGAGGAAAGCGCCTCCTCGCACTCGCAGAACAGGGCGGAGTCCAGCGACATCGAGGAGGTTCAACCTCCTCAAGCCCGAAAGAGACGGTGCCGGCCAAGCTGGTTACGTCCGACAGTTCGGACTCCGACAAGGAGTCCGAAGCATCTGAGAAGTTTCCGAAGAAGGATCCCAGGGTCAAGCCCCCAGCGGCCAGGTACGCACCACGACGTCTTCAATTGCTTTATGCTTTCAGTAGTCCCTGATAGAACGCAGGATGATTGTTTTTCTAATGGCGCAGCCCTCCACGTGGCCACCCCCGCTGGGGAGACCTCTCCGGGGATGTCTCTGCCCGTCGAACTGGCGGACTGTGGCTCATGCTCGGCACCCCCTCCAATCCCCGAAGAAGTTGGGGAGGTGGTGTATAGAAGACCCCTCCTCCCCCACACATGAGGGAGGAGGTCGATGCTACCATGGCCGAGGCCGACACCTCGTTCATTGAAGACCAGGGGGATTATTCCCCCCTGGCCAACACGGGGAGGTAGTCCGAACCATCCGGACCCCCTCAGCCGCTCGCTCCTGAGCCCCCAAGGCCCTCGACGGCACAGGCTCCCCCTTCCGGTAGCGAAGGGGTCGGGGAGCCGATGCCAGCGCCGAACACCTCTACATGGGCAACGGCTGGCTGGCCAGATGCGCTGGAGGAGTTAATAAACAACTCCGTCATCGTTGATGGGCACCGCACTCTTATGAGTGCGGTCATGCAAGGTGTTTGGTCCGTCTAGTCCGGACTGAATGGTGTTGTCCAAGGCCTTCTAACAGGCTTTGAGGTAAGTCAAGTAATGCTCTTTCCTCATAATGCAGTTGTAATTTGTTGTTCGGGTAGGCCGTATACATAACAGCCCCCGAGACTCTGCAAGGACTTCGAATAAAAACTGCAGAGGATCAAATTCGGTAGGCCAATTAATGATGTCGACATTTCTTTTGCAAATGCAGGCATCTTCCGTGGCCGCGGCAGCTAATGCCGCGGCACTAGAGGAGATGGATCGGAAGCTCAAGATTTCTGATAAAGAGCTTGACCTTGTCAACAAACGGCTTAACGAGGCGCAAGGTAAGCCCTGTGAAAAGAAGTGCACTTTGCTTGACGCCGGATATTGACGATACAGACTATATGCTAATCCTATATCTTGATGATCCTGCAGCTACTGCCGCCGAGGTCGAGGGCTTGAAGGAGGCCCTAAAGAAAGCAGAGGCGAGGCAGCCATGAAGAAGACGGTCTTTGAGAAGGCGGTAGCCGAGCTTGAGAAAGCCAAGCTTGCTGCTGAGCAGCACGAGGCTCGAGTGGCCGAAGTCCAAGTGGACCTCCAGGATGCCGCCGAGAAGCTAGAGGCCCTTGAGAAGGGGCACGAGGAGCAATCCTCCCGGCTATCCAAGGCGGAGAAGGAGCTCCAGGAGGCGAGGACTGACGCGCGAGGTGTCCGGGAGGAGCTCCGCCAAGCCACGCAAATTGCAAATGGTAAGAAATAATTACTGCAGAGTGTGTTCGGAGGAAATAGGTTCGTCCTGCTGACGTGGGTCTGGTGCTCTGCAGGCGTCTTCGCCGAGCTTCCGAAGAATGTGGCGGCCGCGGTGAAGCACTACGCCACTCTTGAAGAGGACTCCACCCAACGGCTCTTCTGGTCACAATTTCCGGACTCCGAGCGTCCTCCCCTTCTAAGCGATCAAATGAAGCAGCTGATGGAGATGCATCGGATGTACGAGCTGGCCATGAAGGACCTCTGTGTCAGTCTGTGGCCTGCCGAGTCCCTTCCAGACACCTACTTCGGCCTTGTGCAGAAGCTGTGGGAGGCGCCGCTCCGGATTGACGCCGTCAAGCGGTCAGCATGCCTTGAGGGGGTGAGGCTTGCATTCGCGAAGATCATGGTGCGTTGGCCAAGGATTAATCCAATGGAGATGGCCACTGGTCCACCGCCCAAGGGGAAGGAACATCACAGCCCCGAGCAGTATTTTACGCAGGTGATGACCGGTGTGCGGGTGATAGAGTGCCAGTGTTTGAAAGATGTAATGCTTGAGTGATTGTATTACGTGTGTACCAAGTGGACATTATGCTTTATTATGCATCTGCCTGACTTGTTTTATATTGTCATGATTTAATTTTGACTCCTGTGTGGCCGTATGTTTATTCTGAAAGCTACCAGTCGTCGGCTTCAGCCCCCAAGTGAATATCACAAGGGGTGTTTCGTCTCCGCACTATTACTCTTAGCCAATGTCTTGGTGCCCGGAGGCGGTAGTGCGGGAGCGAAACCAGGCAATCGGGCTATTCGGTTTTATTGCTTTCACTTAGCCGTAGGAGTTCGATTGTGGGGACTAGGGACTAGCCCCCGGTGTATTGTGATGTACTTGGGGATCGAAACCTGCCCTTTCCGACCACATGGTTTGTGTTAAGACGAACCCTTCGTGTGACACAGCGAAATCGCCGACGATTTTTAGAGTCAAACCTCGTAATCGCATCGCAGACCAGTTCACGCTTACTATGATGGTCAGTTTTCGGCTTTTTCCTCCTGAGGTACTTGACCGGGTAAACCAGAAGTACAATCGCAGGGGTTCTCCCTTTGCCCTCTTAGCCGAATGTGCAGAACATAAGAGGCAAACACAGGAGCCAGGCAACCCAACTATTGACCCAAGACATAGTTCGGAACAAATGCATATAGTGCAATATCCGAGACGCCGAACACCTCGTGGAAAGCGGTGCCGGACTTGAAGATATTGAGCTGATATATAAATCTAACTCTTGACTAGTTAATATATTTTCATGCCGGGCTGTTCGAAGAGCGAGGGGAGAATCGGAAAGGGAATCGACAAATCGCAGGATGCGGATATTCGAACACTATAAAGGGTATTTTTATTATTTCTCGTAAGCTCGAGACGTCTATCCGTACAATTCAAACTGAGAAGGCAATACTTGTGAAAGAAAAAGAAAGTTTGCAGAGTAAAGGTTAACGCAGGGCCTTGATGCATGAGTTGAAGCCTTCACTGTGCCTTGCTGCATGTCTGCACCTTTGCTTCGGATAGGTGGGGGTTGGGACCTTCGATGAGACCTTGATGGGCGAGGACCCTGCCGATGAAGCTTTATGCTTGGGGGTATCCGAAATTGGTCCCCGGGTCGTCCGAAGACGAAGTAATTCCGAAGTTCGGTTTAACCGAACATGTACTTCGGATTATTGTGTGCCTCACGGCTGCCCATAGTATTTTGAGTGCGAAGTTGTGCTGACGAGGCACATGGAGCGTGAAGAATGTGGGCGTGCTGTGGGGTGCGTATCCCTATTTGCGGTGAATGCATGCGGGTTCCCATGACGGGGAACGGGTTCGAACCCGTTTACTATTGTTGCCGGCCTTCACGGCGGGTCGGCACCCAGGCCTATATGGGCCGATGTGGTCTTCGGCTGCTAGGGCCATAGTGTGCTCTTTGGTTCAAAGTGAGCGTTCTGTGTTGCCGCTGACAGTTATGACGCCCGAGCGACCAGGCATTTTCAACTTGACGTACGCGTAATGCGGAACGGCATTGAATTTCGCGAATCCTGTTCGGCCGAGGAGGGCGTGATATCCACTGCGAAAAGGTGCAATATCGACGATCAAGTCCTTGCTTCGGAAGTTATCCAGAGATCTGAACACTACTCTAAGCGTCACGGTGCCCGTGCAGTGGGCCTTCACTCCCGGAATGACTCCCTTAAATGTGGTTTTCTGGGTTTAATCCTTGATGGATCGTTCCCCATTTTCCTCACTGTATCTTCGTATATCAGATTGAGGCTGCTACCTCCGTCCATTAGGACTCTAGTGAGGTGGAATCCATCGATGATGGGGTCTAGCACTAGGGCTGCGGACCCTCCATGGCGTATGCTGGTGGGATGGACCTTGCGATCGAACGTGATCGGGCAAGCTGACCATGGGTTGAACTTCGGCGCTACTGGCTCGATGGAGTATACATCTCGTAGTGCTCGCTTCCTCTCCTTCTTTGGTATATGGGTTGTGTAAATCATGTTTACCATCTTGACCTCGGAAGGGAAGGGTTTCTGGCCTCCACTGTTCGTCCTGCGGGGCTCATCTTCGTCCTTGATTCATGGGCTTTTGCCCGAGTCTACGGCTGTGAGTTTGCCGGCCTGTTTGATCACCCAACAATTTCGGTTGGAGTGGCTGGCGGGCTTCTCTGATGTGCCGTGAATCTGACAAGGCCTGTCCAGAATTATGTCTAGTCTGGATGGGCCGTCATTGTTGCCTTTAGGGGCTTTCTTTTGGTGTTCGGACTTCTAGTTTCGGAATTCGGTGTTTACTTCAGTATCCTCACCCTCGCCATCATTGTGGTGACATTTATTCTTGCTGCGTTGGGGCTTTCCATTTCCATTCTGAACCTCAGAGGTACCGGGTGTGTCTGGGTTGGTGTTCTTGCGAGCAAGCCAACTGTCTTCGCCCACGCAAAAGCGGGTCATGAGGAAAGTAAGGGCTACCATAGTTCTTGGTTTGTCCTGGCCGAGCTGCCGTACGAGCCATTCATCCTTGACACTATGCTTGAAGGAAGCCAAGGCTTCGGCATCTGGACAGTCGACGATCTGGTTTTTCTTGGTCAGGAATCGATTCCAAAACTGTCGGGCAGATTCTCTGGGTTGTTGTGCGATGCGATTTAGGTCGTCAGCATCCGGAGGCCGGACATAGGTGCCCTGAAAGTTTGCTCGAAAAGCATCCTCAAGCTCTTCCCAGCAGCCTATAGAGTCTTCGGGAAGGCTGTTTAACCAGTGTCGAGCTGGACCTTTAAGCTTTAGCGGCAGATATTTAATGGCGTGGAGGTCATCTCCTTGTGCCATGTGGATGTGGAGGAGGAAATCCTCTATACATACGGCTGGATCTGTGGTTCCGTCATATGATTCGATGTTCACAGGCTTGAAGCCTTCCAGGAATTGGTGTTGCATTACCCTCTCTGTGAAGCACAAGGGGTGTGCGGCACCCCGAACTCGGGCTAATTCGCGTCGGAGGTCTTCGACCCTCCGAATCTACTGCTGCTCCTGGATTCCATCGTTTCGGTTTAGCCGATCGTAGTATCCTTCTCGATAAGCGGGCGGGTCTTCTCTGGGTCCGTAGATGGACCTGGTATGGCCTCCTCTAGCGTCTAGGTCATGGCGGAGGTCGTACTCGTAAGTGGGCCGCACTTGATCCTTGCCGTGACGGCGAGGTGGGGTGGCTGGGTGTTTAGGCTCGTCAGCTTCCCTATCCTGCCCTCTAGGGAGGCGGTCTGGCTGTTCGGCATTTGTATATGTCGGGCGTGTTGGCTCTATGGTCTCGTCGTTGAACTGGGGCAATAGCCTTCGCTTGGGATAACTCCTGGTTGGCTGTTCGAGGCCGTACTCCTCTTCGGCAACTAGGACTTTAGTCCATCGGTCGTTCAGGCTGTCCTGTTCGGCTTTGATTTCGCGTTTTTGTTTCTTTAGGCTGCGGGCGGTGGCTAAAAGCCTCCGCCTGAACCGTTCCTACTCCAGAGGGTCTTCGGAGATGATGAAATCATCCTCGCCAAGACTGGCCTACTCTTCAGAGAGTGGGAGGTAGTTGCTATCCTCGGAGTCATCGGGGTTTTCTGAATTGAGCGGGTCCTCCTGCCCCGCGGGGTCATCCTGATGATGTTCGAAGGTTGCGTCTCCGGCGAGGTCATCCGTATTATTTACGGCGCCGTTCTCCTCGGAGTCTATGTTGCTCGCATGGCTTCGATGTCGCTTTGATCGACGGTGCTGCTTTCGGCGTTTGGGCGGCTCATCTCTGGGCTTGCCTCGGTCCTGATTAGGAGTGCCGTCGCCGTCCTTGGGGGTGTCCACCATGTAAATGTCGTAGGTGGATGTGGCCGACCAGCGGCCAGCAACGGGGGGGGGGGGGGCAACATTGGCATTGCCCGTGGCTCCGTGCTCGTCGTCCATGTATTCGGTATTCTCCGAATTATAGTCTAGCATGTCGGTTAAGTCATCGATAGTGGCCACCATGTGGGTGGTGGGTGGGACGCAAAATTCCCTATGGTACGCCTCGAAGGGTTGATGATTGACAGCGGAGGGCAGGTCCTCCTGGATGGTCATATTCTGAATTTGGTCCAGCGCCTCATTTATCGTTGCGAGGGTCGTCGAACTCGAGGGTTCTGGGCCAGATTCCGACGTCACGGAGTGGGGGGCGATCAATGCCCCAGCCGGTCCTTGGTTTCTGCTGGCCATGCTGAGCTCGGTATGCGGGGCTGGATCCTTGAAGGGGTCCTGGCCATCATTGTAGGTCAGGGACGGGCTTTGGTCCTTGCTTGTGGTTTCCCCGTCGGTTTCGAGATCGAGCTACCTTGGGATGGGGGTGACCCCTGGCCATTGGCTGCCTCTTTGTCGTAAGGGCTCAAGGCCAGCCGAGCGTTGTGAAAGGAAGGTTCGGCCGAGATTGACTCTTGGCCTTTGCCTCCTGATTCTACCTCGGAGGTCGAGGATAGGTCTTCGGCAGTCATGATGTGTCCGGTCGAATGCGGAGTCTGGCCCCCACTCGAAGTGGAGCTCTCCTGGCTCGAAGCTGTTAAGGCCGATCCGTAGACCGGATCGAAAAGGTACTCCGGAGCGGTCGTGTCAAATGTGCGGGAGGGGGAAGTGAATCCGGTGAAAACCAGATCGCCCCGTATGTCCGCAATATATTCCAGACCACCGAATCGAATTCGGTGTCCGGGGGCGAAGGCATCGATCTGACTCAGACAACCAGTTTGTCGGCGTGCAGCATGATGCTGCCAAACGCAAAGAGTTGCCCGGGGATGAAGAAGTCCCCGGATCCAATGCCTTCTCCTATGGTCAGGCGAGCCATCGATCCTTCTGGTGACCCCACAGCGGAACTCTCAATGAAAGTACCAATGTCGGTGTCAAAACCGGCAGATCTCGGGGTAGGGGGTCCTGAGCTGTGGATCTAGGATCGGTGGGGAACAAGGGACGATGAACACAGTGTTTACCCAGGTTCACGCCCTCTCTAAGAGGTAATATTCTACATCCTGCTTGATTGTATTGGATGTATGATGTGGTTTACAGAGTAGATCTACCTCGAGATCTGTATGAGCTAAACTCTAAGGTGATGAGTGTATCTCTAACCCTATTGACTACAACCCTCGGTTTATATAGACACCGATAGGGTTAGGGTTACCGGAGATAGATTACAACAAGAGGGAAAGAGATCACGTCCATCCTTGACTTGGAGGGCACACCACAACTTCATAGATCTCTGGTCACCATACAGCTCCACCAGTCCGGCCCATGTACAATGGGCCGTCGCCCTGAGGACCCCTTAGTCCATAACTCCCTCAGCAGTGCCACAATTGTGTTGCACTATCATTATCAACTTTGCATCTTTTGGCATCAATATTATGAATAAGTGTATCACTACGATCGAGATTCAACAAGAATAGACCAGTCATCAAAGGTGCATGACCATAAAAGATATTACTCATATAAATAGAACAACCTTTATTCTCTGACTTAAATGAATAACCATCTCACAATAAACAAGATCTAGATATAATGTTCATGCTCAACGCTGGCACCAAATAACAATTATTGAGGTCTAAAACTAATCCCGAAGGTAGATGTAGAGGTAGCGTGCCGACGGCGATCACATCGACCTTGGAACCATTCCCGATGCGCATCATCACCTCGTCCTTAGCCAATCTTCATTTATTCCGCTGCTCCTGTTTCGAGTTGCAAATATGAGCAACCGAACCAGTATCAAATACCCAGGCGCTACTACGAGCATTAGTAAGGAACACATCAATAACGTGTATATCAAATATACCTTTGTTCACTTTGCCATCCTTCTTATCCGCCAAGTATTTGGGGCAGTTCCGCTTCTAGTGACCATTTCATTTGCAGTAGAAGCACTCAGTTTCAGGCTTGGGTCCAGCTTTGGGCTTCTTCACAGGAGCGGCAACTTGCTTGCCATTCTTCTTGAAGTTCCCTTTCTTTCCCTTGCCCTTTTTCTTGAAACTAGTGGTCTTGTTAACCATCAACACTTGATGCTCCTTCTTGATTTCTACCTCCGCCGATTTTAGCATCGCGAAGAGCTCAGGAACCATTTATGTCATCCCTTGCATATTATAGTTCATCACGAAGCCTTTATAGCTTGGTGGCAGTGACTGAAGAACTCTGTCAATAACACTCTCAACTGGAAGATCAATTCCCAGCTGAGTCAAGTGGTTATGATACCCAGACATTTTGAGTATGAGTTCACTGACAGAACTGTTCTCCTCCATCTTGCAGCTATAAAACTTGTTGGAGATTTCATATCTCTCAACCCGGGCATTAGCTTGAAATATCAACTTCAGCTCTTGGAATATCTCATATGCTCCGTGGCGTTCAAAACATCTTTGAAGTCCCGGTTCTAAGCTGTAAAGCATGGCACAATGAACTATTGAGTAGTCATCAGATCGAGCCTGCCAGATGTTCATAACATCTGCAGTAGCTCCTATAGTAGGTCTATCACCTAGCGGTGCATCAAGGACATAATTCTTCTGTGCAGCAATGAGGATAATCCTCAAGTTAGGGACCCAGTCCGTGTAGTTGCTACCATCATCTTTCAACATAGCTTTCTCTAGGAACACATTAAAATTCAAGGGAACGCGGTAGCATGGGCCATTGATCTACAACATAGATATGCAAAAAAATATTAAGACTAAGTTCATGATAAATTAAGTTCAATTAATCAAATTACTAATGAAATCCCACTTAAATCAACATCCCTCAAGTTGTCTAAGTGACACATGATCCAAATCAACTAACCCATGTAGGATCATCATGTGAGATGGGGTAGTCATCAATGGTGAACATCTCTATGTTGGTCATATCTACTATATGACTCACGTTCGACCTTTCAGTCTCCATTGTTCAGTGACCATGTCTGTACATGCTGGGCTCATCAAGTTTAACCCAAGTATTCTACATGTGCAAAACTGGCTTACACCTGTTGTATGTGAACGTAGAGTCTATCACACCCGATCATCACGAGCTGCCTCGAAACGATGAACTTTAGCAATGGTGCATACTCAGGGAGAACACTTTTATCTTGAAATTAAGTGAAGGGATCATCCTATAATGCTACCGTCGTTCTAAGCAAAACAAGATGCATAAAGGATAAACATCACATGCAATCAAAATATGTGACATGATATGGCCATCATCATCTTGTGCTTTTGATCTCCATCTCCAAAGCATCGGCATGATCTCCATCGTCACCGACACGACACCTTGATCTCCATTGTAGCATAGGGGTCGTCTCGCCAACTATTGCTTCTACAACTATTGCTAACGCATAGTAATAAAGTAAAGCAATTACATGGCGCTTAATGATTGACACGTAGGTCATACAATAACTAAAGACAACCCTAAGGATCTTGCCAGTTGTCATACTCATCGACATGCAAGTCATGAACTTATTACAAAACATGATCATCTCATACATCAACATATATCACATCATATCTTGACCATATCACATCACAACATGCCCTGCAAAAACAAGTTAGATGTCCTCTACTTTGTTGTTGCAAGTTTTACGTGGCTGCTACGGGCCACTAGCAAGAACCGTTCTTAACTACACAAAACCACAACGGTGAATATCAAGTTTGTTGTTTTAACCTTCTTCAAGGACCAGCTGTAGTCAAATTCGATTCAACTAAAGTAGGAGAAACAGACACCCGCCAGCCACCTTTATGCAAAACAAGTTGCATGTCAGTCGGTGGAACCAGTCTCATGTGCATGGACATGTAAGGTTGGTCCGGGCCGCTTCATCCCACAATACTGCCGAATCAAAATAAGACGTTGGTGGTAAGCAGTATGAACATCACCGCCCACAACTCATTTGTGTTCTACTCGTGCATATCATCTACGCATAGACCTGACTCATGATGCCACTGTTGGAGAACGTTGCATGGAAAACAAAAAAAAATCTACGCACACGCAAGATCTATCCATGGAGATGCATAGCTACGAGAGGGGAGAGTATGTCTACATACCCTCGTAGACACTAAAGCGGAAGCATTAATCAACGCGGTTGATGTAGTCGTACAACTTCATGATCCGGCCGATCAAGTACCGAACGTACGACACCTCCGCGTTCAGCACATGTTCAGCTCGATGATGTCCTGGCCTTCTTGATCTAGCAAGACGGGCGAAGTAGTAGATGAGTTCTGGCAGCACAACGGCATGGTGACGGTGGTGGTGTAACTATCTCCGCAGGGCTTCGCCGAGCACTACGAAAATTATGACCAAGGACGAACTAGAGGGAGAGGGGCACCGCACACGGCTTGGGGATCATGGTGTGTGTTGCCTCTCTCCCTCCTCACATATATATAGGCGGGGGGAGGAGGGGAGGCAGCCTAGGGCGCCCCCAAGGGGGCAGGCGGCCGCCCTGGGCTCCTGCCCTGGCCGCGCCCCCCCTTCCTTCTTAGGCGTGTGGGGGGAAGGCAGGAGGGGTTGGCGCCCCCCCTTTCCGTTTTCTCATGTGGGAAAAAAGGCAAGAGGGGCCAGCCCTCTCCCTTTCCTTCCCTAGGGCCAGCGGCCTAGAGGTTGGGCGCGCCAGCCCCTCGTTTGGCCCATATGGCCCAATAACCTCCTGGGGCCTCCTGGAACCCCTTCGTGTGATCCGATGAATACCCGATACTTTCCGAAACCTTTTCGGTTACCGAATAGCATCGTCCTATATATCAATCTTTACCTCCGCACCTTTCCGGAGCTCCTCATCATGTCCGTGATCTCATCTGGGACTCCAAACAACATTCGGTCACCAACTCACTTAACTCATATAACACTATATCATCAACGAACGTTAAGCGTGCAGACCCTATGGGTTTGAGAACGATGTAGACATGACTGAGATGCTTCTCTGGTCAATAACCAATAGCGGGACCTGGATGCCCATATTGGTTCCTACACATTCTACGAAGATCTTTATCGGTCGAACCTTTATGACAACATGCGTAATTCCCTTTGTCTGTCGGTATGTTACTTGCCCAAGATTCGATCGTCGGTATCTCTATACCTAGTTCAATCTTGTTACTGGCAAGTCTCTTTACTCGTTCCGTAATACATCATCTTGCAACTAACTCCTTAGTCACTTTGCTTGCAAGCTTCTTGTGATGTGTATTACCAAGAGGACCCAAAGATACCTCTCCGTCATATGGAGTGACAAATCCCAATCTCGATTCACGCCAACTCAACAGACACCTTCAAAGATACATGTATTTATGATCACCCAGTAACGTTGTGACGTTTGATAGCACACAAGGTATTCCTCCGGTATCCGGGAGTTGCATGATCTCATGGTCGAAGGAATATGTATTTGACATTAAGAAAGCAGTAGCAATAAACTGAACTATCATATGCTAAGCTAATGGATGGGTCTTGTCCATCACATCATTCTCCTAATGATGTGATCCCGTTATCAAGTGACAACTCATGTCCATGGTTAGGAAACCTTAACCATCTTTGATCAACGAGCTAGTCTAGTAGAGGCTCACTAGGGACACGGTATTTGTTAATGTATCCACACATGTATTTAAGTTTCCGGTCAATACAATTCTAGCATGAATAATAAACCTTTATCATGAATAAGGAAATATAATAATAACAACTTTATTATTGCCTCTAGGGCATATTTCCATCAGCAAGACCCTAGCTACTTACTTCTTGGCAAATGCAATAAATACTCTTACAGCCAACCTTATAGCTAACCTTGTTGTATGAGAGAGTATAAGTGATGACTATGTATCACATGCCAACATCACATAGCGTAACGCACCTGGACGGAGGAAGTAGTTTAATGCATGCGAAGTAGGGAAAAAGTGCTCATTTATAGCCGTCTAAAATCTCCTAGGGCGTGACCGCGCGAGCGAGGCGATGGTCGTGGTACGCGCGACCATGATACGGGCTGCTGAGAGCCCTTGGATCTGAGATCGAATGGCCACATGCTAAGTTGTTGAACATTTGTAGAAAAACCCCCCAGGATAGGATATTCACCCATAGGTCTAGACTCATGCCATGCAACCGTTCGATCTCAGATCCTAGGGCTCTCGGAAGCCCGTATCATGGGAGCATGGAAAGCTTCATATCACCTGAAATTTTCCTGACGCTTGACGTGCAAACACGTAGATGCTATACTGTCAGTCCTACAAAGTCGGTCCAATAGACATGAGATCTAATTGGGCCCCCATAGTACTGTGCATGAAGCCATTTATCCACCGGGCAAGCCACTACCCTGCCGTTCGCACGCCCCACTCAGCATTTTTACAATCGGAAAACCGCTAGCAGTTCGCTCCTACTCGTCCCCGATCGTCCTTTAACATTACGACAGTTCGCTCCTTGTCGTCCCGTCCTTTCACATTACAGCATTTCCACTAATCCTAACCCTCGTCCAAAATCCATGGCGTCCCAAATCTCCATGATCGCCGCTGAGTACAAGGTTAGAACCATCACCGGCGATGAGTTCGACGTCATCTACACCCGTTCTTCCGCGACGGTGAAAGGATGCCTTGCTCGCTTCAAACGCATGTTCGAAAAGTCAAATGGTGACAAGTGGGTTGCTGGGCTAGATGTTGAGTACACCACAGTCCTGGGAAAAGAGAAGAATCTAAAGGAGGAAGAGAAAAAGAAGCCCGCCGTGATCTAGGTTTGCGTGCATAACTTGTGCTTGGTCTACCACATATGCCATGCCGACGTTAAGTGCCAGGATTTTGAGGTCTTCCTCAAGAACAAAAGAGTGAAATTCATTACTGTAGACTTTACGAACGATAGGAGAATCCTGGGTCGAATAGGCCTCGTTGTAGGCCAGCCCTTCGACCTCTAGAAGAATAGGCTGGTGTCCTCCCGTCAGCCTTCAATGCTGACCCTGGCAGGAGCCATGGTTGATCCTTCGTATGGTAAACCGACGAAACCTCACCACAAGGTTCATCTTGCATGGGAGTGGAATTAAATAGATAAAGACCACATCCAGTACGCTGTAATGGATGCCTACCTTTGTTTCAATATCCACAAGGGTTGGATGAAGAGCCAGAGCCTAGTGTCCAGTTCGAGCAAAGAAGTATCGGCGAAGAGGAAGAGGGACAATGACGAAGTCGAGGACGTGGACGAGGAGTCCAAATAAGGTGGCAGTGTCGTTCCTCATGGTGGTTCTAATGCAGTGTCTACCAGATTGGTTGCTTAGTTTAATTTCAGAGTGCTTAGTTTTATTTCGGGGGTGTGTTGTGCTGAGCCCCCAGCAGTACTATGTTGTGTTCTTTCTCATTACTTTAACTCTTTAGTACGTACATACTAGTATTTCTTACAGTTCATCTTGTAGTTGGTAGTACTACCACTCATTTCTTCACATTATATACATACTAGTATGTATGAGTGACAACAAGTGATGACTATATATGATATGGCCAACATCATATAGCCACCAGTTGGCTATACTGTTAACCACGCTCTAAGCATGCCACATACGCAAAACACTTAAATGAGATAAGTAATTCTAAAAAAAACTTAAATGAGAGAAGTTTACCCAAAGCATGAAGGAGTTTAGTTGTCAAAGAATTAAATAGGTATGCTAATTTCTTTAATAGACTTTAGCACCCCATCTAAGCACGTACTAGCTTTTTTAATAGTACTATGCATAATTTGGTGACGAGCGCTCTGTATATGTACCACCTTTTTTCTTTAATTTCATCTTGTTCGTTTTGCTCCATGGCGCAATCCATCGATACTAATACTGTACAAAAGTACATTTAAAAGGCGAGGGTGGGGCAGTCTCACATGGTCAGTTTGACAAAGAGGCGAGGGCCCTTGTGATTTGACGGCTCATTACTGCTGGAAGGTGGGGCCTTGTGATTTGACTGCACGTACAATTGTTACCGACGACCTGAGGTGGAGCAAAGAACCATGCGGTATACTCTAGTTTTCCACTGGAGTACTAGTAAGACGGAGCAGTGCGAAACACGGCAGCCCAGTGTGATATGGAGATAAAAATTTATCTGCTAATTTGCTTGTCATCGATCCCACGACACCGCTCCTCACTAGCATTGTTCTATTCGTGCCTCCCAGAGAACGTGACACATGCGGTGAAACACCCTAAGCAAAAGAAGAAACACAAGAGCAAAAGAAGAAGGAAAATTACCCCCCCCCCCCCCAAAAGAAGGAAGACGCTGACACAAATCTGGGGCGCTGCTCTCTACTTCATGTAGGGTTGCTGGCCGTGGAGTCCTAACTGCATCTTCATCTCCTCCACGACCTTCATCTCCTCACGCCTCTCCTCCGCCATCTTCTTCATTCTGTCCATGACGCGGGATTTCTCGAGGCGAGTGTGCATCATATCTTCCACGGTCGCATTACATTGCTTGACAGTAGCCGGGTGCTTGATGCTGAGCTTCTCCAAGTCCTCCTTCTATTCCATGACGAGGGCTTTCAGCATCTTCACCGAGGAACTGCTCTTCTCATGCAGGTTCTTGCAGCCGGTGCTCTCCTCCTTCAGCAGGTCGAGCTCCTGGTGGAGCTTCGCCTTGTCCTCCTGAAGTTGCAGGATTTCGCCGGTCGCCTTCTTACCTAAGGCAATGGTCTCCTTCAGCAGCTTCACCAAGACGGCAGTCAACTCCTCCTGCTTATTGAGCTGAACGGGCATGTCGTCGGGGCTCTCCTTCAGCAGCTCCACCAAGCCGTCGGTCAATTCCTTTTGCTTATTGAGCTGAGCGGGTATGTCGTTGAGGGATAACGACTCTAGCACCGCCAGCTCAGCATGTTCGCCTCCACGGCCAGTGCTCTCCTGGGACCCTCGCCTGCCCGTGAGAGATCTTTCGAGCCCCCCACGAGGCGGTGAGCCCTCTTTTTTTTCCGCGGCCTTGGTCGCCGCTCCCTTCTTACTAGTAGTTCTCGACCTAGAGCTCTGCACACCGGCCATGGCAAGGAAGGATGAACAAGAAAGACTTGTGAGGAGGAAGGTAGAGTAATTTTCGGCAAGTAGTTCCCCTTTTTATAACCTAGTAGTACTAGTACTAAAACCTGCATAGTGGGAGCACATTCAGGTTTGATAGGTGTGAACAGGTTTGCACTTGATTATAGCATGGTAGTAGTAGTACTACTTTTGAATGTGATGGGAACAAGCTAAAGATTTATTGATGGTTTTGGTTTCGAAGCCCGAAACGGCTCCCGATGAGTTTCCTTGAACACAAATTTCAAGTACTGCTCAAATGTGGTCGCACATGTCAGTGATGTACCTGGTCGTACATGTCAGACCAAGCCGATGCGTGTCCCTTCGGTGAGACGCGGGTGCGACCGACCGTCTGTTGGTGCGACCGACCGTCAAGTATTACACGATGGAGACTTATGGTTGTAGCTTCGGGTGATTGTCACGACCAAGCATTCAAAAACTCGTGATAAATAAACTACCATCTTTTCCCAAACAACCAAGTATTTTCACAGAAATACAATGCGTATAGATGGAGTGATTGTCATGGTTGCAAACCGCCATGGCAACGCATGTTCACTCCAACAGCAACTGAGTAGGTTACTGCATCGCTGGCGGGGAAGGAGGGCAGCACACCTCGCCTATGATGCATCCCCAGCGCCGCCACCACAGCTAGCTCCGTGATTTGGCTTCTCCTACCGCCCATTTGAATAGTTGCACTGGCTACTCATTCCATCTCGCAGGCATGCACTTTCTTTCCTCCACAGTCAACTCCGTGAATATGATCTCTGCCATTAGCCCCAGGTCAAAATGAACGCGACGCTGCCAGATGCTGACATCCCTCAGCATCTCTCCCCTGAGATCGACTTGCGCCTTCGCCTTGTGCTTCGCCAGGCGCACCTCCTTCGAACTTGTCTCCAATCGATGCGACACTTCCTCGATCCGATTTTCCCTTGCTGCCCACCACCTGCAACCCAGCCTTGGCATGTCCTTCGATGCCACTGATCTGTGATTCTAGAGCAATGGATCCCCTCTCAAACACATGTGGGTTTCGCTCAAAGGCGGAAGTGCTGCGAGCTGCAGCGAGAGGGCAGCCCGTGGGATTCTAGGATCTAAGGGATCCTCCATGGCGGGATCCGGTGGGTGAGGTGGGGAGGCGAGCGTAGGCGCTGGGAGAGCCCTACAAGGCGATGATAAAGATAGTACTACTCCACTCCGTCCATATTTAAATACAAAGGCCACAAACAGTAACCCAGGCAAAAATTGATCATGTTGCTTGTGTCCTGGTTTATTGGCCCCCTTTGTATTTTGTGCCAAATTTTGACCAAAAATTTAACTAAGAAAATGTTAATGCAGGTCACCAAAAATTATATCATTGGATTCGCATTTGAACATAGTTTTCGATGATATTTCTTTTTATGACATGCATTAATATTGTGTTACTTAAATTATGGTAAAAAATTGGCACAATATACGAAGGAGACCAATGGACGTAGCAACCCATGATTTAACTAGTCGCATGAATGCAGTGGAGAAGTAATGTGATTCTCAATGACTTCCTCCCTCACGTCCACTCAATTTGCATGCGCTGTATTAATTGACCATCCATTAAGTGAACGACTTTACAAGCGTCAAATTATCACATGGGGTGGATCTTCGTACAAAAATGCGTTCCACCATGTACCCGCATGTGCGTGTGAGGGAATGAGTGCGTGCGTGCACATCTTCGCTTCGTGCATGTACTCCACCAGTGTGCGTGAGAGAGGACAAGTACATTCTTCTGGAACCAGCAGCACGTCACTGTGATGGATCCACACAAGAAGGTCGTGACAACACCTTCACATGTGCCACGTGGCTCCATGGATGCCCCCACATCATTTTAATCATAATATATTAACTGAAAAAGGGAGAGACACTGTGTAGCGTGCCATTGGAATTCTAATTTACGTGTTTTGCACATACTGGAAGTACTAGTAAGGTACATGTGCATTGTAGGCATGAGATTTGACAACCAAATTATGAATAAATACCACACTATAGCATGTAAGCTTTGAGTCATATATGCATGATGTAGATGTTTGTTTAATTCTTATAGTTCATCTCATTCAAAATCAATTAGTTTTATAAAAAAATTAATCTATTTTAAGATTCATGGAATTGTGTATTGTAAAGCATAAACTAAAAACAAATAATGGCAATTCATTTAGAAAAAAAAATTGGGTAATTATGATACGGAAGATTCTAGAACAAAGGAGAAGTACTTGTGTTTTGAGGTTTGTGCATTATGCTTAAGGTCAACCATGGAGTCTTCTAGATTGTACATGTGGCAGAATCTGGTGGAATGTAGATGATATCCAACGGCCAATAGTGCTCGGATTTGCCATCTCTGCACCGTCGGATTGGCTTTATCGAACGACCAGCTTTCAAAGTTATTCGCACACAATATAGGGGTATTGATATATATCTAGATATAGAGGAATAGATATAGACTAGTGGCACATCATGTAAAGCGTTTCTACATGCACATTTTTGTACAAATGTGCTCCACCGTGCACCCGTGCATTTGTATGTCGGAACGAGTGCTTGTGTGCACCTCTTCTCTTTCGTACATGTAGTTCGTGTGTTAGAGATACTGAGATATGGTGAGGGAATACGTGTCAATGCAATTTGTGTGAAAGAGAGGCCTATATACATACATGTATGTGCTTGGGGCCGGGATGATATACGAGAAGGGAGGGGAGGGGTCGACTGCGCGAGATATCAATAGAGACAGATAGAGGGAAGAGCTCTACGAGCGTACAAGCACTGGGATATGGGGGTGCTGGAAGATGGTGTGAGGGGCCAAGTGGAGGGAGACTGGGAAGGAGTGTACAAGTGTGAGATCCATATTTAAAGAGAGGGCCCGAGAACGTGCGCGGTTGCGCGCAGTGGCAGAGCCATGAAAATTAAATGAGCTTGGGGGTCAAGCATTGCTAATCCTTGACGGGGAGGGCCAATTCATCAACTTAAACCATTTTACCAGCAATTGATCTACTGATCACATTCATATTAGCCTAAATATAGTGATGTTAGGGGGGGCAGGGCCCTTGCTGCCCCTGTCTTCTCCACTGTGTGCGCATCTGAGAGATGAAGCGGAAGGCATGGATGATGAGAGGGTGACGATGGATAGATAATGTGTGTGTATTAGCTATGTAGTCCTATATAGAGAGGTAGATTGATCGATGTGTATGTGGGAAAGAGGGTGAGACCTGACTAGAGATATAGATCGATCGGTTTGTGTGGAAAACTGGGAAAGACCTACCTATACACACACATACACATAGAGGAACATTGATCGTTGCGCATGCATGTGAGAGATAAAGAATGCCCGAAGTGATGAAGAGGGGGAGGTGTGTGTGTGTGTGCATTCATGGGAGACCGACCTGAAGAAAAGGATTGCGTGTGTGCGATGGATAATGCCGAGTGGTAGTGTGCGTGCATGCATGCATGAGAGAAAGTTAGTGGTACAACTATAAAGAGAAGACGGCTGTGTGGGTGTAAAAGACTTGGTGAGGTCATAATCAATGTAAAGTTGAATTCAAATATTTTAATAAGAGATCATGATGTTTGAAACCCATGCATGCATGAATATAATTGAGATATGCGTGGTGTGGTTTTGAAATGAGCATGCTATACTGTATACACATTGAACAAGGTCAAATTGATTTGAATTTGAGATACCGATGGTAGGCATCGTTTCGCCACATTGCATCCATGCATGGACACACTATTCAAATTGGAGATGATGGGTGGCTTTCGCAGCTTATATCTAAATGGTGTGTGGGGGGGGGGGGCGGCGTGTGTGTGCGTGTGTGTGTGTGTGTTGTGCGTGTTAAACACATTGTACATAGTATCATACATGGTTTAGATTCCGAACATCTAGCTAGAGCATACATGTACTGTGATTTGAATTCAACGTAAAATGGATACATATATTTGAATTCGAGATCATATGTACATGTAGTTCATATTTATATGGGAATTTACTACTCCTATATTCATGTCATGTGTTGTGAAGATAATATTTAGATGGTTGTATAACTAACCTGAGTACAATCCCATTCAAAGAGGGAAAGTGTAATCAAATTTAGTCCATATGCTAGACAGTACGAATTGTTTTTTATTGTTGAGAGAAGTGCAAATTGATTTGGTACTGTACACGTTAAGCTTGTTCTCCCGATTTTTTATTGTTGTTGTTTTTGAATGGCATTTGTAGTAATATTGTAAAATGGGACATGGCTCTCTGTAGTGGGGGTGTGAATTGTCTTTTGTTTTGTTTTTTCGTACACATTAAGCTTCTTCTCCTGAATTTTCAAGCCGTGCCTTGTTATGCCGAAATTTCAAGCTAGCATCTCTGTCTATTATGCTGTGAAACTCCCGCCTCTTCAACCCGCGCCTTGTTATCCCGAAATTTTAAGATATCTCTTTGTCTCGTTGTGCTCCGAAAAGTCCCTCCGTCTCAACCCGCGTCTTGCTATCCCAAAATTACAACACACACGAAAACTCCCACCTCCTACGAAATCCCGACACGCGAAATTCCCGTGATACCCCTGAACCGAAAGAACCGCCTAGTTCAAATTGGTGGGGGTACTTTCATAACTTACCCCATATTTTGGACAAGCGCATCCCTAAGCCATGGATCCCCCTCCCATCCCCTTCGCCCCCCATTCGTACACCGAGGCCGCGAAAACCCGCGAAGCCCCACACCCTCCTCCATACGCCACCCAGTCAGAGCCTCTTCCCTGACAACATCATCCAACACAACAGCTCAACGTCCCTCATCCACCGCACCAGATGAGGATCCGCCGTCGATCTCATCGTCCCACCGGTTCAGCCACCCTATCCTCCACCTCCAAGGAGCTGCCTCGATGTTCACCTCGTCTATCGCGCCACCTCCATTCCCACAGCGCCGTCTTCACCTGGACCACTGGAAGAGTAGCACCATCACCGATTCCTCGGATAAAGCTGAGGCATAATCGACGCCACCAAAGAGGTTCTACACTAATCGTTGCATTTTCTTCTTGATTCGATCTCATGGTGCTGCCGACGCTCGGTCCCGAGCCGCCATGTCGCGGCTCCATCTACGGTGGCGTCGCGGGCCACTTCCTCCATGGCATCGCTCTCTCGGCGGTGAAGTCCACATCAGTAGGAGCTGTTGCTGCTGCTCCGGCTCTCACTGGACCTGCTGCTGCTGCTTCGGCTCTTACTCGCGCTGCTACTCTGCTCTTGCTCTCGGTCCCCTGCCTGGTCTGCTCTGGCTCTTGCTCGCGCTGTTGTTCTTGCTCTTGCTCTTGCTTGCGCTGCTGGTCAACTTTTGCTCGTGCTGCTGCTGCATGAACAGCAGCTCCGGCTCTCGCTCGAGCTCCTGCTGCTGCTACCCGAGGTGCTGCTACACGACCAGCTGCCCCGACACTCGCACATGCTGCTGCTCTGGGCGCTGCTGCTGCTTTGCCCCAGCTACTCTTTGGTATTATGTTCCCTGCTGGAGCGGTTACCGATTTAGATCACTGCTACTCTACCACTAGTGCTCGAGCGGCCAAAACTATTAGTGCACTGCTTTTCTGCTACTAGTGCGTTCAGTTCCGACAGTAAAATTCAGTTTCGACAGCAAAATTCAGTTTCGACAGTAAAATTCAGTTTCGACAATTAAATTCAGTTTCGACAGTTAAGTTTAGAGATGAGCGGCTGATGTATTTTACATCTAGCACTTTTTGGTTATGTATTTTACATCATCTATTGGAGATGCTATTAGAATACCACTTTATGTTAACGTTGTCTCTCTTGTCCTGCTTCAGCCTCGCCGCCGTACACCTCTCTGGAGCTGCTCCAATGACGAAACCCTCCATCATAGCGGAGCAGTATGCTTGGCTCCATCTCGAGACGCCTAAGATCTTCTTCCCATCCTCTGACAGCCACATCAGCCGTAGCATCCTCAGCGACCAACCCAATGATGCTGAGATTGACATGGCTTCGCCAAAGAGGTTGTACACTTGCTGCATCGCTTTTTACTATACATGTTATATATATTGTCCACTTAGCACTCGTAGTAACGTGAAATACGATTAGTTTCTCCTATATAACAAGCAGTGAGGTACCAGACAACTTAGCTATCCATGATGGACTCTCTTGAAACCATCATTATTTATTTCTGCGCATTTGAGTTGTGCATGTGTAGATGGGCCTGGGAGTTAAGCTAGTAGGGCGGTGGCCTGGGTCCAAAGTAGTAGAAGTAGCAAAAAAACATTTTTGGAGTGTAGGCTTTTGCCTGTTCAAGCCTGCCTACTAGAATTGCCAGTGGTTGAAAGGAAAAGTGAAGGAAAAACATAGGAATTGGAAAGTTTCCTATGGTACTACTATTCATGCATTTGGTTCAAAGGAATGGAGCAAAGGAAAACTATAGGATTTGTTCCTTTAGTGTCTCTTTCAAAGAAAAACCGTAGGAATTTTAATATCGACTTGGCCCTCCTTTTCAAATTCTTATTCATTAAGAAGAAGACTAAGTGATAGTAGCATAATAGCATTATAACTGTACATTTTCTTTTGGTTTGACTTAATTTGACCATGCTTCTTTGCATTCCTATGACCTTCCAATTCCTGTGAACCAAACACCTAGATTGATAGAAATCCTGTGATTTGAAATTCTCTGTTTTGCACATGCATTCCTATCCTATTACTGTGTATTTCCTATCCCTGGGTTGTTAGAATCCTCCAATTCAAACGAGCCCTTACATAATTACTTCTCTTACAAATAGTTGTCAAAGAAAACCTTGTGTTGTTTGTCCCGCTCCTGCCGCGCCATCGTCCACCCCAGCTCTGCTGCTCCAATGATGGAAGGGTCCACCACAGCAGGGATCCGCCCTCCAGACTGTCTTTCGCCGCCTCAGATATTCTTCCCCGCCGCCGGTAGCCACGACAACTGCATTACCATCATCGACTGAGCAGATGACCTTGAGGACTACACGGGACCGCAAGAGAGGTTGCACTCTTTCGTGTCTGCTTACGTTATGCATCGCTTAATATTACATGCTACTTTATCGTCCTGTTCCCCGATTAGACTCTAAGTCGGCTCCAAACTAATGCTCAAACTAGAGTTTTTAAATGGCTATGGGGTACATATCGGGGCCGCAATCAATAGTATCTATCTACTATCTGGTTAATCTCTGGTGTCTATTATGAGTTTCATGTTGGGTGGGAAACAAATAGTAAAGAAGCCATTATCTGTATTTTTTAACTGAAGCTATTATCTGCCTGCTATCGTTGGTTTTGAGTCTATCCTCAGGTTGCTACCATCACTCTGGATTTCTGCATGCACTCCTTACATAATCTCACTATGTTTTATTCGTATGCATGTCAGTTATTGTACACAATGGAACTGAACATGTAGAGCAAAAGAGACGAGTCTTGCGTGGCAATAAAATTTCATGTAGACGTCGCTCCATGGTGGGTGCAAAGGAAGCCCCCCTCCCCCCATTTTAGATTGTAATCAAGAGGAAGATAACTGTTCTGAGGGTGATTCAGAAGGAGCAGACCACTCCTATTTACCCCCTGAGGTCTTTGCTCTAACTTGGCATGCTGATGTTGGTCATATCATGCATATGGTGCCTTGCATTGCTTACTTTATACATCAAATATGTCATCTGCTTAGTTTAGACATGCTTTGTGTGAATGCCATCTGTTTAGTTTCTATATCGTATATGTGAATTATGCAACGCCATCTTGTTTAGCCAGGCATCATATATGTGAATTTTGCAATGCCATCATGCTTAGCGAGTCATCTTATATGTGAATTATATCTCGCCATCCTTTTTTTCATTACATATTACATTTGTCAACAATGTTAGTACATTCAACTACTCTTCGTGTGCATCAGCCATTTGACACGGTGATGGAAAAATCTAGAGTGAAAACAAGTCTTCAGAGCGGACAATGCTATTTGACGAAGCGCATATCTCGCTGGTTATGGATAGCTCCTCAGAGGAGGATTCAGAGACAGATGACCAGTCCTATCCCCCCCCCCCCCGAGGTGTATGCTCTAACTTGGCAGGGTTATGTTGCTTATATCGTGCGTATGCTGTCTTGCATTGCTATGTCATTTGCTTAGTTTAGACATGCTTTGTGTGAATGCCACATGTTTAGTGTGTAATTACCATCTATGTGAATTATGCAATGCCATCTTGTTGCAAGACATTATATATTTGAATTATGCAATGCTAATTGTTGCAAGGCATTATATATGTGAATTATGCAATGCCATGCTGTTTAGCCAATCATCATATATGTGAATTATATCATGCTATCCTTTTTTGTATACGTATTCCATTTGTCGACAATGTTAGTATATTCAACTACTCTTCTTGTGCATCAGCCATTTGAATCAGTGATGGAAGTATCTGGAGTGAAAATAAGGTCTTCAGAGCAGACAATGCTACCTGCTGAAGCAGACATCTTGCTGGTTACAGATAGCTCCTCCGAGGAGGATTTAGAGACAGATGACCAGTCCTATTTCCCCCTTGAGGTGTATGCTCAAACTTGGCAGGGTTATATTACTCATATCATGCATATGTTGTCTTGCATTGCTTAGTTTTTACATCATATACACAATATTGAATGCCATCTGCTTAGTTTAGACATCATATATGCGATTGCCATCTGCTTACTTGCTTAGTATATCAATCATATATTTGAATTATATCATGCCATCGTGTTTACATAGACAACATCTATCTGAATTATGGCATGCCAATCCATTTAATAAAGACATCATATAGTTATATCATCTCATCCTATTTAGTGTTTACATAGTCATCACATTTTGAATTATGTCATTCTATCCGTGAATTATATCATGCCATCATGTTTCCATAGCGGCATGTATGTGAATTATGGCATGCCAACCTATTTAATAAACACATCATAAAGTTATATCATGTCATCCTATTTACATAGTCATCATATTTTGAATTATGTCTTTCTATCCTGTTTAGTTAGCCATCATATATGTGAAATTGTGTCATGCTATCCTGTTTAGTTAGCCATCATATATGTGAAATTGTGTCATGCTATCCTGCTTGGTTAGACAACATAAATGTGAATTATTTCATGCCCTCTTTTATTCCCCAATATCCATTGCACCTGCCTATCATACAATGTCTGTACATTCAATTACTTTTCTTGTTTATCAGCCATTTGAATTGGAGGGGGTGATGGCAGTATCTAAGGGAGTAACAGCACGGTCTTCGAAAAAGATAGTGCTACCAGTCGATGCAGATAGAACCACGGTTGTACTTGCCCAAGAACCAGCCCCACCAGAAACTCTCATAAATTGTACGCCTACCCAGTTGGACAGAGAACCAGCTACACCCCTTCTAACCCCAACCCCAACAGATAGTAACCTAGTTCCAGTTGACACAGCACCGTCTCCACCACAGAGCCCCCAAACACGAGCAGTTAGTAAGGCGACTGCAGTGCCCAAAGCATGAGGACCACCACTCCGATCCCCAACTCAACGCTTAAAGAAGAAGAAGAATTGTTCTCAGGCCAGGTTCCGTAGCTATGGTTCATACTCCTTTGCTCTTGCATCACTGTATTTACTCATACCAACTAATTTCAAATTTGAAGGATGGAATTGAAACTCTAATGGCGCAACAGGTATGTTTTAAACATGTTTCTTTAACTGGTTTGCTGTTGTAACTTGCTCTATGTTGATTTCAGTTTCAATTGAATAAATAGTTATGTTCTCATGTCATGCACATTAAAAGTGTTGTTATTGTTGTGTAGTTTCCCACACTTATATTCTGTCTATGTTGCTTTGTCTTAAATAGATATGATTTGAACTATGACTCTATCTTGATTTGGCAACATAAACTAGAATGATATAGACCATACAGTGACCATGGTACATAGATATATGTTTGTTTCATGCTATTATCCTATCCACTTTACTACTGAACTGATTTACCAAAATGAGTTTCATATTCAACATGGTAAACCTGTGATGTGTCTGTTTGTTTCTCTTTTAGAATGCAGACAAAATATTGGAGAAGAGTACCCCGTTATGCAATGGTAAAGGAAGTAATGCAAATAAGGTTCAAGATAGTGAGACATCCTTGTTGGTCTCCAAGAAAGCTGATAAAAACTATCTTGAAGACAGTGAGACAACCCCAAAGTCCTGTCTTGATGTTGTGTTTGAGTGCTGGCCAATACTGCTGGCACAAGCTCTTTGAACTCGCTGCCTGAATCTGTTCGTCTTCTTGAGTCTCAACTTCAAGTTGAAAGACATCGATCAGATGTGCTGCGACACAAAGCCGAAGGTCTGAGGAAGTCCCTGCAGAATTGAGATGCATACTTTCTGGTGCAACAGCAAGCGCTGGAGGATTTAAGCGCCAAACAAGAGAAAATTAATAAGCTTTCTAAGCATCTTGCCAGCATGGTGGGTACCCAGGATATTGTTTCTTGAGCTCTTCTGAAGTGATTTCAGTTCTGGACTTGTTTTGCTGCGGCGTTTATTTGCAATGGTCGCCAACTTTGACAACCAGTGTATGTAATATGCTACTTTTTGTTCCCTATATTTGCACTGGTGGCGAACTTTGATGCCTAGTGGATGTAATCTGTGTAATCGCCGTAATATCCTAGCGTTAGTTGCTTGCTTATTTATTTTGTTAGTCTTATTTATTTGTTTGCTTCTAGTTCTGCAGTTATATTTTCTCGGTTTCCTAGTGGCCACAATAACCTATTTTTTAAAACTAGGCCACAGTAACCATGGGCAACATTCGAAGCGTTGTAACCATGGTCCTGCAATCTGCTGTAGTGACCATGGGCATCCTACGGGCCTTCTACGGGTCGTAGATTCCATGGGCCTTTTGCGGGCCGTATGATCGATTGGCCAAATATGGGCCGTACTATTCATGGACCATTAACGGACCACAATATGGGCCGTAAAAAGGCTAGAATGGGAATCGTCTGTTTATGGGCCGACCACAACGGGCCGTTAATAGGCTAATGTGTACAACGGGCTTAATTCTATCGGCAGGCATAACAGGTAGTTAATGGGCCATATTTGATAACGCTACGAAAACGACCCAACGGATTAACGGGCCACAGACGGGCCGACTTTAACCACGGGCTGAATTTGGCCCACAAGCGTAACAGGCCAGTAACGGACCGTAAGTAATCGAATGTTGGAAATGAGCCCAATAATAAATGGGCCCTTAGAAGGCCGAAAGATAACACGGGCTGGAAACGGCCCAATGGAATAATGGGCCGTTAATGGGTATAAAGAGATATACTATTCATTATGGGCCAAGAGTTACAAAGGGCCTCATATGGGCCGAAAGACTTTATGGGCCATACATGGGCCGCAAGTTACAATGGGCTGGAATCATATTGAATGGCCCAGATGACGCTACTCGGCTTAATTCAGATAGGCTATAACGGATCATGAGTTAGCAGGCTGTAAATGAGCTATATGCGAACAGGCCGTTAACAGGCTTTCCGTGGGCTGGGCCGCTACCTTTTGACCAAGTCAAACGGGCCGACCTTTTGACCAGAATGGGCCACTATTGGGCCGCACCACGTGTCGACGTATCATAGGCGCATCCTGTCCATTCACTGGATGACATCTGTCCTAGCATTGAGGTAACATGTGGATCCTCTGGCGAATGAGAATTTTACACGTGGAAAATCCCCATTGGCCACGGCTGTTAACCGGTTATCGGATCCAAACCGAAACCCGATAGCTTAACGCGACCCATTATGGTGGATGCCACATGTCGGTTACCCTTGACGAAAACACTTCCATGACGCGCCATTTATCGTCATGGAAGTGGACACTTCCATGATGATAATTTTGGTATTGTCATGGAACACTTCTACGACAGCACAGGTATGACTCTCTTGATTCTGCCATAAAATTGTCATGGATGTACATTCATGACAGAAAACGTGACCTGCTGTGACAAACACGTATCATCACGGAAGTGGTTTTTTTGTAGTGTTGTCTGAAGCCCCTACGTGGGTTGGTCGATTTGCTTGGCGTGGAACTGGCAGGCTTCACATGATACAACTTGCTCGGCGATGTCGCGGAGCGCCGTGGGCCAATAGAAGCCGCTGTGGAACACCTTACCGGCGAGGGTGCGCGACGAGGAGTGGTGCCTGCAGTCTCCTCCATGGATGTCGGTGAGTAATTCGTGCCCTTGTTCCTTTGAAATGCACTGCAGCGAGATGCCATTAGGGCGCCTGCATTACAACTCGCCGTCTCGTAAGCAGTAAGAAGTGGCCTGTCGGGCCACGCATTTCGCTTCAGAATCCTCCTCTGGAAGAGCGCCGTGGAGCAGATAAGCCTTGAACTCCGCGACCCAGCTGTCTGCCTTGGGCTCCAGCGCCAGCAGCAGACGGGCTCCCGAGGTTGGGCTGCAGTCCGGCGCCCCAGGGATGGCACGGGCGGGAGCTCTTCATGCAGTAACGTCGCGCCGATGGCGAGGGGCGTGGCTGATGGCTTGAAGAGCCTCTCTTCGAAGACACCGGGGCTCTGGGGCTCACGGCGAGATGCTCGCTTGGCGATGTCGTTGGCTTCCTTGTTGACGCCATCCGGGATGTGCTGCAGCTCTAAGCCCATGAAATGCTTCTCAAGTTTACGTACCTCCTCTAGGTAGGCCGCCATGTGTTCGTCCTTCAGCTTGTACTTCTTGTTGGAGAAGTTGACAAGGAGCTGAGAGTCGCTCTAGATGGTAAGATGCCTGATCCCCGGGGCGGAGGCGGCCCTGAGGCCGACAATGAGGCCCTCATACTCCGCGATGTTGTTAGAAACCTTGTCGTCGTGTCAGAAGCAGAGCTGGATGGCGTAGTAGAGCTTGTCTCCAGCCGGAGAAACGAGAACGACCCCCGCCCCCGCGCCCTGCCTAGAAAAGGCACCATCAAGGTGCATGACCCAGCCGGTAGGCGCCTCATGTCCAGGCAGGAGGGACTTGTTCTCGCGAGGCTCTTCCTCGTAAGTGTCCGTCCATTCTGCCACGAAATCGGCGAGGGCCACGCCCTTGTTGATCCTAGTGGTACAAAACTCCAGCTAGAAGGCCTGCAGCTCGATGTTCCACTCAGCTACTCGGCCAACGGCATTGGGGCTACGCAGTACTTTTTCCATGGGATATGCAGAGACGACCTTGATGGGGTGGCCTTGAAAGTAGTGGCGCAGTTTCCTGGAGGCAACCAGAAGCGCGAGGAGGAGCTTCTGCTGCATTGGGTAGCGTGCACGCACATACCTCAGCACTGTGCTGACAAAGTATATGGGGTGCTCAACGACATGCGTGGTTGGGATGGCGGCCTCCTCCTGAAGTAGCGCATAGGGCTCGGGAGGCTCGCGCAGTGCGGGAAGCACGGTGGGCGCAGAAGTGCCAGCCTGGAGCGTGGAAAGCTTGCAAGGCCCAGGAAGCTCGCGAGACTCGGACTGCTCGCGAGGCTCGGGAGGCTCGGGGAGCTCGGGGGGCTCGCGAGCCTCGGGAAGCTGTCCTTTGTTGTTGATCCACTCCTCGCAAACCGCGACAAGCACGGCACTGACCGTCTGCCGGGTGGCCACCAAGTAGAGAACCAAGGGCTCGTGGGAGCGCAATGCGACCATGATGGGCGGGCTCATGAGGTATATCTTAAGGTCTTAGACGGATGCGTCCGCTTCCGGGGTCCACTCAAAGGTGCCGGTCCTCTTCATGAGCTTGAAGAACGGCAAGGCGCGCTCACCGAGCTTGGAGATGAAGCACCCCAGGGAAGCCATGCACCCTGCCAGCCGCTGCATTTCCTTGAGGGTCCGGGGGGGCGCATCTTCTAAATGGCCTTGATCTTCTTGGGATTCGCTTTGATCCCCCGGTGGGAGACAAGAAAGCCGAGAAGCTTGCCGAAGGGAACTCCAAAGACACACTTGTTGGGGTTGAGCTTCAGGCTGACCTTGCGTAGGTTGGTGAATGTTTCTTCCAAGTCTTCGATGAGCGTTCTGGCATCGCGCGACTTGACCACAATGTCGTCGACATAGGTCTCCACGTTCCTCCCTTGCTGTGGCCCTAGTTTGATGTGCATCAACCACTGGAAGTTAGCGCCATCTCTCCTCAAGCCAAAGGGCATGCAGGTGTAGCAGAACACACCACACGGGGAGATGAAGGCCGTCCTTTCCACATCTTCTGCCGCCATCTTGATTTGGTGGTAGCCCGAGAAGGCATCCAGGAAGCACAGTAGGTCGCACTCGGCGATGGAATCCATGATCTGGTCGATGGGCGGCAGCGGGAAAGGGTCCTGGGGGCAGGCCTTATTGAGGCTCGTGAAGTCGACGCACATGCGCTCCTTCCCGCCCTTCTTGGGGATGACGACTGGGTTGGCAAGCCACTCGAGGTGGCACACACCTCGAATGACCCCGGCTTCCTGCAACTTGTGCACTTCTTGGACAATGAACGCCTACTTCTACGGTGCTTGGCACCGCGCGTTCTGCTTGACGGGGAAGGCGTTTGGACACACCACCAGATGGTGTTCGATCACCTCCCTTGGGACCCCGGAGAGGTCGGACGCCTTCCAAGCAAAGACGTCCAAGTTGGCCCGAAGGAAGGCGACGAGCTCGTCCTCCTACTCGGGAGGGAGCCCATCGCGGATGGTGAAGGTAGGGCCGGCGCCGCTACCGTCAACCGGTACTTTCTTCGTTTCCGCGCGGTCCTGAGAGAATAATTGCTTCTTCCTGGCGGGCGCGGCTTAAGGGGACCCAACCCCGTCTTTGGTACCTGGGTGCGCGCTCGCCGCGGCCTTGTAGGTGTGCTTGAGGGCACAGACCGCGTCCTCCCTGTGGCCGACGATGGTGATAACGCCACCGCTGCCAGGCATCTTGATGACGTTGTAGCCGGGGTGGGTTGCCGCCATGAACTTGGCAAGCACGGGGTACCCCCAGGATGGCGTTGTACGGGAGGCCGATGTGTGCCACGTCGAAGTCGGTGAGCTCAGTGTGTTATTTGTCACGCTTGCCGAAGGTGACAGGGAGGCGTACTTGCCCCAAGGGGATGGTTGACCCATCTGTGAATCCGAAGAAGGGCCTGGTCGGCATCAGCTGGTCATAGGGCACTTGGAGCGTCTTGAAGGTTGCGATGGAGATCATGTTGAGGCCAGCACCCCCGTCGATGAGAGTCTTGGTGATTACGACGTTGCTGATGGTGGGAGTGCACAACATGGGGAGTGCGCCGGCAGTGGCCAAGCACCTGAGGTGGTCCTTGGAGTTGAAGGTGATGGCGTACGGCCTCAAGCCTCGGGAGGGCGGCGCCATTCACCTCACGAGAGAACTGCTTCAAGAGGTGGTTGGACGCGGGGGCCTGAGCTTCGCCGAGAATGCAGGCTATCGCGCGAGGCTCCTGATAGACCCAGCCCCCTCGTCCTGCTGGTTGGTGTCATTCCTTCTGGGCGGTGGAGGTAGCGTTGCCTTGAGGGTGCGCCTCGCGAGGTTGGTCACGCCAGGCGCCCTCACGAGGCTGATCGCGCTAGCCGCCCTCATGAGGCTGGTCGTGCCAGCCCTGGCGGGGGTTGCCATTACGGTTGTCCCAGTGGCCGCCGCCGCAGTCGTTGTGGTCTGATCGACGGGAAAACCGTTCGTTGTGGAGTGACTTGAGCTCTTGGGAGTCTTCAGTGTTGTGGGTGCGCATGTTTTGGTAGATGCAGAACAGGCGATGGTCCTTCTTGGGTTCATCATGGTCGCGGCCACGCTTCTGCTCAGGTCCGCCGCCAGCATGGCAGGACCTTTGCTGTTGACCTCCTTACCCTTGGCCTTGCTATCGTCGGGCATCACGTCGGGGTCCTTGTGGATGAAGAGACGACCTTCCTCGGCCTTGGCGCACCTGTCAACAATGTTGAACAGCTCTATCGCCGAGCTCAAGTCGTCGTTAATGGCGAGCTTCTCACGCATCCTGATGTCCATGACGCCATTGGAGAACGCCAATATGATGGCCTCATTAGAGGCGCGCGGGATCTTGTGGCGCACTTGGCTGAAGCACCGAATGTACTTGCGGAGGGTCTCGCCCGGGCGCTACTTCACATGCCCCAGGTCATGGATGGTGAGGGCGCGGTTGTGGGTGCCTTTGAAGATGGCGATGAACTACTCGCAGAGCTCGCTCGACGAAGAGATTGACTCCTCGGGCAGGTTCATGAGCCAGGAGCGCGCGCCATCCTTGAGGGCCATGGGGAACCAGTTTGCCATGACCTTGTTGTCGCCGTTTGCCACCCCGATGCTCAGCGTGTAGAGATGGAGGACTCCGTGGGGTCGGGGATGGCGTCGTAGTGCGGGGCTAGCTCAGGCTTGAACTTGACGGGCCAAACCACCCGGCACAGCTCATTAGTAAAGGCCCGGCAGCCCACACTGCTTCTGGGGACACCGCACGCGAGGGCGGCCCGGTTCAAACACCCGGCCCCTGCGACTTTTTCGACGATACGGTCTTGGCGCTGGCACTGTTGCTCGAGGAGCACACGCGCGTCGGGCGGCGCGCGGTGGACGATCTAGCCGCTGGCTTCATTCCCGGCCGGTGCGGGGGCGGGTCACGCGGGCGCGCATCACGCCTTGGCCCGGCGAGGTCCCTGCGCAGGGGAGGAGGAGGAGGCGCGCCATGCGCCACGTCCCCAGCATGAGGCGGAGGGCGGAGCGAGTGAGAGGGCGCCTGGGCCTCTCCGGCGGTGTTGACGAGCTCGGTGATGCGGCCCAGCCAAGTGTCGTAGCCGGCGTCGGCCGGGCGATAGCGGAGGAGCTCGCGCGCCATGAGCAGCACAGCCTGCGTGTTCGGCGGCCCGCGTCAGCCGAGGGAGGAGGAGGCTGTAGTGGTGCGGCCGTCGGGCTGCACGGAAGGGTGCATGGAGGAGCCCTGCTGCTCGCGGGCAGCGGGGTCAGTGGCAGGCACCGCGGCCTCGGCAGAGTGGCGGCGGTTGCCGCGGCCTGTGGGCTCCATGTGAGCGACGCGAGCCACCCGGCGCTCGGCACAAACATGGCGAGCGTTAGCCATGGACTCGGTGGAGCACAGATCGGAGCAAAGCAGAAGAACAACGGCATCCCCCTACCTGGCGCGTCAAATGTCGGAATCGGGGCTCCGGGGACCCAAGAAGGTTCAAACTCTGGGGTGCGCTCGTTCCTACTTCCCTACTCAGCCTCTCAGCCTCATAACCTCACGGCGACGCTCCTGGCAGCACGAACTGGAGAAGAAGAACAGAAGCCACGGCAGTTTACTCAGGTTCAGGCCACCTTGCGATGTAAGACCCCACTCCTGCTTTGTGGTTGTATTGCTCTCACGAGGTAGGATGTGAATACAAGGGTCGTCTCGAGGGGGGAGACGGTCTAAGGGGGCCAAGTCCCTCTCTACGATGACACCTTGCCCTCTCTTATACTGGCCATGGTTGTCTTCCCCCAAAAACACATGGCGGGAAGGGTTGCCACAACGGCCAATTTGAAGGGTGACAAGGTTGCAGCTTATCCTGACTAAAGGTGGTCTTAGCCTGCAAAAGCCTCCTGTCGTAATGCGCCGGTGGGCTCGGTGATGACCTCCGTCCTGGCGAGCCCGTCATCTTGGTCCTCTTGCATCGATCGGGTAACCTTTGGGGATTGCTTTGGGAACCAGTGCGATGTCCTTGCTCCCTTAGCACGAAAGAGGAAAGCCTCCCCATCCATGCCTGCTGGCGCTCCTCTGGCTTCGCTCGTCGCCACGCGCGTCACCCATGTGAAGGTGCAAGGTCGCGCGACTCTGCTGAACCGCCCTTGACTTGTACACCCCCGCGAGGGGCCTCAGGAGGCAACCTCGGGAAGCCGCCTCGCGAGGCTCCCGGTGACTCTTGCTGACACAGGCCTCGCGAACTGTAGTAGTGGGCCGCACGCTGGGCCCGGGATATTCGTCGCACGCTGGGCCGCAGGCAGACGGTCCTTGGTAACCCCAATCCCACAGGCCCGACAATGTTCTCCACGATAGGAACTTTGGAGTGATTCTTTGTTGCACGTTGAGGGATTGTTATATGATCCAATTATGTTATCATTGTTGAGAGATTTTACACTAGTGAAAGTATGAACCATAGGCCTTGCTTTCAAGCATTGCAATACCAGTTTTGCTCACTTTTGTTACTAGTTACCTTGCTAGTTTTATTTATTCAGATTATAAAAATATATTTCTACCATCCATACTACACTTTTATCACCATCTCTTCGCCAAACTAGTGCACCTATACAATTTGCATTGTATTGGGTGTGTTGGTAACACAAGAGACTCGTTATTATTTGGTTGCAGGGTTGTTTGAGAGAGACCATCTACATCCTACGCCTCCCACCGATTGATAAACCTTAGGTCATCCACTGGAGGGAAAATTGCTACTCTCCTACAAAACTCTACGCTTGGAGGCCCAACACGAGTCTACAAGAATAAGTTGTGTAGTAGACATAAAGCTCTTTTCTGGCGTCGTTGCCGGGGAGGTGAGTGCTTGAAGGTATATCTTTAAATCTTGCAATTGAATCATTTATTTTCTTGTTTTATCACTAGTTTGGTTTATAAAAGAAAACTACTAAAAAATGGAATTGAGGTTGCCTCACATTATTCATCTTTATAATGTCTTTCTTGAAAATGATAGAAAGGAAAATTGTGCTCAATTGATAGAAGAAGAATTCAATAAAATGTTTGGCATAAAAACTTTGAATGGTGAGCATGATTGTAATGTTGTTCGTATGAATTCTTTGAATATCCATGATGCTAATGATATGCAAAACCATAAGCTTGGGGATGCTATGTTTGATGAAGATGATATTTTTAGTCCCACAAGTTTTGATGTGCAAATTCATTATGATGATTGCATGCCTCCTATTTATGATGATTATATTGATGAAAGTGGGTTTGGAAGAGTGTCAACTCTAGGTAATAATTATCCAACTATTTTGGAGGGTGTTGAATCTTATTGTTATAATGATAAAAGTGGATTCGGAGAGGTCGTAACTTTATTTAGTAATGATTCCACTATTTTGGAAGAGGTTTCAATTGACTATGATAAAAAGTTGCTATCTATGATGATTATTGTGATGATATGTATGCTATAAAGAGTAATGATATCCATGAAACTTGTCATCGTGATTTTAATGCTCAAATTGATTATCCCAATCAAGTATCACATGATAATTATTTTGTTGAGTTTGCTCCCACTACTATTCCTGAGAATAAATTTGCTTATGTGGAGAGTAATAAAATTTCTATGCTTGTGGATCATGAAAAGAATGCTTTATGTGATAGTTATATTGTTGAATTCATTCATGATGCCACTGAAAATTATTATGAGAGAGGAACATTTGCTTTTACATATCTCAATAATATCAAGTTTCCTCTCTTTGTGTTGAAAATCTTGACGTCATGCTTGTTTTGCCTTCCTATGCTAGTTGATTCTTGTTCCCATAAATTGTTTGCTCACAAAATCCCTATGCATAGGAAGTGGGTTAGACTTAAATGTTCTTCCCATGTGATTCATGGTGCTCTATTTCTGTTTCAATTCTTTATTTCTATGTGAGCAGCATTGAAATAATCATGCCTGGGTAAAAAGGCATTAAAGAAAAGCGCTTGTTGGGAGACAACCCAATACTTATACCTATTGTTTTTGTGTGTTCACATAATTAAGATACTGTATTAGTCATGTTTTATAGCTTTTGTTTAAATAAAGTGCCAAGTAAAGCCTTTGGGATAGTGTGGATGATAGTTGACTTGATTCTGTGCAAAAACAGAAACTTTAACACCCCATAACAGAATTGTTTATATTCACTGGAATGTGATAAAATTCTGAATTTTTTACACATTGTTGATATAAAAATTGCCTACGTCTTCCTACTTTTTCTGAATTTTTTAAGTTACAGAAGTATGGTCATTGTTCAGATCATTACAGACTGTTCTGTTTTTGACAGATTCTGTTTTCAATGCATAGTTTGCTTGTTTTAGTGTTTCCATAGCATATATTAAATGATATAAATTGTGTAAATGATAAGGTACAGTAGGCATTATGTGGAAACAATTATGAATCTTGTCTTTGACAGTACCCAAGTGAATGATTTGCTCCTTATCATACTAACCTATCTCAGGAAGTTCCGTTAAGTTTTGTGTGATTGAAGTTTTCGGTGAGATATCGATATGAGGAGAATAAGGAGTGGCGAGACCCTAAGATTGGAGATGCCCAAATTACCCCAAGGTAATATTCAAGGAAGACCCAAGCAACTAAGCTTAGGTATGCCCTGGAAGGCATCCCCTCTTTCCTCTTCAACATTTCGGTAACCTTACTTGGAGCTATATTTTTATTCGTCACATGATATGTGTTTTTCTTGGAGCATCATTTTATTTTGTGAAGATTTGCCTGTTGTTATTTAGAATAATGTTTTGTATCTTTTATTTCAATAAAAATGCCATGTATAGCCTTTACCATGCTTATTTTTCAAGTCTATAGGTTGCTGTTTTGAAAACAGAAAGTTTTCTATTATTGTATGAATTCTTCTTGAAAGTCAGAATGTGATAAAATCTTTAAATTTTTACACAGTATGCTATAACAAATTTTATACAATGTGGTAATTTTTTAGAATTGTTGGAGTTAGAGAAGTATGGATCTTCTTGCATCCTTTAGACACTGTCCTGTTTTGACAGATTGCAGTTATGTTTGCATTGTCTGCATATGTTTGCTTGTTTAATGATTCTATTTGAGGATAGGAGTATTAAATATGCAGAGGCATTTAGTATGCAATGTTAAATTATAATTTTAGTGATTTGCTATAGTAGACAATGATAAGGTTTTGCATTGATTTATACTAACTTATCTCACGAGTGCTTGTTGAGTTTTGTGTGGATGATGTTTTTAAGAATTAGGGAAACCGTGATATGCGAGGAATTAAGGAGACACAAGAGCTCAAGCTTGGGGATGCGCATGGCATCCCTAGTTAATATTTCAAGAAGGCTCAAGCATCTAAGCTTTGGGATGCCCCGGTTGGAATCCCACCTTTTTTCTTCAACAATGATCGGTCAGTTTTGGTTGAGCCTAAGTTTTTGCTTCTTCACATGATAAGGTGCTATTCTTGGAATGCCATTTTATTTTGTTTTGCTTGCTATTTTAATCAATACTTAAGATCTAATTTTTTTAATGAGAGAGAGTCTTCACATAGCTACTTAATTATTTGAGTACTCATTGATCTTCACTTATATCTTTTTGGTGTAGTTTGTCATTTACTCTCGTGCTTCACTTATATCCTATGAGTAAATGGTTGAATGAATTGAATATCATAAATCTGAAATTATATACGTTTCATATGCTTATCCCAAGGGGAATAACGACTTCACATATAAGAAGTATAGGTGGTAAAATTTATTGAAAGTTAGCAAACACATCATTGGTCACTTGAACAATTCATGAAAGAATGTTGAAGGAAGAGAGATTTCACATATAAATATACTATCTTGGACATCTTCTATGATTGTCAGCCCCATTAATTATTTTCAAACTTGAGAAAATTAGTTGAAGTTGGACAAGGAAGACAACATAATGAGTTATGTTTGGGTATATTTGTATAGAAGTTATATTGTTATGGATCCTCCAACATGTGGTGCTTGCTTAGCATCTTTTGCTAGCCAAAAATTCGTACTAAGTAGAGATACTACTTATGCATCCAAACCCTTAAACCCAATTTCTTACCATAAGTGTCCACCATATCTACCTATGGATTGGATAAGATCCTTCAAGTAAGTTGTAATTGGTGCAAAAAGCAATAAAAATTGCTCCTAAATATATATGATCTTTTATTGTAAGGGAAAATAAGCATTGTACGAACTTGTGATGGTCAAGAAATAAAAGCGACAAACTGCATAATAAAGGTTGATATCACAAAGGGCAATATAACGAGACGTTCCTTTGCATTAAGCGTTTGCACATCCAAAAATAAAAAGCGCATGACAACCTCTGCTTCCCTCTGCGAAGGGACTATATTTTAATTTTATGTATTTACCTTTATACAAGAGTCAATAGTACTCCTTCTCATTTCAACCTCAAGTATTCTCTAGTTGGCAAGTATCATGTGGTGAGGAAAGATCCAAGCATATATGGCCATTCAAATATATTTGATCATGAATTATTATTGTTGACAATTATCTATATGATAAATAAGTTGGGAGGCGAAACATTAAGCCCCTATCTTTCTCTGTGTTTGATGGATGCTATTTGTTCTAAAAATATGCTTTGAGTGTTAGCAATCATGGAAGACTATATGATAGTTGAGTATGTGGAATTTGCAAAATCAAAGCTCTTATATAGACCCTTCTGATACGTCTCCATTGTATCTACTTTTCCAAACACTTTTGCTCTTGTTTTGGACTATAATTTACATGATTTGAATGAAACTAACCCGGACTGATGCTGTTTTCAGCAGAATTTCCGTGGTGTTGTTTTTTGTGCAGAAATCAAAGTTCTCGGATTGACCTTAAAATTTATGAAGAATTTTTATGGAATATATAAAAAAAGTGGCGGAAGAATATACCAGAGGGGGGTCCACCCAGGAGCCACAAGCTCAGGGGGCGCGCCTACCTCCCAGGGCGCGCCCTGCAGGCTTGTGGGCCCCCTGGACCTCTGGCAACCCTAACTCCAACTCCATATGTACCTATTCGCCAAGAAAAAAAATCAGAGAGAAGGATTCATCATGTTTTATGATACGTAGCCGCCACCACCTCCTATTCTTCATCGGGAGGGCTGATCTGTAGTCCAGTCGGGCTCTGGAGGGTGGAATCCGACACTGTCGTCATCATCAACCTTCCTCCATCACCAATTTCATGATGCTCACCGCCAGGAGTGAGTAATTCATTGGTAGGCTTGCTGGACGGTGATGGGTTGCATGAGATTTATCATGTAATCAAGTTAGTTTTGTTAGGGCTTGATCCCTTGTATCCACTATGTTATGACATTGATGTTGCTATGACTTTGCTATTCTTAATGCTTGTCACTATGGCTCGAGTGCCATGATTTCAGATCTGAACCCATTATGTTTTCATGAATATTTGTGTGTTCTTGATCCTGTCTTCCAAGTTATATGCACCTATTATGTGTTATGATCCGCATACAACAAGGTGACAATAATTGGGATTCTTTCCGGTGATTACCGTAGTTTGAGGAGTTCATGTATTCATTAAGTTCTAATGCTTTGTTCCGGTTCTCTATTAAAAGGAGGCTTTAATATCCCTTAGTTTCCTTATGGACCCCGCTGCCACTGGAAGGTAGGACAAAAGGTGTTATGCAAGTTCTTCTCCATAAGCACATATGACTATATATGGAATACATGCCTACATTACATTGATGAATTGGAGCTAGTTCTGTGTCGCTCTAGGTTATAACTGCTACATGATGAATATTATCCAATGCAATTATCCATCACTGACCCAATGCTTACGCTTTTCATATATTGATCTTTGCTAAGTTACTTTCGCCGTTGCTGCTGTTACAATCACTACAAAACTGCTACTATTTATGCTACTGTTAATATTGCTACTATTACCGTTACTATCGAACTACCATACTACTTTGCTACTGATCACCTTGCTACAGATATTGTGTCTTCCAGGTGTGGTTGAATTGACAACTCAACTTCCAAAACTTGCGAATATTCTTTGGCTCACCTTCTGTCGAATCAATAAATTTGGGTTGAATACTCTACCCTCGAAAACTGTTGTGATCCCCTATACTTGTGGGTTATCACCTTCCTGAAAATAAGATGAATTGCAATTGTTTTATGACTGAGAACATAGTTTGTTAGTTTTCAAGAAAGTTTATGGACTATACTTTAACATGTGAATAGCTTGCTACTTGATCATGAGAAGTCTTATGAGATGAGCTATTGTTTATGATATATAATGATGCTAGAAAAAGTGTTTGGAACTATCATTGATCAAACTTATGCACTATGCTAGCATTCACACTTCATAAATTATTTCTTTTATCATTTACATACTCAAGGACGAGCAGGAATTAAGCTTGGGGATGCTGATACGTCTCCAACGTATCTATAATTTATGAAGTATTCATGCCATGTTTACAACAGTTTTATATGGTTTTGATATGATTTGGTTTGAACTAACCCGGACTAACATTGTTTTCAGCAGAACTACCGTGGTGTCATTTTTTGTGCAGAAATAAAAGTTCTCGGAATGGGCTAAAAATTTACGGTGATTTTTATGGACCAAAAGAGAACCTCGAAGCACCGGAGCTGGGCCAGGAAGTGGACAAGGGAGCCACAAGCCTGGGGGGCGCACCCACCCCCTGGAGCGCGCCCCCCGAGCTTGTGGGCCCCTCGGGCACCCCCATACATGAAACCAACGCCAAAAATTCCTATAAATACCAAAACCGCCGAAAAGAACACTAGATGAGAAGCTTCGCCATCGCAAGCCTCTGTATCCACGAAAAATCAATCGAGACCCCGTTCTGGCACCTTGCCGGAGGGGGAAATCATCACCGGAGGCCATCTTAATCATCCCGGTGTCCACCATGAAGAGGAGGGAGTAGTTCACCCTCGGGGCTGAGGGTATGTACCAGTAGCTATGTGTTTGATCTCTCTCTCATGTTCTTGATTTGGCACGATCTTGATGTACCGTGAGCTTTGTTAATATAGTTGGATCTTATGGTGTTCTTCCCTCTCTACCTTCTTGTGATGAATTGAATCTTTTTCTTTATGGTTTTGTTATGTCGGATTGAATCTTTTGGATGCGAGGGCACTTGATGTATGTCTTACGATGGGATATCCATGGTGACAATGGGATGTTCTATTGATTCACTTGATGTATGTTTCGGTTATCAACTTGCGGATTCCCGTGGTGACATTGGGGTAATCTATGCATAGGGGTTGATATGTGTTTTCATATTCCTTTCTCCGATAGAAATCTTGGGGTACTCTTTGAAGTTCTTTGTGTTGGATTGAATATTATTAATCTGAATCTGTTTGATGCATATCCTATAATCAACTCACGGATACTTGTGGTGACATTGGAGTATCTAGGTGACATTAGAGTTGGTTGATGTGTATCATATGGTGTTATTTTAGTACAAACTCTAGGGCTAGCTGTTTGTGACACTTATAGGAATAGCTCAAAAAATGGATCAGAAAGAATAACTTTGAGGTGGTTTCGTACCCTACAAACAATTTCATCTTATGTTCTCCACGATAGGACTTTGCAATGATTCTTTTGTTGCACATTGAGGGATTGTTATATGATCCAATTATGTTATCATTGTTGAGAGATTTTGCACTAGTGAAAGTATGAACCCTAGGCCTTGTTTTCAAGCATTGCAATACCGTTTTTGCTCACTTTTGTTACTAGTTACCTTGCTTTATTTATTTATTCAGATTATAAAAATATATTCTATCATCCATACTACACTTTTATCACCATCTCTTCGCCGAACTAGTGCACCTATACAATTTTCCATTGTATTGGGTGTGTTGGGGACACAAGAGACTCTTTGTTATTTTGTTGCAAGGTTGTTTGAGAGAGGCCATCTTCATCCTATGCCTCCCACGGATTGGTAAACCTTAGGTCACCACTTGAGGGAAAATTGCTACTGTCCTACAAAACTCTGCGCTTGGAGGCCCAACACGAGTCTACAAGAATAAGTTGTGTAGTAGACATCAGATAGCGTTCTCATGGTCGTAATGCCTATCTATTGATGATGCCATGGAGAATCATCATAACTATGTGCTATTCTATCAATTGCCCAACAGTAATTTGTGTACCCACCATTGCTATGCTCATGATAGAGATGCCTCTAGTGAAAGCTATGCCCCCCGGGGTCCATTTTCCATATTTACTAAAACCCTTAAAATACTTTCTTCAATTACTTTTTTGTTTTTATTTTATTTTATCTATCTGTCACTATCAGATTAAATCCTTGCAATTGGCGAGAACAAGGGGATCGACAACCATCTTTTCTTCTTTGGGTGCAAGCATTTGCTTTGTGTGTGTGTGTGTGTGTGCAGGTACCACTTATCTTGTTTGTGTGGTGGCTCCTACTGGTTTGATAAACCTTGGTTATTAACTGAGGGAGATACTATATGCTTCTATAATACATCACCCTTCCTCTTCAGAGAAAGCCCAACACTATCACAAGTAGCTGAATAATTTATGCCGCTGTTGTCGGGGAGGCTTCACCAAACAAATACATGTCCCTTCGCTCACATTTATCATTTTCTTGTTTTACTTTCTTTGCCATTTGCCTTCTCTTTTTCTTGTCCCCCAACTTCTCTACAAAACTAAAAATACCAAAAATATCTTGGGTGCTAAATTTTCTTGAATTGCTATCATGTCTGATCTTGATAAGGTTATTGTTGAAAGTGCTTGTGAAGATAGTCCTAGCGAAACTCGTGAGGAAGGACCTGAATTATATAATCTTAATAATGAACCTCATGATATAATGAACGTGCCTCTAATTGGAAAACTAAAACTTTTCATGTTGGGAATGGGAATATTATTGTAAAATGTGTTATTTAGGAATTCTTTACTTGTACGGGAGTCATACTGCCAATTGGTGGATATATTCTTAAAAGAACAAATATTCATGTGGATGCTATTGCTATGCTTGTGGAAAAACTTGAAGTTTTTTTTCTATATTCATCTAGTCTTACAAAGAATGTTTTTTTAGCTTCATAGTACCCATGATCCTAGAGCTAAAAAGCTAGCCACTATTATTGTCATGAATGAATTTGATTATATAATTCAAGAAGGTAGGGACATCTTTGCCCATTATAAAATATATTTTGAACATCCTCCCATAGAATAAATTCTCCATGATCAAGATGCTATAGGTAGAATGGAATCCAAATATTATAATGCTTTTGGTGAAAATGCTGGAAAGAAAGTGCCACAATTATATTTAATCCAAAGACTATTTAACAATACTTATGATAGATTTGGATGGATTGTTAAAGGGACTAAGGAATAATTTGATGAGGAGTGGTTTGAGAATACCACTAGAGATCCTATTGATGATGATATTTCTGTTCTATACAAGGATCTCTATGGAGATGAACCAATTAAACAAGAAGTTGAAGTTATGAATGTTAAAAATCACTAAATATAGTCCCTTTAATCATCTCAGTGCTCCCACCAAAAAATTAGAGATTGACAAAAAAGAACTCATGAGAAAGGTTTGTGAAGAATTATTTCAAGGGGCATTTGACAAGGATGATAACACATGAAACTATGCATTATGCCTAGCTAGGGGCATTAAACAATAGCGCTTGTTGGGAGGCAAACCAATAGGTATCTTTATTTGATTTTTATTTTTGTGAGTCAACATGATTATTGCTACTGTAATGATTATGTCTTTATCTTTTATTTTGATTTTTGTGCCAAGTAAAGCCTTTAGGTTGATGTGGATGATTGTCTATTTGGTTCTGTGCAAAAACAAAAGTTTAGTGTCTAGTGCATGAATTGTTTCTCTATACTAGAACTTGGTCAATTGCTGAAATTTTTACACATTACTTATATGAATATTTTTTACATTATACTAATTTTTCAGAATTGTTGGAGTTAGATAATTATGACTAAAAATTCCATCATGACGTACCATTCTGTTTTATTGCATAGTGTGCTTGTTTTGATGTTCCTATGGATTGTATCAGGGGGTATAAGTCATGGAGATGATAGAATATAGTAGGTATTATGCAAGAAAAATTATGAATCTATTTATGATAGTACCTAAGTTAAAGATTATTTTATTATACTAACGAATCTCACGAGGTTTTGTTGAGTTTTGTGTGATAGAAGTTTTCAAGTTTTGGGTCAGATGATGATGGATGAAAGAATAAGAAGCAGCAAGAACCTCATCTTTGAGATGTCCAAGGCATCCCAAGGTAATATTCAAGGTAGATCCAAGCATTTTAAGCTTGGGGATGCTCCGGAAGACATCCCCTTTTTCGTCTCCAATCTATTGGTAATATCACATGGAGCTATGTTTTTATTCATCACATGCCATGTGTGTTGCTTGGAGCGTCATGTGTTTTGATTTATTTCTTTGCTTGATTACACAATCATTGTTTTCTGATCACACCCATTGTGATAGACACACATCCATCGCAATTTATAGAATGCTCATTATGCTTCACTTATATCTTCTGAGTTAAGGCAATTGCTCATGTTCTTCACTTATATCCTTAGAGCACATCGATACATATATTTTATAAAAATCCTTTGCACTCTCATTCTTCACTTATATCTTTTTGATAGTTCAATAGGTGGTGGTAATTTGCATGAGTTATATGTTTGGTCCAAAAATGATAGGTATACAAGAGTGGTGAACAACTTGCGTGTAGATCACTGAATATGACGCGTGTGATTAACGATACTGAGGTTATGAAATGAAGATTTGTTAGTGGCAATCATTGGTTAGTAAAAATATCTATGCTAAGGCTTATGATGTCCTATTCATTAAAGTGTCGGTCATGGCATGGCTAGGGACTTGGAGCATAATTTATCCTTGATTGATATCCTTCGAGTTGTCCGGATCAGGGGCGTGTGATGGTTAACTCCTCCCAACCTCCTCCCTAGGGGCATGCAAGAGTACTTTTCTTTGAGGGCTTCTAAATTTTCACAATAAGCATATGAGTTCTTTATGACTAATGTGAGTTTGTGGACTATAAGCACTTCCACCCTTACATATTTTGCTAGCCTCTTTGTTATCGTGCATTACACGTTCTCACCTCGAGAGTTGGTGCAAACTTCGTCGATGCATACAAATCCCATGATATGATACGTTGTATCACACATAAGCCTTATATATCCTTCCTCAAAATAGCCACCATACCTACCTATTATGACATTTCCATAGTCATTCCGAGATATGTTGCCATGCAACTTCCATCGTTACTATTGACATGACTTGAGCATCCGTTGTCATTTTGCTTTGCATGACCATATAGAGCTGACATGATATTTTGTGGCAAATCCATCATTCATCATTGTTATACATGTTATGCTAGATCATTGCACATCCTGGTACTCTGCTAGAGGCATTCATATAGGGTCATATTATTCAGTTTATCGAGTTGTAAGTAAATAAAAGTGTGATGATCATCATTATTAGAGCATTGTCCTAGTGAGGAAAAGAATGATGGAGACTAGTGAGTCCTCGAAAAAGTTTGATGAGGTTCATGATGTTGTTCTAAAAAAATGAGAAAAGAAAAAAGCAAAAGAAAAATGAGAGAAATAGAGAGAAGGGACAATGCTATTATCCTTTTACCACACTTGTGCTTCAAAGTAGCACCATGTTATTCTTATGAAGAGAATCCATGCTTTTTCACTTTCATATACTACTGGTAACTTTTACATTATAGCACTTGGCTCGTATATTCCGATGATGAGCTTCCTCATATGCTCAAGGTCTTCATGGGCAAGCAAGTTGGATGCACATCCACTTAGTTTCATATAGAGAGTTTTCATACACTTATAGCTCCAGCACATCCATTGCAAGTCAATCCCTACTCCTCGCATTGATATCGATTGTAAGGCCTCTCCATTGCCTTATGATCTGCCGAGTTGATGCAAGATTTTCTCAACCTTTTGTCTTCCCTTATAAACCCCTACCTACATTCTCTTTTCCATCCAAAGTGCTAAGTCCATGGCTCACGCTCATGTATTAAGTGGAGTTGAAAAACTGAAGCAAGAAAAAGTATCATACAATTGGTTAGTTTGGCATCGGGCTGACTCATGATCTATACTTTATGCTAGGAAGACCTAGCTATGCCATGCTTACAAGATTAAATGAGTAAGAATAAAGTTCTTTAGTACTATTCACTTTGAAGGGCAATGATTATTTTCTAGCACTCTTGCATATTATCGTTTTGATATCTATTAAGTCATGTTAGATAGCATTTCATTTTAAAAATTCTATTTTTATCATTTACCTACTCAAGGATGAGCAGGAATTAAGCTTGGGCATGCTGATACGTCAACAATGTATCTATAATTTTTTATTGTTTCATGCTACTATATTATCAATATTGTATGCTTTATATGCCATTTTATATCATTTTTGTTGACTAACCTATTAACAAAGTGCCCAGTTCCAGCTCTTGTTTTCTACATGTTTTTGGTTTTCTAGAAAATCCATACCAAACAAAGACCAAACACGATGAAACTTTTTGACCATTTTTTCTGGAAAAAAGAGACCCTGGAAACTTCGGGAGAAGACCAAACGATACACGAGGGAGCGACAAGGAAGGGGGCGCGCCCTGGGGGGTAGGGTGCGCCCAGGTGCCTTGTGGCCCCCTGTACCTCTGTTTGACCTAATTCCAGCGCTATAAATTCCCATATATCTAGAAACCACCAGGAGAGGTCCTGAAAAATTGCATCGCCGCCGCAGGTCTCTGTTCTTCTGCGATCCCATCTGGAGTCCTTTTTCGGTATTCTGTCAGAGGGGGAAACCATTGGGGAGGCAATCTTCATCGACCTTGCTGCCTCCATGATGATGTGTGAGTAGTTCCCACAGGACCTACGGTTCCATCGGAGTAGCTAGATGGCTCTCTCTCTCTCTTGATCTTCAATAATGATCTCTTCAGAGTTCTATTCGATGTAATTCTCACTGTGTGTTTTTCAGATCCGATAAATTGTGGGTTTATGATCAAATTATTAATTGAAAGTATTTAAGTGTTTTTCGAGATTTATATATTTGTGATTTATACCCTTGTATTTCTCTTCAATCTATCCGTCTTCTTTGGCCAAGTAGATTGATTTATCTTTAGTGGGAGAGGTGCTTGGTAGTAAGTTCAATCTTGCGGTGTCCTTACTCTATGACAGGAGGAGTTGCAAGGCACATATTTGTATCGTTACTAGTAAAGGTAAAACTATGGGGCTTGAACATATTGATTGATCTTGCTTTGTCTACATTATGTCATCTTGCTTAAAGCATTACTCTGCTTGTCATGAACTTAATGCTTTGAGATGCATGCTAGATAGCGGTCTTGGGGTGGAGTAAAAGTAGTAGGCGTCAGTAAGTTTAAGGGTGTAATTATCACGGATGTAATGCATATGTGTTGATCATTCCATGAAGAATCATCATAACTATGCTCTATTCTATCAATTCTCGAACAGTAATTTGTTTACCCACCATTCCTATGCTCTTGAGAGAGATGCGTCTAGTGAGCGCTCTTGCCCCTGGGACCATCTTCCATATTTACTAAAACCCTAAAAGTACTTGCTGCAATTTATTTAGTTTTTTGTTTTTATTTTATCTATCTATCACTATGAGATTTAATCCTTGCAATTGGTGAGAATAAGGGGATTGACAACCCTCTTGCCTTCGTTGGGTGCAAGCATTTTTATTGTGTGTGTGCAGGTACCACTTGTCTTGTATGTGTGGTGTCTCCTACTGGTTAAATAAACTTTGATTCTTAACTAAGGGAAATACTATCTACTACTATACTACATTACCCTTCCTCTTCGGGGAAAGCCTGAAACTATCACAAGTAGCATGGTGTAAGATGGAAAGTTTCTGGTGCTCCTTCCCTGTATGCTTGGAGTTCCATTCCATTTTTCTCACCTTTCTCTAGTGTGCAGGGGTTTGTAGCCTTCGGGGCATGTGATGATTCCCTTTAGTGATTAGGTAAAGGAGGAGAAAGGATTCTCGCCTTTTTCCCCAGAGGTGACCCTGATTTATCGAACCCACGAGAGGAAGTGTACCTTTAAGACAAAGTTCCTACCAAGCTTTGCAAGAGAAATTAATCCCAGTTTTTGGACCGGGTCAAAATCAAGTCGCATACTTGAGCACTATTAAATAAAAATAGGCATGTGTATAAGGGCTTATTCTCAAAACCATATATTTGGGAATGGGATCATCATGGTATTCGTTTGTGCTCTATAAGTCATCATCAAGAAGTGCGTGCAATGCATAGAAGTGCAGGATGTGTCCAAATTGCCTCTTGAACAACATGCGTCCTGCATCAAGAGTAATTGTCCAACCAAAGGCCTTATCCGTCGTGCAGGGTTGCTTGGTAATTAACATACAATCAGACAAATGCATTGGGAGTTTAATGACTACACCTCTTGTATCCCCGGAGATAGGAGTAATGCCACAATACTAAACATTTCTGCAACTCGTATTCAGAATGGTGTTTCCTGATCTCTCTACCCTTAGCCTCCCCATGGCTTGATCTCTATGAACCTGGGTACATGTATGGATCGCGAATGATACAAGAGAAAAATACGAAGCAATTTTATTTCACACATACAAGACATCATAATACTTCCATCGATCCCTCCAACAAATACATAGGATTGTAGGGCTATGCATCAACCTATGACCTTATCGAATTATACACACATAGCAATCGGATCGCTAGAAGAAACTATTGAAGATCACATCTAATACGTCTCCAACGTATCTATAAGTTTTTATTGTTCCATGCTATTATTGTATCAATCTTGGATGTTTTATATACATTTACAAGCAATTATATATCATTTTTGGGACTAACTTATTAACTTAGTGCCCAGTGCCAGTTGCTGTTTTTTGCCTGTTTTTGGTTTTTCAGAATATCAGTACCAAACGAAGTCCAGATGCAATGAAACTTTTTGGAGATTTTTTTCTAGACATAAGAGACCCTGGAAGCTTCTGGAGGGGACGAGAAGATGGAGCAGTGGTCCACGAGGCACCAGGGCACGTCCAGGGGGGTAGGGCGTGCCTTGGTGGCTTGTGGGGCCCACGTGGCACCGTTTGACCTAACTCCGCCTCTATAAAATCTCTAAAATCTAGAAACCAATAGAGAGCTAGCCAAAATACTTTTTTCGCTGCCGCAAGTTCCAGAACTACGTGATCCCATACTCCCATCTGGAGGCCTTTTCCGGCACTCCGCCGGAGGGGGATTCGATCATGGAGGGGCTCCACATCAACCTTGCTGCCCTTCCGATGATGCGTGAGTAGTTTACCACAGACCTACGGGTCCATAGTTAGTAGCTAGATGGCTCTCTCTCTCTTTTTGATCTTCAATAAAATGTTCTCCTCGATGTTCTTGGAGTTCTATCCGATGTAATGACTTTTTGTGGTGTGTTTGTTGGGATCAGATGTATTGTGAGTTTATGATCAGATTTATCCATGAATATTATTTGAGTTTTCTCTGAACTCTTTTATGCCTGATTGTTATAGCTTCGTATTTCTCTCTGATCTATTGATTTGGTTTCGTCAACTAGATTGATTTTTCTTGCAATGGGAGAGGTGCTTAATTTGTGATGGGTTCGATCTTGCGGTGCTCAATCCTAGTGATAGAAAGGGATATGACACGTATTTGTATTGTTGCCATTAAGGATAAAAAGATGGGGCTTGTTCATTCGTGAGTTTACATTGTCTACATCATTTCATCTTGCTTAAGGCGTTACTCCATTCTTTATGAACTTAATACTCTAGATGCATGTTGGATAGCGGTCGATCTGTGGAGTAATAGTAGTAGATGCAAAATCATTTTGCTCTACTTGTCTTGGACGTGATGCCTATATACACTAGTGGAAAAAAGCCTAGCTATGGCGTGGCAAAAACTGCCTTGCTGGTGTAGAGACCCAACGCCACCAATATGGTGCCAGTGAAAACAATTTAGTGGTGGCGTTGGCAGACACGTCAGCAGTATTTTAGTACTAATGGCGTGCCACCTGGCTAACGCCAGCAGTATATTGTGTTAGCTATGGTGTTTGTTGTGAGGCAACGCCAACAATTTGTATTTTTTTAGTAATAAAAAAAGATATACCCAGCTATTAGTATATGTGCAGCCATTTAAATTTCTAGTGGTAACTTCAAATCCACAAACAGTAGTGATCAACAAGCTTGCTACCTACAAGCAAAAGTTATCCGGTAACTAGCTACAAGCAAAAGTTATCCTCATCTCACGCAACTTGTTATCTACTAACTGGCTACGATGAAGAATGATCCTCATCTCACGCACCTTGTTCCTGTTGCTCTGTCCCTCCTTTCTGAAATAGACTTTGCGGGTCTTTAGTTCCTCCCTCTCGGCCTTCAGGAGCCTTATCTCCTTCTTCATAGACTCGATCTCGGTGACCAGTAGCTCCTTCTGGTCGATGAGCTTCAATTTCTTATCGCAGAGATCAGAGTTCTCGTCGATCATCTCTTCCTTCTCTTTCTTTAGGGAGTCATTCAACTCCTTAAGTGCCTTCATTGTACTCTCCTTTGATGCGACAAGCTCATGGCTGAGCATGTCCACGTCACGTACCGGTAGCTGCTGCTGGACCAGTTCTGGAGATGGATCTCGTACATATGCCTGGCAAGTCAAATATTTGAAATCATCAATAATGAATGCTTAGATGATATATGTATATATGCATGTGTTTGCAATGCTCATGGATGATTTTGTAATCTTACCTGGTTGGTGCTCGTTTTGCCTTTGTCAACTTCATAGGCCACGAAGTTGCACGAGGACTGGTAGTGGCTGTTCCAGCTAGTCATGTGTCGGCGTGCGACACCTATGGGATCCCAAGGGACCCCTTTACGATTCGGCAGGGAGAGAGGAACGCACAAAGAGCAGAACCAACGATCGACGCGGGGCGATTTTACCCAGGTTCGGGCCGCTGATCAGCGTAAAACCCTACTCCTGCTTTGTTTTATTATGAATGTTCTTGAACCCAGGCTCCAGGAGTGCTTGCAATGAACAGTATGTTCAAAGAGCAGCTACGCATGTAGAATGGGCCAGAAGATCCTCTTTTTTTGTAGCAGTTGCCTTGGGCCTCGTTTTATACGCTCAAAGGGGTCACCACAGTGGCAAAATGTATATACATTGAGGTGTAAAGTAGCTACAGGGTTATCATACCTAACCACTGACGGATTAGGATGAACGCATTTAATGCACCGTGAGGTGTCCGTTTAGGTGTCCTCACTTTCTTGGGGATGGCAAAAGGGGCCATCCCATCAGCACCGCTTAAGCTCTCCTCCACTGGCGCATTGCCACGCATCCAGAGAAGGACCCAGAATGTCAGGCTTGTTACTGTGCCGAAGCATTGGCACAGCAGCAGAATCTTGCCGGGCGCCGAACCTTGCCGGGCGCCAAACCTTGCCGGGCGCCGAATCTTGCCTGGCGTGAAATCTTGCTGGGCTTCGCAGGCTACCCCGGCAAGATCTTGCCGGGGAAGCTGGCTTTCGGATTCCAGCTCTTCTTATCTGCTGATCCTCAGATCTTTGACTTGAGTGTTTCTTCGATAGCTTGAGTCAACCTCGTATTGTTCCGCGACAAGCCTTGCCGTGAGTATGGCTACAACTGCCTGTGCACAAGTACGGGGTACTAATGGCCCAATACTTAGTACACCGACAGGAGCCCCCGGGCCTAGGCCACACACGAGTGCGGGGCGTTGTTGGGCTAGGCCCAAACAGTGCACGGGCACACGTGGTAGGGAATTAACTGCTCGTAAATATCCCGCTTACTGTGCCCCCCACTACGCGCGCTGAATGCGCGACGTGGGAATCATGCACTGAAAGGCTGCAACTGCAGTATGGTTGCAGAGGCGTATTGTCATTGGGGAGTAAATGGAGCGGCCTCGCCCCTTCCCCATAAAAAGGGAAACCGCAGAGGCGCAGCCTATTTACCCCCTTCTCCTTCTCAATCTGGATTCCGCCATTATCTTCCCCTTCTGAGCTCAAAGCCAGACTTCTCCCCATCCGCCCTTCGCTTCCGCTTCCGCTCAATCCTCAGCCTCCGCCCTCGCAGTCGCCATGCCGCCCAAGGATAGCAAGGCCAAAGGCAAGAGCAAGGAGACGAAGGCCGATGACCCGGAGAGCGAGCTGGTGAAGATGCGAAAGAAGTTCGTCATCTTCGCTCCGACGCTCGATGCAAGGGCTTTGAAGAATCGATACCAGTGTATGTGGGCGAAGGGGACACAAGCTCATCCCGCAACGCGCATGATTCCAGGTTCTTCTTCCAAGAGCGCCCCTGACAGATATCGTTTCTTCACCGCTTACTTCTATTGCGGACTTTGTCCTCCATTCTCTGATTTCTTCAACGATATTATGTACACATACAGCTTCCGCCTTCTTGATTTCACGCCGAATGCCGTAATGTGCATGTCCATCTTCGCTCATCTTTGCAAAAAATTTGTCGGAGTAGTTCCCAACACCGCCCTTTTCCGCCATTATTTTATTCCCCGCATCCAAAAGGGAGAGGCCCTTTCCGGTTCCATCGCCTGGATTCCACGGGCTTGGAATAAGGAGATATACCCGGATGGAGTTCAACGCGAGAAGTGGGACGAATGGCGGTCTGAGTGGTGCTGGATCAAGGAAGAAGACCCTCATCCATTCTGTTCGCCCCGACAGCAGAAGGTGGTCCGCGGCAGTGACTGGAGCGATCTCGCAGCGGAGGACGACAGGCTCACAATCGCCACCACCAGAATCCTTCGCCTGAAAGCTGCCGGGCTTACAATGGAGATGATCAGCTTCGATTTCCTCCGCCGTCGCATCGCCCCCCTACAGAACAGGGGAAGACCAGCCTGGGAGTACCGGAACGCGGTAGATATCATGAGGCTGCGCCCGGGATTGAACAACAATTTGACGACCATGCAGCTCGGCGCTCTTCGCCACAAGCTTTTCCAGCGTGATGACAAATATCGGTTGCCGGCAAGAATTGTTCCTTTGTGCAACAACTCCGCGCTGGGGTCGATCATTGCCTTCATGCCAATGTTCAACGCCCAAGGCCTTGACGCGACTTCGGCCGAGCCAACCGAGGAGGAAGCACAAAAGTACTTCGACAACTTGTCAAAGAAAGCCATCCGAGAAGAGACGGGCCTCATTCGCGCCACCACCGACGAAGAAGTGGCGTATATTTCCTCTAGGGTGGAGGAAGCGAATCTTGCCGCGGAGGCCGGCAGCGTTGGTTTCACAGAATGGGAAACCAGTGACGCGGAGGTTGTGGTGGAAGAAAGTCTTGCCGGGGAGGCTGAGGCTGCCGGGGAACAGAGCAGCGCGACCACTGAGGGCTCGTCCGACGAGGACGTTGTTGAAGAAGAGCCACAGGAGGAGCCCCCAGCTCCGAAGAAAACCAAGCGCGTCCTTCGAAAAGCTGCTTCTGGCATCCCAGCAAGCCAACCTTCTTCGAGCAGTGAAGTTCCCGGCAAGAAGGCGGCCAGCAAGGCCGCGCCGCGACAAGGGGTTCGTTAGCAACCTGCGCGGCGTGCGAGGCCCGCGCCTGCGGCAACTACTGAAGCGGCAGGAGCGTCCGACACAACCACACCGGAGGCTAAGGTGGCGGAATCACACCAACCCCCTGCGCCTGCCACAGCCAAGCGACCCAGGACCCCTCCTTCGCCTCCTCACACGGACACTGCAACGGAGGTCGATTTTGACATCTCCGGCTTTAGTCCAGAGCGAGAAGAAGAAGAGTAAGTATCCCGTCACAGCCTTTATCTTCCAAATTTCAGAGCAATCTCATAATCTTGCTTTGTCTCGTCTCTACAGTGATGCAGAAAATTTGGCGGAAAGGGCGGCGAAGAGGTCGAGAACTTCCACAGGCGACGAACCTCCGGCTGGCTCTACGAGCGCGCCGGAAATTGTCGTTGTCAGCCCGGAGCTCAGCTCTCAACGCAGCCCCCAACGTGACTTCTCCACTCGTTTTCCGCTGACGGGTGCTGAGGTTTTTACCCTTGCCGCTGACATCTTTGGGCTTTGCAGGAGAAGTACAGCAACAAGAGGAGGTGGAAACCGCCCCTGACTTGCCGCCTCCGTCAACCGCGCCGCCCACAAGCGCATCCCCGGCAAGAGTTACCATTGACGAGACTATCCTGGTTGAGGAAGAGCCGGTATACATGGATACCGGCAACATTTCCCCGGCAACCAATGTTGCCGGGAGGGGCGAGGCCACCTCTCAACGCCCTGATGCAGGTAACTGTTTGCCTTGGAGCACTTCTTTTCCTTTTCTTTATCTTTCTTTCTTTTTATCTTCTTGAGCTTCAATCTTGATCTTATTTTGTTTCCTTCCTTCGTCCTCCAGAGTTCCCTGTGATGGAACACATGGACGTCGACGTTGTCATTGAGGAGACCGCCAGGGATGCTGCAGCCGAAGCAAACAGGATCGCCGCTAGCGAAGCCGCAAAAGATGCCACTGTTAAGGTCGGCGAGACTGTTGCCGAGGAAACCACTAGGAAACCTGCCGAGAGGGCCGGCGAGGAGACCAATGACCAAACTGACGGCATTCCTGCCGCAGGAGCGCCAGGCACTACATCGGCCACAGAGCCCCCAGCCACCGGCCAGACGAATGCCGAGAATCAACCATCGACATACAAAGCCCCCTCATCAAGAAAGTATCTCAAGGTTGCCAACAACTTATTCATCAACTTGCCGGGCACGACAAACATTGAAACGTCGACCAGAGGGGAAGTCTTTGATGAAGAAATCATCGCAGCTACCGGGCTCGAGATTGTTGATGATCCAAGCGCCAGCAGTGGCAAATCTGAAGAGGATCAGCTCCTCCAGGCCATGGGTGAAAATTTCCACAAGCTCCAAGCACTCCACCGTGCTCGGAAAGAGAAAGCAGATTCCAGAATGGCAGTTGTCGAGGCGGCCGAAGCAGATTTTCAGAAGCGCGTCGAGCAAATGCAAGTCTTGTACGCTGAGGCCCTTCAAGAGTTGACTGCCAGCCGGGAACAAGTGAGCCAAAACTGGACAGAAATCCCCTTGAAACGATCTGACCTGGAGAAAGCGCAGGAAGAAGCTGCACAAAGAACTGCCGCCGAAGATGCCCTCCTGACGGTGCGTCGCATTGCGCTTGACGCTCACGAGGAAGATCTTGTCGCGCGTGAGGAGGCGCTCGCCGCTAAACTTCACGGCAAAGATGAGGAAATCGACAAGCTTGTCGCGCAGTGGATCCAGGAGCTGGAGCAGAAGCACAGGGAGGCACTCGAAGCTCTAACTGTAGATCACCCCGGCAAGCTCAAGGGGGCCGTCGATGCTGCCGAGGCTGCAGAGGCCACCAAGAACGAGCTGAGCGACAAAGTGAAGAAGCTGGAGATGGATCTTGAAGAACACGGCAAGGAGCTCTCGACGTTCAAAGGGGACAGAGAGAAAACTCTCCACAGCCTGGTGGAGATGCAAGTTGCCATGTACGACAAGACCAAGCAGCTCACTTTAGCCAATGATGCCATTGCCGATCTGAAGCTAAAGCTGACCACGCTAGAGAAATCCCTCAAGGACGGCAGGTCCCGCGAGAAGGCCCTAAGCAGAGACCTTCAGGAAGAAAGGAACTTGCTTAAGAGTGCTACTGCCGCCCAAATTGATTATGAAAAGGGGGTGAAAATCTGGACTGATCACCTTGTCGACGCCGCGGAAAGGCTCACTACACAGTTGTCAACCATAGGGCAGGATGGACTGCAGAACTTCAGGTATTCCACCGAAGAAAGGATATCTTCGAGCGCCAGGTTGACCATGTTCTTCAAAAGCATCGTTGATGCTTTGAAGCTGCTGCAGTCCAACCGAGCGACCCAACTGGCCAATGAATCCTGCAAACTTTGCCGGGCCGTCCTCCGCAAGGTACTCGTCAAGGTGGTATATAATAACCCTGGCATTGATCTCACCAACGTGCTCGACCACCTGCCGAAGGATGCAGATCTCAAGGCACTTGAGGAGCTTGTTGTGCCCATTCTCGAGAAAGTGGATTCAATCAAGAGGATCGAGGGCCGACGCAGGGATTAGTTACCTCATTTTCCCTTGTCGCTACCATTCCATGCCAAAAGACAATCAAGTCTTATGTTAGAACTGCAGCAACTTATTGATGTAATATAACTTATGTATGTTCGGGTATATGCATGCTATTTCCCTTGTCTGATTCCTTTATGTACGGAGTATACCCTACGCTTATTGAAAACTTACTGGCGCGCAACCTGCCGCGAGCGCTGGGTGCGGGACTTCAGCAGCCTGCTGGAGGTGCAGCGGCCAGCAAGGCACCTTGGCGTTCTCGGTGCAGCCACCTAAATTGTTGAGCGGACTCAAAACAAAATAAGGGTGCAACTGATTACGACAAGGGTTCCTTCGCGTGCAGGTTTTCCATACAAAATTCGAAATCGTCTAAGAGAAATAACTTTGTAATAAAAGAAACTTGCTTTAAGTTTTAGAACTTAGCTTTCTGTCGCTATTCTTCCTTCGATAAGGTATCAATTCTGAACGTCGCCGATCGGTACTCATATCTTCCTTCCCCCCCCCCAAGCAAACGTGCACGCGAGGAATCCTTCTGTCTCTTGAGAAAAAGATAGAAGAGAAAATAAAGATATGGAACCTTGGCGGTTCGTTAGAACTTACCGGGAACAAGTGTCATACAACATCTTAGATAAGCATGCATATATATATGAACATGGAAATCGATAAGGAAATGCACAACACTTAAACTTATTCATCTGGGCTCAGGGTCTACGCCTGGCTTTGTACAAAGGATTACATGCCTTGCCGGAAGACATGTACAAAAAGGTGGTTGCCGGGGGCCCCCGGCAACCGCGCCTTATGGGTAGAACTTGCGAAGATGCTCGATATTCCAGGAGTTGCTCACTGGAACGCCATCTTCGGTCTCCAGGCAGACAGCGCCGGGCCTGGTGACTCGTACTACCCGATAAGGGCCTTCCCACTTCGGCGTCAACTTGTTTGAATTTCTGACGGACTGAATCCGTCGAAGAACAAGGTCGCCTTCCTCAAGGCTTCGGGCATGAACTTTGCGGCTATGGTAGCGGCGCAAAGCTTGCTGGTAGCGTGCAGCTCGCACAGCAGCCTGAAGACGATTCTCCTCAAGGAGCACAGCGTCATCTTGCCGCAGTTGCTCTTGCTCAAGCTCATCATAAGCGAGCACTCGAGGTGATCCATATATGAGTTCCGTGGGGAGAACTGCTTCTGCTCCGTAGACCAGAGCGAAGGGTGTCTGGCCGGTGGCTCGATTTGGTGTCATTCTGATAGATCAAAGAACCGCCAGCAACTCATCAATCCAGCGTCTTCCGCACTTCTTCAGCCTGTCAAAGGTTCTGGTCCTGAGACCACGCAGCACTTCAGCATTAGCTCTCTCCGCTTGGCCGTTGCTTCTCGGGTGAGCAACAGAGGCAAAACAAATTTTGTCGCCAAGGTCTTGGACGTACTGCATGAAGGTGCGACTTGTGAATTGCATGCCGTTGTCGGTGATGATCCTGTTGGGTACACTGAAACGGCAAACAATTCCTTTAAAGAACTTGACGGCTGATTGTGCTGTCACCTTCCTCACCGCTTCCACCTCCGGCCACTTTGTGAACTTGTCGATTGCGACGTACAAGTACTCAAAGCCCCCAGTAGCATGGGGGAAGGGGCCCAGTATGTCGAGCCCCCAGACCAAAAATGGCCAGGAGAGAGGTATCGTCTGAAGAGCTTGAGCTGGCTGATGTGATTTCTTCGAATGAAACTGGCACGCTTCACACTTGGTTACTAGTGCAGTTGCATCCTGGAGAGCGGTGGGCCAAAAGAAACCTTGCCGGAATGCTTTCCCGACAAGTGCTCTTGATCCAATGTGAGAGCCACATATGCCTCCATGTATCTCTGCCAATAGCTCTAGTCCATCCTCCCGCGGAATACACTTCAATTTCACACTGTTTGGTCTCTTTCTGTACAGGATGTCATCGACGAACTTGTACATAACAGACCGACGGGCTACTTTTTCTGCTTCTTCCTGTTCTTCAGGGATTTCTCCTGTCCGAAGGAAATGGACAATGTGTTGTGCCCATGCTGGACCCTGGGGCTCAACAGCTAGGACTAAAGGCATCTCTTCCACAAGGGGAACATTTGTCTCGACAGCGAAAGCGTGAGGTTCCGCCGGAGCCTGTCGTTCCCCGGCAAGCTTGTCGCTGATCCCGACAAGTTCCTTGCCAGCGGCTCCAGGGAGCTCTGCCGGAAAGTACTGTCCAGAATTCAACTTTCTTCTCTTTTCTTGTCGTATTGATGACTCCACAGATGGTTCAGTCAAATGGAGCACAAAAGTTCCTGGTTCCACAGGCAACTTGAGGGCAGCGCGCTTTGACAGGTCATCAGCAATACTGTTTTCAGCACGAGGAATGTGCTTCATTTGCAGACCGTCGAAGCGCTCTTCCATTTTCCTCACTTCATCTACGTAAGCTTGCATCAATGGACTCTGATAATTCTTGTTAACTTGCCTGACAACAAGCTGCGAATTGCCTCTGATGACGAGCTTCTTGATACCAAGGTCTGCCGCGATCCTGAGACCGGCAAGCACCCCTTCGTACTCCGCAGTGTTGTTTGTCGAACTCTCCTGGGGAAAATGCATCTGGATTACATACTTGAGGTGCTATCCAGTGGGTGCGACAAGCAGCACGCCAGCACCGGCGCCTTGCAGCGAGAAAGCCCCGTCAAAGTACATAACCCATTCTTGATCAATTTCCTTGCCGGGGAGAGTCGTTTCTTGAACCTCTTCGTCTGGTGTTGGGGTCCATTCCACAATGAACTCTGCCAAAGCCCTGCTCTAAATTGTCGAAGTGCTTTCAAACTTGAGACCAAAGCTCGACAACTGCAACGCCCACTCCACAATCCTGCCGGTTGCTTCTGGATTTCGCAAAATCCGTTGCAACGGAAAGCGAGTGACGACAGTGATTTCATGTGCTTGAAAATAATGGCGCAGCTTCCTCGAGGTCATAAGGAGGCCGAAGAGCAACTTCTGCACACTAGAGTATCTTGACCTAGCTCCTTGCAAAAGAGAGCTAACAAAATAGACTGGGCGCTGCACCACCTTTTTCTTTTGCACTGGTTCTTCTGACTGTGCAGATCCTGTCTTGCCGGGATCAACCCTTGCCGGGGAAGATCCCGCCACGTCGCTTGGCGGTCCTGCCGCTGGTGTTGCCTCCTCATCAGTTTCTCTCTGCGCCACTAACGCAGCACTAACCACTTGATTTGTCGCTGCCAGATACAGCAGCAACGGTTCCTGTGGTTTAGGCGCGACTAGCGTCGGCGGAGAAGAATGGTATTTCTTCAAATCTTGCAGCGCAGCCTCCGCTTCCGGAGTCCATTTCATTGGACCTGCCTTCTTCAAAATTTTGAAAAAGGGCAGGGCGCGCTCAGCAGATTTGGAAATAAACCTGCTTAGGGCAGCGACACAACCGGCAAGACGACGCACATTCTTGACGTGTCTTGGCGCTTCAATCTGCTCTATAGCTTTGATCTTGTCGGGGTTCGCTTTGATCCCTCGCTGAGATACAAAGAACCCGAGAAGCTTGCCGGAAGGAACACCAAACATGCACTTCTCAGGATTGAGCTTTAAATTGATCTTGCGCAGATTTGCAAATGTTTTTTCTAGATCTTGTATGAGCGTTGCTTTGTCCTTGGTTTTGACCACTATGTCATCCATGTATGCCTCCATATTTCTATGGATTTGAGGCTCAAAACCAATTTGGACCGCTCTGGCAAATGTAGAACCAGCACTTTTCAACCCAAAAGGCATTCGTATAAAACAATACGTACCACATGGGGTGATAAATGCGGTCTTTTCTTCATCTTCTTTTGCCATGAAGATCTGATGATACCCTGAATAGGCATCAAGGAACGACAGTAGGTCACATCCAGCGGTGGAGTCGACAATCTGGTCAATGCGCGGCAAGGGAAAAGGATCTTTTGGACAGGCTTTATTGATGTCTGTATAATTAATACATAGCCTCCATTTCCCATTCGCCTTGCGCACTACAACCAGATTGGCCAACCATGTTGGGTGGAGCACTCCTCTGACATTTCCTGCCGCTTCCAGCTTCCTGATTTCTTCGGCAATGAATTCTTGCCGCTCCAAGGCTTGCTTCCTGACCCTTTGCTTGACGGGCTGCGCGTGAGTACAGACAACAAGGTGGTGCTCAATTACCTCCCTGGGAACACCGGGGATGTCAGACGGTTGCCATGCAAACACGTCAACATTCGCCCGCAGGGAGGCAATGAGCACGCTTTCCTATTTGTTATCTAGGGTGGAACTTATGGTGAAAGTTCCTCCCGTTCCGTCCTCCCTTACGGGCACCTTCTTGGTCTCTGGTGGAGCAGCCTTGGATTTCTTGTTCTTGCCGGTGGAACTCTCTAGTGCATCCTCAACGGAAGCGCAGCACTCCGAGGAGGTGCACTTGCCGGAGTTTGCGCCAAGATTCTTGCCGGTCTTCTTCTTCCCCCCGGGAGTTTCAGCGGCAGGAGCTGATGCCTTGATGGCAGGTGCTGCAACTGCTTCCTGGTAGAGTTGGTCGGCGCAGATGAGCGCATCCTTTTTATCAGAATGGATAGTGATGACACTCAATGGCCCGGGCATCTTCAGCACATTGTAAGCATAGTGTGATGCCGCCATGAACTTAGCTAGCGCTGGGCGGCTAAGGATCCCATTATATGACATGGGGATCTTGGCGACATCAAACACCACTTTCTCTGTTCTGTAGTTGAGCTCGCTACCAAATGTCACCGGTAGCGTGATCTTGCCCTTCGGCTGGGTTCTTCCTGGATTAACCCCTTGAAACGTGCCCGTTTCCTTGAGATCTTCATCAGGAATCTGTAGCCTCTTGAGCACATCTGGCAAAATTAGGTTCAGTCCGGCCCCTCCATCAACTAGCATTTTCGTCACCCTGAGGTTGCGGATTGTCGGTGAACCCAACAATGGCAAGCACCCGACCGCGGTTGTACGATCAGGGTGATCCTCGGCGTCGAAAATGATAGGCGTGTTGGACCACTTTAGGGGCTTACGTGCGTCGAGCGACGGCTCCGTTGCATTAACCTCCCGCACCCACTGTTTAAGTGGACAGTGGGAACAATGCAACGAGGCGCCTCCATCGATACACATTGCCTCTGTGGCTTTCTGAAATTCTTGCTCGCTAGACTCATCATCCTCTTCATCATCATCACCTTCTTCTTTGTCACGGCCCCGAGCGGGCCTCTCTCTCTGTTGCTTGGCCTTACCGCGGCGCCCCCCTCGGCCACCGCGCTTCTTGCCAGACCCCTCAGCACCGTCATGGGCCTTCTCCTTATCTCGCCTTTCATATTCAGCTCTCTGCTTCTCGACAAGCTGCTCAACTTGCCGGCAGTTTTGGAGATCGTGACCCTTGGTGCGATGGATCTTGCAGTACTGCTTGCCGGAGCTTTCCGTCTTGTCGGCCGCCGCCAAGGCCTGAGAGGAAGAACACCCGGCAACTTCCTTGCTGGGGTCGTCAATCTTGGCCTTCTTGGCGGTGCCGGGGTTGCTGGATTCCTCGACAGCAAGCACAGCCTTGCCTCCGCGCTTCTTGTTCCGCCGTCGGCCTTTTCTTGACTGGGTTGCAACGTCTTCATCTTTCGATTCGCCCCCTGCACCAACAACCTCGCCAGGGAGTTTCCTTCCTTCTTTAGCCCGAGCGCACTTGTCGGCCAAGGCGTAAAGCTCGGCAATACTCCTGACCTTGTTCATTGCCAGCTCTTCACGGATTTTGTGGTTATGCACGTTCTGATGAAACGTGCTAACAACAGCGGCAGGGTGAACGTCAGGAATATTGTATTGCACTCGGCTAAACCTCTGGATAAACTTGCGCAGGGATTCGCCCTCCTTTCTGAGGGATGATATGCAAATCACTCTCTTGGCCAGGAGCTTGGTGGCCTCCAACAAAGGTGCCAACAAACTGATGGCACAGATCTGACCAAGAAGAAATAGAATTCTCCGGCAGATGCATCAACCATGACCTGACATTGGGTTTGAGCACCAACGGGAAGTAGTTGGCAAGTATCTTGTCGTCTCGGCCCCCGGCAGCCTGCACCACAATGGTGTAGATGCTCAAGAACTCCGAGGGGTGAGTCTTGCCGTCGTATTTCTCCGGGACCTCTGGCTTGAAGGTTCGGGAATTGGGCCACTGGACTTGCCGCAGCTCATGGGTAAACGCTGGAGTACCTACCTCGTAAGGTAAGTCGCCTGCGTCCCCTGGCACAGGCTCATCCACAGCGGGCCCTGCGCGCTTATCAGATTGATAGCGCGCTTCCCGTCGCCGCTCGATGGTAGTTCGAGCGTCTTCTTTGCTTCATTCCTGGAGAACTTGATGCTGGTCGTGGCGCATCCGCGGATCGGACGACACCGTGGAATCATCATCACGGCCATCAGTCCGCCTGGTTGTCGACCGTCGCTGGTGTCGTGGAGGGGAGTGCACCATGGTCGCACCACCTCCGGTTTTCTCCACATCGGCTCGCGCCGGATCGATGGATCGCCGCTGCGAGGGCCCTGCCTCCTGCGGCCCATCTTTATTGACGAAGCCAATGAGGCTCTAGATAGTAGCTCGCCACTCCTCCATCTTCTCCGGAGTAGGAGGAAAATCGAGGAGCAGCTATGCATGTGCCAGAGCTTCCGCTGGCGTAGGCGGCGGCGACAGGTGCGATGTACGCGAAGTGCTCTGACTCCTAACAATGTTAGAAGGAGCACCGTCGCGGTCACGCGACCGCGCACCGATTCCGCCAGCAGTTTGACGTGCATGCTGGGCCTGCGCACCTTGGGATCGATGCACGGAGGCCTTTTCATGGGGATGCCCTAAACCACCAGCACCATGACGCTGCTCATCATACCCGACCTGGGAAGGCCGTGACGCTTGCGCCGGCGCGGGAGCCGTAGAAGGCGTCCTCTTCTCTCTGGAATTTGTTGTGCCGCCCGTAGGCAGCACAGCTCCATCTCTAGATCCAGCGGCATGTGGATTGCCGCTGCCGCTGCGAACGACACCACTCGCCTGGCTTGGATCACCGGAACACCGTGGAGGCTCTAGACCTCTTCCCTCTGCATCTACACCATCGGCCGTACGCGAGGGCACAGGCAAAACGGATGTAGATGGTTGCGCCTTTGCGGCACTCTTCTTCTTGGGTGGCATGATGGTGAAGATGATGAAGAAACTAAGGCGCCGATCACTGGATCAGGTTCGCACAACCCTCAATCCCCCTACCTGGCGCGCCAAAGATGTCGGCGTGCGACACCTATGGGATACCAAGGGACCCCTTTACGATTCGGCAGGGAGAGAGGAACACACAAAGAGCAGAACCAACGATCAACGCGGGGCGATTTTACCCAGGTTCGGGCCGCTGATCAGCGTAAAACCCTACTCCTGCTTTGTTTTATTATGAATGTTCTTGAACCCAGGCTCCAGGAGCGCTTGCAATGAACAGTATGTTCAAAGAGCAGCTACGCATGCAGAATGGGCCAGAAGATCCTCTTTTTTTTGTAGCAGTTGCCTTGGGCCTCCTTTTATACGATCAAAGGGGTCACCACAGTGGCAAAATGTATATACATTGAGGTGTAAAGTAGCTACAGGGTTATCATACCTAACCACTGACGGGTTAGGACGAACGCATTTAATGCACCGTGAGGTGTCCGTTTAGGTGTCCTCACTTTCTTAGGGATGGAAAAAGGGGCCATCCCATCAGCACCGCTTAAGCTCTCCTCCACTGGCGCGTTGCCACGCATCCAGAGAAGGACCCAAAATGTCAGGCTTGTTACTGTGCCAAAGTGTTGGCACAGCAGCAGAATCTTGCCGGGCGCCGAACCTTGCCGGGCGCCAAACCTTGCCAGGCGCCGAATCTTGCCAACCGTGAAATCTTGCCGGGCTTCGCAGGCCACCCCGACAAGATCTTGCCGGGGAAGCTGGCTTTCGGATTCCAGCTCTTCTTATCTGCTGATCCTCAGATCTTTGACTTGAGTGTTTCTTCGATAGCTTGAGTCAACCTCGTATTGTTCCCCGACAAGCCTTGCCGCGAGTATGGCTACAACTGCCCGTACACAAGTACGTTGTACTAATGGCCCAATACTTAGTACACCGACATCATGGCTAGAACTTCAAAATAATAACAAGTATTGGTTATTCTTACAAGAACCAAACACACATGTCAAAGTATACAATGCAAATCTGTCCATAACAGCAACATGGAAATATACAAGCAAGACCAAGACATGCTGCAGTATATAAAGTGGATATGCATGGCATGTGGATGGAGTATGCTAGATGCACAACAATTCATCCAAAGGTTCAAGTTCATTAGCATCATGGAGTATGCTACATTAGCAAACAGTTATATTAACATGGCATATTTAGAGCAAGTTTAAGTCATGCTATAGTAGTTTTACATGGCAACAAAATGCATGGCATGAATGTACTGGTAATTCATAACAAAACATCTTTACTGATAATGTTGAAAATAGTTATAGATTAGTGGGAAACATCATGGAAACATGGCAAGTTTTAATTCTGCCAGTTTCAGACTTGACAGATTTCATCAAGGGTAAAACAACAACAATATCATAGCATGTGCAGAACTAGCTTTGGACAACAACAATATAGCACTATCGATATCTTCACACAATTATATGGATGAAGTGTAGTATATATATGCTAGTTTGTATCTATAACATGTGGGCAAGAACCAAGCACACACCTAACTTGGTCAAACTTGCCTAAGTTGAGTTGTGAAAAAGTGTGGCAAGTTGTGGCTTGGAACCAAACAACCCCTAAGGCCTTGTTTGGATTGTGACTATATTTGCCACACCTAACTTGGAGCATTACTTTCGAGTGGAAATTTTCTTTGGACACTACATTTGCCACATATTGGCACATTGGACACTCAACTATTTGAATTAAACCAAAGATTCAATGAGAAGCTAGTGATATATGTGAGATGGTGAAAAAGTAGTACACAGCAGCAACTCAAACACTTTGTTATGGATTACAACAGCAACGCAAACACTTTGTTTCAGAATTTAGATGCTTCCAAAGATGATGACTTAAAAAATATATCTACCTTAATTTGGTTGACGGATTGTACTTCCAGTTTCTACAGCTAGTGCTAACTAAAGATTGAAAAATATATCTACCTTAATTCTAGACAACTATAGCAAATTGTCACTACCTAGCAGTGAAGAACCCCAGCGATGCAAATAAAAAAATTGACAGTGGCAGTGACCTACAGTAAAAGAGGGAGGGATGATATGCTCACCTGGGTTGGAGCCGAGGGTCACCTACAGTCTACTCTGTTGCCGTCACCGTCGCCTGCTGCCGTCGCCGAAACCCTAGCATAGGGAGTGCGAAACTTACCTCTAATTTAAAAAAATCCAAATGGACCAGATGAGGGTGGGAGGCTCAGATGTGTACCTCAGGACCGGAGAACGACGGTAATCGCCAAAATCGGCAGGAATCGGCCAGAATTGAAGCGGCGACGATGAGCAGCGGGACAGGGAGAGAAAGGGGAACGGAACAGAGCAGCATGGCAGAGAGAGGGAGTGGGTCGAGGGGGCCGTTTCCCCCATTTGTTTTGACCACCACGGCATCCTAATACTATTTGGGCTTGCCCAATAATAAAAAAGGTCGCCACCTAATAAATGTCATTATTTCCATTTAAAAATAATAGAAATTTAATAAAAGTAAACTATAATGTACTATAAAAAATACCACCACATAAAAAACTAAAAAGAAAAAAATTGGAAGTGTCAAACTACATATTTGATGGCTCAAAACTATATATTTCAAGTCTTAAACTAAAAAGGAAAAGGGTAAATTTAAATCTCAAAGTACATATTTTAAAAAATGTCATTATTTGCATTTAAAATAATCGAAATTTAATAAAAGTAAACTATAATATACTATAAAAAATATCACCACATAAAAAACTAAAAAGAAAAAAAAATTGGAAGTGTCAAACTACATATTTGAAGACTCAAAACTATATATTTCAAGTCTTAAACTAAAAAGGGAAACCAATAATTAGAGAACACCAATATTGATCTCATTAATCTAGCATAGATACATAATAGTTGAAGGATGAAAATAATAACAAATATATATATAACTTCTAGTACTACACACTCTTGATCTAGACTACGAACATCATCAGTGTAATGATTCCCACGAGAAAAAATGCTGCCACCGATCCAGCAGGGAGAACGAGGTCAAGCATAACACCAGCTAAAAGGGCATATCGAAGCATCTTTAATTTTTGGATTTGGCCGCGCATCACATCAGTCTTCAGCTGCATCTCTTCTATCTGTTGTCTTAGTTCACCAATGGAGTACTCGAGCAACTCGCTCATGTACTTCTGCACAAGATCAACCCATATCCATGTGTAACAATATTTTGTCCCGAACGCCTATGGATCACAATATACACACACATATATTAATGATCGCGACATTATATATATATAATTGAATTGTGCAAATTAGCAGAATAGATCATTATCGAGGTATTTTCTGTCATATTACCTTTCCACGGTTACCGCAGATGTAGAACTCTCGCTCTGGATTACTTTGCGTGTGCGACATATGCTTATCAGCAGGGCGTCCACAGCCACAAAAAAGCAGCACATGTGCCCTCGCTCGATTCCTGGCAGCTTCGGCGCCTGTGGCATAGCTCCCGTATCGTTGAAGGAACGTCACGTTGCAGCGGGATGATTTGCCAGGCATGGCTGGCTGCATTGGCCGTGGCGAGCGCATGTCATGGCCAACGGGGCCAGATGAGAGCTCGGCTAAGGCGGCGGAGTCCCAAACTTGCGACATGTCCCGCCGACGTGGGCTCGAACGGGGGGCTCATGCCGATTCGACAAGCTCCGGTGGGTCCATTGTCACCAAAGCAGCTGACTAAGAGGGAGTAGAATTTTGTGGAGAATGGAAGTGAATGTATTTGAGAACAAGGGGTTGCCAACACATCTATATATAGGCACAACTTAGTGCTGGCGTTCCCGACGAAGGCACAACAGCACAAGGTTAAGTATCTATAGCGTGTTTATAAATCGCACGACAGCAATATACTGCAACTGGTCATGACAACTGGGCCCACATAGTAGTGGTGTAGGAATTATTAGCAACACCAGCAATAGCAAGTTATAGCAGGCGTACCAATTTTGACGGCGCCAGCACTATTTGAAAAAAATAGTGCTAGTGTTGTTGAAAAACGGCGTGCCACAAACGAAAGTTGTGGCTAGCAGTTTTTCCATTAGTGATACATGATCATTGCCTTGGATATCATCATGATTATTCGCTTTTCTATCAATTTCTCAACAGTAATTTGTTTACCCACCGTATGCTATTTTCAAGAGAGAAGCCTCTAGTGAAAACTATGGCCCAGGTCTACTTTTAACACATATATATATATATATATATATATATATATATATATATATATATATAATCCTAAAAATACCTTGCTGCAATTTTACTTTATTTATTTTATTTCGTATTTTTGTTGAATCAATCTATCAAACACCATACAATTTAATCTTGCACGTAATCGCCTAGGGATTGACAACCCCTTGTTCGCGTTGGGTCGCAAGGATTTGTTGTTTGTGTGCAGGTGCTGCTAACGAGGTGTTGCGTGATTCTCCTACTGGATTGATAACCTTGGTTCTTAACTGAGGGAAATACTTATCTCTACTGTACTACATCATCCTCTCCTCTTCGGGGAAATCCCAACGTAGTTCACAAGTAGCAGGAGGAATTTCTGGCGCCGTTGCCGAGGAGACATTAGCAACATCTATCAAGTACCTACGCATACACTTTCATCTCCTTGCATTTACATTATTTGCTATTTACCTCTCATTATCATCTCCCCTACTCCAAAAAAAGTTTTACAAAAATACAAAAATATTTTCCGTTTGCCTTTTTGTTTGTTTGCCTTTTCGCTTGGTTTGTTTAGCTTGTCATCATGACTAGCATAACTATCCCTCCTTTGTCACCGAATTTTGAAGTTCTTTATTTCAAACAGAAACAAGGAGAAAATCTTAAGGATGCTTGGTATAGATTAATGGAATCCTACCGTTTTTGCTCTATAAAAGAAGATGTAAAAAATTTTGCTTCGCAATTTCTATATAGGTTTAACCATGCATCATAAAAAACTTTTGGATTTTGCCACAAAAGGGAATTTTATTGAGAGTGGGGCCAATACTGCTTATGAAAAAATAGAGGGTATATTGGGGGTGCCACCACCACAAAAGGTATTTGCTTTTACTCAAGAGTGGATTCAAATACTAGACAAATTGGGTGACATCCAGAAAAATTTGGTTGAGTTGCAAAAGTCTAACGAACCTCTCAAAAATATTAGTGGAAACCTCAATCGCATGAACACTTTGATTACTCTATGCAATAAGCGATTGGATATTCTAGATCTTAAAATTGCCTCATTTCCTAAGAATAATGGGAACCGTAAAGGACCTCCTGGGTTTGCGAAAACTCGTACAAAGATTATCAAAACTAAAGATGACAACACTAGAAACTATGCGTTATGCAAGCTAGGGGCGTAAAACGATAGCGCTAGTTGGGAGGCAACCCAATAGTTATCCTAATTATCTTGTTTATTTTTATGTTTTCCTGTGTGCACACAATTATGCTACTTTTATGATTGTGTTTTAATTAGTGTTTGTGCCAAGTAAAGCCTTGAGATGATTTGGATGATCGTTGCTTTGATTCTGTGCAAAAACAAAAACTTCTGCATCCAGTAGCAGAATTGTTAAAATTTGCTGGAGCGTGATAAAATTCAGAATTTTTTACCAATGATTGATATACAAATTGCCCACGTTGTCCTAATTGTTCATAATTTTTGGAGTTACATAAGTATGGTCATTGTTCGAATTACTACAGTCTGTTCTATTTTTGACAGATTTTGTTTTTGATGCATTGTTTGGCTTGTTTTGATGAAACTATGGATTGTATCGGGAGGTATCAGCCTTGAAGAAGTTAGAATACAGTAGGTATAATGCAAAAATAAAATACGAATGGGTTTGCAACAGTACTTAAAGTAGTGATTTGCTTTATTATACTAACGGATCTCACGAGATTTTGTTGAGTTTTGTGTGATTGAAGTTTTCAAATTTTGGGTGAGATCACGATGGATGAAGGAATAAGGAGTGGCAAGAGCCTAAGATTGGGGAAGCCCGAGGCACCCCAAGGTAATATTCAAGAACTCTCAAGCAGCTAATGTGACACCCTGATTTTGACAACATTTTCTTTTCAAACTTTCCTTGGTTTTATTTGGAATTTGAATGGATTTTGAATCTTTCACTTGGTCTTGGACTTTCTTGAATCTTCTTCCAAGTGATCCAAAGCCTCATCACCTTACCAAAACCCTGCCAAGTATCTCAAGGACCCAAATCCCAAATTAAATCTTTTCTAAAAACTCTTTTCTTTTATTTGAGAATTTAGGGCATTACTATGGGTTGTGAAGCAACCTATAGTTTGGATGCTCAGAAAATTCCCAAATAATTCCCTAAAATCCCTTTGACCATATCTTGCTCCAATATCCAAAAATATTCCATGAATTAGTTCAATTACTTTGCAAAATAATTCAGTTTTGCTTCTGGTCAGACTGGACCTTTGTGAAAAAAGTACATGCTAGGTGTATCCAAATGCTCTCAAATTTTTGTGGCATGAGGACACCTACAAATGACTTCCCTACACCAAGTTTCAGCATCGGAAGATCTTACAACTGAGCAGTAGTTCAACATTTTGATTCTAGACCAGAAATGTAGCTTGTACATGAACTACCCTCAAAACTTATCCAAACCACCTCAAACTTGGCCAGTTTGGAGTCTTCCCAACGAGGATCACTCCAGACACCATCTTTGGCTCAATCTCCACCTCATTTCTTCTCTGGAATCTCCACAAGTTTGCTGTCAGAGACTGTTGATGATCTTACCTCTCATCTCTGCGTGAACCAAGCCAAACCAAGGCTGTAGGTGATCTGAGGGATCGAAGGTCGACATGCTGGACATGTTTTGCCAGGCTTGCGTGGCCTCCTGGTGCCAAGCACCGTGGTGAGCACGGTGCTGGCATGCCTGTCGCCGCGCTCTATGCTGCGCCAGGCTCGGGTTTCATCCGAGCGAGACCACGGCGCCGCAGCAGCTTGTCTGGGCATGCCGACATCGCCCCTGGTCGACACGCAGCCCCTCCAGAACCCTCACCCTCGCCGGAGATGCCCTCGCCGGCCGCCACGCCATCGCCGCACTGTGAGACCCATGCGGCCATAGTTGCGGCGCCGCTCGTCGTTTCCTCCCGAGCCGTCGCCTCCCGCATTGAATGCTGCTGCTCTCTCACGTCCTCTCGCCGCAAACATCCAGCCAGCGCGGCGTACGTCTCGCTGGCGCCATGGCCCGCATCTCGCCGTATCCAGAGAGCTCGCCGAGCGCCTCTTCTTGGCTATAAATAGCCCCGTCCAGCCTCGCCTAGCTCCTCACCCCTCTCCTTCCTCCTCAATCGCCTTCTCAGAGCAAGAGCCAAGGCCAAGAGGCCCTCTAGCCTCGAGCTTCGCCGGAGCTCCGCCACCAGCTGAGCTCCATCACCAGCCCTCTCCAAGCCATCCCAGCTCCGCCCGAGCCCACCGTCGAGTTCGTAGTGTTCCACTGGTGCTTCCAGACCCCTCCCCGAATCAAACCGCCGCCGGAATCCCCATCGCCGACGATCACTGTAGCACCTGTCCGCTGGAGAAGAAGGGCGCGACGCCATCCGGCCATCTTCGGAGGAGCTATGGGTACAGGGTGAACCGTCGTCGAGCGCCTGATCCATCCCCACCATCCACGAGTCCAACCGCCGTCGCTATCGCCGGCAATCATCGCCGGTGAGCCGCCCCTCTTCTCTGCTCTCTCCCTCTCTTTGTTTTAAATGGGCCGGGCCCCACTTGCCAGTGACTGGACGAAGCGGTAAGTGGAGGCGCCCGGGGCAAATACGCCTTCGACGTGGCCCGTTCTGGTTTTTTTTCATTTTTGATTTTTAAACAGAATTGACCAAAAACTTTGACCATTAATAACTTTTTACAGGAAGGTCCATTTGACCTGATTCTTTTTGCATTGTGTTCATAATGAAGCCCTTTATTTTTCCACCAACTTTGGTATGTTTCAAATACTCACAGAATTGTTGGTGAATAAAAAGGCTTTATGTGACATTTTCTTTTGCCATTTAAAAATATTTTCAGAAGGAGAAACTTGTGGATTTGAAGACCAGGAGTTTCTGAACAACCCAACTGATCAAGGCAAGCCAGGACATCCATATTATGAAGCATTTCATAGCATTGCATAATTCATATTCATTTATTGCATTTAAATTATCATGGATAATTCAAAGTAAATTATTCAACTGCCTTATGATGATAACTCAAATTGATCTGATGATTAACCATGCTTGCTAAGTGAAACTTAGTTGGTTGATCAAGAGTCACCTGTTCGGGCTTACCCGTGCAGCCACATTTGCCGGTATGGGACGGCCTTGACTTGATCTGGCTCCGTGCTCTTTCACCGGTACCTCCGTCTAGGGAGGGTTATGCGCGCGTGCTGCCTTGATCAGGTAGACGTTGATAACCCTGTGAGCCCAGTTGAGTTATTTGCCAGCGTCCCCGTTTGGGACAGTTAGTTCGGCCACGACGGTGGCAGGTGTCACGAGGACATCGGGGCCACCCAAGGCTTGACTCCGGGGGAGTGTGATTGCCGGTGGTACGATGAGAGAGTCACGGGTCAAGTAGGTTTCGTTGGAGCAATGCTAGTCCACACGAATGGGATCACGAGGTCAGTGCTCCATAGTGTGGGTAAAGTGCGCAACCTCTGCAGAGAGTAAAATCTATTTGAATAGCCGCGTCCACGGAATTGGACAGCCCGTCCAGACCTCTTTAGGTGATCAACCGTAATAACTATAGTAGTGATTGAAGAACTTGTCTCATAAGCAGAAATACTCATCGAGGTCGAGTATTCTGAGGGTTGTGAGACAACCCGGATATGAGTAAGTTGGTGACAGTAAGTGAATCACTTAGAATTTAACCTGTTCATTGCATGCTATTATTTGCTGCATATTTGGTTGTCATGTGCTTGCGAGTAAATTCAAAGTACTCACCTGGCGTATCATGCCAGATGCAGGAGAAGACTGAGACAGAGTTCCCGAGGTCCGTGTTGCGATGTCTAGGATGTGTCCTCAGCAGTGTCCCTGTGGATGGAGTTACTATCATGTTCCGCTACGTAGTAGTCTTCCGCTGTAGTACCGAGGCCCTGATATGTTAGATAAATAATGTAGATATTGTCATAGCACTAGATGTGCTTTTGGCCTCGATGATCATGTAATATATGAGCTTGTACTCGACTATTATCAATAAAGTTCAGCTATGTTCTGTTCCAAGTGGTTGTGTGTTTCCAGAAGACATGATCTCTGGGTTGGAAACACTGGTAAACCGGTTCTCTGAGCCGGGGTGCCCCAGCTAAGCTTGGGGATGCCCCGGAAGGCATCCCCTCTTTCTTCTACCGACCATCGGTAATTTTACTTGCAGCTATATTTTTATTCATTACATGATGTGAGTTTTGCTTGGAGCGTCGTGTATTATATGAGTCTTTGCTTTGTTTGGTTTTAGGGTTTTCACAATCATCTTTGTTGAACACACCTTTTTGAAAGGCACTCGCATTATTCGTGATTTGTTAGAATACTCTATGTGCTTCACTTATATCTTTTGAGCTAGGCAGTTGCTCTAGTACTTCACTTATATCTTTTTGAGCATGATGGTGATTACACTTTAAAGAAATAGATGAACTCTCATGCTTCACTTATATCTTTTTGAGAGTTGATAATAGTAATGGTAATTTGCACAAGATATGAATTTGGCCCCAATATGATGAATATCTAAGAGGGATATGATAAAAACTTTCATGTAGATCATTGGATGTTGTCGGCGTGGAGCCGACGATCTATGGGGAAGGACAGCCCCTTTGCTGGTTCAGAAGGGGGGTCAGTTGACGCGAAGAGCTATCACAATAGGAGACGCCACAATTTTACCCAGGTTTGGGCCACTGAGAAGCGTAAAACCCTACTCCTGCTTTTAGTGTATTAGGTGGATGTGGAAGAAAAGTACACGGAGCGCTCCTCCCCGGCAAGTTGCTAGGAGAGGGCAGTCGCACGGTGATCTATGCATGTGGGTTGCGAGAGTTTGAACCCCTGTAATGGTTGCCTCGGCCCTCCTTTTATTGCTAAAGTGGTAACCACAGTGGCAAAACAGTCATTACAGGGTGATTAGATTGATGCAGATCTATCATTGCTAACTCTGCTAGTTAGGACAAAAGTGCATTAAATGCACTGCTAGGCGTCCTGTGGAGGGTGATCCCCGGCAAGGGTGATGCACCGCTTATCCACCTACCTCTTATTAGCGTAACACATCATTAGGAAGGTGTCAATAAAGGTAATCCTCCTCCCCAGCAAGCTGACATGTTCGGCTCGCCTCCACCTAATCACCTGTGGGCTCGACACCACACTGATCAGCGGCTAGCTGGCCAGAAAGGCGGAGCACTGGTGTTTGGCGGCAAGTCCGTGCCCGAGGGGCTTGCCGGGCCGCAACTTGCCAGCTCGCTTTTGCCGGGGGTTGGTTGCTTCTGTTGAGAATCTTGTGACTTGTCCCAAGCTTGGATCTTCTTAATGCGCTCCTTGATATCACGAAGAGCGGCTTCTCTGGTCTGGTTGCTGTATGAATCTTGATGCTTTCCAAAGGAGCTGCAACTTGTCTGTGCATCTGTCAGGGCAGCAAACACCCATGTTTGTTGCACCCACAGGAGCCCCCGGGCCTAGATCACATGTGCTGCCGGGCATCGTTGGGCTAGGCCCAATAATGCACAGACTCACGCATTGATCTTCACGGAGATGGCATTGTATTTTTGAGGTTTTCTTTTCTTCTTCATTAATCTGGATTTGGGCCAGCCCCCAGTCCTATCCTGGTATCTTCGGCGCTTGGACGATACGTGTCGTTCGCGTCAAAAACCAGAGGCGCCCACGCCCATAGCATGCCATTAGGGCACCCGCGCGTGAGTTGGTGTAACTGCCATTTCTGCCATCACTTCCCCCCTTTATCGCAGCCTTCCCTCCTTCCCCATGACGCGGATTATGCGCGGGGCATGGGATTGGTGCAGGAGGGCGGTTGTGGTGGTAGTGCCTTGATTCAGAGGAGCCAGAACGCCGGATAGGCAGAACTGGGCGGTCGATGAAGTATGGCGCCTGTCACGGGTGCAGGGAGTTGGATAGGTAGTGGAGCGGGGCGGTTGCCCTAGGTCAGTGGAGAGCCAACCCCCACGCTCCCCGCTATAAAAGGAGGGGTGTGAGGGCAGCGATGCTCATCCACCTTCCTCTCTCCCTTTGCTTCTGCTTCCATCATGGCGAGAGCAAGAGGCCGGGCTCGTGCTTTGATCACGGCGACGAGAGCTTCTCCTCGGCATCACGCTTTGGATTTGGCCGCAGCCGCAGAGGCTGGTTCCAGTGCATGAGGCAGGGCCGCGGGGTAAGGTCGGGGCCGACACAGCGCCCGCGGTCGAGGCGGACGGAGTGGTGCGCTCATTGTATCTCCTCCAACTGCTCCATCCCCGACAGTGGGCCATACGGGGGACACGATGCTCGAGTTCATTGTCGAGCTGCGCGATCCTCCCCGCAGCCGCCTGCGGCTCCCTCACCGCTTCGCCAGGGTGATGGAGGTCGATCAGCCGCTCGGGCTGTGGCTGCGTGCGAGCGGCTGCTGCAACGGTGCCACGTGGGTGGACGTTGAATTCCCCGCACCTCACTTCATGCTCCTTAGGAGCGGGTGGAAAACCTTCACCCGCGCTCACTATCTTGCGGAGGGGCACGTCCTCCGCTTCAAGCTGGTGGAATACAATACGCTCTCCATCAAGATCTTCGGACCTTCCGGCGCTCGTCTTGGGTGCTGTGTAGAAAGCTCGAGCGACGACGAAAGCTCCTCCTCGAGTGACAGCGACGAGGAGGACACCAATGGTGGAGATTGTGGCGGCGGGCATCCGGTCGTCAAGTCCGAAGACGACGACTCAGACTCCGACTGAACGCCGGAAGCACCATCATCACCAGCCAGGCGCCAGCAACACCATCATCTGCAGCTGGACCCAGGCAAAGCAATTTGCCGGGGGTGCTTGGCCTGGACGTCACCGCCACCTGCAGCTGGACTCCGGCAGGCTCGTGGACTCCGGCTTCGTCTTCCCTGCCGGGATCCCTGCCGAGCCGCGTCCCTCTGGTCCTGGCAGAGGTGACCAGGGTATCACCTAGCCTCTCCCTTCGTCCCTGGCTTCATCTTCCCTGCAGGGGGGGTGGCGCTCTCCTGATCTTGTCAGGTTGCACCTCTCTGGTCCTGGCGGGGGTGACCAGGGCATCGCCCAGGCGCTCCTTTTGCCCTCCTTGGTCTCGATGTAAACCCTAGGAGGAGACGGACAAGAAAGGCATTACGTAGCACTTTTATTTTTCCAATAAAAAGATGTATGCTGCTGCGTTTGAATCAAATATAAACATTTCCCATTTATATTCGCATTTGTATGATTTGTACTTGTTGTCCCACGCAATTTTGAGAAGAAACTTGCCGGAGATGCGTAGTTGCTTTAGATGTTTAGAAGGGCTAGCATTTAACAGTCTTTTGTGAGTAGAATATCCGGCAAAGCCTCTTGCCGGTCTCAAACGTGTCTACTACTAACCCTTGTCGAGCAAACTCTAGGCAAGTTTAGGAATGCGGATGGAGACTGGACTCTTGTTGGCTTTAAACGCAGCTGCAACTAATCCTATCGAGTGGACTCGAAGCAAGGATAAGAGCGCGAATGAAAGACGCGGCAAGTTCTCCTCGCGTGCAAGTTTCTCATACGTAGACGAAATATAAAATGACAAGAAATTCCAGACGAAACAAACTTTCAACTTATCTTTCTTTTCTGTACTTCTTATTGCCCGAATAAGGAGTGGTTGCCATGAGTTCAAGTGAGCGAACATGCTTCCACCCCCCCGGAAAGTTGCTCGTGAGGAATCCTTCTATTTTTGATAGAAAAAGAAAGAAGGGAAAGAACAACATGGGGCCCTCGGCGGCATATTAATCATCTTATCTAAACAAGTGTAATCACATGTAAATCATGCTATAGCATATATATAAACATGTATGCAAGTTTTGGAAAACACTTGGTTTTATTCAGATATGCACAGGGTTTGCGCCTGGCTTTGTACAAAGGGTGACAAGCCTCTGAGGCTAAGCTTGTACAAAACGGATTGCCGGGTGTCGTGGTAATCTCGCGGGTGGGTTCACGTCACGGCAGATGCCACGGGGTGGCTTGAGGTGAGGGCAAGGCTGCTGTGGAGATTCGGGACGGGTATTGCGCAACAGCACGCAGTGGTTTACCCAGGTTCGGGGCCCTCGTGGGAAGGTAACACCCCTACTCCTGCATGTCTGATGATATATGCAGTGTATATGTAGTAGTATAGAGTTGCTCCTGAAGCTGTATTATATAAGGCAGCTATGGGTCACTGGCCTCATGTATATATGGAGTGCGTGTGAGGCATGATAGCCAGTGTGAGGCGTGGGTGCTCTTGGCCCTAGTGGCCGTATGAGTCTCCCTGGATGGATGGATGTGTGCTTGTATATATAAGTGTGGCGTGGTGGCTTGCTCCCTTGGCCAAGTTAGTGACTTGTTGGCCAAGGGAGTGACCTCTTCTCCAAGGAAGTGCTCCCCTGGGTCACTTTATAAACTAGTGTCCAGGGACAAGTAGCACTGTACATGATGTCACGATGACGAGTAAACAGTGTATGCTTTATCAGCAATAGTGGTCGCGGTATGGCCGTCTTGTCCGTGTGGGTCCGACGGGACGTCTTAGTTGACTTGGCCAGGCTGAACCCGGACAGGATGAACCCGGCCAGGGAGAACCCAGACAGGGAGAACCCGACCAGGGAGAACCCGGACAGGGAGAATCCGTCCAGGGAGAACCCGGCCAAAAAGAACCCGGCCAGGGAGAACCCAGCCAGGTTCCAGCCAGGCGGATTCCAGCCAGGGGGCACTCCCCTGGCAAAGTTTTGTAGCGTTGTTCGCCGTCTTGGGCCTACCCGGTGGTCATCCCCCCGATAGTAGCCTCCGAGCCTCCGGGCAACATGGAAAAGTTGCGCGGAGGGTTTTAGCGGGCGTTGATGAAGCAGAAGATGTCGATGACAACCGGCTATGGACCGCAGCCGGCACAGCTTGCTTCCAGTGGGGGCCCGCAAGCGCACCCACTGGGTTTAGCCTCCGGGCGACTTGGAAAAGTTGGGCGGAGGGTTTTCGCTGTTGTTGGTGCAGACGATGTCGTCGAGGATGCCGGTTGCAGCCGGCGGCGGGCATGCAACGGGCGCGACATGTTCCGAGTGGGGGCGCGCAAGCGCACCCACTTGGTGTAGCCTCCGAGCCTCCAGGAAACTTGGAAAAGTTGGGCGGAGGGTCTTGTTGTTAATGATGAAGCCGATGACGACGTAGAGGGTGCCGGGCGCGGACACGGAATCCGCCGGCTGGTGGGAGCGAGCCCTATCGGGCGCGGATGCGGAGTCAGCCGGCTGATGGGCGCGGGGCCTTGCCGGGCGCGGACGCGGAGTCCACCGGCTGAGTGTGGGCGCGCGAGCGCACCCACTAGGTGTAGCCTCTGAGCCTCCGGGCAACTTGGAAAAGTTGGGCGAAGGGTCTTGTTGTTGATGAAGCGGACGGTGGCGTCGGAAATGCTGGTTGCAGCCGGCGTCGGGCCTGCAACTCGCATGTAGCATCCGAGCCTCCAGGCGAGGAGTGGGTTCCCCACAGAGATGATCGTGCAAAAGACAAGGTTAGTCCGTGCAGATATATCAAATGTTTACTTTTGGCATTGCAAGTTTTATGCGGAGGGTGCCGACTCGGTTTCGTCCGAGCCCCCTTCAATCTTTTTCATGTCCCCTCCGCTCTTTGGCTTTGCCTCTTGTTAGCTAGATAGCCGAGAGCCGGTCTGTAACTGTTACGAAGAGTGGCCGCGGAGAGGAGCGTACAGTACTCGGACTACAGGAGCAGATTTGACCGAGTAGATACTCATAAAGGGAACGACCGGGTTACCCAAGCCGTCTTCTCCCGGACGTATTTTCGCGTGGAATGACCTCCAGCTTTTGCTCTCGCTTGCCGGACAGCCGGGTGGCGGTCTGTGGCTGAGAGGTGGGCCTTCAGTACCGTATGCGTTACTAAGTCGTCTGCGGGAGCGAATGTATCATGCTGAGCGGCTAGCCTCCGAGCCAAGACTAACTGGCACCGAGGCGAATCAGTAGTGCGACTGTAAAAATGCGGACGTGGTCCCCGAGGGTCGCTCGGGGTTATCCGTGTTTGCGCATGGTGCCAAAATATGCGGGTGAGGAGCTCACACTGCTTTGACGCAGATGAGGAGGAGGTTATCGAAGACAGCCGACTGCAGGCTTGCAGCCGGCGCGCCCCACCCACTGGGGTAGCCTTCGAGCCTCCGGGCGCTCGAAGGGGGTCCAGCCGGTCGAGCCCGACCGGCCAGGCGGCGGAGCGGGACGCAATCGAGCCGGCTTGGCACAGCCAGCGATGCGGCGAGGCGGCCGGGTCGGCTTGGCACAGCCGACCGGGCACTGAAACGGGTGAGCAGAGCCACCGGCGGAGCGGCGCCTCGGGCGGGAGGAGGCGTCTTGCAGCCCTTTTTTTACCCAGCCGCTTTCTCTCTGTTTTCTCTTGTCTTTTTCTTTCCTCTCGGGGCAGCCGGCCGAAGCGGAGCAGGGGAGCCAGTGTTCGCGTGCGGGGCCTGCTGGCGGCGAGCCGGACGCAGGGCTGGCCTGGGAGACAGCGGGTGCGGTGCAGGAGCCTGCGGCAGAGGCACGCGAGGAGCGGCCGGCCGGAGGAGGAGCGAGGCTGCGCGGGGATGCCGGAGCGGGCGGGCGCGCGGACTCGGCCGCGAGGGGAGCCGGAGCTGGCCACGGGCGGAGCCGGAGCGGGCGGGCGTGACCCGGTGGCGGGCGGAGCCGGAGCCGGCGGGCGCGCCGCAAGGCGGGGGCCGGGGCCGCAGCCTGCCCGGGGCTAGCGGGCGCACCGAGGAGGGGCCGGGCCGCCGCCGGGCGGAGAGCCGGCAGGAGCGGGAGCAGGCGCCAATGGGCCGGCAGGCGCGCGGGAAGCACGGTGCTGAGCGGGGGGCGCAAAACAGCAGCGCGGGCGGGAGCGCGGCAGCTGGCGCCGGGTCGAGGACGGGCCGGCCGCGGGGAAACCGAAGACAGCAGAGGGCGCGGCAACGGCCGGCCGCACGGGGGCGGCACAGGGGACTCGGAGCCGGCAGGCTCGGCGGAGGCGAGCTGGCAAGCACGCGGAGGCGGGGGAGGCCGGAGACGGCCGGGCACGGGGCGGCAACCCGGAGCCGGCGCGGGGCCGGCACACGGAGGGGGCCGATGAGGCGCGCGAGGGAATGGGCGAAGCCGGTCGTGCGTGACCGGGACGCGGGGACGGACGAGGCCGAGGCGGAAGCCCGTCGCGAGGCGAGCGGGAGCCGGCAGGCGCGGGAGGAGGCGGAGGCGCGAGCCGGAGACGACGGAGGGCGTGGCGCAGGTGACCCGAAGCCGGCGGGCGCGCCGGAGAGGACCTGCGCGGGGGGCAGCAGGGGCAACCCGGCCGGCGCGCGGGAGGCGGCAGCGACGACCCGGCGGCTAGGCGCAGGCGAAGCTGGACGCGGCACGGTTGGTGAGGGGCAGCAGCGGGGCGGGAGCTGAGCGGAGAAGGGATCGGGCGGCGCACGCGCTCGGAGACGGCATCGAGCAGCGCGGCCTGCTGCTGCTGAGGGTGGTTACGGGGCGTGCGCGCGTGCAAGCCGGCTGTGTAGAAGCGAGATAGTACATACGTACGTAGTGCTAGGTAGGCAAAGAATCAATCAAGCTGCCAGGCCGTGTGCTTGCTTGCTAGCTTTGCAGACGCGTGCAGCTGCTTCTATTGGTGATCTGATCTATAGACCAAAAAGCCAACAGCACAGGGAGGAGAAAGAGGGGAATGCGTCTCCGACGAGGCGCGCGGGGTGAGGGGCGGGGCTGGCAGCAGCGCAGCGATGCGGTGCAAGGCCGGTGCGGCCAGATGTAGGGATTGCCGGAGACGCGCGAGGCACAACACAAAATATGCACGAGGCACAGCACAAAACACGCCATTGTCTAGGCTTAGTTTGGGCAGTATCTGACTATTATATCACGCGTGTATGGGGCATGCATGGTAGTGTATGAGGAGCAGCTGCAGCGCGGGGCAGGGGGCACTCGTGGACGAGCGTGAGCAGGTGTAGCGGTGGGGGTCTGCACCTCGGCGGACCATGGAGGCGGTGGCGACGGGCGGAGCAGCGAGGAGGCGCAGAGGACGCGCGTGGACGGAGGTGGCGTTAAGCAAGGGCCAGAGCAGCGAGCGTGTAGACCGAAGGTGGACGACGACGACACGCCGCCTCGTACGGTCGCGCCGGGGCGTGCTAATGTCGGGCCCCCGACCAACGCCGGAGAGACGACGGCGACGTCGCGGTGGTGGAGACGAAGAGGGCGAGGCCGACGACGAGGGCGCGCCGCCCCACGCGGTCGCCCTGGGGGCGTGTCGATGTCGAGCCCCCGAGAGCTACCGAAGAGACGGCGCGGCGCCGCGGTGATGATGACAAAGATGGTCCCGCCCGGACCGTGGTTCTAGCAGCAGCTTGCCCCATGGTGGGCGCCAACTGTCATGGTAATCTCACGGGTGGGTTCGCATCACGGCAGATGCCACGAGGTGGCTTGAGGTGAGGGCAAGGCTGCAGTGGAGATCTGGGACGGGTATTGCGCAACAGCACGCAGTGGTTTACCCAGGTTCGGGGCCCTCGTGAGGAGGTAACACCCTTACTCCTGCATGTCTGATGATATATGCAGTGTATATGTAGTAGTACAGAGTAGCTCCTAGAGCTGTATTATATAAGGCAGCTATGGGTCACTGGCCTCATGTATATATGGAGTGTGTGTGAGGCAGGATAGCCAGTGTGAGGCGTGGGTGCTCTTGGCCCTAGTGGCCGTATGAGTCTCCCTGGATGGATGGATCTGTGCTTGTATATATAAGTGTGGCGTGGTGGCTTGCTCCCTTGGCCAAGTTAGTGACTTGTTGGCCAAGGGAGTGACCTCTTCTCCAAGGAAGTGCTCCCCTGGGTCACTTTATACACTAGTGTCCAGGGACAAGTAGCACTGTACATGATGTCGCGATGACGAGCGAACAGTGTATGCTTTATCAGCAATAGTGGTCGCGGTATGGCTGTCTTGTCCGCGTGGGTTCGACGGGACGTCTTAGTTGACTTGGCCAGGATGAACCCGGACAGGCTGAACCCGGCCAGGGAGAATCCGGATAGGGAGAACCCAGCCAGGGAGAACCCGGCCAGGGAGAACCCAGCCAGGTTCCAGCCAGCTAGATTCCAGCCAGGGGGCACTCCCCTGGCAAAGTTTTGGAGCGTCGTTCGCCGTCTTGGGCCTACCCGGGGGTCATCCCCCCGACACCGGGGCAAGGCCCGGCAACTGCGCCTTACGGGTAGAACTTGCGAAGATGCTCAATATTCCATGAGATTTGCACGCGAATCCCATCTTCGGTCTCAAGACGGATTGCGCCAGGTTTGGTGACTCGTACTACCCGGTAAGGGCCTTCCCACTTCGGTGTCAACTTGTTTGTACCCTTGGCAGACTGAATGTGCTGAAGGACAAGGTCGCCTTCCTCAAGGCTCCGGGCATGAACCTTGCGGCTATGGTAGTGGCCCAAGGCTTGCTGGTAGCGTGGAGCAGGCACAGCAGCCCAAAGACGATCTTCCTCGAGGAGCATGGCATCGTCATGCCGGAGCTCCTGTTGCACTACTTCATCATAGGCAAGTACTCGAGGTGACCCGTTTATGAGTTCCGTGGGGAGTACCACTTCTGCACCATAGACTAGGGAGAAGGGTGTCTGGCTAGTAGCTCGATTTGGTGTCGTTCTGAGTGACCAAAGAACCACCGGCAATTCGTTAATCCAACGCCTCCCGCACTTGTGTAGCCTGTCAGAAGTTCTTGTTTTGAGCCTGCGAAATACTTCAGCATTTGTTCTTTCTGCTTGCCCGTTGCTTCATGGGTGAGCAACGGACGCAAAGCATACGTTGCTTCCAAGGCTCTGAGTGTATTGCATGAAAGCGTGGCTCGTGAATTGGGTGCCGTTGTCAGTGATGACTCTATTCGGGACTTCGAACCGGCAAACCAATTCCTTGAAGAACTTGACAGCTGACTGTGCAGTTACCTTTCTCACTGGCTCTACCTCAGGCCACTTTGTGAACTTGTCGATGGCGACGTACAAGAACTCAATGTCCCGGTAGCACGAGGGAAGGGGCCCAAAATATCGAGCCCCAGACCGAGAAGGGCCAGGATAGAGGAATCGTTTGGTGGGCTTGTGCTGGTTGATGTATGCTCTTTGAATGGAACTGGCATGCTTCACACCTTGTTACTAGCTCAGTTGCATCCTAGAGGGCCGTGGGCCAATAAAAGCCTTGCCGGAAAGCCTTCCCGACAAGGGTTCTTGCTCCTATTTGAGAACCACATATGCCTCCATGTATCTCTGCCAACAACTTAAGCCCATCTTCCCAGGTAGCGCACTTCAATTTCACTCCGTTTGGCATCTTTTTGCATAGGATGTTATCCACAAACTGGTACATACTTGACTGACGGGCTACTTTCTCGGCTTGTTCTTGCTCCTCAGGAAGTTCTCCTGTTTGGAGGTATTGGACTATCTGTTGCGCCCATCTCAGAGCTTGGGGCTAGAGAACAAGGACTAAAGGCGTCTCTTCGGTCGCGGGAGCGCTGATCTCATTAGCAAGAATCAGGAATTTGCCTGAGGCCGCTGCTCACCAGCTGGCGCATCACTGCTTTCGGCAATTGCTTTGCCGGCGGCTTTTGGGAGCTCTGCCGGAAAGTATTTGTCGGTGCATATCTTCCTTCTCTTCTTGGCTCTTGTTGACGGGGTGACTATGGGTTGAGTCAAGTGGAGCATAAAAGTTCCTAGTTCCACAGGTAGCTTTTGGGTAGCACACTTTGACAGCTGATCAGCAATGCTGTTTTCCGCACGAGGGATGTGCTCTGTTTGCAAGCCATCAAGGTGTTCTTCCAATTTTCTCACTTCATCCACGTATGGTTCCATCAATGGGCTCTAGTAATCCTTGTTCACTTGTTTTACTACAAGCTGCAAATCTCCGCGGACGACTAGCTTCTTGATTCCCAACTCTACCGCAATTCTGAGGCCAGCAAGCAGTCCCTCATACTCCGCAGTATTGTTGGTAGCTTCCTCACGGGGAAAATGCATTTGAACCACGTACTTGAGATGCTCTCCGATGGGTGCGATAAGTAGCACTCCGGCGCCACCATCAAAGTACATGATCCAATTCTTCCCAGTTTCCCTGCCGGGGAGTACTGATTCCTGGATCTTATCATCTGGTGTCGGCATCCATTTTGCAATGATTTCAGCCAATGCCCTGCTTTGAATAGTTGATGTGCTCTCAAAATTGAGCGCAAAGCTTGATAGCTCCAGTGCCCATTTCACTATCATGCCGGTTGCCTATGGATTCCTTAGGATACGTTGCAACGGAAAGCGGGTGGCTACCGTAATCTCATGTGCTTGAAAATTGTGGCGCAGCTTCCCTGACGCCATGAGTAGGCCAAAGAGTAAATTTTGCACGCCCGAATACCTTGACCTAGCCCCCTTGTAGAAGGGAACTAACAAAGTATACTGGCCACTGCACCACTTTCTTCTTTGATGTAACCTGCTCCTCAGCTGTTTTTCCTTGCACCATTTTTTCCTTCCCGACATCTAGCCTTGCCGGAGAAGTTGCTACTTCATCAAAGGAGGGCTCTGCCGCTGTTCTTTCCTCATCATTAGCTTTCCTCTGCGCAACTAGTGCAGCACTGACCACTTGATTCGTCCCCACCAAGTATAGCAGCAACGGCTCTTGTGGTTTAGGCGCGACTAGAGTTGGTGCAGAGGATAGGTATCTTTTCAGGTCTTGCAGCACAACCTCCGCTTCGGGAGTCCATTTTACTGGACCTGCCTTTTTCAAGATTTTGAAAAACGGCAAGGCGCGCTCAGCAGACCTTGAAATAAACCTGCTTAGAGCCGCAACACAACCGGCAAGACGCCTCACATCCTTGACGGTCTTGGGTGCTTGGATCTGCTCGATGGCCTTAATCTTGTCGGCGTTCGCCTCGATCCCATGCTGTGATATAAAAAATCCAAGGAGCTTGCCGGAGGGGACACCAAACACACACTTCTCGGGGTTAAGATTCAAGTTGATCTTCCGCAAGTTGGAGAAAGTTTCCTTCAAATCCTAAATCAGGGTGGACTTGTTCTTGGTCTTGTACACAATGTCATCCATATAGGCTTCTATGTTTCTGTGCAATTGTGGCTCAAAACCAATTTGAACTGCCCTCGCGAATGTTGAACCCGCACTCTTTAACCCGAAAGGTATCCGCACAAAGCAGTACGTGCCACATGGAGTAATGAATGCGGTTTTCTCTTCATCTTCTTTGGACATGAATATCTGGTGATACCTGGAATAGGCGTCAAGAAACGAGAGTATATCATAGCTGGCAGTGGAGTCCACAATCTGGTCGATGCGCGGCAAGGGGAAGGGGTCCTTTGGGCATGCCTTGTTGAGGTCAGTGTAATCAATACAAAGTCTCCATTTCCCATTTATCTTGTGCACAAGAACCCAATTTGCCAACCAAGTTGGATGTAGCACTCCTCTGACCAGGCCAGCTACCTCGAGTTTCTTGATCTCTTCTGTTATGAATTGTTGCCGTTCCAACGCTTGCTTTCTGACCTTCTGCTTGATGGGCCAAGCATGAGGGCAGACAGCAAGGTGGTGCTCAATTAGCTCACTGGGAACACCGGGGATGTCATATGGTTGCCATGCAAACACATCTACATTCGCTCGTAGGAAGGCAATGAGCACGCTTTCCTATTTGCTGTCTAGGGTGGCACTGATGGTGAAAGTACCATCCTCCCTTGCCGGCACTTTCTTTGTTGCAGGTGGAGCGGCCTTGGACCTCTTGCCGGCAGAGCTTTCTGGCAAGTCTTCAATGGGTGCACAGTACTTCGAGGAGGTATGCTTCCCGGAAGTCTCACTTGATGTCTTACCGGGCTTTTTGCTACTCTTTGACTTGGCGGGAGCTATTGCTTTATCGGCTTCTACTGCGACCGCATCTCTGTAGAGCATATCCATACAAATGACTGCATCTTTCTGGTCTGAGTTGATGGAGATGATGCCCATGGGCACAGGCATCTTCAATGTGGTATTAGCATAGTGGGATGCCGCCATGAACTTGGCCAAGGCAGGACGACCAAGGATTCCATTAAACGGCAAGGTGATCTTGGCCAAGTCAAGGACAATCTTCTCAGTTTGGTAGTTTAGGTCTCCGCCAAACGTCACTGGCAGCGTGATCTTTCCCTTAGGTTGGCTCCTTCCCGGGTTGATTCCTTGGAACGTCCCCGTTTTCTTGAGCTCTTCCTCAGGTATCAGCAGCCTCTCGATCAACTCGGGGGAGATCAAGTTCAAGCCAGCCCCACCGTCAACTAACATTTTTGTGACCTTGAGGTTGCGTATCATTGGCGAGACCAACAACGGCAAAGACCCGACCGCAGTCGTGCGATCAGGGTGGTCCTTGGCATCGAAAATGATAGGCGTGTGAGACCACTTGAGGGGCTTTCGTGCATCTGCTGCTGGTTCCACTGCATTAACTTCACGTGCCCGTTGCTTGAGCTGGCGATGGGAGGAGTGCAAAGATGCACCCCCGTCAATGCACATGGCCTCCGTTGCCTTCTGGAATTCTTGTTTGCTAGACTCATCATCTTCATCTTCACTTTCTTCGTCTTCTTCTTTCCTTCCTCTGCCCCTGGCGGGCTTTTCTTTCTTCTGGCTAGCGTTGCTACGGCGTCCGCCTCGACCACCGCGACCCTTGCCAGATCCACATGTACTGTCCTGGCCCTTCTCCTTGTCCCACTTCTCATACTCAGCCTTCTGTTTCTCAACTAGTTGCTCGACTTGGCGGCACTCATGGAGGTCGTGGCCCTTGGTACGGTGGATCTTGTAGCATGTCCCATCAGACTTGCCAGCTTTTTCTCCTGCCGCGGCAACCTGGCAATCATCGCATGTAGCTGCTTCCTTGCCGGTACTTTCTGTTTTGGATTTCTTGGCGGGGCTAGAGTTGCTAGATCCTTCCACTGCCATGACTGACTTGCCTTGGCGCTTCCTGTTACACCTTCGACCTTTCTTCCCCAGGGCAGTCGCACCGTCCTCGTCGGAATCGACTTCGGTGGCATCACCCTCCCGGGGAAGCCTTCTCCCTTCTTCAACGCGTGCACATTTGTCTGCCAACGTATAGAGTTCATTGGCGGTCTTCGGCAGGCGGATATGCATCTTCTCCCGCATTTTACGATTGCGCACATTCGTGTGGAATGTGGCAACCACGGCGGCGGGGTGCATATCCGGTATGCTGCGATGCATGCGGCTGAATCTCTGGATGTACTTGCGCATGCTCTCTCCTTCCTTCTACGGGATCATTTGTAAGTCGCTGGGCAACCCTGGACCTTTCTGTCCCCCGGTAAAAGCACCAACAAACTCATTGCAAAGATCTGACCACAAGGAAATGGAGTTTTCCGGCAAGTTCATTAGCCAAGACCTCACGTTGGGTTTGAGCACCAACGGGAAGTAGTTGGCTAGGATCTTATCGTCTCTTCCCTCGGCAACTTGCACGACAATCGTATAAATGCCCAAGAACTATGCTGGGTTCTGATTGCCGGCATATTTTTTTGAGACCTTAGGCTTGAACGCGCGGACGGACGGCCAGCGGACTTGCCGTAGCTCACGTGTGAAGGCGGGGCACCCAACCTCATAAGGTAAGTACCCACCAACAACGGGCACTGGCTCATCGACGACTGGGCCGTTGCGCTCGTCTGATTGATGGCGCACCTCCCAGCGTCGCTAGATGGTGGTGCGAGCATCTTCTGCTCGTCTGTCAAGCAACACTTGCCTCTGGTCTTGCCGCGTCTGCGGGTATGAGGAAGCCATCGATGCGTCGTCGGGTTATGCATCTTGCTGGGCCCGCTGAGAGTGCCGATGATGCCGTTGAGACTGTTGCCAAGGAGGTGATTGCACCATGGCTGAACCACCCACCACATGGCCCTCTGTTCAAAGCGCAGGCGTAGTAGGCAGCCGCTACTAAGGCTCCACCAACTCGGACCTGTTCGCATCAGCAAACTCGATCAAACTTCGGATGGTGGCTCTCCACTCATCCATCTTGTGAGCTACTGGAGGAAAATCCATCAACATCTGTGCTTGCGCCATCGCCTCCGTCACTGTTGAAGGCATGTTGGAACACGAAGAGCGTGACGTCGCTCGACTCCTAGCAGAGCCAGTAGGAGCGTCGTTGTGCTCTTGTCACCGCATCGTGGGGGCAACGATGAGTTGGCGTGGCAGAAGCTGCGCCCGTGGGTCTCGAGCTTGGTCGATGGGCGATTTGCCGTGCGGACATTGCTATGGAGGCACAACAACGCCGCTCGGTGTCGCATCGCGCTCGTCTTGCGACGGGCACGGCGTGCGTCCCGAGGTCGCTCCCCTGGCGGCCGTCGGTGCTGCCGCAGCGGGAGGGCCGCGGTTCACACCCGATCGAGCGGGGTCACTCTGGTGGCTGCGTTCGCGGGCGCGAGCAGGAGGCAGGGGGAGAGCACCCGCGTCGCCCACGCCATGAACGTCGTCTCCGCCTGAGTGTTGAGTTAAGCGTCCGTCTCCAGCATCCCCACTGCCTGCTCCCGTCACGGCAGGCTCGACGACCGCGCCGCCTGTGCCGATCATGCCCATCGCGGTGTTTGCTCCATCCGCGGTGGCGGTGCCGCCTGCTTCGCCCGTAGATAAGGGCGATGGGTGCTGGGGTGCAGAAGGCTTGACAGTCATGGAGCCCTTTTCTTGGGCACCATGGATGATGAAGATGATGATGAACTCGAAGGAAACAACGCGCCGCCCGTTGCCTTGGTTCTTGCCAATGGCCGCCCCTACCTGGCGTGCCAAAGATGTCGGCATGGAGGCGACGAGCTATGGGGCAGGGCAGCCCCTTTGCTGGTTCGGCAGGTGGGTCAGTTGACGCGAAGAGCAAGCACAACAGGAGACGCCATGATTTTACCCAGGTTTGGGCCACTGAGGAGCGTAAAACCCTATTCCTGCTTTTAGTGTATTGGGTGGATGTGGAAGAAAAGTACACGGAGCGCTCCTCCCTAGCAAGTTGCTAGGAGAGGGCTGTTGTACGGTGATCTATGCGTGTGCATTGCGAGAGTTCGAACCCCTGTACCGATTGCCTCGGCCCTCCTTTTATAGCTCAAGGGGTAACCATAGTGGCAAAACAGTCATTACAGGGTGATTAGATTGACGCAGATCTATCATACCTAAATCTGCTAGTTAGGACAAAAGTGCATTAAATGCACTGCTAGGTGTCGTGTGGAGGGAGATCCCCGGCAAGGGTGATGCACCGCTTATCCACCTACCTCTTATTAGCGTGACACGCCATTAGGACGGGTGTCAATAAAGGTAATCCTCCTCCCCAGCAAGCTGACACGTTCGGCTCGCTTCCACCTAATCACCTGCGGGCTCGACACCTCACTGATCAGCAGCTAGCTGGCCAAAGAGGGAGAGCGCTGGTGTTTGGTGGCAAGTCCGTGCCCGAGGGGCTTGCCGGGCCACAACTTGTCGGCTCGCTTTTGCCGGGGGTTGGTTGCTTCTGCTGATAATCTTGTGACTTGCCTCAAGCTTGGACCTTCTTAATGCGCTCCTTGATCTCACAAAGAGCGGCTTCTCTGGTCAGGTTGTTGTATGAATCTTGATGCTTTCCGAAGGAGTTGCAACTTGTCTATCCATAAGTCAGGGCAGCAAACACCCATGTTTGTTGCACCGACAGATATGATAAGATTGATTCCTTGCAATAGTTTTGCGATATGGAGATGATAATATGTGAGTCATGCTTGTGAGTAATTGTGATTTAGTAAGAATATCAGTGTTAAGGTTTGTGATTCCCTATGCATGCACGTAAATTCAATAGTTATGCAACGAAGTTACATCCTACTTATGGTGCATTATTCAGTGTTAGTTATTCTTAATGTATGTTTATGACCTTTTTGTTTTTTGGTTGGTCGCTTCTCAATCTATCTCCTAGCCTTCATTTGTACTAAGCAGAAATACTGCTTGTGCATCCAACTCCTTAAACCTAAAGTTGTGCCAAATGAGTCCACCATACCTACCTATAAGTGGTATTTACATGTCGTTCTAAGTAAATTTGCATGTGCCAACTCTAAACATTCGAAATAAATTTCCGTTTTATGTGCCTGTACCGCTCATGGTGCAGCAGGGGGTGGCCAATATCTTCCATGTTTGGTGGGTTATTCTCACGATGAGTGTTTACTCACTTGTCATTGCAAAAGAAAATGGCAAGGTAATAGGGATGCCCACTCCCAAAATGAATCAAAATGTAAAAATATAATAAATTCCTTGGAAAGTTGTTGGTATGGAGGGCACCCAGGGATAGGCCTAGCCATGGTTTGTGAAAGAATGGCGGAAAGGAAATGAACTTTATTTTCTGTTTGGGAACTACCTATAATGTGTCTAGCATGGAAGATGTTGGGAACTTTCGGTCGTATCATTGACAGGAAAAGCATGCCTCAAAATATTTTTTTATCTCTTTGTTTTAAACTTTGATCTCTGGCACCTCTGCAAATCTCTACTTCCCTCTAGGAAGGGCATATCTACTTTACTTTTATGCAAACTTTTTTTATTTTGAGTCTCCATCTTCTCTTATAAAGCACCAATTGGAGAACACTATTGTCATACTTGTGCATTGGGTGTAGCTAATATTGGGCGTGTTTCATGAATGGATCAACGACTAAGCATAATGAGCTAGGGATAACTTTCTTTAGCATTGATATTTTGAAAGACATGTTTGCTTGTTGGTATGCTTGAGTATTTATATTTTCATGTCAAACTATAGACTATTGCTTTGAATCACTCAAGTCCAAATATCCATGGCACAAAGAAGAAAATTATGATGAATGTGATAGGTAGCATTCCACATCAAAAAATCTATTTTTATCATTTACCTACTCGAGGATGAGCAGGAGTTAAGCTTGGGGATGCTTGATACGTCTCCAAGGTATCTATAATTTTTTATTGTTCCATGCTATTATAGTATCAATGTTGGATGTTTTATATACATTTACAAGCAATTAAATATCATTTTTTGGGACTAACCTATTAACTTAGTGCCCAGTGCCATTTGCTGTTTTTTGCCTGTTTTTGGTTTTTCAGAATATCTGTAACAAACGAAGTCCAAATGCCACGAAACCTTTTCGAGATTTTTTCAGGACATAAGAGACCCTGGAAGCTTCGGGAGGGAACGCGAAGATGGAGCAGTGGCCCACGAGGCACCAGCGCATGCCCAGGGGGTAGGGCGCGCCCTGGTGACTTGTGGGGCCCACGTGGCTTTGTTTGACCTAACTCCGCCTCTATAAATTCTCTAAATTCGAGAAAACAACAGAGAGCCAGCCAAAATATTTTTTCCGCCGCCGCAAGTTCCAGAACCACGAGATCCCATCTGGAGGCCTTTTCCGGCACTCTACCGGAGGGGGATTTGATCACGAAGGGGCTCTACATCACCCTTGCTACCCTTCCAATGATGCATGAGTATTTTACCACAGACCTACGGGTCCATAGTTAGTAGCTAGATGGATCTCTCTTTCTTTTTGATCTTCAATACAATGCTCTCCTCGATGTTTTTGGAGTTCCATCCGATGTAATGACTTTTTGCGGTATGTTTGTTGGGATCCCATGAATTGTGAGTTTATGATCAGATTTATCCATGAATATTATTTGAGAACTCTTTTATGCATGATTGTTATAGATTCGTATTTCTCTCCGATCTATTGATTTGGTTTGGCCAACTAGATTGATTTTTCTCACAATGGGAGAGGTGCTTTGTGATGGGTTCGATCTTGCGGTGCTCAATCCCAGTGACAGAAAGGGACATGACACGTATTTGTATCGTTGCCATTAAGGATAAAAAGATGGGGTTTATTCATGCGTGAGTTTACTTTGTCTAACATCATGTCATCTTGCTTAAGGCATTACATCGTTCTTTATGAAATTAATACTCTAGATGCATGCTAGATAGCGGTCGATGTGTGGAGTAATAGTAGTAGATGCAGAATCATTTCGGTCTACTTGTCTCGGATGTGATGGCGATATACATGATCATTGCCTTGGATATCGTCATGATTATTTGCTTTTCTATCAATTGCCCAACAATAACTTGTTTACCCACCATATGCTATTTTCAAGAGAGAGTCCTCTAGTGAAAACTATGGCACCCAGGTCTACTTTTATCATATATATATATATAATCCTAAAAATACCTTGCTGCAATTTTACTTTATTTATTTTATTTTGTATTTTTGTTCAATCTATCTATCAAACACCATACATTTTAATCTTGCACGTAACCGCTGAGGGATTGACAACCCCTTGTTCGTGTTGGGTTGCAAGGATTTTTTGTTTGTGTACAGGTGCTGCTAATGAGGTGTTGCGTGGTTCTCCTACTGGATTGATAACCTTGGTTCTTAACTTGGGGAAATACTTATCTCTACTGTATTGCATCATCCTCTCCACTTCGGGGAAATCCCAACGCAGTTCACAAGTAGCAACATCAAAAAGAATGATTGATTGATAATATGTCTTACAATAGTTGTTGGATGCGATAGTCGATTACAAAGTGTGGCTAACAAGGATGAATGCAATGGTGATGGTGGTGGAGATGCCTATGGACATGGAGATGGAAAATGGTGGCGGCTAGGTTTGTTGCGGACGAAGAAGATGGAGGTCTCGGTGATGTTCTATTCCCTTTTGGTATTGGCCCCTTTATAAATGTTGTTGGGGTGGATGAGAAGGCGCCGCTGCACGCCATATGAATGTGTCCATCAAATGCCATCTTGTGCTCCGGTGGCTTTCTGCACTTCCCACTTTGGCTCTCCTTATCTCCTCTTTACTCCTTTCCATATATGTGCTTGATTTTGTCCATGTATAGCCCCATTTCCGATGGAAACAAAATAAAGACAGGATTTTGGAATCCTTTGCATTCATTAGTCATTAGTAGCAATATCGGAGCAGATATCAAGGTTTTTGTGTAATAAACCGGTTTAAACTTGGGTGTAATGAGCATAAAAATAACTCTCACCAACTCCCCCAATCTTAAACTTGATCGTCCTCGAGGAACATAAATGGAAATCTGAACCGTAAGGAACTCGGATGTTTAAATCAAAATAATTAGAAGGTTTTAGTTCACTTAAAATTGACACGCCTAGATAGGACTCCGCTTCTTTACCTGAAAACTTAGTATAGTTGTTGTGGTGGCATGGTTATTATGCAAGTGTTAGTGAAGTAAATATAATCAACTCAACGCTCTTGCTCAACTAGACGAAATAAACGAGCAAGTCTTATTCTATTTACTCTAGTCAACACTTGCTTGCTGAGAACACACGAACAGATTTTGTTTCTTGATCAATGAAAACATAAATTTTGGTGTGAAAGGTATGTAAAGACAACATGATTCTAGGGTAACTCACTAACACACCCACGAGTGTCTCATCCACTTTTCAAGAATTCATTCGATTAATCAGTTAATGGGCCAGTTAATCACTACTCGTAGGGTGACCGAATCAAATAGCACATATTTATCGTGTTAACTTGTCAGACCGATTAATTGGCCAGGTAGAACAATTAATCAGTTGTTAGGCCGATTAATCGCTGCTGACCCATTAACTTGTGGGAAAAGAAAGCCCAAAAGATTTCCCTGTAACCCCTCCCATCCCCCTCTCGCTCCTCAATAGCTAGGGTTCGACCAAACAGTAGCATATTTTGGTATATTACATAGTTGAGAGCATGAGAGTATGGTATAATACATAAAAAACTAGATATATGTTGGCAATTCCTGTTTAATCTATCGATTAATGGTCGGCCGATTAATCCAGTTAATAGGCCAATTCACTGATTAATCACTACTCTCAAGCCGACCGAGCAGCTACCAGTTACCGATTTCCTGAACAATGGTCTCCTCATCAAGGCTCTCAACCACTTTACTTCAATCGTTGCTTCCTGAAACTTTGTTGTCTGGTGACGAGATCACAACAAAGAAATTATCATTCATAAGGTTTTGAAGTGGCTTAAGTTTGAGTACTATGGACCAATATGCTCTCTCTTTCGAGCTCTTGTGATCAGTACTCCATTATTACCACATACACAAACATTCAAGAAAGAGCTGAATAATATTCGATGTAGTGTTGCCACTACATACGGTAACAAACTCATAGCCAAAATCCGAGCCGAAAGATTGTTATGTCATGTTATCCTGTTTAGATAGTTATCATATTTTGAATTATGTCATTCTATCATGTTTAGTTATCCATCATATATGTGAAATTGTGTCATGCTATCTTGTTTAGTTAGATAACATATATGTGAATTACTACATCTATCTATCATTGAATGTCTCTACATTCAATTTATTTTCTTGTTTATTAGATATTTGAATTGGAGGGTGTGATGGCAGTATCTAAGGGAGTAAAAACACGGTCTTCACATAAAGACGCTGCTACCGATTGATGCAGATAGAATAATGGTTGTACTTTCCCAAGAACCGGCCCCACCACACATAAACTAGACTCTCACTACTGCAGGATGGTCCAAATGCGACAGTCCAATTAGAGACCCTTCAACGAAACTCTGTGTGATGCATTAATCACAAACAGTGACGTAAAATAACAGTCAAACATGATACAAAATGTTTGCGATGGAGGAGACATCAAACATGATACAGATTGTAGTTGCGTGTGCGATGAATGGCATACGGTTAATCCAAAAGAACTATTTGCGATGAGCGAGAACAACAGAAACGGGCAGCCATATCAAGGTGTGTGCGACATACGGCATACAGTTCACTCGGATGAACTGTTTGCGATCAGGGAACGCAACAGAAATGGTCAGTGAGATCAAGGTTTGTGCGATATATGGCATACAGTTTATTCGGATGAACTATTTTCGCTTAGGTAACACAACAGAAACGGTTCAACTTAACAAGATGTGTGTGATATGCGGCATACAGTTCACATAGATGAACTATTTGTAATGAGCCAAAAGAACACAAACGATTTGTGTAAACAAGATGTGTGTGATACGCGGCAAACAGCCCACTCAGATGAACTGTTTGCGATGAGAAAATATAACACAAACGGTTACTAGAGTTAATTCATGTGCGATTTTGTATGTAGAAAAAACTTTAAAAAATGCAAACTAGTTGCTTGCAATGGCTAGGAGTATCGCACACGATGTGTGTGCGAGTACTCGTGTGCAATGATTAGTAAGTTACACATACGTTTCCTTATGTTAACACGTGTGTGGTAACACGTGACACCGCATATGGTTGTCGGGTTGTGTGCTCCACTTAGTCTTCCCGCACTCCAGCGAAGGCTTCTTGTGCTCCACAGGGGTGAATTGTAAAATTCCCAATCCCCTAGCCAGCTGCTAGCTATGAATAACCACAACAATGGCCGCCGACAGCGACTCGCTATTGATCCAGTTGCTAGCTAGTTACCCACACATACCGGCATACCCCCAACGGCCAACGACGGGATGGAGTTGTGCAACAGGAACGGGCGTCGAAGATCATAGTTTAGGTTAATTAATTATACCTCCAGAGCCGGATGATTCCGGCTCTGGAGGTATAATTAATTAACATAATCTGAGATCAAATAAATAAAGCTTCCCCAAGTGATTGTGTGCCGACCCCAGCCGCTAGCAGAGCGCGCGTGGAGGGACGCGACCTGAGCGCGCCTTGGCGCCTAAACGGCGAGCAGAGCACGTGGAGGGATGCAAGCCGAGCGCGCCGCAGCCGCCTAAACGGCGAGCAAGCACATGCATAACTATAGCATATAGCAGATGAATATAGCCGGGAATAGCCGTCCAACAATATTATTTTCGATGACATGCATTAATATATTCTAAGTTAAATCTAAGGTCAAAGTTTGGTACTACAAAATATGAAGGGGGCCAATAAACCACGATGGAGGTAGTACCCATACGAACACAGACGCCCGGTGCAGAAATTAATGATGTTATACATGTGTCCCGCAATCCACGCCAATGCTTCCCACCTCTTCGCTCATCGGTTTCCCGCGACCAGCAAGTGGCTTGCTCCATATGACAGAAGCGGCAATGCACCATAGCGACACTATGCGTAGATTTAGTCCACACCCATCTACCATTAGTTATTCCAAGTATGCCACGCACTGATGAAAGCTTCGACATCGACCCCTTCCCGTGTTACATCTTTGGCGAGGATAACGAGCCGGAGCAGGTCGGGGAGCAAGAGCTTCATCGGTCGGTGCAGGCGCCATGGTCCATTGGCAGCTATATCGCCGTGCCAGTCCTTGAGGGCATAGTGGACATATTGCAGAGGAAGTGTGATGAGCAGTTTGTTATCAACCGTGCAAAAGATCCCGAGTTGCTAGGCGGCATGATCGACAACCCACCCGAAGACCCGCCGTCACCGGTGCTCATCGATAGACTGATGCCCCGCAAGGAATGGGCAGAGGAACTCTGCGATTCAGTTATGAGACAATCAGCCTGCGGCTTCATCATTGCCGGCAGCGGCCATGTCAACCTCGATCCCAATGATGTGGTGGCCAGGCTCGAGCGCATCCTTGGCGGAGTTGACGTCCCCGACGAACTAGAAAATTGCCAACATGGTATCTTGAGGATGCAGGTGATGGATGGAATTTGCTACGAGGGGAGAGACATGGAAATGGAGCGGTTCCGCGGGCATGTCATGCACGCTGTCAAGCTCTTCTGGAAGAGGCCCAGCAGCCCCAAGAGCCTCCCAGCGCCAGCAGCTCCCTAGGCGAAGACGGGTAACATGGCCGTGGGTCAGGACACTCGGAATGAATGGCTGCAAGGGTGCTATGCTGATCATGGAGTCCGAGAAAGACCTTCGTCGGAAGGCCGCCAGCTCAGCCTTTCAGCCTATATTTTATTATAATTGTATGCAAATGTCGCATATCGACATTTTAAGTCACTAAGCATATGTAGCTCGTGTGTGTTTTGGGCGTTGCCGCATCTGGCATTTTAAATTATCCTGAATATGTAAGACAATTAGTAACTTTTGCCATTGTAAATTTGCCTCAACGTCGAGCAGAGCACGCGCAGGGACGCCAGAGCGGAGCGCGCCGCGGCCGCCTCAATGACGAGCAAAACGCACAGACGGACGCGAGCAGAGCGCGCCGCGGCCGCCTCAACGACGAGCAGAGCACACGGGAGGCCGTGAGAATAGCGCGCCGCAGCCGCCTGAACGGCGAGCAACCACACCTGTATATTGCAATTCTGGTCAACCTTCTGGCACCGCGTGGGAGGGGCGACGGCCCATCCATCAGACATGATGGTGATATCTGGACCATGTGTGATAGTGGGCAGACACGTACACGTTCGAGAACGCGGGCCCACGTACGCCATCCGGGAACCATTTCGGGCTTCGAGCCCAGAACCATCAACAAATTTTGAGCTTGTTTCTCATCACATTCCAGATTACCATGCAATAAGTAATTGCAAATCTGTTCACACCAATCAAACCTAAACATGTTCCCACTTAGCACTAGGCTATAAAAACTACCCACTCGAAAATTACTTCACAATTCCTCTCCTCGTAACCCAAAAAATAGTTCTTTGCCATGAATGGCAGGAGGAGTTTCGGGTCGACATATAACCAGGGAGCAAAGACCAAGGCCGTGGAAACACTAGAGAGGATCCGCCGCTACACGGCAGCCGCAGCAGCGATGTCCTGGCGCACCACAGATCCCTCAAACAAGCTCTCACCGGCACACGAGGGCTCTCACAAGCGCACTCGCCACGTCGGCGATCGCGATGAGCTGGCGGTGCTGAAGTCCTTGGCTAGCAACGATGACATTCTCGCTGGCCTAATTAAGCAGCAGGAGCTGGTCGACGGCTTGATGAAGCTGCTCGAGATTAGCGATGCCTTAGTTGAGAAGGCGACTGGCCTCGTCGAGCAACTCATTGGTGACAATGCAAAGCTCCACTAGACGCTCGCCGAGAAGGAGGAGGAGGCCGCTGGCTGGAAGAAGTTGCATGAGCAGAGCAGTGCCTCGGGGATGACGTTGACAGTGGTCGTCGAGGAACTGATGGGTGACCTGAGGAAGCTACGCGTCGAGCGCTAGATGTAGGTGGAGGAATCAGTGGCTGCTGTCAAGCAAAGTCATGAGGAATTGAAGGAGCTGGAGGATCTCGTCGCCCGGCGATCCATCGAGGAGTAGAAAAAGTAGCAACCCAGATCATTGTGTGTGATTTCCTTCTTCTCTTTCCCCTGTGTCTTCCGGGCGTTGCCGCATGTGGCATTTTAAATTATCCGGAATATGTAAGACAATTATTATCTGTGCCATTGTAAATTTGTCATCGTATTATCCGTTGCCATTTTATTTTGTCCTCGTATTATCCATTGCCGCATGTGGCATTTTAAATTATCCAGAATACGAGTTGAAAACACAAACAAAGCAAATGCTAACCTTGAGTGGGGCCATGAGATCGCAAGAAAACACCCTCCGTCCAGGTGCTTTAATTAACCGCATGTTAAACAGCGGCTCGGCCGCCATTAATGGATAAGTTGTGAGCTAGGTGGGCGGCTAGTGGATGGAGGTCAAAGAGCTCGCTTCCCGGTGATCATGCGCGGCGCACTGCTCGCACATTGTCGGCGTCCTGGGAACGGGGGTACCCAGACTTGCCTGCCTGCGGCCCATGACGTGGCTCCATCGACGGCCTGGTATGGCCCAGCTTCAGCAACAACAACTCACGACCCTCGCGAGGGGCCAAGCCTCGCGAGGCGGACGACACCAAGACCTCCACGAGGAGCGGCCTCCTTAGGTTGGCTCCCGAGGAGCGGAGATCTCTATGGAAGCCTCACCTCATGAGGTCCGGATGACGTGAGCCATGACGACCAAGGCCAGGTGGGCGCCAGCGGGCGCAGTGTACCAGTTTCCTCTTCGGTGCAAAAGAGGCAAGCGCAGGCACGGAGTACCGAGGAATCAGCCAAAGGTTTCCAATCCCGTGCAACAAGACCAAGACCGCCAGGACGGCAGGACGGAGGTCATCACCGAGCCCACCACGGCATCACAACCAAAGGCTTTTGCAGGCGAAGACTACTTTTGTCAGGATAGCATGTACTAGTTGTCTCCCTTAGAATTTGGCTGTTGTGGGATCCCTTCCCACCTTTCATTTGGGAAGAGGACCGAGGCCACTATAAATAGGACTCAGCCACCACCGTAGAGTGGGACGGATCATTCAGATCACCCTCACTCCACCAGCTCACCTGAGCTCAAGAACACCTCTCCTCCTGAGGCTGTTCGCCAATGTACTAGTTCATCCTCAGCCCCTTGAGGCCAATCCACCACAAAGCAGGAGTAGGGTTTTACACCGCAAGGTGGCCCGAACCTGGGTAAACTGCTGTGTCTCTTTTCCTTACAGTTCGTCGAGCTAGGTTATGAGATTACCGAGTAGGCAGACTGGGGAGGACGAGTTCTTCGCACGCACCCCAGAGTTCAAACCTCTCAAGGGTTTGCGGAACCCGAAATCCGACATTTGGCGCGCCAGGTAAGGGTGCGTCGGAGACTCTCTTCTGCCAGCAGATTCGCCACCACCCAGCAAATCTCATGGCCGACGCCCCGAGGGCGCATGTTGAGCACTGGGTTGTTCGGCCTGCCCGAGAAGTGCCGTCAGCCCAAGAGGATCTCCTGCCCTCGGGCTATCGGTCACGGGTGGCAGGGGCTCTCATCGCCTGCCCTCGGGCCATGCCGCAACCGCGCCACCATGCGATCTGCGAGCTACGCCGCGGCGACGGCGCCACACTCTCGCCGGGAAGAGGCAAACATGCGGGCCGCGCTCATCGTGGCACGGAAGCTGCTACAGTGTCGGTTGGCGGAAGGCGGCCGCGATGCCCTGCTGGAGCGGGTCGCCGACCTGCTTGACGCCGCCTATAGGGGTGCGGCGGCTTTCTGCACCCTGCCTATGTCGGAGGCTATGACAGGGGCGCGCGGGGGCCCCCGCCGCACCCGCGCGCCCCTCCCTGGAGCACCTGAGGGACCTAGCGGCGCCAACCCGGCCCGCAGCGCTGATCGTCCTTTCCCGACCACGCTACCCCCGGGCGAGGCGAGCTCGAGCGGTCCCTCCCGGGGCCGCACCGGGGCGCCACCCTGTGGCCATCAGAGCCAGGTACTGAGCCTGGTGGCTAACAACGCGGGGCACCCAGACAACGACCCTAGCGCGGTGGTCCCAGATGCTTACATACCCCCCACGATGGATCTGCAGTACGCGTCAAGAGAATGCCCCGGCGGGTTCCCCTAATCAGGCTAGGCGTTGGGGGTACATGAAGCTGAGGCCCTCCGCGAGCCGCCCCGAAACTTCACCGACACCTTCAATGACAACAGCCACTGGGTACAGCTGATATCTCAGGAGCACGATTACGCTAACCATGGACCGCAGGTGAACCAAGCCACAGCAGTGGCCAGGGCCCCAGGGCGATGGCCGCGCTGCCGGCGGGCGAAGCACATTGTGGGCTGCGCGGGGGAGCCCGGGGCCTCCCCCGCACTGCATGGAGCACGGCGCTGCATGGAGGTAGGTCCTCCGCCGGGGAAGGTGCCGGTGAGCCCTTCCCCCCGGCGGAGGGCCTGCGGTCGTCGAGGGCACCGCTAGCGTCCCCCTTGCCCCTTGGTCTCGTCCTGGTTTCCGGACGCCCCAATGGTTGTCGGGGGAGGCACAGGGCGGGGCCCTCGTCAGGCGACGTGAAGCAAGGCCCCGCGCCTGTGAAGGTCTCTGCTCCTGACACTCTCAAGTAATAATGACTGGGGCTGTACACGCCCCGGAGTCTCCTGAGTGCCGCCCTCGGGCCTCATGGGGGCTCCCACCCACGTCCAAGTGGAAGCACCATGCTCCGCGCTGGTGAGAAGACAAGAAGACTAGCTAGGTGTAGGACGCGGCCATTTGATTACGCCTTTCTTTCTGTAACTCGTCTTGCCGCTTTTTGGAATGAGATTTGGAATTTCGTGCGTTTATTAAAAGAAAAACAGGGGGAATTTTTCTCGTCTCGTGGCGATTTCTTGCTTTCTGGCTTTGTGTTTTAAGAGTGAGGCTCGCGCCTGCTACCCCTCCCCGCAAGCGCCATGCGAGCGGGGGTTGGGCGTGGTATGCACGCGTCCAAGCACACCCGGGCTGGCTCCAGAGACGCCAAGGCCCTCCCAGGGGGCCAGAGCGCGATCACCGCAGGATCGTCGCGTGCACACCTTGCCATGCTCCGGCAAGCGGCTCCTCGCGAGGCCCTCTTGGGCGGGCCAGCTGGCTCCCCGGGAGACTTAAAACCTCGCGAGCCTCGGCGGGCTCGCCTCAGGAGGAAGGCGCGTCCGCGACCTTAGGGCTCGCTCAAGACCTACGGAGCAAAGATAAGTTGCAACAACTACCCCGCTCGGGAGCCCGCGGGCTCGCGACGGCATATTCTAAATCCTATTTTCAAAAGGCATAATATCATTTCATACATCATAAGGGGACCCCCCCTTCAAAAATGCTTTTACGCCCCGCAGGGCTGTGCCCGAAGGTTTTTTGCATATAGATTAAGGCAATGGGAAAGGCAGGCCTAGCCAGAGGCGCTGCCTTCAGTGCCATCCTCGCCACCTTCATCCGCGCCACCTGCGCTGTCACTGGCGTCGTCTTCATCATCATCATCTGCATCACCTTCTTTGGCCGCGATCACGGCCGCGTCGTCCTCAGGAGCAAACTCTGCGACCAGGTCATCGATATGAACGTCCACCCATTTCGCCAGATTGCCCTGGATGACCCGGGGCATGGGGGCTATTGCGGAGTCGAAATCAAAATGGGGATCAGGGTTCTGGAGGAGACTAAAGATGCGTGAGAACACGCGCCCCAGGAGGCCCCGGCTTCTCTCTGCAACGAGCTCGTGAGCCCTCGCCACCCGGTCCTCCAAGTGAGTCACGATCAGGGTGAAGAAGCGGAGGTGGCTGGCTTCGTCATCCTCATGCGGGTGTGCGATGCTCTCCTCATAGATCATGCCCAAAGCCTGGTTGGCCCTCACCCTGAGGTCCTGGAGCATCAAGGGGCGCTCATGCTGCATCGTCCGGTGGCGGTTTTCTTCGTTCGTGGTCTTCTCCGCAAGGGACGTGACGGCCTCGACTTGCTGCTGGAGTGAGGACAACTCGGTGCGGGTGGAGGCCATGTCAGCTTGAGCGGAGGCCCAAGCTTCCTTGGCGGCCCTCTCACGCGGCTCCGCCTCGTCCAGCTTTGTCCTGAGGGTAACGGTCCTGCCCTCGACCTCGGCCTTCAGGAGCTCCAACCTCAGGCGGTACTCGTCGGTGAGAGCCGCACATGCCTTTTTCACCCTCTGGTCAACCTCCTCCTGGATCTGGGCCTCCCGTGCGGTGATGGCATCCTCAGCCATGGCTACCTGGCGCTCCCTCACCTCCAACCGCTCAAGCTCCAGGCTGCGCTCCAAGACCTCCAGCGCCAGCATCTCCTTGTGTTCCTGGACCTCTTTCTCATCAGAAGGGGCCTCGCTTGGTGATGCTGCCAGGGTGGCCCTGCGTGTTTCGATCTGCTGCTCAAGGGTGGCGTTCAAAGCTTGGAGCTCCTGCTCCCGCTCCTCGGCCATCTCACGACGGCGGTCGGCGGCTCTGGCCTCCTCCAGGGCACGGGCGCAAGCCTCGCGAGAAATTTCAAGGGATGCTACGGTGCTCATGCTGAAGATGCCCGAGGTTGATGGCAACCTTCAACTGGTGCCACTCGTGCGCCAGGTGAAGGTCCTCCATCTCAAGGCGGGCGTTGACGTCGGCAAGCTCTTCTCAGAGCCGGCTCAGCGCGCCCATCGCCTCCCGGAAGAGCCCATGACGGACGACACCGCGCCCGCGCGCAAGCTCCAATGCGCGGCCAAGCCCATCCTTCACGCCGGGGGCTGTCGGAGGGGCTTGGAGTGGCTCGCCTGCCTCTGGCGGGGGGCTAGAGGCTGGTGCCTTCCCGGCCGCTCTCCCAGCCTCGGCGAAGGTGCTGGGCGGAGCGGTCTCGCTGCTCGAAGATGAAGCTGACACCGAGACCGCCCAGGCGCCGGTGATGATCAATGGAGGAGCCCTTGGCACGCCTCCTGCACCCCAAGCAAGACTGCAAAGGAAGGATACTGGAAGCACAGGCTCACGGCCCCTCAGTGGCGCATCCGCCTCTCGAACCAGCCCCGTACTTCGCGCGGGGGTCTGGTGCGTGGGGCTCGGAGTCGAGGGCGGGCCAAGGACTTCTGGAGGTCGCTTCTCAAGAGGTTTCGTCGCCTTAGCCGAAGGGATCCTGAGGAGCCATTGTCAGGAAAGAACGCGATTCGCGGGAAGTCACGAAGATAAGGTACTTACTCGTCTACAGCTATGTACTTCCTCTGCTTCAGCGGCCGGTAGGCGTCACCACTGCTGCTCGGAGGCCCCTTCCTCTTGCGGAGCACTTCAAGGTTCAGGTGAAGCTGACCGAGATTCGGGGCGCAACCCTCATCAACCGAGGGGCCCGGTGGGGCTTCTGGGTCGGTGGCCTCAGGGACACCAGGCCGCGCCTGCCCACCAGCCGCTACCTCGGGACCGCTCGCCCAAGCTACGGGGGTAGCATCCTCAGGAGCATCGGGTCGCACCAGCTCTCCGATGACCTCCTCAGGAGCGCTCACCAGAAACTCGAAAGCCAACACCTCGGGAGCACCTGGCGACACCCGCTCCCCAGCAGTCACCCCAGCAGTACCCGGTAGCGCTCGCCCCATTGCATCCACATCTGGGGTGCGTGCCGCAGGGTCGACGAACGAGGGAGCCACCAAGATGGGATTCTCGCGGGGCCCTTCAAGGCCCTTCGGGCGCAGCCCCCACTCGTCAAAGGGGGGCATCTGCCTCATGAAGTCCTCCTTATTCGAGCATTGGTACAAGAGGCAGCCCTCCTTAGGAAGCGCGGCCGGCGCCGGGTCGCCCGTCAGGAGCTCAAGCATCATGCGCAGCGTCTTGGAAGGAAGCGAAGGCACCTGGAGCCTCATGCGGTCCTTGCTGCCGGTGAAGGCCCACATTGGGCGAGAATGGCGCTGGAGCGGGGTAATGTGGCACCGAATGAACTCCCTCACCACCATCGGCGCCGTCGCCCTGACCTTCTTCAACCTGGTCAGCCTGGACCAAACATGGGCGAACCGACTGTCGGTGAGCCTCACGTGCCCCCAGCCGGAGCTGGGCACCGCCGGCGCTCGCGGGAGCAGAAGCAAGGAGTGGCGCACGCCGACATCCATGAACACCCATTGCTTCCGGAATCCCCTCGCGTCCGGGCGGAGTGTGTAGTCGATGCCCGATCCAGCTGTCGCCGCCACGACCTGGAAGGCCACGCACCCCGAGCACTGGCGGTCATCGACCATCTGGAGCGAGAAGAAATGGCGGAACAAGGCGACAGACGGGGCAATGCCCACCATGGCTTCGCATAGGAAGGCAAAGAGAGCAAGGAGGATGATGGACCAACGGTCCAGATGCAACACTTGGATCTGGTAATGCGAGAGTATGGCATTGAAGAAATCGGAGAATGGGGGGACCAAGCCGGCCGAGAGAGCGTGAAGATGGATGGGGATCTCGGTGGCCTCCATGTCAATCAAAGCTCGAGAAGCAGGCCAGACCATCATCGCCTTCCACTCATTGAAGTCGGTGGCAAGGGCCGGTCGGACCTTATCCAACCCCTCCTGATTGACCACTATCGACCGATCGAGAGCAGGCTCCAGGCCCGACCGGGATTCGGCAGGAGCGCAGGCCTTGCTCTTCTTCTTCGACCTCGGGGCCATGGCGTCAGGGAGGATTGGCGCGGCACTGGATCTAGGAGAAGGGACGTGAGTTCAAAGAAAGGAGGGGGAGTCAAGGGTGAGCACGGCGGGCGGCCATGGCGAAACTGCGCGTACAACAGGCAGCCGTCAAGTCTGGCGGTTATCGAGGCCACACAGGGAAGTGGAGCCGCCCATGTCCCATCAAGCGCCATGCGTCGATCGGGCCTGCAGGCGGTGGGGGCCCGCGGCACTCCGCACTTGCCCCTTGGCTTCGCCTCGAAGCCAAGTCCGAGCGCGCCTTGGGCCCGGGGGCTACTGTCGGCGTCCTGGGAACGGGGGTACCCAGACTTGCCTTCCTGCGGCCCATGACGTGGCTCCATCGACGGCCTGGTACGGCCCAGCTTCAGCGACAACAACTCAAGACCCTCGCGAGGGGCCAAGCCTCATGAGGCGGACGACACCAAGACCTCCACGAGGAGCGGCCTCCTCAGGTTGGCTCCCGAGGAGCGGAGATCTCTATGCAAGCCTCACCTCGTGAGGTCTGGATGATGTGAGCCATGACGACCAAGGCCAGGCGGGCGCCAGCGGGAGCAGTGTACCAGTTTCCTCTTTGGTGCCAAAGAGGCAAGCGCAGGCGCGGAGTCCCGAGGAATCAGCCAATGGTTTCCATTCCCGTGCAACAAGACCAAGACCGCCAGGACGGCAGGATGGAGGTCATCACCGAGCCCACCACGGTGTCACAACGAGAGGCTTTTGTAGGCAAAGACTACTTTTGTCAGGATAGCATGTACTAGTTGTCTCCCTTTGAATTAGGCCGTTGTGGGATCCCTTCCCGCCTTTCATTTGGGAAGAGGACCGAGGCCACTATAAATAGGACTCAGCCACCACCGTAGAGGTTGACGGATCATTCAGATCACCCTCACTCCACCAGCTCATCCGAGCTCAAGAACACCGCTCCTCCTGAGGCTGTTCGCCACTGTACTAGTTCATCCTCAGCCCCTTGAGGCCAATCCACCACAAAGCAGGAGTAGGGTTTTACATCGCAAGGTGGCCCGAACCTGTGTAAACTACTATGTCTCTTTTCCTTACAGTTCGTCGAGCTAGGCTGTGAAATTAGCGAGTAGGCAGACTGGGGAGGACGAGTTCTTCACACGCACGCCAGAGTTCGAACCTCTCAAGGGTTTGCGGAACCCGAAATCCGACACACGTGTCCCGTCTAGCCTGCGTGGCGGACAGGTCGCACGCATCCTGTCGAGCTTGCGCGGTGGACAGGTCACACGCGTCCCATCGACCCTGCGCGTCGGACTGCTCGCGCTCGTCCCGTCTAATCAAATAGTTGCATGCACGCCAACGACTATGGTTAAATTTTGGCACAAAATACAAAGAGGACCAATGAACCAGGACTGAGGTAGTACCCTCCCATAAAAATAGGGACGTGTGGCCGCACTTCAATGGTTACAGGAATACACACGGTTCAAATAATACAACCATTTGCGATATTAACATGTCAGCTATTTATTCCAAAAGGACTTCCTTGGCTATTAATGTGTGCGCCTTGTCTCAAACTGGACGATTTTTTTACCACGGCATATATGTGCCATGTCATGAAACCATGCCAATTTTCATGATTTTTGGGTGAGTTTTAGATTTACTGGGATTTAAAAACCGAGATTCTCAATGTTTCAGGATGACGAGACATTTGTAATTCATTCCCTTTCCTTCAGTGAGACCTAAGCATGCACGCAAGGAAACATGTATGATTTTCCACCCATTTTGCTTCACTGGAGCATGTGCTTGTATTTATAATTAGAATTATGGACATTAAATGCCTAGAAAACTCAATTAATATATAAAATGGCCAAATGAATCCTGAATAGTTTCAAATTTCAGCACGAAACTCCTGTTATTCTATGTTGCATGTAGAAAACAAAATACAAGGTGAGAAGAGGCAGCAACTATGGTGTCGCCCACAAGAGGGGCATGTTTCCCTACCGGAACCACGAGGGTTGCGAGAAGCTCCGGTTTGTAAGAGGCTTGTAATAAGGTTTGGCCCAAATTGGACAATTTTTTTACCACGACATATATGTGCCATGTCGTGACACCATGCCAAGTTTCATGATTTTCTCGTGAGTATTGGATTTATGGAGATTTAAAAACCGAGATTCCCAATGTTTGAGTATGAGCCAGGATGCCGAGATAGTTGTAATTCATTCCCATTCCTTGCATGGGACCTAAACATGCACCCAAGGACACATGTATGATTTTTCTAGCCATTTTGGTGCACTGGAGCATGTATTTGTAGTTCAGATTTGAATTATGGACATTAAATGCCTAGGGAGCTCAATTAATATATAAAAAGGCCAAACGAACCCTGAATAATTTTAAATTTTAGCACGGATATCCTGTCATTCCATGTTGCCTGTAGAAAAAAATACAAGGCGAGAAGAGGCAGGGATTATCGTTTCGCCCACAAGGGGGACACATTTCCCTATCGGAACCACGAGGCTTCTTGAGAGAAGCTCCGGTTTGTAAGAAGCTTGTAATAAAACTTGCCCCAAAATGGACATTTTTTCACTACATATATGTGCCATGTCTTGACACCATGCCAAGTTTCATGATTTTCAGGTGAGTTTTGGATTTACGGGGATTTAAAAACTGAGATTCTCAATGTCCGAGGCCTAGCCAGACGCCGAGACTGTTGTAATTTATTCCCATTCTTTGCATGGGACCTAAACATGCATCCAAGGACACATGTATGATTTTTGTAGCCATTTTGGTGCACTAATTTGAATTATGCACATTAAATTAATGCTTATAAAACTTAATTATAATGTCTAAAAAGGCTAAATGAACCTTGAATATTTAAATCGGTTCTGGTCAACCGTCTGGCACCCGTGGGTAAGCACTGTGTGCATGGGTCATGCTAGCTAGCGCTTCCTTCTTTACTAAGTTTTCCATATTAATGGTGTTATATATCCAAACACGCTACCGTTTCCCGCCACTCCTCCCATCGCTTTCCCTCCTCTTCTCCATTGGTTTCCCGCTGCCAGTGTCAGTGCTCATAGAAGACTAGGCGGCGACAGACCGGCCATGTAAAGATTGCACACAGTTTCTAAAAGCACAAACGTGTATGATAGTACGGAGTAGGTCCCATACGGTGACTGATACGTCTCCGTCGTATCTACTTTTCCTAATGCTTTTGCTCTTGTTTTGGACTCTAATTTGCATGATTTGAATGAAACTAACCCGGACTGACGTTGTTTTCAGCAGAACTACCATGGTGTTGTTTTTGTGCTAAAATAAAAGTTCTCGGAATTGGACGAAACGTTTTCGAGAATTATTTTGGAATAACCAAAAATTACTGGAACCAAGACCCACTGGAGGGGGGCCCTAGCTGCCCACTAGGCACCAAGGCGCTCCACCCCCTCTGGCGCGCCCTGGTGGGTAGTGGGGCCCACGAGGGTCCGCTGACCCTAATTCCAATGCTATAAATTCCTATTTTTGGACCAAAAAAATACAAGAGGAAGTTTCATCATGTTTTATGATACATAGCCGATGCAACCTCTTGTTCTTCATTGGGAGGCCGGATCTGGAGTCCGTTCTGGGCTCCGGAGAGGGGGATCTTACGTCTTCATCATCATCAGCCATCCTCCATCACCAATTTCATGATGCTCAGTGCCGGGAGTGAGTAATTCCTTCATAGGCTTGCTGGACGGTGATGGGTTGGATGAGATTCATCATGTAATCGAGTTAGTTTTGTTAGGGCTTGATCCCTAGTATCCACTATGTTCTGAGATTGATGTTGCTATGACTTTGCTATGCTTAATGCTTGTCATTAGGGCCCGAGTGCCATGATTTCATATCTGAACCATTTATGTTTTCACCGTTATATCTATGTTCTTGATCTGATCATGCAAGTTATATGCACCTATTACGTGTTATGATCCGCATACCCCATGGTGACAATAATTGGGATTCTTTCCGGTGATTACCGTAATTTGAGGAGTTCTTGTATTCACTATGTGTTAATGCGTTGTTCCGGTTCTCTATTAAAAGGAGGCCTTAATATCCCTTAGTTTCCTTATGGACCCCGCTGCCACAAGAGGGTAGGAAAAAATATGTCATGCAAGTTCTTTTCCATAAGCACGTATGACTATTTACGGAATACATGCCTACATTATATTGATGAGCTGGAGCTAGTTCTGTGTCGCCCTAGGTTATGACTATTATATGATGAATATTATCCAACATTATCACCGATCCAATGCCTACAAGATTTTCACATATTGATCTTTGGTGCGTTACTATTACTATTGCTATTGTTACAACTGCTGCAAAATTACTGCTACTGTTGTTGTTACTATCATTGCTATCACTACCAAATTACCATACTACCGTGCCACTGATCACTTTGCTGCAGATATTTAGTCTCCAGGTGTGGTTGAATTGACAACTCAACTGCTAATACTAGCAAATATTCTTTGGCTCCCCTTGTGTTGAATCAATAAATTTGGGTTGGATACTCTACCCTCGAAAACTGTTGCGATCCCCTATGCTTGTGGATTATCAAGACCTTTTTCTGGCACCATTGCCGGGGAGCAAAGCTATATTTGTTGAGTCACTTGGGATTTATATCTATTGATCACTATGAAGAATCTTAAGGATGATAGAACCAAGATCGTTCCCTCTAAGGCGAGGGGAGGTAAGGAACTGTTGTCTAGCTCTGCACTTGATTCACCTACTGTTTTAAGTAAGCTTGCAACACCATCACCCATTATTAATCCTAATATGTCGCAAGTAATTGATGATGCCACTTCTGCTATGCATGATGTTAGGAATGATGCTATTGATAATGCTAGTACTTTGCTTGATAATACTGTGCCACTAGGAGAATTTCTTGATGAACAACTTGCTAGAGCTAAAGAAATTGATAATGCTGAAACTGATGAAACTACTAAAGTTGATGAAATTATTGAAACTAAAAATTTTGATTCACGTATTGGAACTAGTGCCCCTATATATGAATTGCCTGAGATACCTGAGGGTTATGTTATGGATGGAGAGGTAGCTAGAGACTTTCTTGCTTGTAAGGATAGAGATTATCTTAAGAAATTATTATGCAAGTTGAAAGAAAAATCTTTGAATGCTAGAATGAAATATGATCCTAAGTTTGCTACTTCACCTATCATTATTACTGATAAGGATTATGAATTCTTTGTCGACCCAGAGTTAATTACTTTGGTTCAATCTGATCCTTTCCATGGCTATGAAACTGAAACTTTTGTGGCACATCTTACTAAATTAAATCATATAGCCACCCTATTTACTCATGAGAAAAAAATTTGCTATTACTATATTCTTAAGTTATTCCCTTCCTCATTAAAGGGTGATGCTAAGTCATGGTACTATACTCTTGCTCCTGGTTGTGTGCGTAGTGCCCAGGATATGATTTATTACTTCTCTGAAAAATATTTTCCTGCCATAAGAAACAAGCTGCCTTACAGGAAATATTTAACTTTGTGTAAGTTGAGACAGTGCCCCATGTGCCCACTACGCACCAGGGCACGCCACACCCACCTGGCGTGCCCTGGTCGGTAGTGGGACCCACAAGTCACCCCTCACTTATCCCTTATTTAGCTCACTTCATCACCTACCTCCATAAAAATCACTCTAGCTCTCTCTCTCTCTCTCGTGTTCTTGCTAACAAACCTGCGGATTTCGATCTCTTTGCTCGAAGCTTCATTTTCGAAACTGTTTTGGGGGATTGCTACTTGGTATGTGACTCCTCCATTGCTAAAATTAGTTTTTGCTCTAGTGGTTTATATTTTGATTAATTAGCTACTCTTGGTGCTACTGTAAATGAGCTTGCATGTGGAATTCTTTGAGTTCTAAGTAGCTTGAATGCTTTATATAGCATTTAGACATCCATATGAGTAGTTGCTATCAATCTTGTGAAGTTTTGTTGACATCATTTTGTAGCTCAAAAATTTCAGAAATTTGTTCAAAGGAACATGGATTTCATCTGAAGGAGTTCCTCTAAAAAGAATGCCAAGGGAGTCACCGGTGAATCATCTTATGGTGACGTCAAGACTCCATGTTGCATGGAGGTCCGGCCGTGCAAATGGCCGCACATTACCTTCTTGAATGAAGTCGGATTCCACCAAGAGTTCGCGCAATTCATTGCAAATGCTGGACTCACCGACTTCATCGCAGATGAGTGTGACCAACACCACGTCCTTACAAATTCATTTGTGCAAAACTTTTATTTCCTGAATAGGCTCGAACCTCCTAAGGTGCGGTTTAATTTATATTCCGAAACCCGTCAGATACCGCTTACTGAATTTTGTGATATGTTTGATTCCCTCTGATGGGGAATTAAGAGAGCCAAGACTGGCAGAGTTTGAGGATTTCCTCCGCACTTTAACTGTGGGAGAGGAAAGGGGTGTGTCGAAAGCCACTCCCACTAGTTTGCAATTTCCTTCTGTGGACTACTTTGCTCTTTTCATAACAAAATGCTTAACTGCTAGAGAGAAGGGCAGCATACTCAGTGCACCTGACCTTGCCATTTTACGCCATGCACTTCACAATGACCACACTTACAACCTAGGGGCTATCATTGCACGCCGCCTCCACACTAATAGGACTAAGGGTAAAATTCATGGGGGTATCTATGCTAATCGCTTGGCAAGACGCTTTAATGTTCCGATTCGCCTCCATGATTACTTGTTGCCTAGAGCTTATTTAGATCACCAGGCGATGGAGGCTCGCCACTTTATTGATGAGCCTGATTCTTCTCACCATATTCGTTATAACTTGGTATTCAGTGAGAATACCCATGATATTTTCCCGTTGCCTACGCCTGCTTTGTTTGATTCTTATGCCAGGAAAGGACACGCCGTCCTACCAGCGGGCATTGTCGCCTATCGGAACGCCCAGGCAGCGGCATAGGAGGAGCCCCAGGAGTGGGACGCTCAGGTGCCGCCGCCTCAGCACTTTCACATGGGCGAAGGCCTAAGCTTGGGGGAATACGAATTTCCACCGACATTACATTTATGATCACACACATCATTCTAGTTGTCGGTGTTCATACTTATCCATTGTATTATCCATGTTAGTTTTATTTTCTCACTTTCTTCTTGTGTGTTTGAAATTTTTTCAGAAAATCTAAAAATATTTCTTGCTTTTTTCAGTTTTTTCTTTCTAGTTTAATTTAGTTGTAATATTAAAAGAAAACCCAAAAAGATTTCCCATTTCTTCTTATGTTTGTTGGGAGCTTTCCCGTGTAAATAGTTTTTCTTGTCCTTGTTTTTCCTTCTTTAATTTGCTTCCTTCAAGAAAATTCAAAAACTCCAAAAAATATTTCAGTATGTTTCTCTGAAATTATTTTCTTTTTTTTCATTGAGTCGTACTAAGGAGAAGACCACGATGAAAATGTTGAGTGGCACTCATATGCATTATTGTTGATTTGACAAAGAGCCCATATTATTGTCTTTTCCTTTGAATAAAATGTTGCATATTCTAGCTTAGTCCACGACACTCTTGCACTATTATTATTTTCATATCATTCGGTCGTGCAAGTGAAAGGCAATAATGAAGATATATGATGAAGTGACTGCGGCAGGGAAAAGCGGGTATGAAATCAACTTGTTTTTGTTTTTGTAAATATGTTTAACTCAGTATCCATGATTCAGCATATTATGATTAAACATGTTTACAATGACAATTAGAGATTATAGTTGCTCATGCCATGCTTAAGTAGCTAGGAGTGGATAATGATTTATTTTAGATGTCAACATGCATTAAATTGATTGTGATGTAGTATGATGATATGGTATCCTCCTCTGAATGATTCGAGTGGCATGACTTGGCACATGTTCAAGCATGTAGTTGATTCAAAACCAACATAGCCTCCATAATATTTATGTTCATGGTGTTTGTATCCTACTCATAATGCATGTTCATGATTGTTTTCGCTCTCTAGCTGGTAGCGTCTCAACCTATTTGCTAGCCTTCGCCTGTACTAAGCGAGAATACTGCTTGTGCATCAAAATCCTTAAACCAAAGTTATTCCAGATGAGTCCACTATATCTACCTATATGCGGTATTACCATGTCGTTCCAAGTAAATTTGCATGTGCCACCTCTAAAAATTCAAACGAACATCTGTTTTGTGTGACCGGACAGCTCATGGAGCCACAGGGGGTGGTCAGTATATTCGATGCTAAGCAGGTTATTCTCATGATGAGTATTTATTCACTCGTCCTTGCATGAGAGGGGCCGGTAATCAGGATGCCCAGTCCCATGATCAAAATTGCAAATAATTAAACAAAACTCCCCCGGGACTGTTGTTTGTATGGAAGGCACCCATGGATTCGGTTAGCCATGGCTTGTGTTTGTTGATGGACGGGGAGTAAAATTTACTTTTGCCACTTGGGAACCGCCGCTAATGTGTTTAACATGGAAGATATTGATAACTCTTGGTCGTAACATTAACAGGAAAGGTATACCTCCCAAAATTTTATTTATCTCTGATTTAAGCTTTGAGCTCTGGCACCTCTGCAAATCCCTGCTTCCCTCTGCGAAGGGCCTATCTATTTACTTTTATGTTGAGTCTTCACCTTCTCAAATAAGCACCAGTCCTGAGAGCACTATTGTCATCCTAATGTATTGTGTATAGTTCATGTTGTGTGCATCATGACTAGATCTCTTCTACCATGAATTACAGTGTTCAGTCGCTGCTTGAACTTTGGAGGTTCTCTGTATTTATATTTTGTGGTCTCAGAAAGGGCTAGCGAGATACCATTATTGTCATATTATATCATGATTGTTTTGACAAAGTGTTGGCATTTGAAATATTTTATTATTGCTCGCTAGTTTATTATGCCATTGATATGAGTGAATATAATTTCTAAGAGTTATTGCTTGCATGGTTAGTCATGATCTTTGCCGAAAGCCTAGGTACTATTTAAGCATATATACGGACACAAGAAGAAAAGAGTTCGTAAAAGGTTTTCTTTATCACTTTTAGTTTGTCAACTGAATTTCTTGAGGACAAGCAATGGGTTAAGCTTGGGGGAGTTGATACATCTCCGTCGTATCTACTATTCATAATGCTTTTGCTCTTGTTTTGGACTCTAATTTGCATGATTTGAATGAAACTAACCCGGACTGACGAAGTTTTCAGCAGAACTACCATGGCGTTGTTTTTGTGCAGAAATAAAAGTTCTCCAAATTAGCCGACACTTTTTGGAGAATTATTATGGAATAAATAAAAATTAATGGAACCAAGACCCACTTGAGGGGGGCCCCAGCTGCCCCTAGGCACCAGGGCGCGCCACCCCCTCTGGCGCGCCCTGGTGGGTAGTGGGGCCCATGAGGCTCCGCTGACCCTAATTCCAACGCTATAAATTCCTATTCTTGGAGAAAAAATAGGAGACGAAGCTTCATCGCATTTTACGATACGGAGCCGCCGCCACCTCCTGTTCTTCATCGGGACGCCAGATCTGCAGTCCGTTCGGTGCTCCGGAGAGGGGGATCTTCCGTCTTCATCATCATCAACCTTCCTCCGTCACTAATTTCATGATGCTCACTGCCGGGAGTGAGTAATTCCTTCGTAGTCTTGCTGGACGGTGATGGGTTGGATGAGATTCATTATGTAATCGAGTGAGTTTTGGTAGGGCTTGATCCCTAGTATCCACTATGTTCTGAGATTGATGTTGCTATGACTTTGCTATGCTTAATGGTTGTCACTAGGGCCTGAGTGCATGATTTCAGATCCGAACCGTTTATGTTTTCACCGTTATATCTATGTTCTTGATGCGATCTTGCAAGTTATATGCACCTATTATGTGTTATGATCCACATACCCCAAGGTGACAATAATTGGGATTCTTTCCGGTGATTACCGTAATTTGAGGAGTTCATGTATTCACTATGTGTTAATGCTTAGTTCCAATTCTCTATTAAAAAGAGGCCTTAATATCACTTAGTTTCCTTATGGACCCCGCTGCCACGGGAGGGTAAGACAAAAGATGTCATGCAAGTTCTTTTCCATAAGCATGTATGACTATTTACGGAATACATGCCTACATTATATTGATGAACTGGAGCTAGTTCCTTGTCTCCCTAGGTTATGACTATTATATGATGAATATTATCCAACGTTATCACCGATCCAATGCCTACGAGCTTTTCACATATTGATCTTTGTTGTGTTACTATTACTATTGCTATTGTTGCAACTGCTGCAAAATTACTGCTATTGATGTTACCATTACTTGCTGTTAGTATCATTGCTATCACTACCAAATTACCATACTAATGTGCCACTGATCATTTTGCTGCAGATATTTGGTCTCCAGGTGTGGTTGAATTGACAACTCAACTGCTAATACTTGTAAATATTCTTTGGCTCCCCTTGTGTTGAATCAATAAATTTGGGTTGAATACTCTACCCTAAAAAACTGTTGCGATTCCCTATACATGTGGGTTATCAGTGACCAGCGTGAAATGCCTTAAAGCCAAGGCGGCAAGTCTTATCAGCGAGGGGCGGCTTCCCATCCGCTAGCCGAGTCGAATAAATCGCAGGAGTTAAGCTTGCTGGGGCTGGAGGAGTCTAAGGATGGGTGACCCGGTGGGAAGTTGCATATCTCAATCTTCATTAAGGTGCCATGATACGATCATTACAGACATTTATCATCTAAATGTGTCTGTAATGACCTTTCATGATGATTATATAAACCTTGGGATGCTTGTTTTGGTAATTTGTAGAATATGTTTTTTTGTTATTTCTAGTTCTAAAAAATCAGAGAATGATCGAGATCGGTAGGCCCACACAATCTATCCCTTTGACCCAACATACGAGAAGGGTATGACCATGACGGTTTCCTCTAGCTCTGTGTGCCATGTTAGACCAAATCAGGTTTGAGCACATGCGTTGGACGACACCCCCTACCCCCCACCCGCCTCAAAGTTGCGGAACCGACATCGTACGTCTTTAACCTGGCTGGGCGGTATGATGTTCGGTTTGTAATGTTACTAATGTAGTTGGTGCCCCATCGAAGTTGTGCATTGGGGATTTGAACAAATCACACACCACCCATACATTTTTCTGGCCGCATGTAGGGTATAGGGGGTCTTCTGATCGAGGACGTCTCCCTTGTGCGGTTTATAGACGACACACATATCCGTGGGCTCCCCGAGTGTCAGGGTTCTGGGACCGGGGGTACCCAGACCCGTCTGCCTACGGCCCAGCGCGTGGCATCGTCAAAGACCCAGTGCGGCCCAGCTCCAAGACTTCACGAACAAGACCCCTGCGAGGGCCCCCGCCTCGCGAGGTGAACTACATCAAGGCCTCCCGAGGTGCGGTCTCCCGAGGCTGCCTCCCGTGGAGTGAACATCTCTAGGCTCGCACCCCACGTCGCGAGGCGCGTTGTGACGTGAGCCATGACGTCCGGAACCAGGAGGGCGCCAGCGGGCGCAGTCCTGAGCAGTTTCCTCTTTGATGCTAGAGGGACAAAGCCAGCACGTGGGTTCCCAAGGAATCCCCCAAAGGTTGACGTTCCGGTGCAACAAGACCAATACCACGGGCTCTGTAGGACGGAGGTCATCACCAAGCCCACCTGCCATGACCTGGAGCTTTGCAGGCGAAGACCAACTTTAGTCAAGATAGGGTGTACTCCTGTCCCCCTTCAAATCTAGCTATTGTGGTATCCCTTCGCACCTAGAGCCTTGGGGGAAGACGATTGTGCCTGTATAAATATAGACTAGCCTCCACCATAGAGAGGGATCGGCTGCATCAATCCTTGAGCTCTCCCGAGGCAGCTCACACTTGTACTAGTTCATACTCATCCTCCTTGGGAGGCAATCCACCGCAAAGCAGGAGTAGGGTTTTACACCGCAAGGTTGTCCGAACCTGGGTAAATCTCATGTCCATCTCTTCTTCCTTCTCACTCGAGCATGCCAGAGCCAAGCTGTGAGGCAGTGGGTAGCAAGTCATAGCTAGGTAGAATCCTTTGCTCATGCCCCAGAGTTCGAACCTTGTTTGGGTCCGCGGAGCCCAGATTCCGACACCGAGGTCTATATATATCATCCTTGACTGATAATGAGGGGGCCCCACACAATCTATCCATTTGACCCAATGTACAAGAAGGGTTTGACCATGGCAGTTTTCTATTGTTTTGTGTGCCATGTTAGACCAAATCAAGTTTGAGCACATGCATTGGACGACACCCCCCTGCCTCGAAGTTGGCGAACCGGCATCGTACGTCTTGAACCTGGCTTGGGGGTATGGTGTTCGGTTTGTAATGTAGTTCGTGCCCCCATCGAAGTTGTGAATTGGGGATTTGAACACATCACACACCACCTATACATATTTTCGGGCCGCATGCAGGGTATAGGGGGTCTTCTGATCGACCACGTCTCCCTTGTGCAGTTTTTTGTGATGACACACATATCTATGGGCTCCCCAGGGTCTATATACATCATCCCTTTGACCAATAACGAGGGTGGTTTGGCCATGAATGGATTCCTCCTAGTTCGTCTTAGGGTGGGTCACCGTCACATGTTCGAGCAAAGTTTGAGCTCATGCGTTCTCAGGATTCCCTCCCACACATTCGGGTTGGTGGGTTGGACTGACACTATACCCTATGTATCTCGTCCTTAATTACCTGGCTTTCATGGTGGTTTTCTGTATCGAGAGGCACCACATCTAATTGTACATTATTTGATATTGAAAACACATCACCCCTTCCACCGTACATCATTTTGGGCCACATGCAGGCGGTGCTGGTTTTGTTGCCCCTCTCGTGCGATTTTTTATGATGGTCCAATCTATTGGCCCAAGCGGTGTATATATATACTATCAATTTTTTATCGACAACAACAGTGGTCGTTTGACCAAGCGATAGATTCACTGGTCTGCCTTATGGTGGTCATGGTGACATGCATGTATGACCAAAGTATCAGTATGTGCATCCGTCCCACCGACACGAAGTGGGAAGTGGGGGCAATCACCCTAGCTAGGTAGCTATGACCTTATGTCATTATAGATATATCCAAGGGGGCTTTCCGGTTTGCGAGGCACATGCCACAAAAGTTGTGCAATGTGTATTTAAACATCACACCCTATATTCCTGCATGTATTTGGCCACTTCCAGGTGGTTGTCGACTTTTGGCCCCTCTCATCAATCTTCGACAACGCGCCCAACCGCGGGCCCGCGCGATCAAAGTTGTGCATTGGAAATTTCAACATCACACACCACCCTTTTCATTCACATATATTTGGGCCACATGCTGGTGTGGTTGTCCTCTGACCCTCATTTTTTTGTGCTGCCAAATGGTGCTATATATGAAGACTCGGATAACGCTCAACGGACACGGGTGCACTGGCTTAACTGTGTGCGACGCTAGTGCGCTGTGAAATCACCACGACTGCGCAAGTGCGGGAAAGGGTGGAGGTACTGGCTTAACCATGTGCGATGCTAGTGCGCTGCGAAATCACCACGACTGCGCAAGCGCGAGCAAGGGTGGAGGTAGTGGCTTAACCGTGTGTGATGCTAGTGCACTGTAAAATCACCACCTGCGCAAGCTAAAGGCGGGTAGTTTATTTAGAATGAATTCCACGTCTGCGTCTAAAATATAGGACAAATCGTGTGCGATAGACCAGCTAGCTAGAAATCTAAAAACAAACTACCTGCCTTGGGCGATGCAAAAATCGGCGGTTCCACTGCTTTACCTTATTATCATGCACGCATATTCTTATTGGACCGTGTGTGATCTTGGGTGCTCCTGCCCCGCATCAATTTCTTTACCCAAATTTTAGTAGCCGCAGTATTTCAATCGTAGCCCCCACTTTTCCACCACCGACCTTATAGTAAAATTCCATTAACTGAGGCACTTGAACTGTCGCCCTCCCTCATCCACCACCATCTCCAGCCACCATTACTAAAAATTTCAGAAGCCGCGGCGTATCCTCAAACACCACCCCGCCCCACTCCACAGTCCCCCCACCCCCCGGCTCAAACCCTAGCTCACCGGCGCCGCCGCCGCCGCTAACCCCTGTCGGTCTGCCCGTGCCTCCTAGGTTAGATAATAAAGTTCAGGTTACCCAGCGATTCCCATACCGTCGCCCCCCTGAGTTTTTACATGAGGCCTGCAGTGTCCCTCCCCGCCCGATCCACATCCCCTACTCCAGAGAGTCGCAGCCTAAGCCCGACCACATATCTCGGGGAGCCCGATGAGCGTTCGGCCAAAAAGAGCTTTATCATGGCCTCTCCGGCGAACGTTGGCGAGGTGGCCGCCGTTCGTCCCGACCTGTCGATCCCGGAGCAACACCTCGTCGCGGAAGCCGGTGAGGACGTTGACTAGGTTGCCATGACAAAGGCTTCTCATCAGCGGGCTAGCGGATTACTGTATCTCGGAAAGCTGGCTACGACATCAAGCTCGTCGACAGCGATGGCTTCACGCGGGCCATGTCATAGGTTAAGTGGTCCATTCCCAACCCCTCTGGTTCAACCACCGTCGATCTCTTTGAAGGCCCTGCCACTGATCTCCTCTACCATGCGGTCAAGGATTTGCTATCCTTGTACGCCATCGAGCCCATTTTGTCATTTCTGACGGACATGTTCTACGGCGGTGGCTTGGGATCCTCAATTGCCAAGTAAGATCTCATCGACCACGTCCACGAGGAGGGCACCCAGAAAGGGTCTTCCAAGGTGAAACTGCCCATCTGCGACATCATAGAGCGCACCATGGGTCTGTGCTCTTCCAACTGGAAGGATCCCGTCCATGACAAGTGAGGCAACATCCTATCAACAAATCTTACTTTTTCTAGCGAGCCAACCCGTACCCTTTGTTGTAGTAGATTTTGCCATGTGGTGTTTTAGCTATGCCGTGTTTAATTATTTAAGTTATGCAAAAATGTAATGTTCAATAGGGTTATGTGATGTTTAAGTATGAATCGTCCACTTCAGTTTCACGAATGGCTATATTTGGTTGTTTATAGTGAGTAGATGCCTTGTTTATCTGTATTTGGTTGTTAGGTTGGTTGCAGTGAGCATTTGTCCAGTTATCAAGCAGATGCCTTGTTTATCTGTATTTGGTTGTTAGGTTGGTTGTAGTGAGCATTTGTCTAGTTTTCAAGCAGATGCCTTGTTTATCTGTATTTTCTTGTTAGGTTAGTTGCAGTAAGCATTTGTCTAGTTTTCAAGCATATGCCCTGTTTATCTGTATTTGCTTGTTATGTTGGTTGCAGTGAGCCTCTGTCTAGTTTTCAATGGCTATATTTGTGCAAGTCATTCACAATGTGATGTTCATTATGTGCAAGTCGGAACTATGCATCTTGATTTCATCAATACCAGTTTGAACGGCTATATTTGGTTCCAGTTATGCCTGGTGTATTAAACACATGCCCTTTATTTCAGTTTTACGCATTTATCCAGTGTGATGTTTAAGCATGAGCTATGTTCTATTCATTTTCAACAATACCAGTTTGAATTGCAATATTTGGTGGCTGTTAAGCCTGTTATAGGTAACATTCCCTTCCCTTTTATATCCGCTTTAATAGCATGTTGAAACCAGCACATTCAAGCTATCATTTGGAGAGGCCAGCATTTTTCGCTGAGGTTAGTTTCATCCCTCGGCTTGTACTCCCCCCGTCGTTCCTTAATGTAGTGCATATAGATCCAGGCCTGGACACTTTTTAGCTTCTAATATTGACTTGTTGCTTGTAGGTACATATGTCCTTGGCAAAGATCCACGCATCGACCCTTTTTGCGTATGGGGCAATGAGATATTCATGAACCAACATCAAGTGAGGAAACTGATAAGGATTATTAGCAAAAAGATATGAACAGTGGCAATCAAATTGCTTGTTTACGCTCTATCCAACATAACAGTGAGCTGTAGGATGGTAACTACAAACTCTGTAGCCTTCTCTTTTTACTGGCCATAATGAGTTGTTAGACAAAAATGTCTGAATCTTTTTCCTTTGTAGTGGTTCCCAAAGCAGTTTACTCAAGATTACCTCGCAATGTACATGATTGGTGAACACGCAATGAAGGTTAAAGTATTTCATCGATACTATAATGAGCATCGAGAAGTCCTAATGAAGACAGTGAAGGATGGGTGTGCAGCCATCACAAGGGGTTGGCCTAGAGTCGTGCGCGCATTACGCATGGAGGAGGGCACAATATGGGCATTCTGCTTCACCTTCTCCAGCAACCAGAATGTCTTTTGCCTCTCTCTTTACAATCTTTAGTACAACTGTGGTTCATCATTCTTTACTTGGTGCTTCGGTAGTTCTTCACTATATGTACATGTGCATCGAATTATGCATTCCTGCTTGAACCTATATTTGTAATAAACATGGTTCGATATGAAATAAGTGATTGCCTACTTTGAAATTCAAAATCTGTGATTTTCAAATGCAGGGATTAAATTAGGGATAAATTAGATTCTGCAGGCTAGTACACTGCAAACGGTTTGCGAAAGCAAAACATCTGTGATAAACATGGAGATCAGACACATTTCTCAGATCCACTACATGTGCGATGAATCTCTACAGCACACACGATCAGCCAAGAAAAAACGTGTGAGATTAACAGCAACAGCGCACACAGTTCCTTATTATTAAATGTTTGCGAAAGTCACCTTATCACACACGCTTGGCAATTATGGAATGTTTATGATGTCGTGCACATCGTAAATGTTTGCTCACAGAAGAACGCGTGCAATAGGCCCTAATCCGGTGCGGGTACGACAGATGAATCATGTGGGATATATTCAAGCTTCGCATACAGTTTATAGGGATAACTGTATGAACTCTTACAGTGAATCGCATACAGTCGAGGAAAAGTAAATGTGTGTGATTGTCTGCTTACCATACACATTCTATAATGGTGAAATGTTTGTGATGGGGCATGCTTCGTAAACGTATTACCACGGAAGACCGACTGCGATGGTAATGGAAGCACAAACGAGTAGCAAGAATTTAGCATTTGGAATATGCGAGATATCACAAACAGTTGTCTGAAGACTCGCGTTTGGGATACATGCCGGCAACGCATATGCTTAGTTATGCAAAACGTATGCATTGCTACTCCCTATCCCCGATGGTTTCTGGGTCGTGTGGGAAGGACCCCCTATCGCCCAGACTGTCATGGCGACGGTTTAAAAGTCCATCATGAAAAGTGGTTAAAAACCATTTGTATATCAGCTCGTTGTACCAGTGTCTTGCAGATTGTACCCTACTGATGACCCAAAAGTATAGGGGACCAATCACAGTCCTTTCGATAAGTAAGAGTGTCGAACCCAACGAGGAGCAGAAGGAAATAACAAGCGGTTTTTAGCAAGGTAATTTCTGCAAGCACTGATATTGTCGGTAACAGGTAGTTTGATAGCAAGATAATTTGTAACGAGCAAGTAATGTAATGGTAATAAAAGTGCAGCAAGGTAGCCCAATCCTTTTTGTAGCAAAGGACAGGCCAGAGCGGTCTATTAGAATAAGAAAAGCGTTCTTGAGGACACGAAGGAATTTCATCTAGTCACTTTCATCATGTTGGTTTGATTCGCGTTCGCTACTTTGATAATTTGATATGTGGGTGGACAGGTGCTTAGGTGTTGTTCTTACTTGAACAAGCCTCCCACTTATGATTAACCCCCCTCGCAAGCATCCGTAACTACGAAAGAAGAATTAAGATAAAATCTAACCATAGCATTAAACATATGGATCCAAATCAGCCCCTTATGAAATAGTGCATAAACTAGGGTTTAAGCTTCTGTCACTCTAGCAACCCATCATCTAATAACTAATCCACAATGCATTCCCTTAGGCCCAAAGATGGTGAAGTGTCATGTAGTCGACGTTCACATAACACCACTAAGGGAATCACAACATACACATCATCAAAATATCGAATGAATATCTAATTCACTTGATTACTTGCAACATGACTTCTCCCATGGCCTCAAGAACAAAGGCAACTACTCACAAATAATATTCATGCTCAAGATCAGAGGAGTAATAAATATCATAATGGATCTGAACATATAATCTTCCACCAAATAAACCGGCTAGCATCAATTACAAGATGTAATCAACACTACTTGTCACCCACAGGTACCAATCTGAGGTTTTGATACAAAGATTGAACACAAGAGATGAACTAGGGTTTGAGATGAGATGGTGCTGTTGAACATGTTGATGAAGATTGGCCTCCCAAAGATGAGAGGGTTGTTGGTGATGACGATGGCTTCGCTTCGATTTCCCCCTCCGGGAGGGAAGTTCCCTCAGCGGAATTGCTCCGCCAAAGGCAAAAGTGCTCCTGCCCTAGTTCCGCCTCGAGACGGCAGCGCTCCATCCCAAAAGTCCTCCCCTTATTTTTGGAGGTCAAAAGACCTTATGTACCAGAAGATGGGCACCGAAGGTGGGCCGAGGAGCCCACTACCCACCAGGGCGCGCCTGGAGGGGGTGGCGCGCCCTGGTGCCTAGTGGGCACCTGGGTGGCCCCCTCCGGTAGTTCTTTTCTCCAGTATTTTTATATATTCCAAAATAATTCTTCGTAAAATTTCAGCTCATTTGGAGATGTGGAGAATAGGTATCTATGACATAGCTTTTTCAGGTCCAGAATTCTAGCTGCCGGTAGTCTCCCTCTTTGTGTAAACCTTGCATATTATGAGAGAAAATCATTAGAATTACTCCACAAAATGCATAAAAACACTATAAATAGCAGTAGGAAAACATGATGCAAAATGGACGTATCAACTCCCCCAAGCTTAGACCTCGCTTGTCCTCAAGCAAAAGCCGATATCGAAAATCCTGTCCACATGTTTAGAGAGAGAGTTGTTGATAAAAACAAAATACGGACATAGTAGCATCATTCTTATTATTATAACAGCAACAAATTTTATGATAAAACTTTATCGTATAGCTTCTCATGAACAAGTAACAATTCATCACAACATCGAAGTATAAAGAATAAACCTTATTGAAAACTAACAAACAATGATCTCAGTCAACTTTGCAATTTCAATTCATCATATTTCAGGAAGGGTCTCGTATCGGAGCCTTTTGGCAAGTCCACATACTCAACCATCAGTTAGTCTTCTATGATTGCTAACACTCAGAGCATATATATGAGCAAAAAGTTTCAACCGAACACATAGAAAGATAGGGGCTTATAGTTTTGCCTCCCAACTTATTCACCTCAAGGGTGATGTCACCAATAATAATTCATGATCACTCACATCTAACTGGATATATGTGCCTAGATCTTTCCCCACCACATGATGCTTGCAAAAGAGAAAAATAAAAAGGAATAGAGGAGAACACTTTGACTCTTGCATAAAAGTAAATACATAAAAGTAAAAGATAGGCCCTTCGTAGAGGGAAGTAGAGGTTGTCATGCGCTTTTTGGTTTTGTATGCACAATCTCTTAATGCAAAAGAACGTCACGTTATATTGCCGCTTATGATAGCAACCTTTATTATGCACTCCGTCGCTTTTATTACTTTGCCATCACAAGTTCGTACAACTCTTATTTTCCCTTACACTACAAGATCAAACACTTTTAGAAGCAATTTTTATTGCCTTATGCACCGATGACAACTTACTTGAAGGATCGTACTCAATCCATAGGTAGGTATGGTGGACTTTCAAAACATGGATTTGGGTCTAAGGGTTTTGGATGCACAAGTAGTATCTCTACTTAGTGCGGATTTTTGGCTAGCACCACATGTTGGAGGATCTATGACAATATAACTTCTATGTGAATATGAACAAACATAAATCATTACGTTGTCTTCCTTGTCCAACGTCAACAATTTGGCATAAAATATTTAATGGCGGCTCACAATCATAAAAGATATCCAAGATGGTATATTTGCATGTGAATCTTCTCTTCCCTTATTAATTCTTTCATGAATTGCATCATTGACCAATGCTATGTTTGTCAACTTTCAATAAATCTTACCACTTATACTTTTCCATATGTAATGTCATTACTTACCATAAAATTATCATATGATATTTTTCATTATTTAATTTATTTTGATTGAACAAGAAAGTAAAGATGCAAAAACTCAAACTAATCTTTATTATATAACTCTCACTTGATTACATAGATATATAGATCACGAAACTAGCACTCAAAAATAGATCATACTAAACTTTTATTCAACTAAATCATGAAATAACTAAGGATCGAACTAAGATAGGTGAAGGTAATAAAATTGATGGTGATACGATACCGGGGCATCTCCCCCAAGCTTGGCACAAGCCAAGGGGAGTGCCCATACCAGTGTACTCAAGTCTCCTTCTTTGGTTATGGTGGTGGTGATGAGGTAGTAGCAAGATTGTCCTCTGGCTTCCATGGTAGCGGTTCACCATCATAAGAGGACGCACGAGCCCCCTGAGTCCTGCAACTGGCAGCTAAACTCATACCTTTAAATCTTGCTTCATAGTCAAAAACTTGATTTTGAAGATCGTAGATTTGGCTTTGCAGAAAATTGGTTTGCTCGTTGAAGGTGAAGACGATGTCCTTCATAGATCGGCCATCCACCTTGTGATCACGGGTACATTCCGCGATCATGAAGTGATTGGCACTGAGTCCATGCTCCACCATCCCTTGGCACTTGAAGATCTCTTGCTCCACCGCCTCGAGCCTGGCCTCCATGCTTCCCGTCTTCTTGGGCTCTTGAACATCCCGGATGTGGAGCACCCCCTAACGCATCTCAATGGCTTGAGGGTGCTTCATCACCTCCGACAAGTAGGGATTGATTACCCTCTTAAAGAACTTGTCCTTGGAAGAGCTCGGTGCAGCCATCACGATCGAGATGTGTTAGAAAAAGAGCCCGAAACAAGAACAGAGGATATTTCCACGATGAGGTGGTCAATACGTTCAAGGGAGTATATACAGAATTTTTATATTGGGAAACAAGCATACTACAGGAAAACAGAGTCGGGAAGGCGCCCGAGGGGCCCACTACCCACCAGGGCGCGCCAGGTGGGGCAGGCGCGCCCTGGTGCCTAGTGGGCACCTGGGTTGCCTCCCCTGGTGATTCTTATTTTCCTATTTTTTCTAATATTCCAAAATTGTCAGAAAATATTTTTGCGAAATTTTTAGAGTCCGTTTACTTACTGCATCACGTACCTCTTCCTTTTCAGGGTTCTGGAGTGTTCTGGAAGGTCTCTTTTATGTGTTCCTACGGTGTCATGGTTTGAATAATATTACTTCCAACATTAATATGTGTACCTCAAATATAGTGCTTGATTCTTTGTCCATTGACCACCTTCGGATTAGTGCCTTCGGCATTATTGATCTTAATAGCTCCAGAGCGGTAAAAGTTCTTCTATGATATATGGTCCTTCCCATTTGGAAAGAAGTTTTCCTGCAAAAAATCTAAACTGAGAATTGTACAATAGAACATATTCACCAACTTTCAATTCCCGCTTTTGGATTCTATTGTCATGCCATCTCTTACCTTTTTCTTTAAACAGTTTGGCATTTTCATATATCTAGTGAGCTAATTTCAAATAACCTCTTTTCACCAGCAAGTTTGAAGTCATAGTTGAGTTCTTTAATTGCCCAATACGCTTTATGTTCTAACTCAAGAGGCAAATGACAAGCTTTTCCATAAACAATTTTGTATGGAGACATACCCATAGGATTTTTATAAGCTGTTCTGTAAGCCCAAAGTGCATCATCTAATTTCTTAGACCAATTCTTTTGGGACCTATTAATAGTTTTTGTAATATTAACTTTATTTCTCTATTGCTAAGTTCAACTTGTCCAGTAGACTGAGGGTGATAAGGTGATACAATTCTATGGTTGACATCATATTTAGCAAGCAGTTTACGGAAAGCACCATGAATAAAGTGTGAACCACCATCACTCATTAAATATCTAGGGACTACAAACCTTGGGAAGATAATTTCTTTAAGCATTTTAATGGAGGTGTTATGATTAGCACTGCTAGTTGGAATAGCTTCTACCCACTTACTGACATAATCAACAGCAACCAAAATATGTGGATACCCATTAGAGGAAGGTAAAGGTCCCATGTAATCAAAACCCCAAACATCAAATGGTTCAATAACAAGTGAATAATTCATAGGCATTTCCTGACGTATACCAATATTACCAATTCTTTGACATTCATCACAAGATAAGACAAACTTATGAGCATCTTTGAAAAGAGTGGGCCAATAAAAACCAGATTGTAGTACCTTGTGTGCAGTTCTATCTCCCACATGGAGCCCTCCATATGCTTCGGAGTGACATTTTCGTAGGATTTGTTACTGTTCATGCTCAGGTATACAATGTCTAATAATACCATCTACTCCTTCTTTATAAAGATGTGGGTCATCCCAAAAGTAATGTCTTAAATCATAGAAGAATTTTTTCTTTTGTTGGTATGTGAAATTAGGTGGTATAAATTTAGCAACAATATGATTAGCATAGTCAACATACTAAGGAGTATTATGAGAAGCATTTATGATAGCTAGTTGTTCATCAGGGAAGCTATCATCAGTAGGCAGTGGGTTATCAAGGATATTTTCTAACCTAGACAAGTTATCGACTACGGGGTTCTCAGCTCCCTTCCTATCAGTGATATGTAAATCAAATTCTTGTAGCAAAAGAACCCACCTAATAAGTCTAGGTTTAGCATCTTTCTTTTCCATAAGATATTTAATAGCAGCATGATCGGTGTGAACAATTACTTTAGAATCAACAATGTAAGATCTGAATTTATCACAAGCAAATACAACTGCTAAAAAATTCTTTTTTAGTAGTAGCATAATTTCTTTGGGCACTATCTAGAGTTTTACTGGCATAATGGATAACATTTAATTTCTTATCAACTCTTTGTCCTAGATCAGCACCAATAGCATAGTCACTAGCATCACACATAATTTCAAAAGGCAAGTTCCAATCAGGTGGTTGAACAATAGGTGCAGAAGTTAAGGCTTTCTTAAGTGTTTCAAAGGCTTCTACACAATTATCATCAAAAACAAAATGGAACATCCTTTTGTAAAAGATTAGTAAGAGGCCTAGAAATTTTAGAGAAGTCTTTAATAAACCTCCTATAGAAACCAGCTTGACCAAGGAAACTTTGAATACCTTTAATGTCTTTAGGACATGGCATTTTGTCAATTGCATCAACCTTAGCTTTATCCACCTTAATCCCTCGCTCAGAAATTTTATGCCCCAAGACAATACCTTCATTCACCATAAAGTGGCACTTCTCCCAATTCAAGACAACATTAGTTTCTTCACACCTCTGCAAAACTCGAACAAGGTTGCTTAAGAATCATCAAAAGAAGTTCCGTAAACAGAAAAATCATCCATGAAAACCTCAACAATCTTTTCACAAAAGTCAGAGAATATAGCAGTCATACATCTTTGAAAGGTAGAAGGTGCATTGCATAAACCAAAAGGCATACGCCTATAAGCATAAGTTCCAAAAGGGCAAGTAAAAGTGGTTTTCTCTTGATCAGGTTATGATACAGGTATTTGAGAGAAACCAGAATATCCATCCAAAAAGAAAAAGTGTGTGTGCTTAGATAATCTTTCTAACATTTGATCAATAAAAGGCAAAGGGTAATGATCTTTCCTGGTGGCTTTATTTAATTTTCTAAAATCAATTACCATTCTATAGCCAGTCACAATTCTTTGTGGAATGAGTTCATTTTTGTCATTAGGAACAATAGTGATACCTCCTTTCTTAGGAACACAATGAACAGGACTTACCCATCTACTATTAGCTATGGGATAAATTATACCTGCTTTCAGAAGCTTTAGTATTTCAGTTCTTACCACTTCTTTCATCTTAGGATTCAATCGTCGTTGATGATCAATGATAGGTTTAGCATCAGGTTCCATATTAATCTTGTGCTGACAGAGAGTGGGACTAATGCCCTTATGATCATCAAGAGTATATGAAATAGCAGCATGGTGCTTCCTCAGAATCCTTAATGATCTCTTTTCTTCCTGTTCTGTAAGGTTAGCACTAATAATAACAGGATATATCTTTTTCTCATCAAGATAAGCATATTTCAAAGTGTCTGGCAATTGCTTTAATTCAAACACAGGATCACCTTTAGGTGGAGTTGGACCTCCTAGAGTTTCAATAGGCAAATTGTGTTTAAGGATAGGTTGTTGTTCAAAGAATATTTTATCTATTTTATTTCTTTCATGCAAGTGCATATCATTTTTATGGTCTAGAAAATATTGTTCTAATGGATCAGTTGGAGGCACGACAATAGAGGCAAGACCAATTATTTCATCCTTACTACGTAATTCTTTATCACGAGGATGTCTACGAAACTTAGAGAAATTAAACTAATGAGGCACATCACAAAAATTGACACTGACAGTTTCTTTATGGCAATCTATCTTATCATTGACAATGTTCAAGAAGGGTCTACCAAATATTATGGCACAAAAATCATCTTGTGGGGAACCAAGAACTATTAAATCAGTAGGGCATTTTATTTTTCCACACAAGACTTCAACTTCTCTAACAATCCCAAGTGTTGTGATGGTGTCCCTATTTGCAAGTTTAATAGTGACATGTATGTCTTCTATTTCAGCGGGTCCTATATCATTCATAATTTCTTGGTAAAGAGTAAAAGGAATAGCACTAACACTAGCACCCAAATCACATAAACCATGATAGCAATGATCTCCAATTTTAACTGAGACGACATGCATGCCAACAACATGTCTATTTTTGTCTTTAGTATCGGGTTTGGCAATTCTAGCAGCTTCATCACACAAATAAATAACATGCCCATCAACATTATCAACTAAGAGATCCTTATCCATAGCAATACTAGGTTCTACTTTAATTTGTTCAGAGGGTTTAGGTGCTTTGATATTACTTTTGTGAACCACTGTTGACACCTTAGCATGTTCCTTTATCCTAACAGGGAAAGGTGGTTTTTCAATATAAGCAGTAGGAACAACTGGATCAACATTATAACTGATACTTTCATCTTTAACTATAATCGGTTCTTTAATTTCTTATTTAATGGGGGGATGATATTTAAACCACTTCTCTTTAGGGAGATCAACATGAGTAGCAAATGATTCACAAAAAGAGGCTACTATCTCAGAGTCAAAGTCCATATTTAGCGCTAAACTTAGGAAAAGCATCTGTATCCATAAAAGATTTAACACAATGAAACTTAAGCTTTATACCTGACTGTTTACCTTCTCGAGTTCCCAGTCTTCAGAGTCGCGTTTAATTCTTTCCAAAAGATCCCACCTGAAGTCAATAGTCTTCTTCATAAAAGAACTAGTACAAGAAGTATCGAGCATGGATTGATCATCACGAGAAAGCCGATCATAAAAATTCTGTATAATAAATTCTCTTGAGAGCTCATGATTGGGGCATGAATATAACATTGATTTAAGCTTCCCCTAAGCTAGAGCGATACTTTCTCCTTCACGAGGCCAAAAATTATATATAATTCCGATCACGATGAACTAGATGCATAGAATAATTTTTTTGGTGAAATTCCAATTTCAATCGATTCCAATTCCAAGCTCCAATATCATCACATAGCCTATACCATGTCAATGATTTCCTCCCAAAGATAAAGGGAAAACCTTCTTCTTGACTTCATCTTCGGGTAAACCTGCAAGCTTAAATAATCCACAAACTTCATCCACATAGATTAGGTGCATGCATATCAGGATGTAGTGTTCCATCTCCTGCATAAGGATTAGCTAGCAGTTTCTCTATCATAACTGAAGGAATTTCATAACCAATTATCAGAGAAACGACACCTATGGGATCCAGTGGATCCCTTCTACGGTTTGGCAGGGAAGAGGGGTGCGCAAAGAGCAGATCTAGAGATCAACACGAGGGATTTTTACCCAGGTTCGGGCCGCTGAGAAGCGTAAAACCCTAGTCCTACTTTGTGTGTATATTCTGTGTTCCTGAGCTTCGGCTAGCTGCTATGCATGCAAGCTGGGGCGGAGAGTTCAAAAAGTCCGAATCCTTCTACAGTATGCCTTGGGCCACCTTTTATACGTCCAAGGGGCTGCCACAGTGGCACACAGGAGGTGTAAAGTGCTACAGTGCATGTGCTTATCTCTGGCGTCTTAGGACAAACGCCTTAAATGTGCTGCTTATGTGCCCCCCTAACTTTATCGGGGACGGAAACAGAGCCTGTCCCATCCATCGCCGCCTCACTCCGTCCTGACACGCACCCAAGATGACGAGGCATGCGAGTGCCAAGCTGGCTGGCCAGCCGCTGCGCTGGAGCGGTGGCAGGATCTTCATGAAGATCTGCATGCCGCCACGCAGGTGCTCGCCAGGTTGGCTGGCTTATTGCTGTGCCGGGACGGTGGCAAGGCGGTAGAGCCTTGTCGTGTGTGAGCCTTGCCGGGGCCTCGCGGTTGCCCCCAGCAAGAACCTTGCTGGGGAATCCGCTCTCTTTTCTTCACGAAGATCTGCATGCCACCACGCATGTGCCCCTGAGTCTTGGTCTTGACGCTGTCGATGGTGTCAGAGCTCTTTAACCTCAAGGGTGGTGTTCTTGTCAGTGCCTCGCAAGTCGTCCCGGCAAGGATCTTGCCGGGGGCTCGCGAGCCGCCCCGGCAAGGACCTTGCCGGGGCTCCAGCTTGTCTTCTGCTCCCAAGTTACTGGCTTGGACGCCGTCTTCGTTGTCTTGTATCTTGCCTCCAACTGCGCCCTCCAAGCCTCGTAGAAGGTGCGGCTGCGACTGCTCGTGCACAAGTAAGGGGTACCAAAGGGCCCAAACTTTAGTACACCGACAGGAGCCCCCGGGCCTGGGCCATACACGCGGGCACAACGCGTTGTCGGGCTAGGCCCAAACAGTGCGCGGGCACATGTGGCAGGGGTTAACTGCTGTAATCATCTCGTCTGTTGCGCTTCCCAATGATCCGCATTGGGTGCGCGACATGGGGGTCGTGCATGGAACAGTCGCAGCACACCTATGAAAACGCCTTCATATTGAATAGTAAAGAGGCAGCCCCGCGCCTTCCCCATAAAAAGAGGAATCCGCAGGGGCGCTGCTCATTTACCCTTCTCCCTTGCCTTTCCCAATCTAGGAACCGCCGCCGTCTTCTTCTTCCTCGAGCCCAAACCATTGTTTGTTTTTCCGCTCGCCCCTTCCACGCTCCCGCCGTCCTCGGCTTCCCTCACTTTCCCCAGTCGCCATGCCACCCAAGGCGCCCAAAGCGAGCAAGGGCAAGGATGTGCCGGAGAGTGAGTTGGTGAAGATGCGGAAGCAGCTTGCCGTCTTCCCCCCGACGCTCGATGCTCATGCCTTGAGGGACAAGTACCTGCTCATGTGGGGGAGGGCGACGAATGGACACACCGCTACTCGAGTGACCCCAGCCGCCAAGTCGAAAGGTGGCCCGGATAAATTCCCCTTTTTCGTTGACTATTTATATTGCGGGCTCTGCCCCCCTTTCTCTGATTTCTTCAACGACCTCATGTTTACCTTTGGCTTCCATCTCCTTAATTTCACGCCAAATGTCGTAACTTGCATGTCTGTTTTTCCTCACCTCTGCGAAAACTTTGCCGGGGTGGTCCCCAACATAGCCCTTTTCTGCCACTTCTTCATCCCTCGCATCCAGGCCGGAGAGGCCCTCTCTGGCTGCATCGCTTGGATCCCTAGGTTAGGGACCAAGGACACATATCTGGACGGGGAATACCACGAGAAGTGGGATGAGTGGCGGAGCAAGTGGTGCTGGATCACAGAGGAGGTGCCGCACTCGTTCTGTTCACTCCAGCAAACGAAACCGACCCATGGCGGCGATTGGAGCGCTCTCAACCCTCAGGATGAGAAGCTCACTATCGCTGTCAACAGGATTCATTGCCTCAAGGCTGCCGGGCTCACTGTGGAAATGGTGGGCGCTGATTTCCTGCGTCGCCGCATCGCCCCTTTGCAGAACAAGGGGAGGCCAGTCTGGGATTTCCGGAATGCGGCGGATATCATGAGGCTGCGCCCTGGCCTCAACAACAATTGGACGGTCCTTCAGCACAGAGCCCTCTGTCACAAGCTGTTTAGGCCAGACGGCGTGTTCAAGCTACCGGCAAGCATCGTCCCTCTGTGCAAAAACTCGGCGCTGAACTCGATCATCGCTATGATGCCCGTGTTCAATGCTCATGGCCTTGACCAAACCTGGGTCGAGCCATCCGCGGAGCGAGCACAAGAGTTCTTCGACAACTTGTCGAAGAGAACCATTCGGGAAGAACTGCGCCTCATTCGCGAGACCACTGATGAAGAGTTGGCGTACATCGCCAGCAGGGCGGAAGAGCTGGCCCTTGCCGAGGAGGCCGGCAGCGTCGGCTTCACGGGAGATGACGCGGATGCAGAGGAGGAGCCCGCCAAGCATGAGGAACCTGCCGGAGGGCATAGTAGCGCAGATGTCGGCGGCTCACTCACCGAAGAAATAGCTAAAGAGACTGATGAAGTGGGGCCCCCAATGTCAAAAAAGAAACGCGTCCTCCGGCGAGCAATCTCCGGCGAGCCAGTCCAGCAGGCCCCCTCATCCGAAGAAGTTCCCGGCAAGGGGCCGGTCGGCAAGGCTACGGAGCAGCAAGGTGTGCGACAGCAAACCGGGCTCCAGACGAGGGCGGCGGCAAAGAAGGCAGCGGGGGTGGCGAGCTCACATCAGGCTGCCGCTCCCGCCACAATCAAGCGGCCCAGGTCCCCTTCCCCATACCCTCAAGTGGACACCACAGCGGAGGTCAACTTCGACCTCTCCTCCTTCAGCCCGAGGAGGGAAAAGGCGGCAGAAGAAGGAGATGAGTAAGTATCTTGCCGTTTTCTTTATGTCTTGAATCTCTGATTTGCTTCATCTTATCTTAATTCTGCCCTGGCCTGTCCCCGCAGAGACACGGAAACGTTGGCGCAGAGGATGGCGAAGAAGGCCAAGACCTCAACGGGGACGAGCCCCCGGCAAGCTCCTGAGGTGCACCGGAGATGATTACAATCAGCCCGGATTCCAGCCCTCAACGCAGCCCCCAGCCTAGCCCCTAGCGTGAGTCTGTTACTCATTTCCCGCTGGCGGGCGTCGGGGTGTGTATCTTTACTGCTAACCTTGTCGGGTTCGCAGGAGAAGAACAGCGACAGGAGGAGCCGCTGAGGGCCACCCCCGACACGCCGTCACTATCAACCACACCGCCTAGGGGCGGGTCCCCGTCAAGGACTCCCACCGACAATCCCATTCGCGTGTGGGAGGAGCCGGTGAGCATAGGCGCCGGCAGCTCTATCCCAGCAACGAGCGTCGTCAGGGAGGGGACCGCCCCTCCATCGCTCATCACAGGTAAACCGCTTGCTTCCTGGCCTTTGTCATTTCTTCAGTACGATCTCTTTTCTCTTTTCCTTGCTGGCCTTCAGCTTCAATCTGGGTTTCATCTTGTTTCTCCTTCTTGGCCTCCAGATCCCTCCTTGGTGGATCAGATGGATGTTAACACCATCATCAAGGAGACCTCCAAGGACATTGCCGCCAAAATCGCTGCTGACGAGGCCGCCAAGGGCCCTGCTGGGGAGGCCGGCAAGGGGTCTGCTTGGGAGACCGGCAAGGGGATCGGCGACCGTACTGACGGCATCCCTGCTGCAGGAGGGCCTGGCGCTACATCGATCCCGGGGTCCTCAGCCGCTGGGGAGACGGTGGTTGAAGACCAACCGTCAGCTTCCGAAGCCCCCACCCCAAGCAGATACCTTAAGATCGGCGACAACCTGTTCGTCAGCATCCCGAGGACGGCAAGCACCGGAGCGCCAACCGAGGGGGAGGCTTTCGATGAAGAACATATCGCTACTACCGGGCTCAGGGTCATCGACGAGCCGAGCGCCAGCAGCAGCGGATCCAAAGAAGACCAGCTCCTCCAGGCCATGAGTGACAACTTCCAGAAGCTCCAGGTGCTCCACCGTGCCCGTAAAGAGAAATTAGACTCCAGGGCAGTAGTTGCCGTCGCGGCGGAGGCAGACTTCCAAAAGCACGTCGAGCAGATGCAGGTCTGCTTCGCCGAGGCCCAGCAAGAGCTGAGGATTGGCCAGGAGGAGTTAGGCCGGCGTTGGGACGAGCTCCTCCTGAATCAGTCTGATATTGAGAAGGCACAGGAGGAGGCCAGTCTGAATCAGCGTCGTATTCTGCTTGACGCCCAAGAAGAAGACCTCGCTGCTCGCAAGAAGGCGCTTGCCGCCAAGCTCCACGGCAAGGACGAAGAAATTGAGAAGCTTGTTGTGCAGCGGACCCAGGAGCTGGAGCAGAAGCATAAAGACACACTCGACGCTCTGGTCCTGGATCATGCCGGCAAGCTGAAGGAGGCCATCGATGCTACCGAAGCCGCAGGGGCCGCCAAGGATGAGCTGGCCGGCAAGGTGGAGAAACTGGAGGCGGAGCTGGAGAAGCACCGCAAGGAGGTCTCGACGCTAAAGAGCGACAGAGACAAAATTGTCCACATCTTGGCGGAGCTACAGGTCACCATCTCTGAGAAGAGCAAGCTGCTCTCTGAAGCCAACGACTCCATTGCTGATCTGAAGCTGAAGTTGACCACTTTAGAGGAATCCCTTAATGGCAGCAGGGCTTGTGAGAAGACCCTGGCCAAGGACCTCAAGAATGAGAAGCTGCTGCTTGAGAGCGCCGCCGCCACCCACAATGATTATGTAGAGGGCGTGAGTCTCTGGACTTCACGCCTCATCGATGCCATGGAGGGGCTCACCACACAGCTGTCTGTCATGCGGATGCCGAACTTCAGGTTCTCCCATGACAGGGGGATCTCTAAGAGCGCCAGGCTGACCATGTTCTTTGAGGCCGTCAACGAGGCTCTGAAGCTGCTCCACTCCAACCGAGCCACCCAACTGGCTAGCGAGTCCCGCAAGCTTTGCCGGGGCGTCCTCCTCAAAGTGCTCACCAAGGTGGTGTACCGGAACCCCGGCCTTGACCTGAGCCAAGATAGCTTGCCGGCGGATGCGGATCATAGGGCACTTGAAGAGCGTGTCGCGCCCATCGTCAGCATGGTTGACCAAGTCAAGAGGGTAGAAGGCCATCGCCGGGACTAGTTGCTCCGCTTTTCCTTGCCGCTATGAACTCGTGCCCAAGACAGTTTATCTTAAGTTAGAACCGCGGCAAGCATTGATGTAATATAACTTGCTGTATTTTGGATTGAATGCATGCTATCTTCCTTGCTTGATCCCTCCTTGTATGGCATACACCCTACGCTTTTTTGGAAGGGCTTGCCGGTGCGCGCACCCTTGCCGCGAGCACTTTGAGGAATAGATCCTTAGCAGCCTGCTGGGGGTGTCGCTCCCGGCAAGATACCTTGCCGCTCTTAGTGCAGCCACTTGAACTGCTGAGCGGACACAAAATAGAGCAAGGACGCAACCAATCGCGACGAGGTTCCTTCGCGTGTAGGTTTTCCATACAGGAATTGAAATCGTTCGAGGAAAATAACTTTGTATTTAAAGAAAAATTCCTCAAGGTTTTACAACTTAGCTTTTTTGCTGTTGTACTCTTTCCCGCAAGACGCCACTTCGAACGTCGCCTGCTGATGTCCGCACTCTCTATCCTCCCCGGCAAACTTGTACGCGAGGGAACCTTCTGTCCTTTGAGAAAAAGAAAGAAGAGAAAATAGGAACATGGAACCTTGGCGGTTCATCAGTACTTGCTGGAAGTGAACGCAGTATAATATCCTGGATAGGCATGCATATGAATAAACATGGAAATCAACAAGAACTATACATACTTAAATTTATTCAACTGCCCACAGGGTCTGCGCCTGGCTCTGTACATAGGGTCATATGCCTTGCCGGCAAAGCTAGTACAAAAGGGGGTTGCCGGGGGTCCCGACAACCGTGCCTCATGGGTAAAACTTGCGAAGATGTTCGATATTCCAGGAGTTGCTCACTGGGATGCCATCTTCGGTCTCTAGGCGGACTGCGCCGGGCCTGGTGACTCGTATTACCCGATAAGGGCCTTCCCACTTTGGCGTCAACTTGTTGGCATTCTTGGCGGATTGAACGCACCGAAGAACAAGGTCGCCTTCCTAAAGGCTTCGGGCATGAACCTTGCAGCTGTGGTAGTGGCGCAAGGCTTGTTGGTAGCGCGCGGCTCGTACAGCAGCCTAAAGACGATCATCCTCGAGGAGCGTAGCATCATCTTGCTGCAACTGCTCTTGCTCAAGCTCATCATAAGCGAGCACTCGAGGTGACCCGTATATGAGTTATGTGGGGAGAACTGCTTCCGCCCCGTATACCAGGGAGATGGGTGTCTGACCAGTGGCTCAATTCGGTGTCGTTCTGATTGACCAAAGAACCGTCGGCAACTCATCAATCCAGCGTCTTCCGCACTTGTGCAGCCTGTCAAAAGTTCTTGTTTTGAGGCTTCGCAGCACTTCAGCATTTGCCCTTTCTGCCTAGCCGTCAAAGATGTCAGAGAAACAACACCTATGGGATCCAGTGGATCCCTTCTACAATTTGGCAGGGAAGAGGGGTGCGCAAAGAACAGATCTAGAGATCAACACGAGGGATTTTTACCCAGGTTCGGGCCGCTGAGAAGCGTAAAACCCTAGTCCTGCTTTGAGTGTATATTCTGTGTTCTTGAGCTTCGGCTAGCTGCTATGCATGCAAGCTGGGCCGGAGAGTTCAAAAAGTCCGAATCCTTATACAGTATGCCTTGGGTCTCCTTTTATACGTCCAAGGGGATGCCACAGTGGCACACAGGAGGTGTAAAGTGCTACAGTGCACGTGCTTATCTCTGGCGTCTTAGGACAAACGCCTTAAATGCGCTGCTTATATGCCCCCCTAACTTTATCAGGGACGGAAACAGAGCCTGTCCCATCCTTCGCCGCCTCACTCCGTCCTGACACGCACCCAAGATGACGAGGCATGCGAGTGCCAAGCTGGCTGGCCAGCCGCTGCGCTGGAGCGGTGGCAGGATCTTCACGAAGATCTGCATGCCGCCACATAGGTGCTCGCTAGGTTGGCTGGCTTATTGCTGTGCCGGGACGGTGGCAAGGCGGTGGAGCCTTGTCGTGTGTGAGCCTTGCGGGGGCCTCGTGGTCGCCCCCAGCAAAAACCTTGCTGGGGAATCCGCTCTCTGGTCTTCACGAAGATCTGCATGCCACCACGCATGTGCCCCTGAGTCTTGGTCTTGACGCTGTCGATGGTGTCAGAGCTCTTCAACCTCAAGGGTGGTGTTCTTGTCAGTGCCTCGCAAGTCGTCCCGGCAAAGATCTTGCCGGGGGCTCGCGAACCGCCCCGAAAAGGACCTTGCCGGGGCTCCAGCTTGTCTTCTGCTCCCAAGTTACTGGCTTAGATGCCGTCTTCGTTGTCTTGTATCTTGCCTCCAATAGCTCCCGCCAAGCATTGCAGCAGGTGCGGCTGCGACTGCCCGTGCACAAGTAAGGGGTACCAAAGGGCCCAAACTTTAGTACACCGACACCAATATTTTCAGTAGGTGTAGTAGGATGAGGGGCAACTATTTGTGTTTCTGGTCGAGGTGAAGATACCCTGAATAAACCCCTCAAAGGATTGTTTTCCATAGTAAAAAGTGACAGTAAATTTCAGCACATAATATAATTTTTTCCTTACCGATTTCCACTTACCAAGAGCGCTTCACTCCCCGGCAACAGCGACAAAAAAGAGTCTTGATGACCCATAACTATAGGGGATCAATCGTAGTCCTTTCGATAAGTAAGAGTGTCGAACCCAACGAGGAGCAGAAGGAAATGACAAGCGATTTTCAGAATGGTAATTTCTGCAAGCAATGAAATTGTCGGTAACAAGTAGTTTGATAGCAAGATAATTTGTAACGAGCAAGTAACGGTAACAGTAACGAAAGTGTAGCAAGGTAGCCCAATCCTTTTTGTAGCAAAGGACATGCCGGAATGGTCTCTTATATTAAGCAAAGCGTTCTTGAGGACACACGGGAATTTCATCTAGTCACTTTCATCATGTTGGTTTGATTCGCGTTCGCTACTTTGATAATTTGATATGTGGGTGGACCGGTGCTTAGGTGTTGTTCTTACTTGAACAAGCCTCCCACTTATGATTAACCCCCCTCGCAAGCATCCGCAACTACGAAAGAAGAATTAAGATAAAATCTAACCATAGCATTAAACATATGGATCCAAATCAGCCCCTTATGAAATAGTGCATAAACTAGGGTTTAAGCTTCTGTCACTCTAGCAACCCATCATCTAATAACTAATCCACAATGCATTCCCTTAGGCCCAAAGATGGTGAAGTGTCATGTAGTCGACGTTCACATAACACCACTAAGGGAATCACAACATACACATCATCAAAATATCGAGTGAATATCTAATTCACTTGATTACTTGCAACATGACTTCTCCCATGGCCTCAAGAACAAAGGCAACTACTCACAAATAATATTCATGCTCAAGATCAGAGGAGTAATAAATATCATAATGGATCTGAACATATAATCTTCCACCAAATAAACCGGCTAGCATCAATTACAAGATGTAATCAACACTACTAGCACTGGTACAGCGAGGTGCTGTACAAATGGTTTTTAACCCCTTTCCGCGACGGCGTTTGGAACCGTCGCCAAGTGAGTGTGTGCGATAGGGGCACTACAAAAAAATACACTTCCGTGATGATATGTGTTTGTCACAGTAAGTCACATTTTCTGTCATGCATGTACATCCATGACGATTTTATGACAGAATCAAGATAGTCATACCTGTGCTGTTGTAGAGGTGTTCCATGACAATACCAAAATTATCATCACGGAAGTGTTCACTTCCATGACAATAAATGACGCGTCATGGAAGTGCTTTCGTCAAGGGTAACCGACACATGGCATCCGCCGTAACGGGTCGCCGTTAAGCTATCGGGTCCGGTTTTGGATCCGATAACCCATTAATAGCTCGGACCAATGGGGATTTTCCACGTGTAATATTCTCATTGGCCGAAGGAAACATGTGTCAGCTCATCATTGGGTCAGATTGGCGCCTATGATATGTCGACACGTGCGACGGCCCAACACTGGCCCATTTAGCTTACAAAGGCCGGCCCGTTTGACTTGGTTAAAAGGTAGCGGGCTGGCCCGTGAAAAACCTGTTAACGGTTTGTTCGCATATAGCCCATTTTACGGCCCGGTAACTCACGGCCCGTTAGGGCCTTCCTGAAATCGGCCCAACAGCGTCATGTGGGCCGTCGAATATAACACCAGCCCGTTTAACTTTTGGCCCATGTATGGCCGATGACGTCTTTCGGCCCATATGAGGCCTTTCGTATCTTTGGGCCCTTTAGTGGCCCACGGTGACTCTGGCCCATAATGAACAGTAAATTTCTTTGTACCCATTAACGGCCCATGATTCACATGGGCCGTTTCCAGCCCGTGTTAGCTTTTGGCCTACTGACGGCCCATATGATCTTGGGCTCCTTTCCAGCCCTTGATTACTTCCGGCCCGTTACTGGCCTATTCCCCTAATGGGCCAAATTCAGCCCGTGGTTATAATTGGCCCGTTTGTGGCCTATTAACCCGTTGCCATTTCTAGCCCGTCCTATATTCTGGCCCATTAACGACCCGTTATGCCTGTGACAGAATTAAGGCTTTGCTGTCTTCCGGCCTGTTAACGGCCCGTTACCGTGCTGGCCCAATACCAATTACGCCCGTTTACGGCCCATGTGGGCCCATTTATTCGACAGCCCGAGGCCCACTGATTCTATGGCCCGTTGGAAGCCCATTTATCCGACGGCCCGTAGGAGGACCATGGATCCTACGGCCTGTAGCAGGCTCAAGGTTACCACGGTCCGTATATGGCCCATGGTTGTTGCGGCCACTAGCAAACCAAGGAAAAAGAAGACTTGGAAATAAATAAGCCAACAACTAACGCTAGGCTATTAAGGCAATTGCACAGATTACATCCACTGGGCATCAAAGTTCGCCACCAGTGCAAATATAGGGAACACCCTACACTATACAAAAATGGCTTGCTGTTTTCTTGAGCCGGTGGCCGCATGTTAAGAACAAATTTTGTATTGCAACAAAACAAATTACAACCATAAAACAAAAGGAAGGTTGGCATAAAAGTTAACAGTCCAGCAGATAAACGCACCACCAGAATTTCAGAAGCTTAGTTCATTTGACCTGACTGTTACGTTTTCATATTGTACTGTCCGATGGAGCACCATAACCTTAGCCTTCATTTCTCCTAGGTTCCTGAACAACATAGCAAATGTCTAATAGTCTGGTTTCAAAACCATGCATATATTGACGACATCGAACAATGGCTGTCCTTGTTTCACAAAGGGTCTCTGTTAGGGAATGGACTTGTGTCTGGAGCGCAGATATAACATTGTTTTGAGCTTGCATATCTTGATCATGAGGCAGTTTGGACGAGATTGCCTTAACAACCAACCCAGTATTACACAGGAACGTGCTTTTGGCACTGTTAGTGGACAGGTACTGACCCACTGCAGCAAGAGGTGACATTGCGGTTATAGTTGCCTCGTCACCTTCAGAAGGTGGCGGTTCCACCATTTGTTCCATAGCTTGCTGAAAAGTTGAGTTTTTACATTAGTAGTACCAGAACAGAAGATATTAAGGAGGCAGCAAAACCAAACAAAATAGCTTTGGTCTATATACAGAACTTATTCTGGTGAACCCGTGTAAAATATTAGTTGTATTTTACTACAAAGTACATAATAAAACTAGGTTCCAAACATATGACCATGTACCATGGCTAATGTATTGTCCATTTCTTCACATTGTATTGATAGCTAAGGATAAAGAGACAAACTTTATAATACGGTAAGCATAGTATGACATCATTCATATCACAAAACATTTGAGAACAGACAAACATGCAATTGTAACATTGTGTGGGCAAGTCCAGCACGGAACTAGATTGCAGATCAAGATCAAAGGAACATCACTCCTCTCTTTTAAACCTTGTAAGGTGCAATGATACGCTAAGACAATTGTGTATAAAATTGAAAAGAGTAATAGACATTGGCTGCAAACCATGCAGTTCAATGCACAAGTCAGAGTAAGTAGTAGTTAAAAGGCATGAGGATTAAGGACTTACAACAGCGGCTTTGACTGGTGTAGTCATGCCCTTCGTCTTGCTGGTGTGACAGTCCTTGAAGATTTCCACAACATTTGGTTCAGGTACTTTTTGGTCCTTGCGGGCTTTCCTCTGCATTTGGAACAAGTCAATATAGATCTGATAATATGGCACAGCGAAAAGAGTGAAACAGCAGCTAATTATAAGAGCCTCGTAGTGTGCAATATAGCTACGAGATCCTGTCGTCTGTTGGAATTTCACTTTCGTACGGTTGGCCTTGTTCTTTGAATAGTTCACCTACAAGAAGATAGATTTGTGAGGCACATGCATAAATAGGAGTTCAACATGTGATCTGATCACACATATATAACTTACTTGATACTTTGGATCAGACCAGTGTTTAATGAGGCCTCTCCAGTCTTCATCCGATATATTTCCCACTGGAGATGTTTGGGCAAGTTCACTGTTATCCTTGCCTTCAAAGTGAGTTTTCCTCAAGTTATACTGATACTGTCGTAGAGAAGACTTGAAAACATGGGTGCAAGCTTGTCTGGTTGCATCATCTTGGCTATCCAACTTGAACCTCATCTATTGAAAATTATGGGAGTCTCATTATCAGCAACCTCGAAAGTATGGGACAGAGCAAGACGATATTACTAGTTTCGATACATAACCATACTTACAGATAAATGGTCGAGGAAGGTGTTGAACTGGGTTTCGTCTTTGTCATTCCTGTACTGAATCCATGTTGGGAGGATACGTGCATGACACCTAACGGCAACCTCTGCCTCTGATACTAACTTGGTTGACTCTGTAGCATCACATGGCCTTTTTAAACCTGCCTCAAAACCGATCTCCATTCTTCCTCCTCTAGATTTAGTTAACCTATCGAGCATTATCCCTGATGTCTGTTTCCTCTTGCGCCTAGGTGCTAGTCCAACAACGAACATAGGAAGTGTTAGTGTACATCAAACTGTGAGACTACATATAAAGAAGCATGCGACTGTAACTTGACTCCAGCAACTACCTTCTTGCTGTTGAAGCTCACAAGGTTCATCTGATCTTGCCAACTCGTCTTGTGTCAAGAGTGCTTCGGAAGTAGTGTCAGGTGGCAAGGGAGCTTGGGAACATGCTGCTAGCTGAGTTGACAAACGAGTAACTCGTGCAGCTGGTGGTATTGTGGAAGGTGTTGCAACAACTAGGGCTGTCGCTGCTTGTTTGGTGGCAGCTATTAGTTTCTGTTTGTCTTGTTTTGCAGCTCGTGTAGCACGGGATACCGCGTTTGTACAATTTTCTTGTGGACTTTGACCTTCTATTGCACCATCAGTACCAGCAGAATCTGCATAATTCTTCCGCTTCCAGTTTCGTGTGTCCAGAGTACTAACACCATCCCCTGCCATTCTGTGTTCCTTCCTCTTTCTCTGTGCCATGTCAAGTCAAGCCGACAAGAAAAAGGAATAAAAATTTAGTTCTTCAGAACAAATTGATGCATGATACAGATGAACTGAACTTTGATGTTAGACAACCGCATGATAGGAGGATGTAATATGTACGAAAAAAAGGACGGCATGAGATAATCAGAACTATGATGTGTAAACTAAGCAGAAGGCATTTCAATAAATTAGATGCAATGCAATGGAAGGTAGACACCATATGAAAGATGCTACAAATATCGCTCTGCCAAGTTAACAGTGTCTCGTCATAACTGGCATTTAAACAAATGTGAAGCAGTACAAGAAATAAATCATATGCAAGATGCAAACAACATCACACTACCAAGTTAAAGGTCTCTCGTCATTAGTGCCATTGCATATTCACAGCATTGCATATTCACAGCTTATGATGTGTAAACTAAGCAGAAGGCATTTCAACAAATTAGAAGCAATGAAAGCTAGACACCATATGTAAGACGCAACGAATATCACTCTACCAAGTTAAAACGGTCTCGTCATTAGTGCCATTTCAACAAATTAGTAGTACAAGCTAGAAAATAATGTGAGATGTAAACTATATCAGACTCCCAAGTTAAACGTGTCTTGTGAAAAGTGATTGTTGCAGGTTACACAATAGTAGTACTTTGATGTAAGAACATGGTGTGATAGACAGATATTGTATGTTCTAGAAACAGGAACACGTGTCTTATTCACAAGTATAATGTTTAAAGTAAGCAGATGGAATTCAACAAAATCATATGCAACATGCAAGACAATATCACACGGCCAAGCTAGAGAAAGCACCTGGGATGCCGGTTTCACCGGAAGACCGCCATCAGTCCCTGCCTTATTTTTTCCTTCCTCTTTCTTAATTGTATTGCCTTGTCAAGTCAAACCCACAAGAAAAATGAATAAAAATTCGCTTTTCAGAACTCGTTGATGCAAGATGCTGATGAGTACTACTTTAATGTAAGGTGACCGCATGATAGGATGATTGAATGTGTAAGAAAAAAGGACAGCATTGCATATTCACAGCTATGATGTGTAAACTAAGCAGAAGGCATTTCAACAAATTAGAAGCAATGAAAGCTAGACACCATATGAAAGATGCTACAAATATCACTCTACCAAGTTAAAACGGTCTTGTCATAAGTGCCATTTCAACAAATTAGAAGTAGTACAAGCTAGAAAAGAATGCGAGATGTAACCTATATCACACTCCCAAGTTAAACGTGTCTTATGATAAGTGATTGTTGGAGGTTACACAACAGTAGTACTTTGATGCAAGAACATGGTGTGATAGACAGATATTGTATGTTCTAGAAACAGGAACACGTGTCTTATTCACAAGTATAATGTGTAAAGTAAGCAGATGGAATTCAACAAAATTAGAAGCAATACAAGCTAGACATCATACATAACATGCAACCACATACAACAGTGCCAAGTTAGAGGGAGCACCTGTGATGATGGACTAGGGGAGACGTGCTCATCATCAACACAGATACGTTGAGTGTCTATGCATGTCTTGTCTTGCAAATCTTCTTGGGGGATGGCGGAGTAGAATCTGTAGAGGCCCTCCGTTTGGAAGGAGCACTTTTATCCACTGCCTTGCTAATTTCCTTCCACTTTATTGATTTTGAATTGTCAAGTAAAACCAACAAGAAAAAGCAATAAAATTCACTCTTCAGAACTCATTCATGCATGATACTGACAATCACTACTTTCATGTAAGGCAAACACATGATACCAAGATGGAATATGTACGAAAAACAGGACGGCATGTCATATTCACAACTATTTGTGTAAACTAAGCAGAAGCCATTTCAAAAAATAAGAAGCAATGCAAGCTAGACACCACATGAAAGATGCAACCAATATGACTCTGCCAAGTTAAAAGCGTCCCATCATAAATGGCGTTTCAACAAATTAGAAGCAGCGCATGCTATAAATCATATGAAAGATGCAACCAATATCACACTGCATATACTAAAGGTGTCTCGTCATATTGATTGATGCAGGATACAAAAAAAACAGTAGTTTTATGTAAGGACATGCTTAATAGACAGATGTACTATGTACCAAAAACAGGAAGGCATGTCACATTAACAGGTATAATGTATAAACTAAGCAGAATAGCACATGCAATTTAACCAGATTGGAAGAATTACAATCTAGACACTATATGCAACATGCAACCACATATCACGCTGCCAAGTTAGAGCAAGCACCTGCGATGGTGGTGTAGGGGAAATGCGGTCATCAACTACAGAGCTACGTTGACTATCTTCATCTAGCATTGTTGTTTCTTGAGAATCATGTGGGGAGGCTAACACTGCATTCTTTAAAAGAGGATCGTTTCTTACAGCAGTCAACGAGCCTGATTGTCTCATCATAAGTGATTGATGAGGGATACACAAGAAACTAGTTTGATGTAAGAACATGGTTAATAGACAGATGTAGTAGTATGTACCAAAAACAGGAAGGCATGTCATATTCAAAGGTATAATGTGTAAGCTAAGCGGATGCAATTTAACCAAATTGGAAGCAATAAAATCTAGACACCTGGCTGGAGTGGTGAGCATGATCATTGAGGACCTGAGAGCCTGGTGGGAGGCAGGCTGCTTCGCCACCATCATGGCTTTTTAGTTGGCTTGCAGGTGATGCCTGTCTTTGCTGGGCTTGTCACTGGCTTGGCCAGTGCCCTGACTAGCTATTTGGCTTCTGGTGCTCCTGGGATGGTGGTTCATGTAAAAAATATCTTTCCTTATCTTAATAAAGACCGACTTTAGCCTTTCGAATACAAGCTAGACACCATATGCAACATGCAACCACATATGACACCGCGAAGTTAAAGCAAGCACCTGGGATGGTGGTTCATGGCGAGCGAGATCATCAACTCCAGAGCTACGTTTACCGTCTCCATCTACTGACACTAAACCCTTTATAGCGCCCAAACATGTCTTGCCTAAGCACGAAGAAAGCTGGAGCAACTTATCTCTTTTATTTCGTGCTTCTATCAACCGGTCGGCAAAGGCTGAAATACCCATGCATAAAAAAACAATAGTGAGAGTATGGGTGAAGTGTGTGCAGAACTAGTGCACTGTAAAAGTAGCAGATAGCAGGTGGCTGAAAAATAAATGACAAGAGATGTATGATAGCTCTACAACATTGCATGGCAAACAAAAGTAGATTCTACTCCGTATGATTTTGTAATATATGAGCACAGGGATGGCTGGGAAATGCAGGTACTCCTCCAGCACACCACCACATGTGGTCCTATCAAAATAACAGTTGACTGAAAATAAATAGGTCAGTCGATTTTTTTATGAACCGTCTGATCTACAAGGAACGGGCAGATGGCCTTCGTCTACCTCCCGCCAGTCACTGTTGATGATCTTTCTCGAACCGCCAGCGACCACCGGCCCAGACCCCTGCCTCCGCCGCCCCGCCCTCCCCACGACCTCACACCACCGCCGTGCTTGGCAGCGCCCCCCGGCCATCCCTTTAAGCCCGGCCGACCTCCAGATCGGGCGCCAGCAGCTCCTAGGCCCCAAACACCCCTAAGATAAACATAGAGGTGCTGCTTCCCCGGCGTAATAGGAGGACTAGTGCCTGTTACGCCGGGGAATGCTTCCTTTAATTGGGAATCAACTGACCAGGAATTGAAATCCAGGGGGGCGACAGACCTCTAGCTAAGGTGAAATAGTATATGAAGAGAAACCTTGTGCATCGCGAGTTACTAGGAACATCTAGTATCAGGAAGAAGGTGTAGGAAGAAGCGGTCAACTAGTGTCTTCTGTGGGATGAATACCGTGCAAGCAGACACGTAAGATTTGCACGAATAAGGGAAGAGGAGTACCATTTCCGGTTGCCAGTGCTGTGTCCTCCTGATATCGCGGTGATGTTCTTCTTTTTACCGGGGGAACCGATGTTTTGGAGGAGGGTGGAGCCTTGGACGAACCCATGGCCAAATTGTTGACTGTGTTGCGGTGGCCATTTGTCGGTGGAGGGGAAGCAGATCCGAGGTGGCGAAGGACGGCATAGCGGGAACAGCTCCGGTGCGGTGGACGGTGGCGACGTTGGAGCGGCAGCAGTGAGGCGCAGGACGGCGTGGTTGAGCTGGCTCGGGTACGGCGCACGTCGGTGTCCTGGAGGCAGCTCGGCCTCGGCTTCAACTACTAGCCGTGGAGGGCGTTGTGGTTGCGGTGGACGACGATGTTGGCGTATCGGCTCCGGCGTGATGGAGGAGGGTGGCGGTTGTTGGGTGGGATGGGGTGGCGGACGGAGGACGTCGGGGTTTCGCGGCTGGTGGACGCTGGGGTTTCGCGGCTAGTGGAGAGGTTGTTTTGGTGCCCACGGAATACGAATGGGGAATCGGATGAGTGGCGAGGGTGGCGGGGGGAGCTAAGGGGGAACCATGTTTCAGTCTGGGACACGCTTGTTTTTTTTTAACAGAAGGGACGCGCTTTTTTGAAATTTGGGGAAAGTACAAACTTTGCCCCCCTCTTAAATTTCAGACCTACTACGGGTCAGGGGTAGGAAGGTAATCCCAGTTGTCCCAAATAGTGGGCAGGAGCGATTTCGGCCAAGCGAATGTGTGTTTAGGCGGCCATGGTGTATGAATGTTTTTCGGAGGCGGATGCGTGGCGTCTAGATGAAGTTACAAACCTACCCCGGTTTAGACCTATAGACGTCGGGCCGGTAGGCTTCACGGGTCAGAGTTAGAAAAGTAATTTCCTTCTACCAAACATTGGTCGCACGCGGTTTCGGGCGAGTAGAGGCTATTTTGGTGCTTCGTTCGAAATTTTGAAACAGAATCATTCACGTTTAGAATACTCTTGAACTTTGAGGATTGACCTAAATAGACAACGTTAAATTTGACCTTGTATGTTTGAAAACCTCATTAAACTATGCGCTTCTTTTTGAAATTTTGACACTTGAAAATCCTATAACTACGATTATTTTGGAATGGAGGAGGTAAATTTGAATCTATTTTGTACACGACTTTATATGCTATTATGTACAAAAGCAAAGCAAAGATTGGTGCCCCCATAATTTAGGTATGATTTACAAATGCCATGATCTCGAATTCAAATAATTGAATGGACTTCATGTTGAATTCGAATTTTTTAAACCACCTTAAGTTGAATTCAAATGTACGCTAGTTCATAGCTAGCTATTTATAATGTTCATTGTGTAACTTTTGTATGTATAATGTGCTTTACACACTCAACATGAACTATACTCACGTTTATATTCGATTGCTAAAGCGATGCATTGCCTGGAGTTCAAAATACTAACTCTGTGGATCAATTATGTCGAATAATAACACAAACATGCTCAAATTCAATAGAATATAGATGTCTGATGGATCAATGACCGTTCCTTACGCGAATTGCAAATATCATGATCCCATCCTAATATTTGGATACAATTTATATTTTTAATCAATGTGTACATCAGTCTTTTACGTGTAGTTTCACTCTCCATAGGCCCCTCCTCACACACGCGCTGACTTTCTCTCTCACACATACGTGTACACAGTGTATATCCATCGGTGGTCTCTCACACATGCTCACACACTCTCTCCCGAGGTATCTTTCTCGCAGACATGGTGTCGATATAACCCTCCCTCCCTCTCGCAACCATTTACATCTATTTTCACTAACCTTTATCACAAGCACTCTTCCTCTCACAAGTATACACACGCACAATCCCCATCGACCCTTTCTATATACATAGACCTACCTACGTGTCTTCCGCACGCACATTATCTTTAGGCCTGTCTCGCACACATTGTCTCCACCTCTCTTCCTAATTGACAAGTATAATTCTAGCAGAGCATTCTGTAGGATGCCCCTTAAAGTTAGGTTGGATGAATGGTAATATCAGAGATAAGGGATTACCTTAGTCCGAGGACCTAGGGTTACAAATCCTAGTCGGCTTTGTCAGTAGACACAGAGTCCTTCATGACTCTGGTATCTTTGTCTTGTACGACTAGTCCTCCATGGGTCTCCCTAAATGCGTCACGGGCCGGCCAATGTGGCGCAGGACGGAACCAAACCAAGGGCCTCACCTCGGCCCACCGGACCTCACGCGGTGACACACCCTCTGCCCCCAGGTCTCTATCTTCTCACACCCACACATACCAACACAGACACCACACAAAATATTTTCTCCTTGTGCCTCTATCCCCTTCCCCTTTGTATATACACAGTCATGGGCATCTCTCGCCGTGACATCCTATTCGTCTCTCTCTCTAGACCTCTCTCATTTCTCGTGCTATCTCTCCCACGCCCCCCCCCCCGCCGGCCCCTCTATCCATGCCTCTCTCGAATACGTAATACATACACATACCTCTCTAGGCCCTGCCAAATAAGTCAACTACACATTCACACATGTTACATCACGTACCCCATTGATCTAGAAAGCCCTCTCTTCATGTTTATTTCGCATACAACATTCCTTTTGAATAAAACCACACAAAGTGTGGCCAAAGAATTATTTTAGAATTTCTACATATATACAACATCACAAAGTTATATGGAGGAGTATGAACGTTAATTTGCATTGCATGGTGCACCCAATGATATTTATTCCGCACTGTGAATTTTTATATTTTTATACTATATATAAAGTTAGTCATAATAAAGAGAAACGAATAGCATCTCTTTCTCCATCGCATACACCCCCTCTACGCCCCTTTCACGTACGCACACAAACTATCTCCAGGTCCTCTAAAAGTACGCCCCCAGCACATTCACCCATGTTTCATCTTTCTCTCGCGATATATACATTGACGATCATTGTATTTGAAGCGAAAGCACGATACGTACATTGGACTTCAGAATCCACTCATTACGGTCACCATTTTTGTTTTGTGGTTATTATACAGTCGGATTGAGGATTCCATCCAATCCTCTATCACTTCGGCCGAAAAAGGGATTCGTCAGATCCAGGCACTCCTCAAGACAACACAGTCGCAGAACGCGGCGGTATCCCAGTCCAGAGACCGGATCCATAGCGCGTTCGCGCGTGCGGAGACCGTCCAGTCAGCTCATAACCCACTCGGCTCGGGCAGGCACCGAGCTACTTCTTCATCCAGAGATCGTCACGAAGATCGAAGGCGCGATCGAGTTGCGTCGCCCTGGCGTAACGACGACTACGATCGTGCTCTGATGCCTCCACCACGGGATGTCATGTACGGGCACCAACCCTACGATGATAGACGGACACACGGCGGCGATCGCAGGCCGAGTCCTACTCGTCCGTCGAGGGACACTCGAGACCCGCTATTCAATGCGAGATCCGTTCTGGCTCAGAACCTGGTCGACAGAGGCCGGGCCCTATGAGAGGGCCAAGATCACGACGTACCGAGTGGTTCCGTACCATCAGGTACCGAGTGATTCAGCCGTTACATACGAGCGGCTAAGATTCCATACAACTTCAGGTTGGCCACGGGGATCAGCAAGTTCACCGGCGAATCCAAGCCCAAAATTTGGCTAGAAGATTACCGAGTGGCAGTCCAGATTGGCGGCGGCAGCGATAATGTGGCCATGAAGCATTTGCCGCTGATGCTAGAGGGTTCTGCTCGGGCTTGGCTAACACAGCTCCCACCGGGTAGCATTTTCTACTGGGAATATGTGGCGAAGGTGTTCGTCAAGACCTTTGAAGGCAAATATAAGAGAGCAGGAGGGTTGACCGGGTTGCAGCACTGTGTGCAGAAGCAGAATGAAACTCACCGAGAGTATATCCAGCGGTGGACCACTCTGGACAATACGGTGGAGAACGTCACTGAGCACCAGGCAATCTGTGCCTTCAAGGCAGGAGTTAGGTACCGGGAGCTGAACATGAAGTTCGGCCGAACTGAGACCCCGACTCTCAATCGGGCTATGGAGATAGCCAACCGGTATGCCAACGGTGAAGAGGAAGACCGACTGAGGAGTGTCTAGAGCCGAGCCAGCAACGCGCATTAGTCAGAGAACAAGGGCAAGAAGTGCAAGTGGAAAGCAGATGCCGGAGGGAGTGCCGAGGCTGCAGCTCTAGCTAGCTAAGGCAAAAAGAGCTACCAAAACAAGAAAAAGGATTGGAAAGGGAAAAAGCAAGTCACCATGAAAAGCAAAACACTTCTGTGATGATACATGTTTGTCACAGTAGGTCACGTTTTCTGTCATGCATGTACATCCATGACGATTTTATGATAGAATCAAGATAGTCATACATGTGCTGTCGTAGAAGTGTTCCATGACAATACTAAAATTATCATCACGGAAGTGACCACTTCCATGATGATAAATGGCGCGTCATTGAAGTGTTTTCGTCAAGGGTAACCAACACATGGCATCCACCGTAATGGGTCGCCGTTAAGCTATCGTGTTCGGTTTTTGATCCGATAACCCGTTAACAACAATGACCAATGGTGATTTTCCACATGTAAAATTCTCATTGGCCGGAAGAACCGCGTGTCAACTCCGCGTGGGACAGATGTCATCCAGCGAATGGACAGGACGCGCCTATGATACGTCGACACGTGGCTCGGCCCAACAATGGCCCATTCAGATCAAAAGGCTGGCCCGTTGATAGCAGCCCGGCCCACGGAAAGCCTGTTAACGGCCTGTTCGCATATAGCCCATTTATAGCCCGCTAACTCATGGCCAGTTATGGCCAACCCGAATTAGGCCCACTAGCGTCATCTGGGCCGTCCAATATGATTCCAGCCCGTTGTAACTTCCAGCCCATGTATGGCCCATGACGTCTTTCGGCCCATATGTGGCCCTTTGTAACTCTGGGCCCTTTAACGACCCGTGGTGAAACTGGCCCATAATGAACAGTATGTCTCTTTATACCCATTAATGGCCGATTATTCCATAGGGCCATTTCCAGCCCGTGTTAACTTTCGACCTTCTAACGGCCCATTTATTCTTGGGCTCATTTCCAGCATTCGATTACATACGGTCTGTTACTGGCCTGTTCTGCTTGTGGGCCAAATTCAGCCCGTGGTTACAATCAGCCCGTTTGTGGCCCGTTAATCCACTGGGCCGTTTTCATAGCGTCATCTAATATGGCCCATTAACAACCCATTATGCCAATTGATAGAATTAAGCCCGTTATACATATCGGTCTATTAACGGCCCATTATGGTCGGCCCATAAACAGACGATTCCCATTCTAGCCCATTTAAGGCATGTATTGCGGTCCGTTATTGGTCTACGAATTGTACGGCCCATGTTCGGTCAATCGATCATACAACCCGTACATGGCCCATTGATTCTACGGCCCGTAGAAGGCCCATGGATCCAACGGCCCGTAGGAGGCCCATGGTCACTACAGCAGGTAGCAGGACCATGGTTACAACGGTCCGTATATTACCCATGATTATTTTGGCCTAGTTTAAAAAAATAGATTATTGTGGCCACTAACAAATCGCAGAAAAAGAACTACAGTGACTACAAGCAAACAAATAAACAAGACAATAAGGAAATAAATAAGCAAGCAACTTAAGCTAGGCTATTACTGCTATTACACATATTACATCTACTGGGCTTCAAAGTTCGCCACCAGTGCAAATATATGGAACAAAGCAGCATATTACATACATTGGGTGTCTAAATTGGCCACCAGTGCAAACAAAAGCGGCAGCAAAACAAGTCCATAACTGAAACAGCTTCAGAAGAGCTCAAGAAACGTTATCCTGGGTATCAACCATGCTGGCAATAGGCTTGGCAAGCTTATTAGCTTTCTCTTGTTTGGCGCTAAAATCCTCCAACGCTTGCTGTTGTACTAGAAAGTATGCATCTGAATTCTGCAGGGACTTCCTCAGTCCTTCGGCTTCTTGTCGCAGCATAGCTGATCGATGTCTTTCAGCTTGTAGTTGAGACTCAAGAAACCGAACTGATTCAAATAGTGAGTTTGAAGAGCTTGTACCAGCGGTAGTCGCAAGTAACTCGAACACCACATCAAGATAGGACTTTGGGGTTGTCTCACTGCCATCAAATAATTTTCCTTAGCTGTTTTATCAGCTTTGTTGGAGACCAACAAGGATGTCTCACTATCCTGAACCTTATCTGCATTACTTCCTTTACCACTGCTTAATAAGGTACTCTTCCCCAATATTCTGTCAGCATTCTAAAATATGAAACAAGCAGAAACATAATAGGTTTAGCATGTAGTATATGAAACTCATTTTGGTGAACCAGTTCAGTAGTAAGGTGGACAGGATTAAAATACCAAAACTTCTATTGTGAAGTAGTACATAATAAAAGCACCAACAAACTTATATCTATGTGCTATGGTTACCGCATTGTCTTGCCAAATCAAAATAGAGACACGGTTCAAATCATATCAGTTCAATACAAAGCAACATTTAAAGAATACAAGTGTGGGAAACTAGACGACACAACAAGATTTCAGATGGGTACCACGGGTATACATGTACCACAACACTATTGGCTCTGTTGTGATGCTAGTAATGTGCATGATATGAGAAGACAACTGTATACACAATTGAAATTGAGATCAACACAGCAATTTAGAAGAGCAAACCAGTTAAAGAAACATGTTTAAACATACCTATTGTGCCATTGGAGTTTTGATTGGATCCTTCAATTTAAAAATAAGTTTGTATGAGTAAATACAGTGATACAAGAGCAAAGCAGTATGCACCATAGCAATGGAATCTTAAATGAGAACAGTTGTTCTTCAGGTTTAAGCACTTGTTCTACACGAACAGAGTACAGTAAGACGCATGCATATAGTACTTCAAAATAAAAAATGATCTCATAGACCTTACCACATTCTTGGTTCTGAACCAATACAGAATAAGGCGTTCCCAGTCATCGTCCCGTAAATGTGTCTCAGGAGAAAGTAAGGGAATTTGATGAGTTTCCTTGCCAGGGAAGTACGTTTTCTTCAGGCAATTCCGATACTGCCACAAAGCATTCTTGAAGATAGCAGAGGTATTAGCACAGGTTATCTCATCTTGAGTTTCCAAATCGGTCCTTCTCCATAGAGAAGAATGGGAACATTTGTTGTATTATAACCAGCATGGAGGCAGAAAGTATGGGACAAAGCAAAGTAATTGCCATGAATAACATTACTTACACATAACTCGTGGACGAACACCTGCAACTGGCATTTTCCTTCATCTTCAGTATAATATTTCCATGACGGGAAGATACGCACATAGGATTTAACAACATCAAATGCGATAGATGCTAAACTACAAATGGTTGGTTGTGCTTCGTCCACAGGAATAGGTGTACTAACTGGTGGAGTTGGGGTTCGCCATGGTAGTCCTTGCGCTTTGGGCACTGGAGCTGCCTTACTAACTGCTCTTGTTTGGGAGCTCTGGTGGAGATGGTGCTGTGTCAACTGGAACTGGGTTAATATCTGCTGGGGTTGGGGTTAGATTGGCTGAAGCTGGTTCTCTGTCCATTAGAGTAGGGGTACAATCTGTGAGAGTCTGGATTATGTGTGGTAGGGCTGGTTCTTGTGCATGTACAATTGGGGTGCTAACTCCACCAAGAGGTAGCACTATTTTTTTTGAAGACCGTGTTTTTACTCTGCTAGATACTACCATCACCCCTCCAATTCAAATGGCTGATAAACAAGAAAAGTAGTTGAATGCACACCCCTTGTATGAGAGACATGCAATAGATAGTGTGGAAAAAAGAGGGCATGAAATAGTTCGCATATATATTGTTTGACTAAAAAGGATAGCATGACATAATTTCACATATATGATATCTACCTAAACTGGATAGCATAGCATGACATACTTCAAAGATATGATGACTAACTAAACAAGATGGCATGAGATAATTATATGATGTCTTTAGTAAACAGGTTCACATGACATAATTCACATACATGTTATCTAAGTAATCAGGATCGCATGATATAATTCACATATGTGATTTATATACTAAGCATATGGCATTTGCATATATGATGTCTGAACTAAGAACATAGTGCTGAATATTGTGTATATGATGTCTAAACTATACAATGCAAGACACCATATGCATGATATGAGCAGTATAACCGTGCCAAGTTAGAGCATACACCTCGGTGGGGGAATAGGACTGGTCATCTGTCTCTAAATCCATCTGAGGAGCTATCTGGACCCAACAAGAGATCTGCTTCAACAGGTAGCACTGCCTGCTCTGAAGACCTTGTTTTCACTCCAGATTTTTCCATCGCCCACTCAAATGGCTAATTCACAGGAAGAGTAATTAAATGTACAAACATTGTCGAGAAATGAGAATGTAATGAAAAAAAGGAATGGCAAGATATAATTCAAATATATGATTCATGGCTAAACAGGATGGAATTGCACATTTCACATATATTATGGCTGGCTAAAAAAGATGAGATTGCATAATTCAAATATATGTTATTGAAACTAAACAGGTGGCATTACAGAACTTGTCTAAACTAAGAAGATGACATATATGATGTGGAAAGTAAGCACTGCAAGGCAACATATGCATGATATGACCAACATCATCATGCCAAGTTAGAGAAAACACCTCGGGGGGTAAATAGGAGTGGTTAGCTCCATCTGAATCTGCCTCTGAACAGATATCTTCCTCTGGATTACAATCTGGAGGAGGGGGGGTTGCCACTGCGCCCACCATGGAGCGATGTCTGCATGACATTGTATTGCCACGCAAAACTCTTCTCTTTTTCTCTACATGTTCAGCATGATTGTGTACAATATTTGACATGCACACGAAAAAAATATAGTGAGATTATGTAAGGAGAGCATGCAAAAATCTAGAGTGATGGTAACAACCAGTGGATAGATCCAAAAATAATGATAGCGGGCTGATGATAGCTTTAATTTAATAAAAAGACAGATGATGATTGCTTTACTGTTTGTTTCCCTCCCAAGATGAACAACATAGACATACCCTAGGTGAACCAGATAATAGACAGAGATACTATTCATTGCTACCTCGATATGTGCCGCACAAGCATTTTAAAACTCAAGTTTGAACATTAATTTGGACCTGACTTGGAAACTAAGAGGTGAACAGGACGATAAAGTAGCAGGTAATATTAAGCAATGCATAACATAAGCAGAAACAAAAGAGTGCGACCTCTCTTGCGGACCTATGTACTCCTCAGGTTCATCTGCTGAGTCGATGATGGTGATGTAGTTGCGATGGGTGCCGGCAGTAGGGAAAGAGATCTAAGGCAGCGAAAGATAGTCAGCAGTCATGATGTCTGGTATGGTGGATGCTTCTGTCGATGGAGTAGCTCAGGTCAGGTGGATGATGTCGTGGCAGAAGCAGGACAAACCACACAAAGTTTTCTTCGACACCTATCTGTAATAACTGAAGTAATTCTGTAAGGGCTCCTTTGGCTTGCAGGATTCTAAAAACACAGGGATAGGAAAAACACCGGAATAGGATAGGAATGCACGTGGGAAATAGAGCATTTGTAAACACATGATTTCTGTCAACTTGGGTGTTTGGTTCACAGGAATTGGAAGAGCAGAGGAATGCAAAGAAACATGGCCAAACTAAAGTGAAACCATATGAAAATGTGTACAGTTAGAATGTTATTCTGCCACTAATGCACTTAGTCTTGTTTTCATGCATAGGATTTTGAAAATTAGGTCCAGGTGGATGTTTCACTCCATTCCTTTCAACCAAATGCATGAATAATTGAATAGTAGAGTACCATAGGAAAATTTCCTATTGCTATGTTTTTCCTTCAATTTTTCCTTTGAACCAAAATAGCCCTAATGGATCGACATGAATGCAGAGTAATAAGTGACGCGACAAGTGTACAACCTCTTTGGCATAGCCGTGTCGACCTCAGCATCATTGGGTTGGTCGCTGAAGAACTTGTGGCAGAGGTGGCTGTCAGAGGTGTGGAAGAAGATCTGAGGCGTCTGTAGACGGCGTCCAGGGTACTGCGCTGTTGTGATGGATGATTCTGTCAGTGGAGCAGCTCCAATGAGCTGTAAGACATCGAGGCTGAAGCAGTACAAGACAGACATCGTTAATCTCAAGTGGGATTCTAATAGCATCAGCAATAGATGATGTAAAATATAGTACCAAAAAGTGGTAGATGTAAAAATTACATCACCAAAAAACACCTGACTCCAACAGATACGGTAAAAACTGTTTACTCTGAACTTAACTGTCGAAACTAAAATTTACTATGGAACCTGAATGTTACTGTCGAACTGAACGCACTAGTAACAGAGAAAGCACTTCACATGTAGTTTAAGCCGCTATAGCACTAGTAGTAGAGAAACAGTATCTAAATCAGCAGGCGGTCGACAGGGAACACAGTAACATTTAGCAGCCGGAGCAGCAGCGCCTGGAGCAGCAGCGCGAACTAGAGCCAGAGCAGCAACTCATGTAGCTGCAGCAGCCCGTGTACCAGCATCACCAGCGCGAGCGAGAGCAAGAGCAGAGCAGCAGCACGAGCGAGAGGAAGAGAAGTGCAGCTGCGTGAGCGAGCGAGAGCTGGAGCAGCAGTAGCAGCAGCGCGAGCAAGCGAGAGCCAGAGCAGCAGCAGCAGCTCCGGCTGGTGTGGACGCCGTCGCCGAGGGAGCCTCGCATTGGGGGAGATCCGCCATGGAGATGTCGGCGGCGGCATAGATGTAGATGTAGCCGTGCAATGGGGGAGCAGGATCGAACACCGGCGACCCCGGGAGGTCGAGTTAAGGAGAAGGTGTGATGCGATGAGCTTACAACCTCTTTGGTGGCGACAAGTAGGCCTCGGCTTCATCCGAGGAGACAGTGAGGATGTTGCGGTTCCGGTGGAGCCGGTTAAAGCAGCACTGTGGGGATGGAGTAGCCGCGATAGACGAGGCAATTGTCAGTGCAGCTCCTTGGAGGTGGAGGACGGGGCGGCTGAACCGACAGGATGATGAGACCGACGACAGATCCTCATCCGAGGCGGTGGATGAGGGATGACGAGCTGTTGCGGTGGATGACGTCGTCGGGGAAGAGGCTCTGGCTGGGCAGCAGTGCGGTGGCGGACGAAGGAGGGTGGTGTTTCGCGGCTGGGGCAGAGAGGTTATGGTGGCCTGGGTTTTCGAATGGAGAAAAGGAGGTGATGGGAGGGGGGAACCATGACTTAGGGACACGCTTGTCCAAAATGTAGGGGGTGTTAGAAACATACCCCCACCGATTTGAACTAGCCGCCCTTTTGGCTCAGGGTTAGAAGAGGGATTTTGCGTGTCGGGATTTGGCAGCTGGAGGGACTTTTCATGCGCATTGTAATTTCGGGATAGCAAGGTGCACGTTGTGAAGGAGCGAGTTTTCGGAGCACAAAGAGACAAAGCGATATCTGAATTTTTGGGATAACAAGGCGCGGGTTCAATTTCGGGACAAGCTTAACGTGTAATAATGTACGTAGCAAATCAATTCGCACTTCCCTCAACGAAAAAAAAATATTCGCACCACACAAAGAGAGAGTCTTGTCCCAATTTACTGTACAAATGCTATTCAAAACTATGAATCCTTGTTATGTCCAATTAAATTTTTTTCGCTAGCTGTATAATGCATGTAACCTACTCATACGAACATTTTAGTGCATTCCAAATGTATATACTACTACTGCAATTCGAACTAAATTTGAATTCGTTTCTCTATTTGAATAAGATCTACAATCATGATTGTTGCCAAGTTAAACCATCATTTGTATATTATCTTAACAACACACCACATGATTACTATAGATTTAGATATGAAGTATGTGTACTATATGAACTTGAATTCAAAATTTTGAATACAATTGATGTTGATTCCAAATAATAGTACATTTGAAGTACTAGCTAGATCTTCATAATCTAAACCATGTTTCATATGTACACTCTGTTTATCACACAAAGTATAGTGCCCCGCCCCCTACATTATGACAAGTATTTAGCCCTGAGCTGCAAAAGCCATACATTATCACAAATTCAAATAATTGTTATATATATTATATGTAGTATAACATGTTCATAACCACACCGCGCGTATCACCATTTTATTCATGCATGCGTTGGTTTAAAATGCTATATTCAGTTGTTCAAATATCTGAATCCACTTTTATAATGAATTATGATCTATGTTCATCTTTTACACCCACTCAATCCTCTTCTCTTTGTAGCTAGCGCTAACTTCTCTCGTGCATGCACACGCCCGCCTCCCTCTCACCATCCCTCAGCATTCTCTCCATCGCGCACATTCGTTATTTCTCTTTAGGTCGTTCACCCATGGTGTGTGTAGGACCCCCAGCTCCTTCTTTCTAGCACACACCGATCGATATACCTCTCTAGCCAGGTGTACCTACCACAAACACATGCTTTCCCTCTTCTCTTCTCACTGTCCATGCCCCCCTCTGTCTAATACGTTTCGACGCATGTGCACACTCCCGCCCCTCTTTTCATCGATCTCATAATCGCACACTCCTCCCCCCTCGATATAGTAGGCCTCTCACACCACCTCCTAGCTGCATCCCTCTCTCTCTATCCGTATCTCCGGGCCTTATTTGCTTCTAACACATGCATGCATGTATACCGATCGATCTCCCTACATATAGCTAGGTCGACTATAACTCTTTTTCCCACGCACCGATCGACGTACCTCACTGGTTGTGTCTCCCCCTTTCTCTGACACACGATGATTGATCTTCCTATGTAGTTACATCTGCTTACCACATCCATATCGTCCCCCCCTCATCATTCATGCATGCCCCCCGACCCGTCTCTCAGACGCACATGCACAGATAGGCAGGCATCCCCTCTCTTATTGATATTGCAGTCGTACCCTCTGTTTGTCTAGCAGACCTCTCCCACCATTTGTGAGAAGCAACTCCACCACCAACCCTCCGACACTCTAGCTTTGTCTCTCTCCAAACCTTATTCCTCTTCTACACATATGCATGGATGTCGATCGATCTCCTTCAATACATAGCTAGGTCTCTCTTCTTCTCCACACATATACCAGTGGATCTACCTCTCTATAGTTAGGTCTCTGCTCCCCCCCCCACACACACACCGATAGTCGAACGTTGTAGGTAGGTGTCCATGCCACAGAGACAAACTGCACCTCTCACGTTCCAGTAGGCCAGCCATCCTATATCGTTGACGTGGGCACACACAAATTCGATGGCACTCTTTATCGCTCGCGCACCCACACACTTCATCCCTCTCTTCGATTCTATCGATATCTCACGCCGATGATCCCTCCACTCTCTTCTTGTGGATTGACCCCTCTATATATGATATATCTAGGCCTCTGTTTCACACACATTGCATATGTTACATTTTTTGTTTGAGATATCATCGACACATTGCCTCTGCTTCGCACACACCATCTCTCTCACACACACAACCACGTATGTGGGGTACCTACTGTCGGATTCAGGGCTCCACAGACCCAAGAAGGTTCGAACTCTGGGGCATGTGTGAAGATCTCAACCAACCCAAGTCTCAAGCTCGCCACCCTACAGCCTAGCCTCGTCGAACTCACGCGAGCGGGAAGAAGATGAATATAGCAGTTTACCCAGGTTCGGGCCACCTTGCGATGTAAAACCCTACTCCTTCTTTGTGATGGATTGGCCTCACGAGGAGGCTGAGGATGAACTAGTACGGTGGTTTGAGCAGCCTCGCGAGGGCTCTGGTGGTGAGGGTGGAATGGTCAAGGGTCCGATCCTGGATCCCTCTCTATGATGGTGGCTAGCCTATACTTATAGTGTCCTTGGTCCTCTTCCCTCGAAATTTAGGCGGGAAGGGATCCCACAATGGCCAATTTGAAAGGGGACAAGATGTACATCTAATCCTGACGAAAGGTAGTCTTCGCCTGCAAAGCTTCTGGTCGTGACGCAGCGGTGGGCTCGACGATGACATCCGTCCTACCGAGCTCATGGTCTTCGTCTTGTTGCACCGGAATGGAAAACTTTGGGAGACTCCTCGGGAACCTATGCCCGTCCTTGCTCCCTAGCACCGAAAGGGAAACTGCCTCCTCTGTGCCAGCTGGCGCCCGCCTGGCCTTGGTTGTCAAGGCTCACGTCATCGCAGCCTCATGAGGCTGGGTACCTGCATAGAAATCTCCGCTCCTCGGGAGGCAGCCTAGTGAGGCCGCTCCTCTGGAGGTCTTGATGTTGTTCTCCTCGCGAGGCTGGGGACCTTCGTGAGGGTCTTGTCATGGAGGTCTTGCCGCTGGGCCGTACCAGGCCGTTGATGGGCCCACACGCTAGGCCGCAGGCAGGCAGATCTGGGTACCCCCGATCCCAGAATGCCGACAGTAGCCCCCGGGCCCAAGGCGCGCTCGGGCTGGCTTCGAGGCGAAGCCAAAGAGGGAAGGGCAAAGCGCCACGGGCCCGAATCACCTGCGGGCCAGGCTTGACGCATGGCACACGACGGGACGCGGACGCCTCCACTTCCCCATGTTTCATCGGCAACCTCTCCGAATTGACAGCAGCCTGGTGCATGCAGTGGGGCCATCATCACTCGGAACATGGAGGGGCGCCAGTTAGCCTTCTTTCGCCTATAAGGGGCGAGGGGGCGGAGCCCCCTAGCTCATCTTCGCCCGCTTGTCCCTTCTTCTCCTATCTCCACCGCATCCACCACCTTACCAAAGCGACCATGGCACCAGTGAGAAGGGCAAGGCTCCCTAGGAGGGGCCAGAGGCCCCGCCACCCAAGAGAGGGCGCGGCCGTCCCTGCAAGTCCTCGGCCGCACCAACGGCGTCATCACGGGGGCGTGGGCGTCCACCTCTAACGGCCCGCACAAGCTCCAGTAGCCAGGGAAACGGCCTCTCCCACGGAGGCGGCTGCGGGGGTCCTAGCAGCCGCGGCCAAGGGGGAAGGCACGCCGTGGCCGCACGGCCACCGCGCCCGCTCGAGCGACACGGCCCGCGAGTTCATCGTATGGGTGGAGGGCCCACCCGGCACCTGGCTTCTGCTTCCATGCTCCTTCGCGGTGGAGCTGCCGGCGGCGGGACCCATTGGGTTGTGGCTGTAGCCTGATGGCTGCTGCAACGGGTCCTCGTGGGTGGAGGTCGAGGTCACCTCCTCCGGCCATATGTTCCTGACCCGCGGATGGCATTCGTTTGCCCGCTCCCACGGCCTGAAGGGGAGGTGCACCCTCCACTTTAAGTATGACGGGGCGGCAACGCTCTTCATCAAGGTCTTCGGGGAGGATAGCAGTCGCCTGGGCTGCTACCCAAAGGGCGATGACGACGACAGCGACCACCCCTCTGATGACGACGGCCAGCACGGCGGCGGCGGCCTCAGCGGTGAACTTGCCCTTGGCGATGGCCGTTGCACCTCCAGCAGCAGCGGCACCTCATTTGGGGGAAGCACGAGCGACGACGACTACGACGAGCAGCCCCGTCGCCGTGCCCAGACCCAGGAGGGCGGCGAGCCGCCAAGCAGCCGTGCCCCCGCCCAGGAGGATGTCGAGCCGCCTCGCCACCGCGCCCCCGTCAAGCAGGAGGAGGACTCCGACTAAGCGCGGGCGGCGGTGGAGCCAGGCCTTAGGAGCAGCGGTCCTCGGGAGTCCGCCTCTTCATTTTTTTATCTCCTGCATTAAGAACCACGGAAAACCCCGTGGGGCGTGTAATGGGCTGCGGCGCTTGCGCCTTTATATAAGTATTTCATGTTCATGTTCCAGCATTTATATCATTACTAATCGAAAAAGTTCTCACCTGGCGCGATTAGGATAACTTAGCTTGGTGCGTTCGTGGCCCTTGGCGGGTTCCTGCATCATGGGGGCGCATTCCTCTGAGCTTTTGACCTCACGCAGGTCCCTTGATCTAATGTCGACGATGTTAGGGTGCCATGGCGGCCTAGGGAGCTTGTCGGGGGATATTCCTTCTCGTGACCCGATAGCTCCGGAGCCTTGAGGGGCATGCTGCCCGCGAGGCCTCCGAGGGACTCACGGGGGTTTGGAGCCTCCGTGGATGTCTTCGCCAGGCAGCGAACCCCGCGAGGCGCCGAGACGCAATTTACGTAGGGTTCCTTGACAATGAGCCAAACCGTGATTGTCTTTTCTTCAGCCGCCCTTCCCCGGCGATCATCCTGAGTCTGGAGCCCCTGAGTGAGGGCCGACCATCGCTAGTATGCCGGGGCACGATGCCCGACAAGGCCAGGAGATGAGCGCTCCTGAGGCTGGGGGGCGGTGGCTCACTCGAGAACGTCGCGCGAGGAATCGGTCGCCAAGGTCTTGGTGAGGTGCGCGCATGAGCAGGCCTGCCACTGGCGCAGCCTAGGCCAGCTCAGTCGTACATACCGTGCCCAGCCCCTGCTCGCGGGACGCGATGGAGGGAGCCACGGGCAGCTGCCAAACCTCTCAAAAACGGAATTCAAGAGAGGAAACACTACAAGATGAAAAAGAAAAATTCCCCCCTTTTTCGAATAAAGACGCGAGAACTTCAAATTTCATTCCAAGAAGTGGCAAACTGGCTACAACAGCAAGCAAAAGAACAGCCACGTCCGGCGCCTACACTAGTCTTCTAGTCTTCCCACCAGCGCGGAGCATGGGGCCTCCACTAGGCGTGGGCATAGTCACTCATTGACCGTGTCGTCTGCCAGCGCGGAGCATGGGGCTTCCACTTGGGCGCGGGTGGGAGCCCCCGTGAGGCCGGGGAGCGGCGCTCAGGGAGACTCTGGGGCGTGTACAGCCCCACTCATTATTGCGTGAGAGTGTCACGGGTAGAACTTGCGGAGATGCTAGATGTTCCAAGCATTTTGGATGGGCACCCCGTCGTGCGTCTCGAGGCGTAGGGCGCCGGGCCTGGAGACGCGGGCGATCCTGAACGGGCCCTCCCACATGGGCGAGAGCTATTGAAGGCCCTCCCTGGAGAGGACCTGCCTCAGGGCGAGGTCTCCCACCTCGAGGGTCCGGGAGCGGATGCTGCGGCAGTGGTAATGCCGCAGCACCTGCTGGTACCTTGCTACGCGGAGTGAGGCCTGGTGACGGGCCTCCTCCCCGAGCAAGAGATCCGTTCCCCGGGAGGCATCCTAAAGCGCCTCGTCGAATGCCAGTACTCGCGCGGAGCAGTGCTTGACCTCATGCGGGAGGACCGCCTCAGCCCCGTAAACAAGGAAGAACGGGGTCTCGCCGGTGGGCTTAGTCGCGGTGGTGCGGATGGACCACAACACAGACTGAAGCTCACAGAGCCAACCCCTGCCATAGGCCTCAAGCTTCTTCTTGAAGCTCCTTGCCTTGAGGCCCCTCAGGATCTCCGCGTTGGCGCGCTCAGCCTGGCCGTTGCCCCATGGGTGCGCCACTGAAGCGTAGCATATATGTGTTCCAAGGTTAGCACAATATGTCCTGAAGAGGTTGCCTGTGAATTGGGAACCATTTGCAGTAATGATACAGTTGGGGAACCCGCAACGGCTCACGAGGCCCTTGATGAACTTGACGGCTGAGCCAGCGGGGATGGTGTGCACGGGCTCCACCTTCGCCCACTTGGTGAACTTGTCGATGGCGACGTAGAGGTAGCGGTATCCACCGGCTGCCCAAGGAAACGGGCCCAGGATATCCAGCCGCCAGACCGCGAAGGGCCATGAGAGCGGGATCGTCTGGAGACCTTGCACGGGCTAGTGAATCTGCTTGGCATGGAACTGACAGGCCTCGCAGGATCGCACCAACTCAGTGGCGTCGTAGGCTAGTAGAACCCGCTGCGGAACACCTTGCCCACGAGGGTGCGCGACGAGGAGTGGTGTCCACAATCTCCACCGTGGATGTCGGCCAACAGCTCGCGCCCTTGCTCCTTGGATATGCATCGCAGCGAGATGTCGTTGGAGCGCCTTCGGTACAGCTCACCGTCCTGCAAGCAATAAGTGGTGGCCTGACGAACCACGCGTTCTGCATGTTCCTCCTTCTCTGGCAGGGCACCACGGAGTAAGTACGCCTTGAACTCCTCGGTCCAGCAGCCTTCTTGAGGCTCTAGCGCCAGGAGCAGGCGGGCTGCTGAGGTCGGACCACAGGCCGAGGCGCCCGAGGACGGGGCCGGAGGCGGCTCTTCTCAGAGCAACGCCGGGCCTGCGGCGGCAGGAGCCGCCGACGGCTTGAAGAGCCTTTCCTCGAAGACGCCAGGCTTCTAGGGCTCATGGTGAGATGCCCCCTTGGTGATGTCATTGGCTTCCTTGTTCGTGCCGCGTGGGACATGCTGCAATTCCAAGCCCAAGAAGCGCTTTTCAATTTTACGTACCTCTTCAAGGTATGCCTCCATGTGCTCGTCTTTTGGCTTGTATTCCTTGTTGGAGAAGTTGACAAGAAGCTGGGAGTCTCCCTTGATGGTGAGACGCTTGACCCCAGGGTGGCCGCGGCCCTAAGACCGGCGATTAAGCCCTCGTATTCCGCGATGTTGTTGGGGACCTTCTCCCCATGCTGAAAGCAAAGCTGCACGACATAGTAGAGCTTGTCCTTGGTCGGTGAGATGAGTACGGCTCCAGCCCCCGTGCCCCGCCATGCAAATGCACCATCGAAGTGCATGACCCAGCTGTCGGGCGCCTCGTCGCCAGGTGTGAGGGATTGGCCCTCGTCCAGCCCTCGGTCGGGAGCGCCCGTCCACTCTGCCATGAAATTAGCAAGGGCCGCACCCTTGATGACCCTCGAAGTGCTGAACTCTAGGTAGAAGGCTTGCAGCTCGATGTTCCACTCCACAACCCTTCCAGCAGCGTTGGGGCTGCAAAGCACCTTCTCCAGGGGGTATGCGGAGACGACCTTGATGGGGTGGCCTTGGAAATAATGACGCAGCTTCCTGGAGGCCACGAGGAGCGTGAGCAGGAGCTTCTGCTGCATGGGGTAGCACACGCATGCATCCTGCAGCACCGCGCTGATGAAGTACACCGGGTGCTCGACGAGGGGCGAGGCATCGATGACACCTTGCTCTGCGTGGGGCGAGAAGGACTCGGGAGCCTTGCTGGCTGGCGAAGTGATGAAGGCCTCAGGAGCACCATCCTGAGGTAGTGAACATGGCGCGACCCTTCCCTGGATGCCTTGCTTTGCACCCGCGCCGGTGTGCTCCTACCTGACCGCCACGAGCGCTGCGCTGGCCGAGTGGGGGGTGGCCGCCAGGTAGAGCACCAGGGGCTCAAGAGGACGAGGCGCCACCATGACAGGTGGGCTCGTGAGGTACCTCTTGAGGTCTTCAAAAGCCGCCTCAGCCTCAGGAGTCCACTCGAAAGGGCCCTTCCTCTTCATCAGCTTGAAGAAAGGGAGGGCGTGCTCACCGAGCTTGGATATGAAGCGCCCTGGGGAGGTTACGCAGCCTACGAGCTTTTGCATTTCCTTGAGGGTCTGCGGCGGGCACATCTTTTCAATTGCCTTGATCTTCTCGGGGTTAGCCTCGATTCCTTAGTGCGACACAAAGAAGCCCAGCAACTTGCCGGACGGGACCCCGAACACGCACTTTTCTGGATTGAGCCTCAGGTTCACCTGGCGCAGGTTGGCGAACGTTTCTTCCAGGTCTATGATGAGATTCCTTGCCTCTCGCGACTTGACCATGATATCGTCGACATATGCCTCCGCATTTCGCCCCAGCTGCGGCCCCAACGCGATGTGCATCAACCGCTAGAAGGTTGCACCGGCGTTCCACAGTCTGAAGGGCATGCAGGTGTAGCAGTATACGCCACATGGGGAGATGAAGGCCGTCTTCTCGACGTCCTCCGTCGCCATTTTGATCTGATGATATCCTGAGAAAGCGTCCGAAAAGCACAACAGATCGCACTCGGTGATGGAGTCCACGATCTGGTCGATGCATGGAAGCGGGAAGGGGTCCTGAGGGCAGGCCTTGTTGAGGCTCATGAAGTCGACGCACAGGTGGTCCTCCCCCCCCCCTTTTGGGGACGATCACTGGGTTGGCCAGCCAATCCGGGTGCCGCACTTCTTGAATAACGCCGGCTTCTTGTAGCTTATAGACCTCTTGGATGATGAATGCTTGCTTCTCTTGTGCTTGACGTCACACCTTTTGCTTCACGGGCCGCGCTCCCGGGCATACCCTCAGGTGGTGCTCGATCACCTCCCTCGGGACGCCGACCAGGTCAGATGCCTCCCAAGCGAGCACGTCCTTGTTCGCCCGGAGGAAGCCAATCAGTGCTTCCTCCTGCTCCGGGGGGAGGCCGGCTCCTATGGTGAAGGTGGGGCCCCGATTCTCGCCGTCGACGGGCACCTGCTTCGTCTCAGCCCGGTCCTGAGAGAACATCTGCTTTTTCTTCATGGGTGCGGCCCCGAGGGCCTCCGGGGCATCTCCAGCGTCTGGTCTAGAGGCCGTCGCGACCCCGTAGGCGCGCTTGAGAGCTCGGACCGCATCCTTTGTGTCTCCGGCCACCGTGATGATGCCGCTGCCCGACATCTTGATGACGTTGTAGCCCGGATGAGTTGCCGCCATGAACTTGGTGAGAGCTGTGTGCCCTAGGATGGCGTTGTATGGGAGGCTGATGTGGGCCACGTTGAAGTCGATCAGCTCGGTGCGGTAATTGTCGTGCTTGCCGAAGGAGACGGGGAGGCATACCTGCCCCAGGGCGGTGGTTGAGCCCTTGACCACCCCCGAGAAGGGCTTGGTGGGCGCGAGCTGGTCGTAGGGCACCTGGAGCAGGTCGAAGGTCCCCATGGAGAGAACGTTAAGGCCGGCGCCAGCATCGATGAGGGTCTTAGTGACAACGACGTTGCTAATGGTGGGTGTGCATAGCATGGGGAGCACACCCGCAGTGATTGTAGTCTTGGGGTGATCCTTGGATTCGAAGGCGATGTCAACCTCTAGCCCGGTGCGCACCCAAGAAGCCTCATGCTGCGGCAGAGTAGCGCCCGGCCGACGGAGGAACTGCTTGATGTGGCGGCCGGAGGCAGGCGCCTGCGACCCACCGATGATGCATGCGACCGCGTGGGGCGCCGGAGCCGCGAAGCGCGCGACAAACCGGCCACGGAGCTCCTCCCAAGAAGAGACCGAGGCGTCTGGGAGGCCACGGAGCCAAGATCGAGGGGTCTCCGTGAGGGCCAGGGGGGCCAGTTCGCCATGGCCTTGTCGTTGCTTTCAGCCACATGGATGGCCTGCACGTACAACTAGAGGAATTCTTCGGGGTCCGCAGCACCATCGTATAGTGGGGGCAGCGCGGCCTGAACTTCACGGGCCACCGTACCCGGCGCAGGCCGGGGGTGAAGGCCGGCTGACCCGCGGCACCCCCGTGGGTGTCCGGCGGCCAAGTCGGTGGAACGGCGTCCGGCATGGGAACCACGAGGCGAGGGCGGAGCGCGGTCGGCGAAGGGATGAAGCTTCGACACGCCCCTACCTGGTGCGCCAAATATCAGATTCAGGGCTCCGCAAACCCAAGAAGGTTCGAACTCTGGGGCATGTGCGAAGATCTCAGCCAACCCAAGTCTCAAGCTCGCCACCCTACAGCCTAGCCTCGTCGAACTCACGCGAGCGGGGAACAAGATGAACATAGCAGTTTACCCAGGTTCGGGCCACCTTGCGGTGTAAAACCCTACTCCTACTTTGTGGTGGATTGGCCACACGAGGAGGCTGAGGATGAACTAGTATAGTTGTTTGAGAGGCCTCGCGAGGGCTCTGGTGGTGAGGGTGGAATGGTCAAGGGTCCGATCCCTGATCCCTCTCTATGGTGGTGGCTAGCCTATACTTATAGTGGCCTTGGTCCTCTTCCCTCGAAACTTAGGCGGGAAGGGATCCTACAACGGCCAATTTTAAAGGGGACAAGAAGTACATCTAATCCTGACAAAAGGTGGTCTTCGCCTGCAAAGCTTCTGGTCGTGACGCAGCGGTGGGCTCGGCGATGACATCCGTCCTGCTGAGCTCATGGTCTTGGTCTTGTTGCACCGGAATGGAAACCTTTGGGAGACTCCTCGGAAACCTACGCATGTCCTTGCTCCCTTAGCACCGAAAGGGAAACTGCCTCCTCTACGCCCGCTGGCGGCCGCGTGACCTTGGTCATCATGGCTCACGTCATCACAGCCTCGTGAGGCTGGGTACCTGCATAGAAATCTCCACTCCTTGGGAGGAAGCCTGGGGAGATCACTCCTCAGGAGGTCTTGATGTTGTTCTCCTCGCGAGGCTGGGGACCTTCGCGAGGGTCTTGTCGTGGAGGTCTTGCCGCTGGGTCATACCAGGCCGTCGATGGGCCCACGCGCTGGGCCGCAGGCAGGCAGATCTGGGTACCCCCGATCCCAGAACGCCAACACCTGCACGTAGAGAAGAGGTGCACGCATGACGCACGTACTCATGCCTCGTTCTCGGCCACACCCGTGTGGGTACACGCTGGAGCTCATTTTTGTACGAAAAGGCAGCCCACGTGATAATTTGACGCTTGTAGCAGTTGTTTACTTGAAGGAGCGTCGTGTACCACACATACATGGAACAAAGTTCGACTTGACGCATTAGTTTTAAATAAAGTTATAGTCCTTAATGGCATGTACAGAATATAAAATGATTGTTATCGAGAAAAAAGAAATCCGCTCCACTATATACAATGGAGCCTACCTGCCCTGGTTTGTCTCCACACTATCTCACACAAGGCGGCGGTGGCCTCTCTCTCTCTCTCTCTCACTGTTGGTCACTGATCTGGCCGCTTCCCGTCCACCGATGGAAAGGGAGCATGTGCATCGTTTCTCCATTCGACGGCATCGAGCCAGCACATCCCGATCTGCAGTACCCGCCGTTCTCTCTGACCAAGCTCCAGCGCGGTAGGGCCTTCTCCACTTGCTCGTTGTCGCAGTATGGGCAGATCCCGACCGTCGGCGCCCTCCTAGTTACATCCCGACGACCCTCAGGTACAGCTTCCTTCGGCCTTGCTCCACTGCCCGTCTTCCCACATTGCTGCATGTGGAAAATCCTGCATGTGGATCTTCTTTAGTTCTTTGCCTAAAATGTATCTCGGCCAGCGTACTTTCCATCTTGCAATCTCATCCTCACACTGTTTTTGATAAACCACCATGCCGCTATCTTTCCCTTATGACATGGTATATGCTTCTTTTTTGTCAGCATATTTGTCTTCAACTGTTATTGGGCAGTAATTGTTTCCTTTCTACCTCTTTTTGCAAATAGGGCTATCCATTTCACCTCGTTGCTATTGCAACCTTTTGGTGAACTGCACAAATTACTTTTGTGTTAAGCGTGTTTTGTGCAGTTCTGCCAAAATGTCACACGGGCAACATTTTTACATTTCTGTGGGACTGCAGAAAGGGAGATTGGTTTTGCTATCCTCCTCATCCAACTCCGAGCCTAATCTTCTCCAACAAGTAGTTAGTCTTAAATAGAGATTGCAGAGGTGATCGGCTTCTATTTGTGTGTGTTATGTTTCATCATCTAGTTCCACTATTATAGTAATCACACTGACTGAATATCTTTGCAAACAGGAATTATCAGCTCAATTTTAGTGGAACTGCACCAAATGATCGGTTTGTGATGTCCTCCATACACCTCTTTCTTGCCTACGGAGCTGTGTGAAACTAGCTGCCAACCAATGACCACCATGGCCAGGAAATGGAGCCATGCCTACGAACAACATCGATCAATTATATATTTTTCTTTATTTGTACACCTTCTCACAACTTTGTCTTCAGTTGTGATGTGAATATTGGCGCTAATCTGCGAATCATTGAGATGCATTAGCAGCCATGGTAGTTTCATTTGTATTTTATGGAATGTTGTAACGAGACAACCTTGAGGCAAGATGGCACATGAATCCTAAGTTGAAACCTTTTTTTGCGGGAACCAAAGTTGAAACCTTCATAGCATTACAGTACAATTTCATTATGCTGGAAAGTTATGCGTGCATATAAACAAATCCTGAAAGATTGATAGCAATGCTAGAAACCATTCAACTTCGTTTCGCCGACATGTGGGACATCATTCATCCGGCTCCACCTACCATGCACCAATATTGAGTGCACAACTGCATCGGAGATTCACCCCATTTATTGGGCCGCAGTAATAATGACTAGTGAGCAGTCAAATCACAGAGCCCCACCTTCGCCACAGTAATTTGCTCGGACAAAGCAACCATCATTTCACTCTTCGTTGAATCCGCTCGTACTCCAATATTCCCAGAGTAATAAGTTGCTCGGACAAATCAACCATCACTTCACCTTTCCCATAGTAAGTACCTCCTTTTTTTATTCTATAGAAACCACCACACGCGAATATTAGATGGTAGCAGCACAACATCTAGTGTACTACCACTACTCAATTCAAAAATCAAAACCAACCAATGAACTACTAGATGTTGAGCCTTTGCTAGTATCATGTACTCCCTCTGTCCATCTATATAGGGCCTAATGCATTTTTCGAGACTAACATTGACCACATGTTCGAGCAGTATAGGACATGCAAGTTGCTCAAAGCATACTGTCAATTTCATACGTGAAAGGATCTTCCAATGATATAATTTTCAAATTATATAAAATCTTATCAATAGTCAAAGGCAACCTCGAAGAATACATTAGGCCCTATATATATGGATGAAGGGAGTAGTATTAATCGCAACACATGCATGCGTGAGGAGTACTACAATAAACAAGAACATTTTACATGCATTGGTTAATTATGTCTTAATCATGGCACTTAACAATTTATTGCACAAAACAGGAACGGTTCACGGGATTAGCAGAAAGCAAAGCGCCTTTTTAGCGGGGATTTGCATCATTCTATGAAGGTGCAAAACCAAGTGTTACTACTACACCAAACAAGTTCAAAATGAGAAACTAGACCCACTCGCTGCATGGCACGACTGTCTCGTTTGGTCTGTCTGTCAAAGCGCTTCCTCTTCTTGGCATAACAATAGAGTACAACAATTTTTTTTGAATGCTCTTGGCATGTCGCTAACATGTGGGAGCGAGTGTGAGTTAACTGACCTCAATAGACGGCAAAATCGCCAGCCCGCCGCAATTTGAGAGAGACGAGGAGCGTGAAGCGATACAGGCTGCTGGATATACTATAACTAGGTGTCTCACGGAGGCCGAGGAATATGGTGAATGCGTGAGGTGGGCCATGTATGATGTAACTACACTGGGATGCCGTGTTTTGGACTCTTTTGGTTAAATGTGGAGAGATTTGGTTGATTTTATATAGCTGAATAATATAAAATATTATGAGTGCAAACGCTCCACCGCGAGGTTCCTTGCTCCTTCTCGGTCGTCGGGAATCTATGTTCTTCCACTCTTTTTTTTATGTGAGCTTTGTTTATCCTTTTGCCAACACGCGGGACATCTAGCATCAAGGTGCACGTGTCATGCAAGAAAATGGAGATAAGCAGTGCGTAAGTGAGTCGTGCACTTCGATGGAACGTATGCAATATTTTTTCTCCTCGATGGCACGTGAATCATGCACGTACTCAATGACGGAGCATGGGATGGTAGCCATGGACATGCTCGGCCCTTTTTGTAGAGAGTACTAAATAACTTTGATGTGTCCCATTAACTCGCAGAATGACAAGAAGCTTGCTTACTACGCCCTCTCCCTCGCCCACGCGCGCGTGGTGGCTCGCAACACGAGGAGAAGCTTTTGCTTACAATAGTGGGCTTTATACAAGTGGTGGACGTGCAGCAGTTCATTTGGTGTCAGATTGCCAGAAGTATATACTTTAGTACCGTCATCATTGTTCGACTTCTCGAAGAGGCGAAGAGCCAAGCGCAAGGTCACCTACTCACCTTTAGTAGTACTATAGCCAAAGTTGTGCCACCTTTTCATAGCATGGTTAATAATATAGGCGGCTGTTGCAGCAACACATCATTTAGAGCAAGTACTCCCTTCGTTTCTTTTCTTTCATTCGTAGGATTCTTAAAACACATGAATAGGAAAAATAAAGGATTGGAGTGGCATGTCCACTTGAATCCCATAGCATTAACATAGTGTTTGATGCCACAGGAAAAACAAAGGAAGTGGAAAAAAATTGGAGTGGATGCTAGATTGCCAATGATCACATGATTTCATAGGAAAAAATTCCTATAGCATTCAATCCTATGAATCAAACGACCAATGTACGAAAATTATGAGGGGGGTCTCTCCAACAGTGTTCCTCGGCTCGCACCTCGCATCACGGGGGTCGAACTCGGAGTCATTCATCTGGTACATGTGGCATCTCAGATCTGGATACAAGGTGACGTACACCATCAAGGTCCATTAAGGATATTTTGTGCTCAAAGCCGGACGTACACGGTCAAGGGGGTCAGGGCGGACGCGACCTCTCACTGTGTCCACCATTGAAGCGATGTGCCGCCCAAGGGCGCCGCCCACTGCAGTCTCGGCTGTACTCGCCTCCTCACTGCATTCAAACACCTACATTTAAACCCGCGTGGAATCCAAGAAACCCACTCCAGCCACATGTTCGTATAGAAGCGGGGCACCGGCCAAGCTCCTCCTTCCACCATTTTCTCCACTCTTTTGATGGCATCCGACGAGCAGGAAGAGCAGTTCTCCGACGTAAAAGCTGTCTGGGTGGCTCGTCGAGCCCGGCAGTTACGAGCGAGGTAGCTCGCTGCTCCACCTACCTCGCCTAGCCCGACGGAGATAGTTGCCGCCCTAAGCCAGCGCGTGGTTCCGTAGCTGGCCGCTCCAATCTAGCTCGAGGAAGAGTGCCGAGTTGCTCCACACCGGCGTGTCGGGGAGCACGGCGACACGGGCATCATCGCTGCCCTCGACGCCGCCATGTCGTACAGCGCCTCCAGTGCCTGCGACTGCGCCATCCGCGGTCGACCGCGCGTAGCCGCGCAATGCAGGCAGAGAAAGAAGCTGCCGCCGATGTCGATGAGGTGATGCGGCTACGCGGATGACGATGAGGTGACGGCCAGCACATCCCCGCCCGCCACCATCATCGAGGAGAAGTAGAACACGGGAGGCCGCTGCTAATTGTATCCCATGAAGATCACCACCGAGGCGACGCAGGCGTAAACAGCCAGTGTCTTGCACGATTATTCTTTGGCCAAATGCTATAGGAGGACAAAGAGATCGGCCAGTGACCATTTAAATTAGGTATATTAATTCGACCTTTAGCTCCGGACTAGCACAGCTTATTTGATGTAAATGTAATGAAATCTGTCATATTCATATGAAATCCAACCGTGTTTCCATGAATTTGCGTCCACGTTCGCGCTCTCAGGCAAGCGCTCTCCATCACTGGAGTGGGACGGCGGACTCCGTCTCTGACAACACCGCAAAGTGCGTCACCACTGTTGTGATGGCCAGGACGCGGCGAAAGAACGACGTCCTTCATTCCGCAGGTGATGGCCATTACCGTGCGCTCGTCTAGATAGCTCGGTAGCTCATGAAGCAGCACCAACAACATGCCTTGTGTGTCTAGTACTCCATTGCAGTCATAGTTGTTGCATGCGCAACTCGGGTTGCAGTTGCAGGTGAGCACGGCAACGCTGCATGGCCATCCATCAATAGTGCTGGTATGAGGATGACATCGCCATGTGCATCCTATTTGTACTAAAAATCATGAAGAGTGTAAACATATTTATGTACAACCTGAGTGGATTGCTCCAGTGGTCATCACACGTGTAGTGTCATGCAAAGCTTCATTTATTAGGTTATAGACTCATTTTGTCTTTGTATGTGTGATGTTACTCATAGAATGAGTAACTAGCTAAGTTACTCCCTCCTTCCATATATATAGGGCCTAATACATTTTTCAAGGTCCCCGTTGACTATTGATAAGATTAATAATATATGAGATGTATAGTGTGAAAATTATACATTAGAAGCTCCTTTCACGTACGGATTTGATGGTGTGCTTTGTGTAACTTGCATGTCATATAATATTGCTATAACATGTGGCCAAAATTAGCCTCGAAAAATGCATTAGGCCCTATATACATGCACTGGTACAGCGAGGTGCTATACAAATGGTTTTTAACCCCTTTCCGCGACGGCATTTGGAACCATCGCCAAGTGAGTGACTGCGATAGGGGGGTCCTTCTCACATGACCCAAAAACAGTCGGGGATAGACCCTAATCGAGATCATCCAGGTTCGTCTTATCCACCTCTACTTTCAGTTCAGTAAGAACCTGTTTTGCACAGGCCAAGTGGGAAAGTGCCTCCTCCTTCGCCAACACCATCTTAGCAAAGTCTGATTAAAAAAATCTGAGCTCATTCTCCATCTTCCTCTTTTTATTCCGCATCTTCAAATATTCTTCAGTGTTGACAACACTTTCTCTAAGCCTACCTCTGTTCTTTTCCTCATACATGCTCCAGAGCTTTACTAGGCACATCTTCAAAGACTATGGCCACTCTTGATCAACCCACTCCAGGTAAGAACACTTTCGTTCATCCTATAATATTTAAAACTAGATCAGTAACAATTGTAGGGGAAATGGGTTTCTAGCAACATAGAAAATCACCAAATATATACATATTTTGAAAAATTGAAGAAACAGGCTAATTATGACATATCTTCTCAAAAAGATCAATGTGCAAATGAATTAATTGCTACTGAGACAACAACCAAATTCTGAAACATCAGAAGCTATAATTAACTACAACAACGCTACAAGTTCTTGGTCATGTACTATAAATAACAAATTGAACATTTTATGAGGAAGCTAAATATAACTGCAACATCATAGCGACAGTGTTTGGATGACAGCAAATTGATACTAACAGGTGTGTACATACACAAATTTAGTAACATAGAACTAATAGCACTAAGGCCATCAACTGTGTATACCAAAACCGGTGTAAAGACAACTGTTGCTACATTTAGCATCGGTGCCCTGCACTGGCGAGCCGATGCAGCGGAAAAAAATCAGGGACCTGGACTCCGGAGCACCTAGTTGCTCCGATGCCCAGTTCCTTCGTGCCATAAAGATTTAGTATTTTACTGCTTGGCTGCTCGGATGTGTGGACCAAAGTTGGTGATACGTCTCCAACGTAACTATAATTTTTTATTGTTCCATGCTGTTATATTATCATTCTTGGATGTTTTACAATCATTTTATAGCAACTTTATATCATTTTTTTGGGACTAACCTATTGACATAGTGCCCAGTGCCAGTTGTTGTTTTTTGCTTGTTTTTTACTTCGCAGGAAATCAATACCAAACGGAGTCCAAACACAGCGAAACATTTTGGTGATTTTTTCTGGACCAGAAGACACAAGTTGGGCCAAGAAAGTACCTGAGGGGGGCTCTGAGTGGAGCACAAACCACCAGGGCGCGCCTGGGGGCCCTGGCACGCCCAAGTGGGTTGTGCCCACCTCGGCCACCTTCCGCACCGCCTCTTTGCTCTGTAAATACCCCAACATTCCAGAAACCCTAGGGGACTCGACGAAAATCAATTCCAGCCGCCGCAAGTTCCAGAAACCACAGATCCAATTTAGACACCATGACGGAGGGGTTCATCATCCTCATTGGTGCCTCTCCGATGATGCGTGGGTAGTTCATTGTAGACCTTCGGGTCCGTAGTTAGTAGCTAGATGGCTTCCTCTCTCTCTTTTGATTATCAATACAATGGTCTCTTGGAGATCTATTTGATGTAACTCTTTTTGCGGTGTGTTTGTTGGGATCCGATGAACTTTGAGTTTATGATCAGATCTATGTTTTTATCTATGAAAGTTATTTGAGTCTTTTGATCTCTTATATGCATGATTACTTATAGCCTCGTATTTCTTCTTCAAATCTTTGGTTTAGTTAGGCAACCCTGATCGATTTTTCTTTCCATGGGAAGAGGTGCTTTGTGATGGGTTTGATCTTACGGTGCTTGATCCCAGTGACAGAAGGGGAACTGACACGTATGTATCATTGCTATTAAGGATAACAAGATGAGGTCTATTTCTACATAAATATATCTTGTCTACATCATGTCATCGTTCTTATTGCATTACTCCGTTTCTCCATGAACTTAATACACTAGATGCATGTTGGATAGCGGTCGATGTGTGGAGTAATAGTAGTAGATGCAGGCAGGAGTCGGTCTACTAATCTTGGACGTAATGCCTATATAATGATCATTGCCTAGATATCATCATAATTATTTGAAGTTCTATCAATTGTCCAACAGTAATTTGTTTACCCACCGTATGCTATTTTTCTCGAGAGAAGCCACTAGTGAAATCTACGGCCCCCGGGTCTATTTTCTCATCATATATTTTCAGATCTATTTTGCTATTTGCCTTTTTATTTATCTGCCACTTTTATTTTTAGATCTATATTTCTAAAAACCCAAAAATATTTTGCTGCACTTTATTTTATCCACGATCTATTTATCCAATCTACTACAATTTATCTCCCGTCAACTTGCCAATTTCTGGTGCCGTTACCCGAAAGGGATTGACAACCCCTTTAACACGTCGGGTTGCAAGTATTTGTTCTTTGTGTGCAGATGTTGTTTATGTAGTGTTGCTTGGTTCTCCTACTAGTTCAATAACCTTGGTCTCATCACTGAGGGAAATACCTACCGTTGCTGTGCTGCATCATCCCTTCCTCTTTGGGGAAATACCGACGTAGTTCAAGCCAACATCAAAAGGAATTTCTGGCACCGTTGCCGGGGAGACAACATCAACATCTTCCAGGTTCCTAATCACAAATCTCATCTCCTTGCAATTTACATTATTTGCCATTTGCCTCTTGTTTTCCTCTCCCCCACTTCACAAAAATTTGCTGTTTTATTCGCCCTCTTTTTCGTTCGCCGTTTTCTCGTTAGATCTGTTTTTTAGTGCAATCTTGTTGTGCAGTCACGATGACTCAAGAGAACACCAAGTTGTGTGATTTCTCCAATACCAACAACAATGATTTTATTAGCACTCCGATTGCTCCTCCCGCCACTAGTGCGGAGTCTTGTGATATTAATGCCGCTTTGTTGAATCTTGTTATGAAAGATCAATTTTCTGGTACTCCTAGTGAGGGTGTCGCGTCCCATCTTAACACATTCATGGATATATGCGATATGCAAAAGAAAAAAGATGTGGACAATGATATTGTGAAGTTGAAATTATTCCCGTTTTCTTTGCGTGATCGCGCAAAAATTTCGTTTTCTTCTTTGCCTCGCAATAGTATCGATCCTTGGGATAAGTGCAAAGATGCTTTTATTACTAAGTATTTTCCGCACGCGAAAATTATTTCCCTTAGGACGCAAATCATGAATTTTAAGCAACTTGAGCATGAACATGTTGCGCAATCTTGGGAAAGAATGAAATTGATGCTAAGAAATTGTCCTACTCATGGTTTAAATCTTTGGATGATCATACAAAATTTTTATGCGGGATTGAATTTTGTTTCTAGAAATCTTTTAGATTCCGCCGCGGGTGGTACTTTTATGGAAATTACTTTGGGTGAAGCTACTAAATTGCTAGACAATATTATGGCAAATTATTCACAATGGCATACCGAAAGAGCTCCTACTAGTAAAAAAGTTAATTAGGTTAAAGAAATTTCTTCTTTGAGTGAAAAAGTTGATGCTCTTATGAAATTGGTTGCTAATAAAAGTGCTCCTATTGATTTTAATGATGTGCCTTTGTCTACCTTTATTGAGCAAAATAGTGATGTCGTAGATGTGAATTTTATCTCTCGAAACAATTTCAATAACAATGCTTATAGAGGTAATTTTAATCCTAGGCCTTTTCCTAGTAATTCCTCTAATAATTATGGTAATTCCTATGGTAATCCTTCTTATAATAATAATAGGAACACCTCTGATCTTGAGAATAATATTAAAGAATTTATCAATACTCAAAAGGATTTTAATGCTACGATAGAAGAAAAGCTGAATAGGATTGATGATATGTCTAGGAGTATTGATAGAATTTCTCATGATGTAGACAATCTCTAGATGAAAATTTGTGTGCCTAAGGTTGAGGAATCAATTAATGCTTTATATGTTTCTATGGATGTGTAACATCCCAAATTTTCAATTTGGAATGTTATACATAGGTCATCATATGCATATCATATTTTATTTGCATTTCGTTTGTGATCCTAGAAATCTTAAGCAACTCAAGGACCCACGGAGAGAGTTGGGGATTTCATTTATTTTCATATTTGAATTTTCTCAAATATTGAAAAGAGGATCATTTTGGTTTTATTTATTTTTCTCTCCAAAATATTTCATATTAAAAATATATGAGACGAGATAAAATGACTTCTTCAAAATAAAAGAAATATTGGAGGAAAAATATTAAAATCAAATAAATAATTTTACTTGGATTTTATTGGCTATTTTATTTGAATTAGAAAAATATGCATTTTTCAAAACTGCATTTTTAGGCCAGAAAAATGTTCACCTTGTTCTAAATATTTTATTTAGATGGTGAAAATTGTTTTTGGCATTTTTAGAATTTTTTTTATTTAGGATTTTTGTTTCGGCGGAATTTATAAAAAAAAACCTTTCGCCCGACTGGGCCAAAGGCCCAGCCGAGCAAGTCGCCGCCGCCTTCCTCCTGGGCGGGAGTCCGGCCGGCGCACGCCGCCACCGAGTCCCGAGCTGACTCCGCTCCCCGCCCCCTACCCACAGCACCACCCCCCTCGTGGGCCGTTAAGGAGAAGAAACGCCCAACCACCGTCACAATCGAGCCGAAACCACAGACCAGGGATTCGCCACCGCCGCAGCCGCGCATCGCCGCCGCCGCCGCAAGCCGCCGCCGCCGCCCTTAGCCACCGCCGCCTGCCGCCGACGCCGCCGCAAGCCGCAGCCGCGCCCCCGCCCGCAAGCCGCCGCCCGCCCCGCTTCGCCGGAGCCGCGCCGCCGCCGCCGGATCCCATCGCCGCCGTTTTTTTTGTTTTAGGTAAAACCGCCGGTTTTTTTTTAAAAAAAAACCCAAGTTCAGTTTATTTTTATTAGGTTAGATTAATTAGCGAACGTTCGTTCGTTTAGATCTGTTAACGAACGCTTTCGTTTGTTTGTCTCTGTTAGCGGACATTCGTCCGATAGATTTTTCTTTTTCTGCCAAGGACCTATCCGTGATTACTTTTATCGCAGATTAGCCCCTGATCTTCAAACCCTCGGCGTTTCTAAACCGTTTGTCCAAATCCAGTGAAACCAACGCCAAAATCTTTGTCTCGAACCCCTATTTCTGTTTAATCAACTTGAACATGATTTTGAAAATTTAAAATTTTGGTTTCAAGCAGATTTGTTTTCGAAGTTCTTTTGACCGTAGTTTCAGTTCCGTAGCTCCGATTCGATTGATTCTTTTTGCAAATCGAAGCTCTTCAGTTGAACTTTCAGATTTGATCTTCGTATTTGAGTTTTACTCTTGCATCTATGCTTGATTGCTTATGTATGCTATTGTTTGTTTGCGTTAGAATTCCCGGAGTGCGAAGCGTTCTACTACGAGTCTCTAGGGTTTGCAGATCGTCAGCAAGGCAAGTAACACATTGATCATACACTTTTCATACCCAGTTTTATGCATTAGTTTCAATCGTCAAACACTGCATGATTAGGATGTGATTAACTTGTGGGTATTGGGAAGTAGATGATGAGGTAGAACCTATTGCCCTTTATTATCAAACCCTTGGGAGTTACTTCTACGTTATGCTTATATTGCCATGCTATGCTCGTAGACGTTGATTGGGTTTGAGTGTATCCATGACAGATGTGATATTGTTAACTAATGGTTAACTTAAGGTGGCTACTTAAATACACATCTGGGTGGATTGGTTGCAGGCACCTGGGGATATACCAGTGTTGTCTTTTTGGTTCGCCACCCAGGCTCAAAGGGATCATAAGATTATTCATGCTAGAAACTTCCGTGTGCAGCCACAAGCTATTATGGGCTCTAGCATAGTTGAGTATGTTGCATGACCTCTTCCAGTGGTAGGCTAGCAGATGTAGGGGATGTAGGTTGGTACTGTCTACATAGGGTTAGAGTTAATGCTTCTGAAAGACTGTGTCTCGGTCATCCGTGTCTCAAACACCATGTTGTGCGAGAAATCCAACGGAGGAGATCGAGTCTTGTGGGGAAAAGTGCGCAAACCTCTGCAGAGTGTATAAACTAATCATGGTTAGCCGTGTCCCCGGTTATGGACATCTTGAGTATCTGGTACCTGAATTATTGTTTTGATCCCATCACTCTAAATTAATTTGTTGGGTTTAATGATTACTTTTAATTGGGATTGAGATGGGGATTTACCTTCTCAATGTTTAACAACCACCATGATAGTTAAATAAAATAAATTCCTTTGTTGTAGGGAAAATTTGGCTTTTTCGCAAAACAATATAACCCTAGAGCTTTCCACCAGCCATATATGCATGTAGTGATAGCATTTATCTGCTCATTGCTCTTCTGTGTTATATTGCCAGCATATTCCATGTGCTGACCCGTTTCGGGCTGCAACATATCATGTTGCAGACTTTTCAGACGAAGAGTAAGGTGCGCTAGGTCATTGTCGTGCACTCAGCTATGCCGTTGGAGTTGACGGACTCACTTTATCTTCCAAGCCTTCCGCTGTTATCTTTTAGATGGCCTTAAGCCATATTTATTGTAATAAGTTCTCTTTTGAGACATTCGATGTAATAAGTGTGTGATTGCACTCTGTTATAAATCCTTCGAGTACTATGTGTGTCAGTATTACCGATCCAGGGACGACACGTGAGCACAGAGATTCGATCCATTCGGGTCGGGTCGCTACAGGATGAAAGTAAGAAAAGGACCGCTATGCTTAGAGCTAAAAGAGAATTTCTAGAAAAAGTGTTTTCTAGTGATTGCTTTCATAAAAGTGATGAAGATCTTAAAATGGTTGGTGTTTCTTCTATTGATTCCTTGTTTAGTAAAATTAAGATTGATAATAAAGGTACTGGAGAAGAGTCAACTTTAGCTAGAAGGCGTCCCGATAATTTGGAGGGTGAAAATCTTGTTGAGAAAATTGATAAAAGTGGGTTTGGAGAGGTCAAAACTTTAACTAGTGATGTGCCCACTCTTTTGGATTACAAAGACTTTAATTATGATAATTGCTATTTGATCGATTGTATTTCTTTGTTGTAATCCATGATAAATTCACCCCATGCCTATGAACAAAATAAAGCTTTTACTAAACATATTGTTGATGCTATGATGAAAGCTTTGGAAGAAAAGTTGGAATTAGAGATTTCAATTCCTAGAAAATTACATGATGAATGGTAACCTACTATCAAAGTCAAGATTAAAAATTATGATTGTTTAGCTTTGTGTGATTTGGGTGCCAGTGTTTCTACAATTCCGAAATCTTTATGTGATGTGCTTGGTCTTACCGATATTGAAGAATGTTCTTTAAATTTGCACTTGACGGATTCTACTATTAAAAAGCCTATGGGAAGAATTAATGATGTTCTTATTCTTGCAAATAGGAATTATGTGCCCATAGATTTCATTGTTCTTGATATTGATTGCACTCCGTCTTGTCCAATTATTCTTGGTAGACCGTTTTTGCGCACTATAGGTGCCGTGATTGATATGAAAGAAGGGAACATCAAATTCCAATTTCCTTTGAGAAAGGGTATGGAACACTTCCCTAGAACAAGAATTAAGCCACCATATGAATCAATCATGAGGGCATCTTATGGATCTAGAAACAAAGATGACAATACTTAGATCTTTGCATTATGCCTAGCTAAGGGCATAAAACGATAGCGCTTGTTGGGAGGCAACCCAATGAATAAAATTTATTTTCGTATTTTTCTTTCTATTCTTGATTGTTTGCACAATTATGCTACTGTTATGATTGTGTTTTTTGTGTTTTAATTAGTGTTTGTGCCAAGTAAAGCCTTTAGGGTAGCTTTGGTGATAGTTGATTTGATCTTGTTGGAAAACATAAACTTTTGCGTCCAGTAAAACAATTTTGAAAATTCACAGAAGCGACTAAAAATTCTGAATTTTTTACACAACATTTATATACAAATTTCTCTGTTGTCTTAATTTTTCAGAATTTTGCAGTTACATAAGTATGAGAACAATTTGCATCTTTACAGCCTATTCTCTTTTTGACAAATTCTGTTTTCTTTGCATTGTGTGCTTATTTTCATGAATCTATGGTTTGTATTGGAGGTTATAAGCCATGGTAAAGTTAGAATACAGTATATATAATGCAAGAAAAAAATTTGAATGTGTTTTCTATAGTACTTAAAGTAAAGATTGGTTTTCTTATACTAACGGATGTCACGAAGGTTTTGTTGAGTTTTGTGTGATTGAAGTTTTCAAGTTTTCGGTGAGATTACGATGGATGAAGGAATAAGGAGTAAGAAGAGCCTAAGCTTGGGAATCCCCATGGCACCTCAAGCCATTATCCAAAGATAAGCAAGCAACTAAGCTTGGGGATGCCCGAGTGGCATCCCCTCTTTCTTCTAATGACCATCGGTATTTTACTTGGAGCTATATTTTTATTCGTCACATATCATGAGTTTTGCTTGGAGCGTCTTGTATGATATGAGTCTTTGCTTGTTTTATTTTTTTATTTTTAGTCATGAATCCTTGCTAGACACACCTATTTGAGAGAGTCAAAATTATGCTATGACTTGTTAGAATTGCTCTCTATGCTTCACTTAAATCTTTATGAGCTATGGAATTGCTCTAGTGCTTCACTTATATCTTTTTGAGCACAATGTGCTTTAGTATTTTTGAAGAAATGCTCTCATGCTTCACATAGATTTATTTGAGAGTTAGTAATTTTTTTAGAAATTCTCTCTTGCTTCACTTAAATTATTTTGAGAGAAGAAATTTTTTTGCTCATGTTCTTCACTTAGATTTGTTTGAGCTATCAAAAGCAACAAATGAAATTAGTCCCAAGGTGATAGATATTCAAGAGGGATATAATAAAAACTTTCATGAAGATCATTGGACAAAATAAACTTGATTCCTTGTAATAGTTTTGCGATATGTTGATATAATATGTGAGTCATGTTAATGAGTAATTATGGCTTAGTAAGAATATTGGTGTTAAGGTTTGTGATTCCCTATGCAAGCATGAAAGTCAATAGTTATGCAATGAAATTACATCCTACTTGTGGTGCATTATTCGGTGTTAGTTATGATTAATGCTCGCTTATGAGATTTTTTGTTTCTTGGTTGGATGCTTCTCGATCTTTTGCTAGCCTTCATTTGCACTAAATATGATCACTACTTGTGTATCCAAAATCCTTAAACTAGTTTTGCCATATGAGTCCACTATACCTACCTATATGCGGTATTTCCGTGCCATTCTATGCAAATTTATATGTGCCATCTCTAATTTCAAAATAAATTTCTCTTTTGTGTGCTCGTACCGCTCATGAAACGGTAGGGGGTGGCTGATATTTTTCCATGCTAGATGTGTTATTCTCAAGGTGAGTGTTTATTCACTTGTCATTGCACAAGAGTACGAAAAAAGTATTAGGGATGCCCAGTCCCAAAAAGTATTAGGAATCGCCTAAGATATATCTAGCATGGAAAGTATTGGGAACTACTCGATCCTTTTCGTTGACAGGAAAAGCATGCCACCCAAAATGTTTTATCTCTACTTTTTTTGCTTTGAGCTCTAGCACCCCTACAAATCTCTACTTCCCTTTGCGAATGGCCTTTCTTTTACTTTATGCAATTTTTATTTTATTTTGAGTCTCCATCTTCTCTTATAAAGCACCAACTAAGGGGCACTATGATCATACTTTAGCATTGGGTATAGCTAATATGCGAGTGTGTTTCATGAATGGATCAATGATTGAGCATAATGGGCTAGGGATAACTTGCTTTAGTGTTGATATTTTGAAAGACATGGTTGCTTGTTGATATGCTTGAGTATTGAAATCTTCATGTCAAAACTAGACTATTGCTTTGAATCATATAAAAGTCCAAATGTCCATGCTACAAAGAAAAGAATATGTGATGAACATGTTAGGCAGCATTCACATCAAAAATTATATTTTTATCATTTACCTACTCGAGGACGAGCAGGAATTAAGCTTGGGGATGCTGTACGTCTCCAACGTATCTATAATTTTTTATTGTTCCATGCTGTTATATTATCATTCTTGGATGTTTTACAATCATTTTATAGCAACTTTATATCATTTTTTTGGGACTAACCTATTGACATAGTGCCCAGTGCCAGTTGTTGTTTTTTGCTTGTTTTTTACTTCATAGGAAATCAATACCAAATAGAGTCCAAACGCAGCGAAATTTTTGGTGATTTTTTCTGGACCAGAAGACACAAGTTGGGCCAAGAAAGTACCTGAGGGGGGCTCTGAGGGGAGCATAACAGGCGCGCCCTGGTGGGTTGTGCCCACCTCGGCCGCCTCCCGCACCGCCTCTTTGCTCTATAAATACCCCAATATTCTAGAAACCCTAGGGGAGTCAACGAAAATCAATTCCAGCCACCGCAAGTTCCAGAAACCACAGATCCAATCTAGACACCATCACGGAGGGGTTCATCATCCTCATTGGTGCCTCTCCGATGATGCGTGAGTAGTTCATTGTAGACCTTCGGGTCCGTAGTTAGTAGGTAGATGGCTTCCTCTCTCTCTTCTGATTCTCAATACAATGGTCTCTTGGAGATATATTTGATGTAACTCTTTTTGCGGTGTGTTTGTTGGGATCCGATGAACTTTGAGTTTATGATCAAATCTATGTTTTTATCCATGAAAGTTATTTGAGTCTTTTGATCTCTTATATGCATGATTACTTATAGCCACATATTTCTTCTTCGAATCTTTGGTTTAGTTAGGCCAACAAGATCGATTTTTCTTGCCATGGGGAGAGGTGCTTTGTGATGGGTTCGATCTTACGGTGCTTGATCCCAGTGACAGAAGGGGAACCAACACATATGTATCGTTGTTATTAAGGATAACAAGATGGGGTCTATTTCTACATAAATAGATCTTGTCTACATCATGTCATCGTTCTTATTGCATTACTCCGTTTCTCCATGAACTTAATACACTAGATGCATGCTGGATAGCGGTCGATGTGTGGAGTAATAGTAGTAGATGCAGGCAGGAGTCGGTCTACTAATCTTGGACGTGATGCCTATATAATGATCATTGCCTGGATATCATCATAATTATTTGAAGTTCTATCAATTGCCCAACAGTAATTTGTTTACCCACCGTATGCTATTTTTCTCGAGAGAAGCCACTAGTGAAATCTACGGCCCCCGGGTCTATTTTCTCATCATATATTTTCAGATCTATTTTTCTATTTGCCTTTTTATTTATTTACCACTTTTATTTTTAGATCTATGTTTCTAAAAACCCAAAAATATTTTGCTGCACTTTATTTTATTCGTGATCTATTTATCCAATCTACTACAATTTATCTCCCGTCAACTTGCCAATTTCTGGTGCCGTTACCCGAAAGGGATTGACAACCCATTTAACACGTCAGGTTGCAAGTATTTGTTCTTTATGTGCAGGTGCTGTTTACGTAGTGTTGCTTGGTTCTCCTACTGGTTCGATAACCTTGGTCTCATCACTGAGGGGAATACCTACCGTTGCTGTGCTGCATCATCCCTTCCTCTTTGGGGAAATACCGACGTAGTTCAAGCCAACTTCAGTTGGCTGCACAAACTACTCAAGCGGTGCCAAATAATTATCTAATGGCACCGCTGATGAGATGGCAACATTTTTAGATACTAGGTACAAACTGTGGCGCTGTCTTAACATACATAATAACATAGCACAGTGACATTGTCTGAATCACATCTAACAAATGATTTGTAACAACGAAAGTGGGGCTAACCTTATCTGCACATGCCAGAAACTTTCTCCCACTGTCCAGAGATTCAAACGCAACTAGCTTCACGCATGGAGATTGATGGTGACAACAAGCAGGCAAATCTTCAGCCACCCCGCTCCATTCGTTGCAACTGATGGTCCTAGGGAGCTACAAGAGGTAGAAATGACTCAAATCAACCGCCGGGTTAAAATCCTTCATTCCAAGTCATAACCCGAGAGAGAGAAGAGAGGCATACCCGGGTGGTGAAGGAGTCGTCGGAGGAGGAGGAACCGCTGGAGAGGTCATTGAAGAAGACCATGGCGACCCCGGCGGTAGGATGCGAGACGGCGAGAGCGAGGAAGCAAGCGAGGAAGTGGGTATAGCTTCAGAAGGAAGGAAGGAGGAAACAGGGGGAAATGTGACTTGTGGTCAAGGAGAAAAGGGGCTGGGGAAGGGGGGCGGGGGTAGATATTTTGGCGGTAGGCCAAAATTTTCAAAATGTGGAGGGAAACTTTGCGCGCGGTGCCACCGGACACCATTCACTTTGAATGATTGTGTGCATCGCAAAAGATTCTTCTGCTTTACGCGCATGGGATGAGTTTTATAATTCAAATTTTGGTGGAAATTTCCCTGGGTACTGTCCTCATCCACGTCATTGCATAATTTAACATCGCTTGCTAATTTGGGCACACAAAAGAGCGTACAGCACACAGACCACACTTACTGAATCGAGCAATTTTAGTAATTAAACAGAGGCAGTTGACCTAAACATTGATCTAACAAAAGACCAGCATTAAAAACAAAGCCTTAGTACGCATAATTTTAATAAAGCCGCCGCCGCGCCGGCCTATGCATCGCCGGTGTGAGATGAGACGTCGATGACTTGTCCTGGCAACATGCCGCCGTTGGTGAACTTCGCATCCCCCCTGATGAAGTCGACCGCGTCCTCGTCCTCGTCCCCGTCCTCGTCCTCGTCCTCGGCGCCGCCCTCAAGGTTGTAGTACTCTTAGTAGTGGCTGCGCCAGAGCTCGTGTTGGTACTCCATCGCTGATTCCTTGACGGACAGACTCTTCTCTACCTCGACCTTGGCCACACGCAACTCCTCCTAGCACTCCTCGATCTCCGCCACCTCATGCATCTCCAGCTCCTGCTCGGCGATCTCATGAGGAAGCAGGTGCTCCATGGCCACCGCCGCCTTTTCGGACATGGGTTGCATGCTGGATTCCGAGGTGGCCTGGAATATCTTGGCGTGTGCGTCGTCGATCTTGGCGTGGATAGCCTCGACCCGGGCCAGGGTGACATCGGCGGCACGGACGGCAGCTCGAGCGCTCTCGGCGTTTGCAGCCGCCGTCGTAGCAGCTGCTGCAGCCGTCTCGGCTACTGCAGCTGCCCTGTCGGCTGCCGCAGATGCCTTCTCAGTGGATACGGTCGCGCTCAATGCGGATACGGCGGCACTCTCGGCGTAGGCGGCCGCGCTCTCGACGCAGGCGGCGGCGCTCGGGGAGAACGCGTCCACCGTACGGGCCCTCATGAAGCGTTCCCACGGCGTCATCTTTGCAAGAAGGGGTTGTGTGAATGGGGATCTGGATTCGTGGATTCGGGGGTTGCCGGCACTAGAGCATACAAGCCAACGAAGCTTAAGGAGGAAGACTTAAATAGACCCATGAATTTTCATCGCAAATGGTTCCTACAAAACAACTGTGTGTGATGTTGTTGATATTTTTATTAGCTGTGAAAGACGAATTTGGAGTAAAGTGGCAACGGATGGTGTTTTAAATGTACAAGAAAATTTGTAGTACTAATTCAACTGTCATTTGAAAATTTGGAAAATTCCAGGGGTCATTTGACCTTTTAAGACATTTAAGTGATTTTCTAGCCATTTAATGACCGTAATTCAAATTTGAACTACATGTACTTGCAACAGCAAACCATAATGGTTTGAAAAGTCTTATTTGTGTACTTGTGTGTGAGCTAATTCCATGTGCAGTAAACTGGAAGGAATTTTCAAACATATTGGTCTCACGGCTATGACACAAAGCATGGAGTGCCATGGCATTTAAATTCCAAAAAGTTTAAAAAAAATCAGAAACACATGAAACCTTGCTTGATGCAATGTCATGCCACCAAGATGATGTGGTAAAAAAATTGGCATGTTTGACAAAAGTTTGGACACACACCCCTCACAAACTGGAGCAACTCACTAGAAGGCTCGTGGTTCCGAGAGGGAACAATGCAGGTTTCATGATGAACATGCGATAGCTTCCTCTTACGGCCTTCAAAAAAATTCTACAGTTAATGTGCACTAATACAACTGTCATTTGAAAATTTGGAAAATTCCAGGGGTCATTTGACCTTTTAAAGACATTTAAGTGATTTTCTAGCCATTTAATGACCGTAATTCAAATTTGAACTACATCTACATGCAATGGCTAACCATAACGGTTTGAAAAATCATATTTGTGTACTTGTGTGCGAGTTAATTCCATGTGCAGTAAATTGGAAGGAATTTTCAAACATATTGGTGTCACGGCCTTGACACATGCATGGAGTGCCATGGCATTTAAATTCCAAAAACTTAAAAAAAAGATGAGAAACACATGAAACCTTGCTTTATGTAATGTCATGCCACCAAGATGATGTGGTAAAAAAATTGGCATGTTTGACGAAAATTTGGACACACACCTCTCACAAACCGGAGCAACTCACTAGAAGGGTCGTGGTTCCAAGAGGGAACAATGCATGTTTGATGACAAACGGGCGATAGCTTCCTCTTCAGTCTTCAAAAATTTTGTACAGTTGACGTCCACTAATACAACTGTCATTTGAAAATTTGGAAAATTCCAGGGGTCATTTGACCTTTTAAAGACATTTAAGTGATTTTCTAGCTATTTATTGACCGTAATTCAAATTTGAACTATATCTACATGCAATGGCTAACCATAACGGTTTGAAAAATCATATTTGTGTATTTGTGTGCGAGTTAATTCCATGTGCAGTAAATTGGAAGGAATTTTCAAACATATTGGTGTCACGGCCTGGACACATGCATGGAGTGCCATGGCATTTAAATTCCAAAAAGTTAGAAAAAATATCAGAAACACATGAAACCTTGCTTGATGTAATGTCATGCCACCAAGATGATGTGGTAAATTTTTTGGCATGTTTGACGAAAGTTTGGAAACACCCCTCACAAACCGTAGCAACTCACTAGAAGGCTCGTGGTTCTGAGAGGGAACAATGCATGTTTGATGACGAACGGACGGTAGCTTCCTCTTACGGCCTTCACTAATTTTGTACAGTTAACGTGCACTAATACAACTGTCATTTGAAAATTTGGAAAATTCCAGGGGTCATTGGACCTTTTAAAGACATTTAAATGATTTTCTAGCCATTTAATGACTGTAATTCAAATTTGAACTACATCTACATGCAACGGCTAACCATAACGGTTTGACAAATCATATTTGTGTACTTGTGTGCGACTTATTTCCATGTGCAGTAAATTGGAAGGAATTTTCAAACATATTGGTGTCACGTCCTGGACACATGCATGGAGTGCCATGGCATTTAAATTCCAAAAAAAAATTCAGAAACACATGAAACCTTGCTTGACGTAATTTCATGCCACCAAGATGATGTGGTAAAAAAATTGACCTGTTTGACGAAAGTTTGGAAACACACACCCCTCACAAACCGGAGCAACTCACTAGATGGCTCGTGGTTCCGAGAGGGAACAATGCATGTTTGATGACGAACAGGAGATAGCTTCCTCTCATGGGCTTCAAAAAATTTCTACAGTTAACGTGCACTAATACAACTGTCATGTTAAAATTTGGAAAATTCTAGTGGTCATTTGACCTTTTTAAGACATTTAAGTGATTTTCTAGCCATATAATGACCGTAATTCAAATTTGAACTACATCTACATGCAGCGGCTAACCATAACGGTTTGAAAAATCATATTTTTTGTGTACTTGTGTGCGAGTTAATTCCATGTGCAGTAAATTGGAAGGAATTTCCAAACATATTGGTGTCACGGCCTAGACACATGCATGGAGTGCCATGCCATTTAAATTCCAAAAAATTTAAAAATGATCAGAAACACATGAAACTTGCTTGACGTAATGTCATGCCACCAAGATGATGTGGTAAAAAAATTGTCCTGTTTGACGAAAGTTTGGACACACACCCCACACAAACCGGAGCAACTCACTAGAAGGCTCGTGGTTCCGAGAGGGAACAATGCATGTTTGATGACGAATCAACGATAGCTTCCTCTTATGGGCTTCAAAAAAATTCTATAGTTAACATGCACTAATACAACTTTCATGTCAAAATTTGGAAAATTTCACGGGTCATTTGACCTTTTTAAGACATTTAAGTGATTCTCTAGCCATTTGATGACCGTAATCCAAATTTGAACTACGTCTACATGCAGCGGCTAACCATAATGGTTTGAAAAAAATATTTGTTTACTTGTGTGTGAGTTAATTCCATGTGCAGTAAATTGGAATGAATTTTCAAACATATTGGTGTCACGCCTTGGACACATGCATGGAGTGCCATGGCATTTAAATTCCAAAAAATTAAAAAATGATCAGATGATGTAAATATCTTGTGTTCAAAAAAGAAAATGTAAAGATATGGCAAGACAACCGGGCCCCACACGATTGGCACTCTATTTCGCGCCTCGAGGTTTGGAAGGTGAGTGGTGCGGGGTATTAATTAGACACGGTTCTGTATTGGAAACCGTCAGATATTAAGTTCACACACGGCTTTTGCTGCGGGAATCGTGTGTAATTTAAACTACAGTACTCGTAAATTCCGGCGGCCGGCGTGTGTACTATTCCCGACGATCTAGATTTCGGCCGCCAATAAATACTACCTTGCTCATGTCGTCCCGCCTACATTCTCATCTACATCCTCCCCTCGCTCACCCTCTCTCTCTCTCTCTCAAATCTCTGCCATGGCACCGCCGATCTGCCCACGCGCCGACGAGGAGGCGCTGCCCCCCGAGGACGCTCAGTCGAAGAGCAGCGACAAGGAGGACCCCTACGCGCCACCGGACAAGGTTGCGCCGGACCCCCCAACTTTGGACTGGTTTTGGGGCCAGTACAATCTTTGTCTGTGGAAGTCACTACCGCCGGCTGAGAAAGCCAGGCAAGTGGCGTTCAAGAAGGAGATGGCGGAGGAGGAAGCCAGGTACCAGGCGCTCAATGAACTGGCAAGATCGTTCGCGCTCGTTCGCCATCAAGAGGAAGATCAGTACGTCAAGCGCTGCGAGGCGGAAGAGGCAGAGTACTGCCTCCGCGCTGGTAAGACACCGCGCAGCAGGGAGCTGCTGGCGAGGGGCTGCCGGAATACTGCCCCTAGGAGGGATTATTAGTTTTAGTATTGTTCGTTTTCAATTTTATGCATTGTACCTCGTAGTTAAGTATCATCACGTATATGTGTTGATATTATATATATTCTGTGATGAACTAATGAACAATTAATATATATTATGAATTCCATTTTCTATCTATTTTCGTATACTAATTTGTATCTAGCTGTTATCATCCACATATACAGAATGGAAAGCATATACACATACATTGAAACAGAACATATAAGAACGGAAAATAGAATACACACATTGAAACAGAGCAAAAAAGAGAGCAATATTATGATTGTTGTGAATACATAGCGATCCACGTCGAAATGACTCAACAAAATAAAACTCGTCTATGAGACCATGACCAGCAGCCCTTGCCTACGGTAGCTCTTGGCTCTGCCTGAACTCGTGCAGGTATTCGTCCAAGCGGTCCACACGCTCGCGGTACATCTGGAGCGCGATCTCGAGCTCCAAGTTGGCTATTTCAATGGAGATCACCAGCTCGAGGATGCGACGGCCATGTTCCTCTACTGTGCCCAGGTGGACACCTGGTCCAAGGAGGCGGTCGAGCCTAGCGACCAGCACGTTGGCATCGAGCGGGCCACGGACAAGGCGAACGGCGCAACCCATGCGAATGGCGCGGCGGGCGTCCGGTGCAAGTACGGCGCGGCCGGCCTCTGGTGCAAGTATGGCGCAAAAGGCCTCTGCCCACAACTGGCGAGGAATGGGGGCATTGACGGGACCTGTACCCAGCTGCGACGCCCTGTCAATAGCAAGAAAGCGCCGATGGGTCCGCTCTTGCTGTGTGGCACGCCGCGCCTCTCGCTCTGCGGCGCTCCAACGGTCTCGCTGTGCGGCGAGCCGCAGCCTATCGGCGCGGATGCGCCTAGCTTGCTCTGTGGCGCGCCATCGATCATGTTGTGCGGCGAGCTGCGGCCTCTCGGCGCTAACATGCCTATCTTGATCCGCGGCACTGAAACGCCATGCGCCAAGGGTCTGCTCAACCCTGGCGATGACGCACATCACGGTGTCGTCCATCGGGTTGCTGGGGAGCGCCTCGGCCTCGACGGGTCGTGGTGCCTTCTCATTTTCCTCGTCGAGGAGGTTGATAGTAGAGGTGGCGCTTTGGTGGGTTGGCATGCTTAGAAAAGGTGGACGTGCTACAGGCTGCGCTTGTTGCCTCCGTGCGTACCTTGATCTGGCTGACCCCTAGGTTTATGCACAATATCGCTGGGTGGCGGCCGGAAACCGGTGAGGAAATGGTGGCGTGTTCATAAAATGCCATCAATTAATGGAAACTTAGCATAGAAGGAACATCGAGCTAGCACGACACTTGCGGGCACATTGCTCGCCCAAGGCTATGATCCATATACTTGTGTGCCCAATAGAGCACACAATTCACAGTAAAGAATACTGTTCCGTTTATCCTAGTAGAGCAGTGGCGGCAAGCGTCACAAGAAGTAGATGATGATCAGATGATCGTTTATTCTAGTTAATTATGCATGTAATATATAGTTTACTTTGGTGTGTGGAAATGTCATGTGTGTAGTAGCCACCTATGTAATTGGATGTTTCTGTTACGTTGCCTAATCGAAAACAGTTCATCCGAGTGAACCGTATGCCGTATATCGCACACACCTTGATTTGGCTGACCGTTTCTTTTGTGTTGCCTAATTACAAACAATTCATCCAATTGAACTGTATGTCGTATATCGCACACACCTTCATCTGGCTGCCCGTTTCTGTTGTTCCGCCTCATCACAAACAGTTTATCCAAGTGAACTGTATGCCGTCAATCGCACATGCCTGGATCCGGCTGCCCATTTCTGTTGTTCTGCCTTATCACAAATAGTTCATTGAACTGAACCGTTTGCCCCGCATCACACACGCAACTAAAATCTGAACCGTGTTTGATGTATCCTTCATCGCAAATGTTTTGCATCTTTTTTGAAGTTTTTTTACATCACCGTTTGTGATTAATGCATCGCACACAGTTTCGTCGAAGGGTTTCTGATCGTAGTGTCGCATTAGCAGCATCCTGCAGTAGTGATGGAAGGAGGGAGTACTCAATTTACCTCTCTCCTCATTAACTAATTGCCACATAGGCAAATTTGCTGAGTTGGACCCGATGTTACTCTTGAAGTTACTCCCACTGTGGTTAGTCTTAGGCCTTGTTCGGTTCAACCTCCTCCAAAGGGGTTTGGAGAGGATTGGAGGGGAATTTGGCTTGTACATGATTTAATCCCCCACAATCCCTAGTAATCCCCGTTAAAACCCCTTGAACCACACAGGCCCTTGATAACCCACAAGTATAGGCGATCGTTTGTAGCCTTTTTCGATAAATAAGAGTGTTGAACCCAACGAGGAGCTAAAGGTAGAACAAATATTCCCTCAAGTTCTATCGACCACCGATACAACTCTACGCACACTTGACGTTTGCTTTACCTAGAACAAGCATGAAACTATTGTGCAAGAATAAAACTGCGAGTACTTTACGATAATAAAAACTACGAATAAATTGTGAGATAATAAAAGTAGATAGCTTTTGTCAACAAGAAAGTCATTTGTCCCTAGGTGATCGATAACTAAACCGGTGATCATTGTTGCAATTTTATATGAGGGAGAGGCATGAGTTAAACAATGTATGAGTTGAAGAGTTACTCTCATTAGAAGGTGGGCACGGGTTGCTAATCCGCACTTCTGCCTTTTGTTCTTCACTCTCCTCCTCATCTTTTTCATCCAATGAGCTCACAATTTCATCAATTTCTTCTTTAATAGACTCCTGCAAAATATTAGTCTCTTCTAGGATAGCAGAGAAGTCCTCAATACATGGTTTAATATAAGCATTAGAAGAATAATTTTCATAGCAATATTTAAGTATGGAAAAAATTTCAGATTTGTAAAGAGTAGCATCATACTTTTCAATCGAAGAAGCAATTTCATAAGCACCCTTAAAAGCAATGAATTCTTCAATTTGTTCAATATCATAGTAATTATAAACACCCTTGGCATAAGAAGATAAAATTCCATTATCCTTAGACTCACATTGGAAGGGAAGGTGTTTTTTAGGATCTTCAGAACAACAAGTAAAATCATGTATTTCCCATAAATTCAAAGTATAGCAATACAAACTATTAATATGATGCCATAAAAGTTTCCCTTTTTGAGATAAGCGGTGTCGCACAAAATAAGCATGCTCATTTAATGATTTTCTGTCAACTAAGCTAGTTGGGGTTTCAGCACGAGCACAAAGGGATCAAAGATGATCCAAGTAAAACGCTTCAGCAGTATGATATATTTTGGGTGGTTCTTCAACCATTGGTTTATCCGGTACAACTAATATTTTTGGTATTTTATGTTTCCTACCCATAACTAGAGCTAGAAAACAAGAGCACAAAATAAAAACTACTTAGTGATAAAGCAAACAAGCACAAACGAGAATATTCACCCCACGCTATTGCTCCCCGGCAACGGCGCCAGAAAAAGGTCTTGATAACCCACAAGTATAGGGGATAGTTTGTAGCCTTTTTTGATAAATAAGAGTGTCGAACCCAACGAGGAGCTAAAGGTAGAACAAATATTCCCTCAAGTTCTATCGACCACCGATACAACTCTACGGACACTTGATGTTTGCTTTACCTAGAACAAGTATGAAACTATTTTGCAAGAATAAAACTATGAATACTTTGCGATAATAAAAACTACGAATAAATTGTGAGATAATAAAAGTAGATAGCTTTTGTCAACAAGAAATTCATTTGTCCGTAGGTGATCGATAACTAAACTGGTGATCATTGTTGCAATTTTATATGAGGGAGAGGCATGAGCTAACATACTTTCTCTACTTGGATCATATGCACTTATGATTGGAACTCTAGCAAGCATCCACAACTACTAAAGATCATTAAGATCGTAAAACCCAACCAAAGCATTAAGTATCAAGTCCTCTTTATCCCATACGCAATGACCCCCAAACTCGGGTCTGTGCTTCTGTCACTCATGCCACCCACCATAAGAGAACGACGAACGTATTGCAACACCCTACAATGGGGATCCCTCCGTTTGTGCGACACGAACGGCACCGTAGGATAGCACCAAAATAAAATATACAACTCAAACCAATCATGATCATCTATCAACCCATAGGACAAAACGGATCTACTCAAACATCATATGATAGCCATAGATCATTGGGAAATAATATATAGCGTTGAGCACCATGTTTAAGTAGAGATTACAGCAGGGAGAAGAGGTGTTACACTGCTGCATAGAGGGGGAGAAAGTTGGTGTTGACGGTAGCAAGGTTGTTAATGTAGATCGTCGTCACGATCCTTGCCCCGGCAGCACTCCGGCGCCACTGGGAGAGAGGGGGAGAGAGCCCCCTCCTTCTTCCTCTTCCTTGGCCTCCCCGCTAGATGGGAGGAGAGTTCCCCCTCAGGTCCATGGCCTCCATGGCGGTGGAGGGGCGGGAGCCCCTCCGAGATTGGATCTCCCTCTCTGTTCTCTTCTGTTCTGTGTTCCCCAGATCTGGCCGAAAACCGTTTCTTAAATTTTCCGAGATCTGTAACTCCGATTGTGCTGAGATTCTAACATGATTTTTTTCGGGATATAAGCTTCCTTGCACCCAAAGTAGAGCTCCAACTAACTTACGAAGAGGGCACAACCCACCACCACGCGCCTGGGCTGCCTGGCTTGCCCAGGTGTCTTGTGGTGGCTATGGGCCCCCGTTTGCGTTGATTCCACCTCCCAAAATTCAAATATATTCCAAAATAATTTTCCATAAATTTTTATCATGTTTGGACTTCTTTTGAGATGGATATTCTGCGAAACAAAAAACATGCAAAAAACAGGAACTGGCGCTGGGCACTGGATCAATAGGCTAGTCCAAGAAATCATATAAAATGTTGCCAAAAGTATGTGAAAGTTGTATAATATTGGCATGAAACAATCAAAAATTATAGATACAACGGATGTCGGTGTTCTGGGAACCAGGGTACCCAGACTTGCCTGCCTGCAGCCCATGGCGTGGCACCTTCGACGGCCTGGTACGGCCCATCTACAAGACTACCAAGACAAGACCCTCGTGAGGGGCCAAGCCTCGCGAGGCAGACGACGCCAAGACCTCCCGAGGGAGCGGCCTCCCTAGGCTGCCTCCTGAGGAGCGGAGATTCCTATGCAGGTGCCCAAACTTCATGAGGTTGCAGTGATGCAAACCATGACAACCAAGGCCAGGCGGGCGCCAGCGGGCGCAGAGGAGACAGTTTCCTCTTTGGTGCTAAGGAGGCAAGCGCAGGCGTGGGTTCCTGAGGACTCAGGGAAAGGTTTCCATTCCTGGGAACGAGACCAAGACCACCAGGATGGCAGGACGGATGTCATCACCGAGCCCACCGCAGCGTCACGCCAGAAGCTTTGCAGGCGAAGACCACCTTTCGTCAGGATAAAATGTACTACTTGTCCCCTTTCAAATTGGCCACTGTGGGATCCCTTCCCGCCTACGATTTGGAGGAAGAGGACCGAGGCCACTATAAATATAGGTCAGCCACCACCGAACAACAGGACGAACCCCCCGGGATTGGATCCTTTCCACCCTCACCAGAACAGACCTCGCGAGGTTGTTCATCCCTTGTACTTGTGCATCCTCAGCCCCTCGTAAGGCAAATCCACCACAAAGCAGGAGTAGGGTCTTACACCGCAAGGTAGCCCGAACCTGGGTAAACTGCCGTGTTCATCTTCTTCCTTGTTCCTCGAGCTAGGCCGTAGGGCGACGAGCTGGTTGGCTAGATAGGTTGAGTTCTTCGTACACGCCCCAGAGTTTGAACCTTTCTTGGGTCTGCGGAGCCCTGAATCCGACATTTGGCGCGCCAGGTAGGGGCGTGTCGAAGCCTCTCTTCCACCGTTCGCTCCGCCGCTGTTCCGTCGTTCCTATGGCCGACGCTTGCCGTGTCCGTGCCGAGCGCCGGGCCGCTCGCGTCGCCTAGACGGCACTTGCGGGCAAGGGCGCTCCTCGCCGCTCTGTCTCCCAGGCGGCTAACGCCGCCACCGACCGTGCTGCTCGCGAACAACAGGACTCGTCGCTGCCACCGTCCGTGCGGCGCGACGGTCGCACCACGGCTCCATCACCAACTCCGGCCGCGGCATCGTCTTCTCATGTTCGTCGTGAGCTGGCGAACGCGCAGGCTATGCTGCTCATGGCACGAGAGCTTCTGCGCTACCGCCTGGCCAACGACCTCTACGATGACTGGCTCAGCCGCATCGCCGAGCTCATCAACACCGCCGATGAGGCCCCTGCACCGTCCCGTTCGCCTCGTCCTCTGTCGTCCCTGGCTGGCGACGTGGCTCAAGGTGTGCCTCCCCCTCCTCCTCTGCATGGCGCGGACCCCGAGCCCAGGCGTGAGGCACCCCAGCGCGACCCGCCGCGCAGAGCGCCGGCGCGCAATGAAGAAAGCTGCCAGGTGGTGCAGCGGCCCCAAGGAGAAGCGCGTGCGCTTCCAGCGCCACCGTGTCAAGACCGCATGCCGCCGGAGGTGGTGGCGCGTGGGCGACAAGTTCAAGCTCCCCCCATGCAACCGGTACCTGTGAGTGCGGCAGGCTGCCGTGCTTTCACCCGGGAGCTGCCCCTCGTCGTTTGGCCCGGCAAGTTCAAGCCAGATCTGCCTCCATGCTACAACGGCACCCCCGACCCCGTTGAGTTCCTCCAGCTCTACGAGCTGAGCATCGAGGTGGTGAACGGCAATGAAAAGGTCATGGCGAGCTGGTTCCCCATGGCCCTCAAGGATGGCGCGCGTTCTTGGCTCCTGAACCTCCCGGTGGGGTCGATGTACTCCTGGGACGAGCTACGCGAGCGCTTCATCGCCAACTTCCAGGGCACTCGGCGGCGGTCGAGAACTCAGATGGCGAGGGTGCCATCCTACCTCCTGAGGCCATCCCCAAGAAGAAGAAGCAGCTCCTCCCAATGGGCCGTCAGGAGGCTAGGGTGCCCGATGGTCGTGCCTCAGGCCCCGAGCCCTCTGCTGGGGCGTCTTTCCCACTCGCATAGGAAGGCGCGCCCGGCGCCCCTATCGGGACGGGCTCGGGGGCTCTCATCTGGAGGGCCTCTGACCTAACCAGCGTCACGAGGGAGGCGTTCGGGCACCACGTGGGGGCCTGCTTTGACGCGCGCCTCCATGAGCAAGGCGCAAGGCGCGGGGCGCCGGCGCTCAGGAGTTCATCACCAAGGCAATCGAGGAGCTTCGGGAGGTGCGAGCCATGCGTGGCGAGCGTCACCCCGTGCCATCCAGTGCAGCTGCCGTCCATGACATGGGTGGCGAACTGCGCGTCTGTGTCAACATCCCAGGCCTCAATAGGGCTGCTTCACAGGACCTCTTCTGGCCGTCCCGCATCGGCCGGAGCGGTGGCTACCCCTGCAGCTACGTCCGCATATCGTTTGGCCTGCTGAACGTGGCCGCCTCGTACCAGCGCCTCACGCAGGAAGCCTTGGCGGCTCACGAGGCCAGGCGCCAGGCGGTCCTGACCGAGGAGGTGATGAACCCTCACGAGCCCCCCGGACCTCCGGAGCCTCCCGGGGCTCAGGAGCCGGTCGGCTCATGAGGAGCGATCTCTACAGCACGCGTCTTCAGCTACTTCAACGCTTCTACAACGATGGTGCCAGGTGACTTTTTGGTTTGTTCAACTGAGGGCGCCCCTCGGGCTGCATCATCCTCAGGCAGAACTGACTTTGCCTTCATGAGTTTCCTAAGTATCTCAACTGCATGTCCAGTGCTTCGTCACTATGATGTCGCTGTGCCCTCGCGAATCCGCCCGCGACCGCCTCATGATTAAGGACTGGCATGACATCTGTGCTCGGGTTCGTCCCTGCAGCGTCGACAAACCCAAGCGACCGAGCTCTATCCCACGGGCCAGCTCCCATGCGCGTCACCTCCCGTGGTCCTTGGTGCCTTATTCTCGCATGAGCTAATCGCGTGTGGGCAAGTGCGGGCGCACGGCCCAGTTCGTACAACCGTAGTTCGGCGCTTCGCCGCAGCGGGAGCCGTGCGTCGACTGTTTTTCCGTGGGATGGTTGCATGAGAAGACTTGGCATGGCGTCTGTGCTCGGGTCCATCCTTGCAGCGTCGATAAAACCAATGGCTGAGCTCTGTCTAGCGGGCCGGCCCTGTTCACGTCACCTCCTGGGGTCATTGGTGTCCGGCCTTCTCATGCGATAACCTCCGAAGGGGCATTTGGCGCAGGACCGCCCATCGCCCCGCAAGTTTCTTACACGCGCCCCACGCTACAAAAATCAGGCGCAACCCACCTTGAGGTATGGCCTCATGAGTCCTGCACTGGCTCACGAGTGCCCAGATACACCTCCTCTAGTTCTGTCGTGCCAGCCACGCGTACGAACTTGGTTGTACACGCCCGGGAGTCTCCCCTAGCGGGAACTCCCACCCACATACCAGTGGAAGCCCCATGCTCCGCGCTGGCAGACGACACGGTCGAGGAGCGACTATGCCCACGATAAAGTGGAAGCACCATGCTCCGCGCTGGTGAATAAACAACTGAGAGTGCCCTCGCGGCCGCACCAACCTCAGGATAGCCTCTCGGCTCTACGATCGGTAACACCCCACATCTTCCCCCTCGGGAGGATCGCGCGAGGGGGCTGGACACGGGGGCTGTGCTCAGGCCCCGCCTGGCACACGCTACCCTACTAGGTCTGGGTAACTGGTCTTCTCGCCTCCCCCCCAGGTGAAACCTGGTGGTCAAAGGTATGAGGGCTGCTCACACGTCAAGGGGGACCTCCTGAGCATCGCGACTCAGGGGCCTCACTAGTCACGTAGCCCCTCGCCCCTTGGTGTCATCCTGGTGATTCGGACGCCCCAACGGTGGTCGAGGTATGCGCGGGGCTGGGCCCTACCGACGCAGAGCGCGAAGTCCTACACCCCAGCGTCCATGTTTCCTTTATGAGGGCTGCTCGCACGTCAAGGGGGACCTCCTGAGCATCGTGACTCAGGGGCCTCACTAGTCACGTAGCCCCTCGCCCCTTGGTGTCGTCCTGGTGATCCGGACACCCCAACGGCGGTCAAGGTATGCGCAGGGCTGGGCCCTACTGACGCAGAGCACAAAAGCAAGCACGAAGGAAACTTAGCGCCTCCCCTGGGGCAGCACTCCAGACATCGGCCGTCCTCTTCGAAGACCTTGAAGAAGAGCGTCAACGCCCCGTCAAGTGCCACACGTCAGCTTGGCCCGTAGGCGATTGGGGCCTGCGGCGCTTTGCCTTTGCCCTTTGGCTTCAGCTCGAAGCCAAGTCCGAGCGCGCCTTGGGCCCGGGGGCTACTGTCGGCGTTCTGCGAACCAGGGTACCCAGACTTGCCTGCCTGCGGCCCACAGCGTGGCACCTTCGACGGCCTGGTACGGCCCATCTACAAGACTACTAAGACAAGACCGTTGCGAGGGGCCAGGCCTCGCGAGGCAGACGATGCCAAGACCTCCCAAGGGAGCGGCCTTCCCAGGCTGCCTCCTGAGGAGCGGAGATTCCTATGCAGGTGCCCAAACCTCATGAGGTTGCTGTGACGCAAGCCATGACGACCAAGGCCAGGCGGGCGCCAGCGGGCGCAGAGGAGACAGTTTCCTCTTTGGTGCTAAGGAGGCAAGCGCAGGCGTGGGTTCCGAGGCCTCAGGCAAAGGTTTCCATTCCTGTGCAACAAGACCAAGACCACCAGGACAGCAGGACAGATGTCATCACAGAGCCCACCGCAGCGTCATGCCAGAAGCTTTGCAGGCGAAGACCACATTTCATCAGGATAAGATGTACTACTTGTCCCCTTTCAAATTGGCCACTGTGGGACCCCTTCCCGTCTACGTCTGGGGGAAGAGGACCGAGGCCACTATAAATATAGGTCAACCACCATCAAACAGCAGGATGAACCCCCCAGGATCGGATCCTTTCCACCCTCACCAGAGCAGACCTCGCGAGGTTGTTCATCCCTTGTACTTGTTCATCCTCAGCCCCTCGTGAGGCAAATCCCCCACAAATCGGGAGGAGGGTCTTACACCGCAAGGTGGCCCGAACCTGGTTAAATTGCCTTGTTCATCTTCTTCCTTGTTCCTCGAGCTAGGCCGTAGGGCGATGAGCTGGTTAGCTAGATAGGTTGAGTTCTGCGCACACGCCCCAGAGTTCGAACCTTTCTTGGGTCTGCAGAGCCCTGAATCCGACAACGGAGACGTATCAGCATCCCCAAGCTTAATTCCTGCTCGTCTTCGAGTAGGTAAATTATAAAAAAGATAATCTTTGATGTGGAATGCTACCTAGCATAATCTTGATCATATATCTAATCATGGCATGAATACTAAGACACGAGTGATTCAAAGCAATAGTCTATAATTTGACATAAAGACATTAATACTCAGGCATCCCAACAAACCATCGTGTCTTTCAAAATATCAATGCTAAAGAAAGCTATCCCTACAAAATCATATAGTCTTGTCATGCTCTGTCTTCTCGACACAAAGTATTTATCATGCACAACCCCGATGACAAGCCGAGCAATTGGTTCTTACTTTTTAACGCGCTTCATCTTTTTCAACCCTCATGAAATACATGAGCGGAAGCCATGGATATAGCACTATGGGTGGAATAGAGTATGATGATAGGGGTAAATATAGAGAAGACAAAAAAAGTAAGAAAGTATCACATCGACGCGGCTAACCAACGGGCTATGGAGATGCACGTCAATTGATATCAGTGCGAGGAGTAGGGATTGCCATGCAACGAATGCACTAAGATCTATAAGTGTATGAAATCTCAATATGAAAACTAAGTGGGTGTGCATCTATCTCTATAGTGAAAAATTCCCACTACTATATGAAAGTGACAACATAGGAGAATCTCTATATGAAAAACATGGTGCTACTTTGAAGCACAAGTGTGGAACTAGCATGTCCCTTCTCTCTTTTTTTCTTTTTCTTCCCTTTTTTTTCTTTTTTTTCTTTTTCTTTTTTTCTTTTTTTTCTCTCTTTGTCCGGAATCTCATCCTGACTTGTGGGGGAATCATAGTCTCCATCATGCTTTCCTCACTGGGACATGCTCTAATAATGAAAATTGATGATCATCACACTTCTATTTACTTACAACTCAATATTACAACTCGACACCTATAACAAAATATGACTCTATATGAATGCCTCTGGCAGTGTACCAGGATGTGCAATGATCTAGCATAACAACGATATCAAAAAACGGACAAGCCATGGAAATATCATGCTAGCTATCTTACAATCATGCAAAGCAATATGACAATGAATGCTCAAGTCATCAAAACGGAAGCGGTGGAAGTTGGATGGCAATATATATCGGAATGGCTATGGAAAGGCCATAATAGGTAGGTATGGTGGCTGTTTTGAGGAAGATATAATGAGGCTTATGTGTGATAGAGCGTATCATATCACGGGGTTTGGATGCACCTGTGAAGTTTGCACCGACTCTCGAGGTGAGAAAGGGCAATGCACGGTACCATAGAGGCTAGCAAATTGCGGAAAGGTAAGAGTGCGTATAATCCATGGACTCACATTAGTCATAAAGAACTCATATACTTATTGCAAAAGTTTATTAGACCTCGAAGCAAAGTACTACTACGCATGCCCCTAGGGGGATAGATTGGTAGGAAAAGACCATCGCTCGTCCCCGGCCGCCACTCATAAGGAAGACAATCGATAATAAATCATGCTCCAACTTCATAGCATAACGAGAGACTATACGTGCATGCTTCGGGAATCACAAACCTTAACACCAATATTCCTACTAACCACAACCATTTACTAGTACCTCCCACATATTATCATCTCTATATCGCAAAACTATTGCAAGGAATCAAACATATCATATTCAGTGATCCACAAGTTTTATGTAGGATTTTATGACTAACCATGCAAATGACCAATTCCTGTTGACTCTCTAAATAGATATAAGTGAAGCAAGTGAGTTTAATTCCTTCTACAAAAGACCATGCTCTAATAAATATAAGTGAAGCAAAAGAGCATTCTTCAAATAATGGTTTTCTATGTGAAGAGAAACAGGCAATCCAAACATCAAATGATATAAGTGAAGCACATGAAGCATTCTATAAAGCCATACTCAAAAGATATAAGTGAAGTGGAATGAGAATTCTATAAATCAACCATGGACTATCTCATAACAGCATGGTGCACAAAAGAAAAGTGAAAACTAAACACAAAAGACCCTCCAAGATTTACACATATCACATGAACGAAACGAAAACGAAAACATACCGATACTTGTTGAAGAAAGATGGGATGCCTTCCGGGGCATCCCCAAGCTTAGACGCTTGAGTCTCCTTGGATATTTACTTAGCGTGCCTTGGGCATCCCCAAGCTTGAACTCTTGCCTCTCCTCCTTCTCCTCATATCGAGACCTCCTCGATCTTTGAACACTTCATCCACACAAAACTTAACAGAAAACTGGTGAGATCCGTTAGTATAATAAAGCAAATTACTACTTTAAGTACTATTGCAAACCCATTCATATTTTTTTTGCATTGTATCTACTGTATTATAACTTCTCCATGGCTTATACCACCGATAAAAATAGATAGTTTCATCAAAACAAGCAAAACAATGCATCAAAAACAGAATCTGTCTTAAACAGGACAGTCTTTGTAATCTGAACATTCATCATACTTCTGTAATTCCCAAAATTCTGAAAAATTATAAAAAAATAAAAAATTTGTGTAGCAATACTGTGCAAAAAATTTCAGAAACTTTTGACATTCCAGTAAAAAATGTAAAATCACACACTATAGCCAAAGTTTCTGTTTTTGCACCGCGCATACCAACAAGCAATTTAATCATCGTAAAGGCAAATCTTGGCACATTATTTTTATAATACAATGGATTTGTACAAGGGGATAATTATTTTTGTTGAAAAGTTTCTGTAGTCTACATTCACAAAGTTTCCATGGGCATGAACAAAGTTCAAGGTTAGCTCCCACTTCCACGGTGCTCGTCTTTCTCACTTTCACTTTTCTTTTTGTGAAGTTTTAAGTTCCCCTCTATATTTTTTTTTGTTTTTAAACTTTATAAAAGCACTCAACAGAATAAAATGACTTCCTAAAACTTCCGGGTTGTCTCCCTGGCAGCGCTTTCTTTAAAGCCATTAAGCTAGTCATAAAGTGCTCCAGTGATGGATCCACCCGGATCCCAAGGTATATCAAAGCCAATTTTAATTAGCAATGATTTGTAATTTAGTAGTGAGCACAAAGCAACATATATCATGCAATGACAAAGACTAACTCTTTTCATATGCATTGGCATGTCATTAAAGAACAATTCATGCACATCAAGTAAAGGCCAATACATAGCATAAGCAGTTTCTTGCAATTTTATCGTGTTGGAAACATAGAGAGGTGGAGATGTAGTTCCTCTCTCATAATAATTGAAAGTAGGAGCAGCAAGCACATGCATATTATATTCATCAATACTATCATGTGTAACAGTAAAAGCAACCCATCAATATAATCCTTAATAAGTGCAAACTTCTCCGATATAGTGTAGTTGGGAGAACTCAAAAAGATAATAGGACTATCATGTGTGGGTGAAATAGCAACAATTTCATTTTTAACATAAGGAACTATAGCAAGTTCATATTCATAAGCATAATACATATTGGCATCTTAGCCACAAGCATAGCAATCATCAAGTTCATCAAAAAGGGATATTTCAAATGAATCAACGGGATCATAGCAATTATCATAGCATTCATCCTTCGGTAAGAACGAAGGGAAATTAAACAACGTATGAGTTGAAGAGTTACTCTCACTAGAAGGTGGGGACGGGTAGCTAATCCGCTCTTCCTCCTTTTGTTCTTCGCTCTCCTCCTCATCTTTTTCATCAAATGAGCTCACAATTTCATCAATTTCTTCTTCCATAGACTCTTGCAAAATATTAGTCTCTTCTTGGACAGCGGAGAAGACCTCAATACATGGTTTAATATAAGCATTAGAAGAATAATTTTCATAGCAATATTTAAGTATCGAAAAAATTTCAGATTTGTAAAGAGTAGCATCATACTTTTCACTCAAAGAAGCAATTTCATAAGCACCCTTAAAAGCAACGAATTCTTCAATTTGTTCAATATCATAGTAATTATAAACACCCTTGGCATAAGAAGATAAAATTCCATTATCCTTAAACTCACATTGGAAGGGAAGGTGTTTTTTAGGATCTTCAGAACAACAAGTAAAATCATGTATTTCGCATAAATAAAAAGCATAGCAATACAAACTATTAATATGATGCCATAAAAGTTTCCCTTTTTGAGATAAGCGGTGTCGCACAAAATAAGCATGCTCATTTGATGATTTTCCCTCAACTAAGCTAGTTGGGGTTTCAGCATGAGCACAAAGGGATCGAAGATGATCCACGTAAAAAGCTTCAGCAGTATGATATATTTTGGCTCGTTCTTCAACCATTGGTTTAGCTGGTACAACTAGTTTTTTTGGTATTTTACGTTTCCTAACCATAACTAGAGATAGAAAACAAGAGCACAAAATAAAAACTACTTAGTGATAAAGCAAACAAGCACAAACGAGAATATTCACCCCACGCTATCGCTCCCCGGCAACGGCGCCAAAAAAAGGTCTTGATAACCCACAAGTATAGGGGATCATTTGTAGCCTTTTTTGATAAATAAGAGTGTCAAACCCAACGAGGAGCTAAAGGTAGAACAAATATTCCCTCAAGTTCTATCGACCACCGATACAACTCTGCGCACACTTGACATTTGCTTTACCTAGAACAAGTATGAAACTATTTTGCAAGAATAAAAGTACGAGTACTTTCCGATAATAAAAACTATGAATAAATTGCGAGATAATAAAAGTAGATAGCTTTTGTCAACAAGAAAGTCATTTGTCCGTAGGTGATCGATAACTAAACCGGTGATCATTGTTGCAATTTTATATGAGGAAGAGGCATGAGCTAACATACTTTCTCTACTTGGATCATATGCACTTATGATTGGAACTCTAGCAAGCATCCGCAACTACTAAAGATTATTAAGGTCGTAAAACCAACCATAGCATTAAGTATCAAGTCCTCTTTATCCCATACGCAATGACCCCCAAACTCGGGTCTGTGCTTCTGTCAATCACGCCACCCACCATAAGAGAACCACAAATGTATTGCAACATCCTACAGCGAGGATCCCTCTATTTGCGTGACATGGAGGGCACCGTAGGACAGCACCAAAATAAAATATACAACTCCAACCAACATGATCATCTATCAACCCATAGGATAAAACGGATCTACTCAAACATCATAAGATAGCCATAGATCATTGGGAAATAATATATAGCGTTGAGCACCATGTTTAAGTAGATATTACAGTGGAGAGAAGAGGTGTTACACCACTGCATAGAGGGGGAGAAAGTTGGTGTTGATGGTAGCAAGATTGTTGATGTAGATCGCCGTCATGATCCTTGCCCCGGCGGCACTCCGGCGCCACCAGGAGAGAGGGGGAGAGAGCCCGCCTCCTTCTTCTTCTTATTCCTTGGCATCCCCCCTAGATGGGAGGAGAGTTCCCCCTCTGGTCCATGGCCTCCATGGCAGCGGAGGGGTGGGAGCCCCTCTGAGATTGGATATCCCTCTCTGTTCTCTTCTGTTTCGCATTCCTCAGATCTGGCCGAAAACCATTTCTTAAATATCCGAAGATCCGTAACTCCGATTGCGCTGAGATTTTAACATGATTTTTTTCGGATATAAGCTTCCTTGAGCCCGAAGTAGAGCTCCAACCGACTTACGAGGAGGGCACAACCCACCACCACGCGCCTGAGCTGCCTGGCGCACCCAGGTGTCTTGTGGTGGCTGTGGGCCCCCATTTGCATTGATTCCACCTCCCAAAATTCACATATATTCCAAAATAATTCTCCGTAAATTTTTATCACGTTTGGACTTTGTTTGATATGGATATTCTGCGAAATAAAAAACATGCAAAAAATAGGAACTGGCACTAGGCACTGGATCAATAGGTTAGTCCAATAAATCATATAAAGTGTTGCCAAAAGTATGTGAAAGTTGTATAATATTGGCATGAAACAATCAAAAATTATAGATACGATGGAGACGTATCAGCCCTTAAGGTTAAAAATGACCGGGATTACAGAGGATATGGTACAAACTTCAGGGATTTAAAGGTGAGGGTTTGTTTCCAACTAGCTCTACAATCTCAAGGTTTATAAATCGGACTTCACTATTTCCTCACACACATGCGCGGGTACACTCATGGTGGAGCGCATTTGGACACGAAAAGGCAGGTAACATGACAATTTACACATCTAGTTGTCCACTTAATGTGGGGACTGGGACCAAGTGTCAGCCATACCAAGTGCGACCTGAACGCGGTGGCGCGGTTATTGATCGAGTTTCTTTTTACTGGTACGTTAAAATAAAAAGATGGCTCCGCGTGTATTCAATTTAAAATGATCGCTACGGAGAGAAAAACAATTACTACTCCACTTTAGGACTTGCTTGCTAGGATTGCTCTCTTCTTCTCACTCTCTCACCATCTTCAGATCTAAACAAGACATCGGTGTCCACTCTCTCTGTCTCTCTCTCTCTCTTCTCACCGGTTGTCACATATCCGGCCGGATCCCTTCCTCTGGTGGTCGCCGGTGGCAAGGGAGGAAGCCGACGCGTGCCATATTCTCTGACCTGGCGCCGGCATGGGAGGTCCTCCACACCCTTGCTCCCCGCCGTCGTGTTGGCAGATCCCGTCGCCTGCCTCGCCACATCCCGTCGACCGAAGGTATAACTTCTTTTAGGATCGTCCTTGTTCTAATGGGCCAGCTCCCCATGTCGTTGCATCCTTTTTTTTCATCAAGTTAGGATTGCTCCCCACATTGCTGCATCCTGCATGTGGATATTCTTCTAGTATTACAAAGCTTCCCATGTAGCTAGCTCCATCAGCTTGTCAAACACTCGAACACCACCTAAATTTTTACTATTAGAGGAAAAAATGTACTGCAAATACTGGCTAACGAACCGATCTCTTGGTTGGAAAGGGAAATAAAGTGGGGTTGAGTCGAAGTACTAGTAAGATGCTGGCCTAACTGGTCTCCTGGTCGAAAGAGGACAGAAAGTGGGGGGTATTGGGTCGACAATGCAACCGAGAATGAGCACATCTAGATTTCATGTGGTCACATAGGAAAGGTCACTGATTAGAACAAAAAAGGCACAAATCCAGACATGCTGTGCATGTTTGCCGCTCTCGGCAACACCTCTGCGTCACCACTTTATGCCTCGGTGAATGTAAAATGTGCTTGTGCCTCCCTTGTCCCTATGCCCTTACTGCTGCTGTTAATCTAACATCACAGGTAAAACAAAACAATGCCACTGTTAATGTGTTGTCACTATTAAGTAATGCAGCTGTCAATCTATTGCCATTGATAAACTGAATCAATGCGACCACCATTTTGTGAAATGCTTATGTCTTGCTTTATTTCTCATAAAGAGTGTTTTGGGCCGTTACACTAAAATCTGACACCGGTAACATAGCTGCATCTCCGTGGAACTGCAGAGAATTTAATTGCACAATGGTTGACACGACGATGTGTTTCTCCTTTCCGTATCACCCTTTGTTAGAACGATCGTTCCTGTTAACCGTGCACATACCTACTGATCAAGTGCTACTCTCAATCTGTCATCACAGAGTAATAATGCAATTGTTATGCATGCTAATGTAAGCCCCTGTTAATCTAGTGCCAGTGTTGATTTGATGTGATGGCACTTCTTAGTTAATGGCACTTTTTCATACTGTCAATGTAAGGCCATTGATAACATATGAGATGCTGCTATTAATCATATGCCGCTGCAAAAAAATGACATTGCTTAAATAACCCTGTTACATATTTGTGCAAACAGGGTTGTCTATCTCCATATGGTGTCTATTTGTGCAAACGGAAGCACAAACCTCAATTTTAGTGGAACCTGCTGTCAGCTGACGTCATGGTGCTCCAGGTATTCCTACATCCGTAACTAGGTAGAATGACCAACGCAAGATGAAATAAGCTTATTCGTATGTTGACTTGCTGATTGCAGTGTGGAACGAGCCTGTCATGTGTGGAGGAGCAAACAAGCACTGCAGCCGCGCCGACAACGCAAGATAAAAGAGACTGAGTCATTGATGGCCTGGCCGGCGAGTAGGGGTCATGCAAACAGCGAAGCATTATTTTAGTGGAACTGCACAAAAAAGTTATTGGGGTTAGTCGGACAAATTTTCTACAACAACACGGAAGGAATTGCACTCATCGATTGCATAGAATTTCCTCCATTCCATCATAGGAGATCCCAAGGTGGAAATCAACTAACCACCTATAAAATTATGCATAATCTTCCTCACGCAGGTCAGTATCCCCTTCATCCAGATGATCGTGTTTTGTCATGCCGAGCTATTGATATGTGCTACTATTTTGCGACACTGTTTAAGTACAACTATTGCTTCCTATCTTTTCACATTCAGGACAATGAAGATGATTTCAGTGGAACTGCACAAAATGGTCTGATGTTGAGTGATCTTTATTGCCTCCTCTTTTTGCTGCAATGTGTCAGCGTAAATTGGAAGATGGGCCATCAAGCTAGCTGTGGAGTTGCCAACATGCTCAAAGGGCACGCAACATTGAGCAGGAAGAAGCATGCCCAGGAAATTAATGCATGCCCAGAAAATTAATGCGTGCGTAGGGAGGCCCTTTGCTCAGAGAAGCATCGATCATTTTTTCTTTATTTCTACACCTTCTCACAGCTTTGTCTTGGTTATAGTCTTGTGAATCATTTAGATGCGTAAACATGCTGAACTTAAGTGCCTGTGAATGTTAGCTAGTATGCATACCATATCTTGTGAAGCTTAGTTTAGTGTGAATGTTGACTAACGTGTCAACCTTTACAATCTATATTGTGGGCCTTTTATTTGACCCTTCATTTTGCCGCGCTACGACCAGTGTGAGTGTCTGCATGCAGTACTGCATCCTCTAATTTGGTGGATGCCAAGCAGGCCCGAGAAGGAGCTATAACTTTTTTTAAAGTTGAAAAATGTTACCGATGAGGAGCCCTAAGCTAGAGGGTGTCTCTTTTTTTCTTTCCAATGGGCAATAAGTTGGAGAACTGGAGAGTGTCTCTAATGGGATGCCTCTAGTGTAAAGGCCGTCCACTAAGAAACACGGGCAGCCGACTAGGCCGATACAAAAGCCTATATATCTTAAAGCCCATTTGTTTTTGTTTTTTGCGAGGAAAAGCCCATATTTCTTGAAATGGGGTGATCCCAGAAAAACCATCCTTCCTCCTCACCTCCATTTACCGCAGCTCGCTGGACTCTCCCGCTTTCGTCGCCCCCCAATTCCCCCCGCTCCCCATCTTCCTCACTCATACAGAAAACCCCGCTCACCTTCTTCCTCACTCATACAGAAAACGCCTGCTACTCTTCTTCCTCGCTCCTACAGAAAACCCCAGCCCTCCTTCTTCCCCACTCGCACTGCCACTAGGCTCATCTTTTGCTACTCTGCTCAAACCCATGAGCTCGGCGCGACGCCCGCAAGGAAAATGGAGTCGGCTGGCCCCAGCGCTAAGAAGATGAGGCTCCCGCCAGCGGCGATGCCGGTTGTAGATCCCGCACCCGGCAGCGCAGGGAGAAGCGGCGAGCCCCCCCCCCCTCGGATCTGAGGAACCCGTAGAATCTCAGGTGGACCACATCAGCGGTCTCCCGGACGCCATCCTTGGGGAGATCATCTCGCTTCTCCCCACCCAGGATTTCTGCCGCACCCAAGTCCTCTCAACTCGGTGGCGCCCTCTATGGCGTGCCATGCCCCTTAATCTTGTCTGTCGTCAGCTATCTATCGTTCATGATTTTGAACTCCTTAGAGCCATCATCTCCTCCCACCAGGGCTCTGTTCAAAGCCTCTGCATCCGGACACGCTACCTGCTGACCATACCCTGCACGCTGGACGCCTGGCTGACATCCCCTAATTTCAAAAAAAACTCCAGCAGCTTGAGTTCTACCATTCCTACGAAAATTACATACCACGAACCGAACACCATGTATTTGTGCCCACACCACCGTTGTCCATCTCGTGGTTTTACTCCTCTCTCCACACCGCCACCTTCGCCAGGTGCCATGTACCAGACAATCTGGTACAAATGCTTCGACTTCCACTGCTAAAAAACTCTTGCTTGTGGTGGTTGATCTATAGGAGGCCTCACTGCATAGCATCATCCACTCCAGTTGCCCTGCCCTGGAGTGCTTGCTGCTTGTTTTGGGAATAGAAATCCATATCAGTTGTCTCCAAATAAAGTCGCATCACCTTAGAAGCATCGGAATTTGTTTTGAAGGACAGCAGCTCATCATCGAAGATACCCCTTCACTTCAAAGGTTGCTCCTTGATTATTGTTATATACCTTCGCAAATAACTGTCGTCTCTGTGCCTAAACTGGAGACCTTGGGTGTAATTCGTGATCCCTTTAAATTTCACAAGATGGTGTTTGGCTCCACACTTATTCAGGTACTGTATATTATCATCTACACTTTTGTAATCATAAGCTGCATTTTTCATTTGTGCGCATAAGTTTTATATCATCTTGGTGTACACTTTGGATACTAATATTATGTTATATGCTCAATGAAGAGTTCGTCCATCGATAGCCTATCAATGGTGCTGGATTCTGTCAAGATCTTATATATCGGAATGTTTAGTATTGATCTGAACACAATTATTGGCTTGCTGCATGCTTTCCATGTCTGGAGAATTTGTATATAAAGGTGATTATTTCATGCACATTGAAAGCCCATATATATTGTACTAGAATTATCATTCAGTTGTCGCTCTTTCGACGTACTCTTTTTTTAGACCTTAACTTTTTTCAATCTTCATGTCTACATAGGCACTAACACATGGATAAAAACATATAACCAATCGGTGGCGTAATAAGCACCGGGATTTTGTCAGTTCTCATGACATTCATTTGAGGACAATAACAATGGAAGGATATGCATCCAACCAGGCAAACAGAAGCTTGGTCACATTCTTTTTGTTGAATGCGAGGTTACTATTGTCAATGGGGCTTAAGTTTTTCAACAAGAAATTTCTCACGGATGGATATGTTGAACAGCAAAAAAAGAAGTTTCAGGTGGACAAATGGGCTTCTGAACACGCTCGGCTTCTATTTACAACAACTTGTGGACATATTCCAGTAAACTTTTTGGCACATGATTTTGATTTTATGGATCAGACCAATCCATTTGTTTGTGACTGCCAAAAATAGTGGTTGGGTTAGATGTGATTGCCATGCTCAGTCTGGGTTTTGTCTAAACCTGATGAACAATTAATTCTTGGGCTTTTGTACCATTTGTAAGCTTGAGTTAGATGTTGTTGCCCTTTTCAACTCGGCTGTGACTGTCATATTTTCTTTGAAACAAGGCAAATGGCTTGCCACTTCCTTAGTTAAAGAGAGAAATATTGTAACAAATCCCAACCAAGGCAAACAACATCACTCTCACCGGCTGCTTGAGCTCATTGTGCATTACAGAACCCAAGTGCTTAGCGCCCGCCGGCACCCACAAACTTATTTTGAGCAAGCACACCAAATAGGTTGTAATTCTTCATAAGAAATGCTGCATGGCCGTGGCAGATTTGGATTCTGAAATTTCAGACCCACGAGGAAAAAGCCTATCCAAGGTGGTGTCGACTTAGTCAACAAACGATTCTGCCTACCAGCCGTTGGATTGACATCCAACATCTGTCGTGTTTCTTCTAGCTCTTGTCTTCTTCCTCCAGCTGCCCAAACCAAACCTTGTCGTCGCCTGCTCCCGCCTCACACGACTGGCTACACCTCCGCCGCCCTACCGTACACTCAAACATTGGCCAGTCCATCCCCTCTATTCCCAGAAACGTCATGTTATTCTCCGGTGACGTCGGCCCCAACCCGCACCCGCACCCGAACCAGTCAACCCTCATACTCCCCTCCGCCTGCGACTACACTGCCGCATCTTCCACGGCTCCTGTTCATTCCCGTCCGAGGCCTCACCGTCGTCCTCCGCCTTGGTTCGCTCGCCATGCATGGTGCACCGCCGTCTAGTGTAGTCAACATGGTCAATAACCGAGAAGAATCAATAGATGGCTATACGTCGAGAGGATACCAGTAGAGGCCCACCAGAGTCATGGCAGTACGCAAGCAAGTGCCTTGTTATTACAAGCCAAAAAATGCTTCCTCCTAATGGTTTGACATCTGGGTCCGACGCCATTGTCAATGTATAGTCAATAAACAAGATAATTACACAACGAGTAGCTGACACCAGGGACCCAACAGGTCGCGCAGTTGTTATTTAGCTTTAGAGACAGAGCAGGATATTAATGGGGCTGTGCGGGGGCTATAGCTCTTCTAGCCCAGGGTATTATTTTATGTTTACCACATGACGAGCCCAGTTGTTTATATTTTCTTTCTGAAAATGGTGAGCCCAGTTCTATTTTTTTTACAGAATACCCAACCGAGGCCTACTTGCTTTTCTCAGCCCTGCTGGCCCGCAAATCTTTCAAGACGACGACGGATGTATTCGCTTCCCAGAAAATGGGCTATACATAGTAAGAAATGGGTTGTAAATTTTAAACACAACAAACCGGCAATTAGTTTCAAATTTCTTTTTTTTAGGATTTAGAGGGAAATTAAGTTGGATTTTAAATTGATATAAATTTATTTTTCAAATTAGTTTGAACGTGACTCAAAATTTTGGGATTAAAAATAGTTCGGACCGCACCGAAATATGCAAAATTTCGTTGTATTTTTTAACCGTGGCCAGAATATGGGTTGTAATGCTATAAAAAGAATATGGGCTCTAAAAAATCCTTAAGAATTAGCAAATGGGTTGTAAAGTATTATAAAGTGGAGAGGCTGACTGTAGGGGCCCACGCGGTCCATGGCCGCATGCAAGGAAGTGCCTCCTGCGTTTTGTCAACCTAGTCAACAAACGATTCTAGCAGCAATGACCGTTGGATGTTAATCCAACGGCCATGCTACTTCTTCAACCTCTGATCTTCGTGCTCCAGCCGCCCAAACCAGCGCCGGCGGGACCGCCTGCTCCTCCCTCCCGTTGCCTGTTCTACTGCCAACGCTAGCCATGCCATCCATCTACTCACCCACACCTCCTGTTATTCTCCGGCGACGGTAGCCTCACACCGCAGCTGAGCCAATCAACCCTCGTACCCCCCTCCGCGTGGGCACCCACTGCTGCGTGTTCCCTGGCTCCGCGTTCCCTTCCTAGCCTCGTTGTTGTCCGCCGCCTTGGTGCTCTCGGTGCGGCGTGGTCAACGAATGACAGCCATCGGAAGACGACTGTACGCGGTGACACTGACAGCTGGACCCACCAGCTACATCTTCAGACACAAGGAAGTGCCTCCTTATTACGTGCAAAAAAAAGATTCCTACCCCTGATAGCTAGGACCCACCAGCTATATCTTCGCACGCAAAGAAGTGCCTCCTTATCCTCCCTGACAGCTGGGACCAACCCGGCCGAAGCGTATGTAGCGTTTTCTGTCTGGTCGCTAACGTGTACGTAGCATTGTCGTAGTACAGTTCGGCTCCTACGCAGTAGTCCATGCAGTCCCATCTAAATTGAGTACACGTACGTATAGCCATGCTGCAAAAAATACGGGCACATACGTACATATGGTTGGGGTCTCGAACGCATACTCGTGAATACGTACAGCCAAGGCTCATGTACATGGATAGGCAACGGACGACATCAACGGCCTCCTGTTCATCGGCAGCCAACCGGCTGGGTCGGAATGGAGGAAACAGCGTCGTGTTCACCGGGAGCCAAGCGACTAGGTTGGAACGCGTCCTGTTCATCGGGAGCAAAGCCACTGGGTCAGAACACGTGCTATTCATTGGGAGCCAACCGGCTTGGACGGAACAGCCGAAACAAGGTCTAGCGTACCGCAAAATGGAGGAAACGGCCTTTTATTCGACCGCGTATGGTCGAAACAGGGTCCTGTTGATTGGGAGGGGTCTGGCATACCGCAAAACAGAAGAAAAGGACTTCTCTTCCAGCTCCTACGGTCGAAACGGGGTCCTGTTGATCGGGAGGGGTCTAGCGTACTGCAAAAAGGTAGAAACGGACTTCTCTTCGAGCGCCTACGGTCGAAACGGGCTTTGTTCATCGTGAGAGGTGTGGTCTACCGCAAAATGGGACTCCACGGGCTACTGTTCATCCACCGTCTACTGCCTCTCACTCCAGCCTCCATGGGGTATATTGTTCATCCACCATCGACTTCCTCCAGCCTTCATCGGCTACTGTTCATCCAGCCTCCACGGGGTCCTGTTCATCCACTCCCAACCGGCTGGGGTGCGGCGGCCTTCTCGGGGTCCTGTTCATCCAGTGGCAACTGCCTACTGCAATGGGGTCCTATTCATCCAACCCCCACCGGGAACTGTTCATCCACAGCCTCGACTCACCATGTCTCGACTCAATCTACGTATCGCGCGCGCAGTAGCAACGGTCACTGTTCATTGAGAGGCAACCCAACACCGGCTGGCTACATCTCGCATGGGGCTCGATCGGCTTCAGTAAGCAGTAGCAGCGATCGATCGCTCGGGTTCCATTAGCAGGAGCATCGAAGGAATCCCTCGGGTTCAGTCAGCAGGCAAGGAATCGCTCAGGTTCAATTTACAGCCAAGGGATCGATCGCCCGGGTTCAGTAATGTAGCTAGTGCAATCGCTCGGGTTCAGTTAGAGCCATCATCTCGCACACACACACGCCTACGTACGAGAGAAACGTGCAAACCACACTGCATCGCTCGGCCCTGACCACCCACCATAACCGGGAACTCCCCAAAAAATTCCTCGCCCTCACTTCTACCACAATTTTTTCCGTCATGGACGGCCCAAAGAATGTAATGCAGGTGCATCTCCGTCCCGCCCAGGACGAAAAGCCCAATTTCTGTCATGATTTTTTTCATAGAAGTAGGAGCCCACCACATCTGTGATGATACGTCTTTTTGTCACAATTATTGTTATAGAAATGTCATAACCATGACAGAAAAAGTTTTTGTTCGGGCCATAATGTCACGGATGTGTCTTTTTTTTGTAGTGAGCTAACACAAAACAAGTCAATATTAGCACATTTAATATCATCACTACTAAGTGTTTTTAGCACACGCACGATTCTTTCCTTACCTTAGGCCCTATGGATCTCCTTCTTCATGAGACTGAGGTCCTCCTCGAATTGCGTTAGTTTGCGGTTCATCTCCGTCAACTCCTCAGAGTTGGAACTCGGAGATGAATCCGAGGCCTGGAAAATAAATTGTTAGTTAAGCTCTGATGAAGATTTCGATCCTCTGGTTGGCTTTGTCAGGCCAACAAGAGTCTTAGGGGCTACTACATATCCGCTCGCTAATTCGCACATGTAAAAGCGACCCCTGAGTTAGTTTTTAAAAACTAAGGGCTCGGGGGCTATTGGTTATTACGCTCCTATGTGCATTTACAATTCACTTTTTTTATAAATTCTTCAGACAATCCTTTTAAGCCATGACCATCAAGGGCTACTGGCTAGGTCAAGTGCACAGCTAAGAACCTACGGGTCGTAAAAAAAAGTGGCAAACAAGGAAGTACATAATGTACCTCAAAGCCCCTGAAGAGGCCTTTGAATACCTCACACATTCCGGTCTATGTGGACCGAAAGCAGCTCAGCGTCGTGCCGATTAGGGCACAGTGCTGTTCCACGATGGAGGAGCTTTTTAAGGCCACCTCCATCTCTTCGGGCCACCTCTTGTAGACCTGTCCCGAGGTAGGATGGGTGGGTGGAGTTACCTCGGGTCTACGCGCCGTAGAGGTGGGGAGGGAGGTCTCTGGCTGCCGAGATGGCACTAGGGTTGGCTGGGCCGAGGACTCTGTTCAGCCCAGCCCGCCTTCTTGGACCAAAGGGACTCCTTACCCTTGGTCAAGGGTGGCCGAGGTTTCGACCTCGGCCGAAAATGCTCCGGTATCGAGCCCATGTTATTGACAGAAGGGGACGGGCCTGATTTTGCTTCCCCTAGCTCGTCGCGGGCAGGGGAGGGCATGATGTGCTCAGGGGTCCCACTATCCGCCATGAATGACGGAGGGAGCCCGTCCTCCGAGGCCTGCTAGCTGATGAAGGTGTGTTGCGGGCTATAAAAAAAGCAAGGAGTCATGTATCTACAGATGTGTAGACAAAAAAGCATTGAACATGTTCGGTCAGGAGTACCTCCAGGGCGCCGGCTTCTTCCTGCACTGCTGCAGGAGGTCACCCTCTGAGCAAACACATAAGGAAGCCCTAGAAGCTCAAGCACTAGATCAAGCCGGCAAACTCGCGGAGGCCATCAAGGCTATAGAAGCTGTCAAGGCCATCAAGGCGGAGTTGTAAGTCAAATTAAAGGAGCTCGAAGGAGATTTAGCCAGCAACAACAAAGAGGTCTTGGCGCTTAAGGCTGATTCAGAGAAGACAACTTATACTTTGGTTGAACTGCAAACTTCCATTTCCGCCAAGAACACAGAGCTCTCCAGCGCCAAGCACTCCATTGCTGATCTCAAGCTCACACTCACAACTCTGGAGACAGATCTTGAGGCCGACAAGAAAAGGGAGAAGAACTTGCTGGTGAATTGGAATAATGAGAAGGCTTTGCTTGCCAATATTGAAAGGTCCTTCAATGACCTGAGAAACAGCATGGAGCTCTGGCCATAGGCCTTGTTCACATTGCCGAACGCCTCAGTTCGCAATTGACCACAATGAAGATGGACAACTACATTTTTACTAATGACGAGCATGAAGTTCCAAGTGTCAGGCTGACGCTCTTCTTCGAGAATCTCATCAAGGCATTAGAGAAGCATGATGAGGAGAGATCTTCCAGCTTTGCCAGCGAGACTCGCTAATCCTTCCGCGATGTCCTCTTCAAGGTACTCGTCAAGATCGTGTACCAAAATCCTGGCATCGACATCTCCAAAGCCTTTAAAAGCTTTCCAAAGGGAGCTGACACCAAGGCAGCCGAAGAGCTTGTCGTGCCGCTCACCAACAAGGTTGGCAAAATCCCTATGACCGAGGGCCAGCGCAAGAACTAGCTCCTTCGTAGCATCGTACTGCAAGTGCAGTCCATGTAAAAAATGATTTATCTTGAGTTAGAACTACACTTTTCTTTTGATGTAGTATATCTGTGCTGATGAATGAATGTATGCAATCTTCCTTATCTTATTCTGTCTTTGCATGATTTTTTCACCCTATGCTTGCCAAAACCTTACCATTGTGCACACTCTTGTCATGAGCGCTTGAGGAATGGATCCTTAGCAGCTTGCTGGAAGTGCCGATGCCTGCAAGGTTACGCTTGACGGTCACAATGCAACTACTTAAGTTGTTGAGCAGACTCGAAACAAAGTAAGAGCGCAGCTGGTCATGAGAAGGTTCCTTAGCATGCAGGTTTCTCATAAAAAGGCCAAAATCATTCAAGGAGAAATTGCAAGTACAATAAAGAATGTGTTTCAAAGTTTTTTCAACTTAGCTTTTTCTTTGCTGTACTTCTTATCGTTAAATGATAACTTGAACATCACTTGGTGGTATCCACACCATCACCCCCCCCCCCCACCCCCCGAGAAACTTGCAGGCGAGGAACCCTTCTGTCCTTTGAGAAAAAGAAAGAAGAGAAAAGAGGAGGCTGGGAACCTTGATGGCTCGCTAATCATTTCATATAAGGCAAAAATAAATCACAACATCACATGCAAATATGCACAATTTAACATGTAAATTGACAAGAGTTGTGAAACACTTAGCTTTATTTCACTATGCACAGGGTCTACGCCTAGCTTTGTACAAAGGATTACATGTCTTGCTGACAAACTTGTACAAAAGGGTTGCTGAAAGGCCCGCAACTGCGCCTCATGGGTAGAACTTGTGAAGATGCTCAATGTTCCATGAGTTCTGCACCGGAGTGCCATCTTTGGTCTTCAGACGGATTGCGCCAGGCCTGGTGACTTGCACTACCTGATAAGAACCTTCCCACTTTGGCATCAACTTGTTTGATCCCTTAGTGGACTGGATCCGACGAAGAACAAGGTCTCCTTCCTCAAGGCTTCGGGCATGAACTTTGCAGCTATGGTAGTTGCACAAAGCTTGCTCGTAGCGCGCAGCACGCACAGCAGCCCAAAGACGATCTTCCTCAAGGAGCATGGCATCATCTTGCCGCAGCTACTCTTGCTCAGCCTCATCATAAGAGAGCACTCAAGGTGACTCATACATGAGTTCTGTGTGGAGCACCGCCTCTGCACCATAGGCTAGCGAGAAGGGTGTCTGGCCAGTAGCTCGATTTGGTGTCGTCCTGAGTGGCCAAAGAACCACCGGCAACTCATCAATCCAGTGCATTCCGCACTTGTGCATCTTCTTGAAAGTTCTTGTCTTGAGGCCACGCATCACTTCAGCATTTGCCCTCTATGCTTGGTTGTTGCTTCTCGGGTGAGCAACAGACGCAAAACAGATCTTTCTTCCAAGGTCCTGGTAGTACTGCATGAATGTGTGGCTCGTGAACTGTGTGCCATTGTCGGTGATGATACTGTAGGGTACTCCAAAACGGCAAACAAGTCCTTTGAAAAACTTGACGCCTGACTGTGCTGTCACCTTCCTCACTAGCTGTACCTCAGGCCACTTTGTGAACTTGTCGATCGCGATGTAAAAGAACTCAAAGCCCCTGGGGGCACGGGGAAAGGGGCCCAAGATGTCAAGCCCCCAGACTGAGAAGGGCCAGGAGAGAGGGATTTTCTGAAGGGCATGAGCTAGCTGATGTGTATTCTTGGAATGGAACTGGCATGCTTCACACTTGGTCACTAATGCAGTTGCATCCTGGAGAGCACTGGGCCAATAGAAGCCTTGCCGAAAAGCTTTGCCGACAAGGGCCCTTGATCCTATGTGAGAGCCACACATTCCTCCATGTATCTCCGCCAACAGCTTCTGTCCATCTTCCCGGCAAATGCACTTCAATTTCACCCCATTTGGTCTTTTTCTATGAAGAATGTTATCAACAAACTGATACATACTTGACTGATGGGCTACTTTCTCAGCTTCTTCTTGGTTTTTGGGAAGTTCTCATGTCTGAAGGAAATGGATGATCTGTTGTACCCATGTTGGAGCCAGTGGCTCGACGACACGGACTAAAGGCAATTCTTCACCTGCGGAAGCGCTTGTATCGACGGTAAGAACCTGAGGACCTGTCGGAGCCTGCTGCTCACCGGCAAGCTCGATGTTGTTTCCGGTAGCTTCCTTATCAACGGCTACGGGGAACTCTACCGCAAAGTACTCGCCAGAATTCAACTTTCTTCTTTTATTCTACCGCATTGATGGTGTAACAGATGGTTGAGTCAAATGGAGCAAAAAAGTGTTAGGTTCCACACGTAGCTTCTAGGCGGCACACTTTGATAGATCATCAGCAATGTTGTTCTCTACATGAGGAATGTGCTATGTTTGTAATCCGTCAAAGTGCTCTTCCAATTTCCTCACTTCATCCACATAAGCTTCCATCAATGGCATCTGGTAATCTTTATTGACCTGCTTCACAACAAGCTGCGAGTCACCTCTGATGATCAGCTCTCTAATTCCAAGGTCCACTGCGATCCTGAGACAGGCTAGCAGCCCTTCGTACTCCATAGTGTTTTTTGTAGCTTTCTCCCTGGAAAAATGCATTTGTATCACATACTTGAGGTGCTCTCCGGTGGGCCCGACAGGCAGTACGCCTGCACCGGCGCCTTGCAGCGAAAAGGCACCGCCACAGTACATGATCATGTATTGTGTTGTTTCCTTGCCAAGGAGGGAGGTCTCTTGAATTTCTTCATCTTGCATTGGCGTCCATTCCGCAATGAACTCCACCAAGGCTCTCCTCTAAACTGTTGATGTTCTTTCAAACTTCAGTCCAAAGCTTGAAGGCTCCAACGCCCACCCCACTATCCTGCTAGTGGCATCTGGATTCCTCAAGATATGTTGTAACGGAAAGCGAGTGACGACAGTGATCTGATGTGCGTGAAAGTAATGGTGCAGCTTCCTCGAGGCCATAAAAAGGCCAACAAGCAATTTTTGCACACCAAAATACCTTCACTTAGCCCCCTGCAGAAGGGAGCTGACAATGTAAACTGGGCGCTGCACCATTTTCTTCTTCGGCACTACATGTTTCACTACTTCATCTGCCTACATTGATTCTGACTTGTCGGCACCAGACTTTCCCGGAGAAGATTCCGGCTTGTCGCTTGTCGGCTCTATGGATACTACTTCTTCTTCGTCAGCTTCCCTCTCTGCCACTAATGCAGCACTAACCACTTGATTTTTTGCCGCCAAGTATAGCAGCAATGGCGCTTGTGGCCTAGGCGCAACTAGTAATAGCGGAGAGGAGAGGTACTTCTTCAAGTCTTGCAGCACGGCCTTCGCTTCCGGAGTCCATTTCATTGGACCTGCCTTTTTCAAAATTTTGAAAAATGGCAGGGCGCGCTCAGCAGACTTGGAGATGAACCTACTTAATGCAGCCATGCAGCTGGCAAGATGTCGCACATCCTTCATGCGCTTTGGTGCTTCTATGTGCTCAACGACTTTGATCTTGTCGGGATTGGCTTCAAATCCATGTTGAGATACAAAGGGCCCGAGAAATTTGCCGGATGGGACGCCAAACACACACTTCTCAGGGTTGAGCTTCAAATTGATGTTGTGTAGATTTGAAAATGTTTCTTCTAAGTCTTGAATGAGGGTTGATTTGTCCTTGGTTTTGACCACTATATCATCCATATAGGCTTCCACATTTCTGTGCAACTGGGGCTCAAAACCAATTTGGATTGTGATACATCCATTTTGTATCATGTTTTCCTATGGTTATTTGTAATGTTTTTGATCATTATAACACTTTGATATGTATTTCTAATGCCTTTTCTCTCTTAATTTGCAAGATTTACAGGAAGAGGGAGATTGCCGGCAGCTAGAATTCTGGACCTAAAAAATCTATATCAGAGATACCTATTCTCCACAACTCCAAATGAGCTAAAATTTTAGGGAGAATTTTTTATGGAATATATAAAAAATACTGGAGTACTAGAGGGGACCCACTAGCTCCCCACAAGGCAGTAGGGCGCGACCACCCCCCTGGGCGTGCCCTACTGCCTTGTGGGGCAACTGGCAGGCCTCTGGCCCCCATCTTCTGCTATATGAAGGGTTTTAACCTACAAAAAAAATCAAGAGAGGTCTTTCGAGATAAAGCGCCGCCGTCTCGAGGCGGAACCTGGGTAGGAGAACTTTTGCTCTCCGACGGAGCAATTTCGCCGGGGACACTTCCCTCCGGGAGGGGGAAATAGAAGCCATCGACATCACCAACAACCCTCTCATCATGGGAGGATCGATCTTCATCAACATCTTCACCAGCACCATCTCATCTCAAACCCTAGTTCATCTCTTGTATCCAATCTCTATCTCAAAACCTCATATTGGTACCAGTGGGTTGCTAGTAGTGTTGATTACATCTTGTAGTGGATGCTAGTTGGTTTATTTGGTGGAAGATTATATGTTCAGATCCATGATGATATTCAATACCCCTCTGACCTTGAACATGGATATGATTTGTGAGTAGTTACATTCGTTCTTGATGACATGGGAGAAGTCTTTTCATAAGTAATCATGTGAATTTGGTATTCTTTCGGTATTTTGATGATATGTATGTTGTTGCTTCCTTTAGTGGTGTCATGTGAACGTCGCCTACATGACACTTCACCATACTTGGGCCTAAGGGAAGGCATTGTGGAGTAATAAGTAGATGATGGGTTGCTAGAGTAACAGAAGCTTAAACCCTAGTTTATGCGTTATTCCGTAAGGGCTGATTTGGATCCATACGTTTTATGCTATGGTTAGATTTATCTTAATTCTTCTTTCATAGTTGCGGATGCCTGCGAGAGGGGTTAATCATAAGTGGGAGGCATGTTCAAGTAAGAACAGCACCCAAACAATGGTCCACCCGCATATCAAATTATCAAAGTGGTGAACGCGAATCACATAAATATGATGAAAGTGACTAGATGAAATTCCCATGTGTCCTCGAGAACGCTTTGCTTAATATAAGAGACCATTCCGGCCTGTCCTTTGCTATAAAAAGGATTGGGCTACCTTGGTACACCTTTGTTACCATAACTACTTGTTGCTCGTTACAAATTACCTTGCTATCAAACTATCTGTTACCGATAATTTCAGTGCTTGCACAGAATACCTTGCTGAATACCGCTTGTCATTTCCTTCTGCTCCTCGTTGGGTTCGACACTCTTAATAATCTAAAGGACTATGATTGATCCCCTATACTTGTGGGTCATCAAGACTCTTTTCTGGCACCATTGCTGGGGAGGGAAGCGCCTTTGGTGAGTCGAATTTGGAAAGGAAACATTTATATTACATGCTGAAATTTACTATCACTTGTCACTATGGAAAGTAATCCTTTGAGGGGTTTGTTCGGGGTATGTTCACCTCGACCAGAAGCAATTAGAGTTTCCTCTCAATGTACTGAACCTACTGAAAATATTTATTATTAGATTCCTTCGGGTATGATAGAAAAACTACTACCTAATCCTTTTGAAGGAGATGGAACAATACATCCTGATATGCACTTAATCTATTTGGATGAAATTTGTGAATTGTATAATATTGTAGGTTTATCTAAGGATGGTGTTAACAAGAAAGTTTTCCCTTTATCTTTGGAGGGAAAGGCATTGACATGGTATAGGCTATGTGATGATATTGGAACGTGGGATTGGAACCAATTGAAATTGGAATTTCATCAGATGTTTTATCCTATGCATCTGGTTCATCATGATCGGAATTATATATATAATTTTTGGCCTTGTGAAGGATAAAGTATCGCTCAAGCTTGGGGGAGGCTTAAGTACATGATGTACACATGCCCCAATCATGAGCTCTCAAAATAAATTATCATACAGAATTTTTATGCTCGACTTTCTCATAATAATCAATCCATGCTTGATTATTCTTCTACTGGTTCCTTGATGAAGAAAACTATTGAATTCAAATGGGGTCTTATGGAAAGAATTAAATGCAACTCTAAAGATGTTGAACTCGACAAAGGTAAAGAGTCAGGTATAAAACTTGAGTTTGAGTTTTATATCTTTTATTGAAACTGATGCTTTTCATAAGTTTAGTACTAAATATGGACTTGACTCTGAGATAGCACTGGTACAGCGAGGTGCTATACACACAGTTTTTAACCCCTTTCCGCGACAACATTTTGAACCGTCGCCAAGTGAGCGACTGCGATAGGGGGGCCCTTCCCACACAACCCAGAAACCATCGGGGATAGGGAGCCATGATGCAGAGGCCTTCCCAAATGTAATCGTATGCGATGCAGCACACACTAAATTCTTTTGCATGTGTGCGATCGATGATTAAACGTTTCTAATGACGCAGTGAAACCAAATGGTGTGTCATAATGAACCATTTGGGAAACAGTATGTAAGGCACACGGGCCAATATATGAACCGTGTGCGATATGTGCCCCATCACACACAAGTTTTCTGTGGAACTCGTCTGCCATGCAAGACTCCATCGCACATGTTTCCCAACAATTACCGTGTGCGATAATGTTCTATCACAAATGGTTTAGGAGCCCCTTCGCACACATACAAGTGCTGCAGACCGTTTGTGATTTGTTGTGTATCACCGACGGTTGCGGTAAGAGTGACGTGTGCTTTTCATTTGGGATCCCACATGTTTCCTGAAAAATTTACGACTGGGATATTATTTTACATTGGGCATGGTTTACTCCGAGCTCTCGTGTGCGATAATGTGATATCACAAATGGTTCTGGAGCCCCTACGCACACGTAGTAGTGCTACAAATCGTCTGCGATCTGTTGTGTATCATCGATGGTTCCGCTACGATTGACGTATGCTTTCCAATGTGGATCACACACACTCATTTAGTTGAACCGTGTGCAGAGCAATTGTCAGGTTAAAAAATTTATCCCATTTGAATCGGCATGCAAAAAGCAAATTTGTCACAATATTCAATTGAACAAATAGTGTCCATAGGAAGAACATTCATCAGATTTTCGCAACAATTGCAATTGAACAAATGGTAGCTAAATTCCAATGATTTGTCGACATATATATGCATTACATAATTAATCATAGTGTATGAAATACGAAGACCTCATCAGATGGAAAACAATGGATCCATGCGTATATGTTTAGCGGCTAACTCTTACTCAATGTTTCAGGAGAACGCTTGCTGAAATATTCATTATCACCAGTGGGATTGATGTAGTGATTCAGGAAGAAGTCACTGATAAATCTCCGAACCATCAGCAATTCACCAGCGGGGAGTGGTTCAGGGGCCCTCGGTTCTAAGATGAGCTGTAGTATTTTTAAGATCAGAATGTGCCATATGAGTGGAGTAGAAGATATTAATTAAGATAGACTTACTAGTACTAATTCACGAGCATCTTCACAACTATCAGCAGATTTGCAGATGGAGATCATGTGTATGTAAACATAGTATCCACAAAGGTTGGTCCCTGCTTGTTGCTGAGGACACTGAAATTTTTTGTCGGAAATTAGTCATGTATTTGTCCTGTTAGGAACAACCTAACTGGTGTTAGATGTATTTTTTTTTCTTTGGACAGAAATAGAAAGAGGTTTATTTAGAAGCTTGAACATTTGACTGTCGTAAGAAAAGGTATTTGCAGACTATTGGATACATTTTCTGAAAATAACGGATTTTGGTGTGTTACCAGAGAAACTATCTCGTGCTGCAGAGGTAGTTCCCTCTTGAACAGGTTCCCTGGTTTAGTTTTCCACAATGCGAACACACTGCAAATGAAGATGAATTTTCACAACATCAATTATTGAACTAGATATGAATGCAAATTAATTTCAACATCATAGAATTCAATACCTATCCATGAATTGCTGAATATGCGTCAGATCCTGAGCGTTTATTGACTCTCTAAGAGAATCCATGTAGTAAACTATGTTCTTGTTTGGAACAATGAATACCAAGATCCAGTGATTACTACATATTAAGAAAGCCATGAACTTACAAATTATGTCAAAATCTGAAAGACAATCAATGTATGCGTGGTTGTTTACTTGACTTACCGTTCATGATATGGCCAGAGAAATGATTCTGCATGGGGCGTGTTTTCGAAGATACGGACGACCGTGTTAATGGCCCACTCCCGTTCATCCTTACCATCTAATGTTGAGCCATTTGCTAATGCAGGATCTATGAAATACACACTCTCCCTTTTTCTTCTCTGTGCGTTCAATCCCCTGAGGGGAATAAAATGCAGTTAGTTGTTTATCATTTACAACCTTGTATGGAGAAGTTGATCAGAGTTTGTTAAGTACTTACAAAATCAGGCATCTAACAAGAGTGGCATCGAGCTCGTTGAAGTTGAAGAAAAGATGTAAGTCCTCAAAACTCACACTAATGGAACTAGCATCGTGTCTGAAATGATCTCTGTTTTAGTGGACTAGCAGAACATGATGACCTGCTAACATTTGATCCATGCAATATTTATGTAACTCGCGGCAACTGGAGCTGCACTCATCAAAGTATTCGCCAACAAGAAATGGCTGCCATGGACGTAATTGCGTGCTAATATTACTCCTCGATTCGAACAACTTGCTGTTAATTTGGTTCTGGGCGATGAGTGCTTTAAGTAAGAGGCAATCGTTCTCTTTGCTCTTTGATCTCAGGGCGCGCTTCCTCACGGGTGCAACCTTTTTGCCGGCTTCCTTCTTGGTACTTGAAGCACTTCTGGTCCAAGGTCTGGTTAGCTGAAAGGCAGACTGCGGAGCAGACGGTGAAGCTTCGACGGACTGCTTAGCAGACGGTTTAGCTATGCCGGACCGCTGAGCTGGCGGTGCTGCTGTGATGGACTGTTGTGATGTAGGAGCAGAGGCATCGGAGTGCTGACCACGCGTTGAAGCTATGTCGGGTTTCTACGCAGGTGGTACCAACTTGTCGGTGTGCTGAGGAGGACGTACCAACGCGTTGGTTTGCTGAGCAGGAAGTGCTAACGCATTGGTATGTTGATCACGCGGCTGCGGACCAACGGACTGATGAGCAAACGGTTCTGGACCTACAGATTGCTTAGCAGGCGGTTCTGAAGCATCAGACTACTTAGGAGTCCGTTCCACCAGGTTGGTCTGCTGAGCATGTGCTGCAGTTGGGTCTCCCCCTACTCACTACTAGGAAAACCCTTACCAGTAGCGCTGGTTTTTTTGCTATTAGTAGCGCTGGTAGACGCGCTACTGCTATGGTGCTATAGCTATTTTTTAGCAGTAGCGCTTGTTTGCCCCAGCGCTACTGGTAACAGAAGCTAGCAGTAGCGCTGTTCCATCCAGCGATACTGATACTTATCTGCAGCGTGGGTATCTAGCCAGCGCTACTGTTATTTGAGTGCTACTAGTAATCTTTACCCCCACGCCACTGCTAACTTTTGTAGTTTTTTTTTTGCGTTTTGGCTCTGTACACATTTAAACAGATCCACCATTTATACAATAACATACATATTCATTGAAAAGCAAGTGAGTCATCGATGAGCCCAAGTTATTAGAAGTCTCGACATGTCTCAAGTATCTCATCATCATCAATCATGGTAGAACACATGTCTCGAAATAGCGTTACAAGTCATTACAAGTTCGCAATACATGCAACTACATGGTCACATACTCATGTTTCATCATCTATGTAGACTATGATATGACCGCATAGAAGATAAGAAAGATCACGATGATCAAAAGCGGTATTATGTAGTAGTTTTTGCGGCGGCGCTGGTTCTGAATACCCTGTTGTGCTATGAATCTCAAGTAACTAGCTTCGGCTTCCGCTCTGCCATCAAACCCTTTCTGGCTTCCACCCGAGAAGCCAGAGACTTGGGCCTGACACTCTGGCCACTCATCGTACACACCCGGAACATGCCCTACATACACGGCATACCAGTTCCTCGCCATCGTTGATCTATATACCTGTCAGAGATGCACATATATATATCATGAAGCGAATTCAATGAAACAGTTATGAAATAGAAGCAACATATATAGTAAACATAGTTAACAAATTTCATCGTACCGAAAGTAATTAACTAGAGCACGGCACCATACATCTAATATATAGTTTCGTCGTACAGAGACATTTCGAAGTTTCATCGTACAGAAAGTAATAAGTAACTAAACAGACACATTGTTTTTAAGCAGTGCACTCTTCCCATCTGTCCATATCCAGGAGGGTGGACCCAAGCTTAGTGAAAGGCGTCATGTCCTGATGCTGTAGGGCAATGCGGGTTCGGACATCAGCTCGCGATATTGGGCCGCCGTAGAACATCCCATTCTCTTCGAGGACATCTTTCATGATGATGGACGCAATTTCCTGCTGGATCCGGTAGAAATCATTTCGAAGTTGATTATCCGGCACGGCTCCAAAGGCTTCGGCCCATCTCTGGATATGGGTATCGGATGAAGATTTCATGCAAAGTGATTGCACATCCCTTCTGTACTCCATCATTAGATGGATGACGTAGAATCCATCGTTCTCACTTCTTGTCGGTTGCTGGATGCAACAGAAGTCAGTCTTGTGGCCAAAACAAAGCCCGGCCTTATTTGTTTTTTTGCATTGGATGTAGCCACCCCGCATGCTGAAGCCCAGCATAGCTCTGTCCAGAACATACTTTATGTGTGTGTAATCTTTCTTCTGTATGTTCTTCGACAGGTCCAAATATAGAGCGCGGGAGTAACGCGGGAAAGAACGATGAGAACGGCACGACACCCCCCGCTGCGCAAAATACACGATCAAGTTAGCCTCCATGCGTGCAAAGTAATTATTGAAATGCACGGAAGGATGTATGTGTTATAATGCTATCCGCGGATGACTTACGAGGGATGATAAGGTAGGAGAATCGTTTCTTTGTCCTTATTGCTGACCAAGAATTCTTTGATGTACTGACTCGCATATTGGCGGTTGGCGTCGTTGATTGACAAGAAGCCCTCATGCATGTAGTATGGGTCCGCGACCGCAAGACCGGTGACTTGCTCTCTCCTGACGATGTAGTTCATGTTGCACTACCTATAGCGCGGGCCAGAAAAACACGCTACTGGTAAAATGTTATACATAGAAAAAATAGCAGTAGCGCATTTACATAAACGAGCGCTATAGATCCTGAACTAACAGTAGCGCCGGTTGGACGACCAGCGCTGCTAATATTTATTGATCAGGGGGTGTGGCGTGTTACACTTAGCAGTAGCGTGGGGCTAGATAACAAGCGCTACTGCTAACAGATACCAGTAGCACGCTTTCTAGCCAGCGCAACCACTAACTACTACTCCCTCCGTTCGGAATTACTTGTCTTGGAAATGGATGTATCTAGAACTAAAATACGTCTAGATACATCCATTTCTGCGACAAGTAATTCCGAACGGAGGGAGTAGTAGCGTGGGGTCATAAACAAATGCTACTGGTAAACTTCTATCTATAAGCATTTTCCTAGTAGTGACTGTTTCAGCGGCCGGCATCTGAACCGGTGGTGCATCTTCAGCAGTTGTAGGCCTTGCCACTGGCTGCTCTGGGGCAGATGATGACATGGCCTGTAAGGCACAAAGTCGGGCCGGCTAATCACAGGTTGATGCATCAGCCGTCGGATTATGAGTATTAGGTTCTTTGGGGGAAGCACGCGAGAGCTGCTGTGGCAAGGAGAGCGTCACCGGTTGAGGGGCGACATTGGTTGCTCTTGGCGGGGCTTCAGGGATCTCATCCATGAACTCTATTTCCTTTCATGGCCACTAGATGTGCTGTAACATTGTTTCTCCCAAGGTCCTATGCTCATCAAAGTCTCCTAGGACATTCTTCAGGGCAAATTCATTGAATCTAGGCTTTACTTCAGTCACGTAGCACTTCACACAGCCCGGCTTCAATGGCACATTGTCCAACAAGAGGCCCTCTTCCAAGAAGGGTGGGCAAACCCAGGCTGTTGCACATTTTAATGTACCTTCATAATGTGTAAGCATGCCCTTCAGTCTGTCTTTCATTCCAGATAGATCAGATATAGCTTCATCATGAGCAGCTATAGTCTCAGTGTCGCTGGGGTCAGCTGATGCACAGCTACTCTTGTGCGGTGTTGTCACGCAATAACCAGCATCCTCTATGCCCACCTCCCCTCCCACCTGCTGGCTATCTGTCAGTGTTAGAGTCTTCTGCATCATCATTGACTCCTCAATATCCTTTCGAACAACCGGATACATGTCCTTCCTCAATCTTTCATACAATACATTCTGCTTCATTTCACTCCTCGCCTTTTTCATGCTGGGCCTCTCTTCTTTGCTGAGTGTGAAAGCCCTCTTGTGCGGGACATTAACACCTATACCCCTTGCACGGCCAGGGGCTATCTTGTTTCCAGAGCATCGGACAGAATGTCACATGGCCCTGAGTTCCTGTAGAACCTTTCAGGGACTTGGGAAGCCTTTAACATCACGCGATACAGTTTTTCGTCATGTGAGTTTTCAAAGTAATAAGTTCTGTCATCACGCCTCCTTGCACGTGCCCGCAAGTAGTCTCTAGCGCGGTCACCCCTAATTTCTCTAAAGGCCGGTTTCCCACCCGGAGCTACTACTTCTTTGTCCTCCTGGTCCCATATCGGTTTCATGTCGTAGTATCCTGCCACACCCATACGGCAGGGGTGTGTGTTCCTCTTCTGAAGTTCTGATTGCTTGGCACTCTTCGTAACAAACTCTATAGTTTCCCTGACCCTTTTGAATTCTGCCCAGTCTGCCTTTGTAATTTGGGGGTATGCGGGGATTGGGTCCTTGCCTTCACTCAAGTACTTCTTGTACAGCACGTGCTTCCAGTTTCTCCAAGCATCCCTAGCCTTCTTCAGTGCAGTGTGTTCCACCTACATTCTCCACTGCTCTGGAACGTTGAAGTGATCCATGATCTCCCGGACTATCCTTTGTCGTGTTTCTGTGTCAGCCTTCCGAAACCCCAGCAGATTAATGTTGAGCCTTGCCCTGCCAACAAATCCACACACACTCCTGAACCTCGTGCGTGCTTTATCTGGTTTAGTTGGAGCCCAAGACTTTAAATCGATATTAGTTACTTCATATACACCTTTAGGCTGGTGTGTGGGCTTCCCTGGAGCGTTCCTCCGTGTCATGACCGGAAGGGTAATTGCTACAGCTCTATCCCGTTCCAGATTACATGATCCCTCACCATGTGCTGAAGACCTAGGGTTGTCGGAATCAGATGAAGATACATCGCCTGAAGCATGAGTGCTGTCGCTGCTACTCGGCATCTACAGAGAAGACATGCGAAACTCAGGAAAGGAGGATAAGCATAAAGCTAACAACTTGGTATCAAGCTGTCTAAACATGTCATGCAATAATTTAGAAAATGTATGACTTATTTGTTAAGTTTGTGTGACTCGGGCGCCCACGATCTGTAAATCGGCAGTAACTTATTGGAACAAATACAACTTATATGTACTAGTTAGGAAGGTAGATAATGAACATATATATGCTCTCCGTTATTTTATAGCCAATTTGGGAACATACGAAATGAAATAGGAAGAGGGATTGTGAAGAAATATGCCTCACCGCGATGGAGAGCAGTAACTAACAGGTTTCTTAATGCAAACCCGGCAGGACCATAGGAGAGGCAAGGGTTACAGGATCGATATGCTCGAGGGTGGCTGGTGAGCAAACGAAGACGGCGAGGCGCGGGCAGCCGCGTGTTGGGAATGGCAGTGGAGGTAGGGTTGACGCCGAAGAGCAGGCACACAGCCGGGGTGAGCACGCCGGCGCCAAAGAGGGTTCTGCTGTGGATCTGGGGGAGGGGGAGCTGGCGATGGAGATTGGGTGGACTAATTGAGTGAAACGCGGGCGAGCGGTGGGGGGGTGTTGGCGGCCTATTTGAAAAGGGTGAAAAAATATCCCCGGACGCCGCGCGGAAAGGCCTATGCAAACGGTTGCCTCTAAGCGCTCGTGTGCACAAACAACATAATTTCGTTTGAAATGAAGACGTGCTAATTTTGAAATGAAGATGTGAGTTCATTGTTTCGCCTCTAATTTTTTCCCACGGTAAGCAATCACCATTATACCACAGGTTTCATTTGCTGGCGCATTTCAGGTCTCGTGTGCTATATTTAAGACATTTTTTGGCATTTATCAAGCATTTTGGCATATAAATCAAATCCTAGCCGGTACTGTATGTGCCGATGAAAGGGATGAGGATTGTCGTTCGATCTGGGAGCATCCAACGGTGCAGACGTACGATCCGTGGGTTTGGGTTCTGGCCAATCAGAACGCATGACTTAGATCGCATGCAGCAGGGGGGCATCGGCCATGGTTTGGTAGGCACACGGCTTTCGTGAGTGAACCGTGTGCTATTTGAAAACATTTACATGAACTAACATCATATTTTCATTTGAATGAATACATGAGTTTATTGTTTTGCCTCCAAAAAAAATTCCACGGCAAGAAATCTCCATTGTACCCTATGGTTCGATTTTCTAGTGCATTTGAGGTATCGTTTGCTATAGTCACAACTATACGTGGGTGCTAGCAAGATCATTTGTGTGTCGCTTTGGGAGTTTTCATTCATTGTTCGAGAAACAGAAAAAAAAATTCAAACAGTTCGGCCGCAGGGTGCGGCCAGAGGCGTAGGCCTCGTTGGTATGTTAATTATAGGAAATGCATATAGAGTCTGGAAATAACGAAAATTGGTGTGTCACCGTGGCGTGCTCTTAGGATCCCATGGAAAAATTTTGGTAAAGTTTGGCACAAGTTTTGATGCTCACACCTTCAAAATCAGAGCATCTCACAAGAAGGATCATAGTTTCTAAAAGGAGACGTGGCACTTCGGACTCCAATCGTCGGTGACTACATCGTTCCGCCTCGAATTTTTTTTCACGATAAACAATCATGTATATACCCTAGGTTTGATTTTCTGGCCCATTTCAGGCCCCGTCTGCTATATTTAAGTCTTTTTTTGCATTTAGCTTGCATTTAGTGCATATAAAATCAAAACCGTACTACAACTACATCTGGGTGTTAGTTAGCAAAGAAGGTGTACAAATCATTTGTGTGTCACTTTCCGAGTTTTCATCCATTGTCCGAGATACGGGGAGAAGTTTCAAACATTTCAGCCGCGAGGTGCGGCCACCGGCGTAGGCCTTGTTGGTATTTTAATTACAAGAAATGCATATAGAGTCTGCAAATAACGAAAATTGGTGTGTCACCGTGGCGTGCTCTCAGGATCCCATGGAAATTTTTTTGGTAAAGTTTGGTATAAGTTTTGATGCTCACACCTTCCAAATCGGAGCATCTCACAAGAAGGATCATAGTTTCCAAAAGGAGACATGGTACTTTGGACTCCAATCGTCGGTGACTACATCGTTCCGCCTCGAAATTTTTTTCACGGTAAACAAATCACGTATATACCCTAGGTTTGATTTTCTGGCCCATTTCAGGTCCCGTCTGCTATATTTAAGTCATTTTTATGCATTTAACTTGCATTTAGTGCATATAAAATGAAAATCGTACTACAACTACATCTGGGTGTTAGTTAGCAAAGAAGGTGTACAAATCATTTGTGTGTCGCTTTGCGAGTTTTCATCCATTGTCCGAGAAACGGGGAGAAGTTTCAAACATTTCGACCTCGAGGTGCGGCCACCGGCGTAGGCCTAGTTGGTATTTTAATTACAGGAAATTCAGATGGAGTCCAGACATCATCAAAATCGGCGTGTGCCTGTGGCGTGCTCTCACGACCCCGTGGAAAAAAATTGGTGAAGTTTGGAACAAGTTTTGATGATCGCTCCTTGCAAACCGGAGCATCTCACAAGAAGGATCATAGTTTCCAAAAGGAGACGTGTCAATTCAAACTCCAGTGGCCGGTGACTTCTTCGTTTGGCCTCATAAAAAATTTCACGGTACGCAATCACCATTATACCACGGGTTTTATTTTCGAACGCGTTTCAGGTATCGTTTGCTATATTTAAGACATTTTTTAATTCAACATGCAATTTGTGGATATAAATAAAATCACAACCAGAATTGCATGTGCTATCGAAAGGGATGAGGATTGACAATCGATCAAGGAGAATCCAACGGTGCAGACGTATGATCCGTGGGGTTTGGGTTCTGGCCAATCAGAACGCACTACTCAGATCGCGCATGTGCCGGGGGGGGGCATCGGCCATGGTTTAGCAGGCACACGGCTTTCATGAGTGAACCGTGTGCTATTTTAAAACATTTACATGAACTAACAACATATTTTTGTTCGAATGAAAACATGAGTTCATCGTTTCGCCTCGATTTTTTTCCACGGTAAGAAATCATGATTGTTCCCTATGGTTCGATTTTCTGGTGCATTTGATATCTCGTTTGCTATATTTGAGTCATTTTTTGCATATATATATATATATAGTCGCAACTACACGTGGGTGTTAGTAAGATCATTTGTGTGTCGCTTTGTGAGTTTTCATTCATTGTCCGAGAAACGGGAAAAAATTTCAAACAGTTCGGCCACAGGGTGCGGCCAGAGGCGTAGGCCTTGTTGGTATTTTAATTACAGGAAATACATATAGATTCCGGAAATAACGAAAATCATTGTGTCACCGTGGCGTGCTCTCACGGTCGCATGGAAAAAAATTGGTAAAGTTTGGCACAAGTTTCGGTGCTCGCACCTTCCATACCGGAGCATCTCACAAGAAGGATCATAGTTTCCACAAGGAGACGCGGCACTTCGGACTCCAAATCGTCAGTGACTACATCGTTCCGCCTCAAAAAAAATCATGGTAAAAAATCACGGATATACCCTTGGTTTGATTTTATGACCCATTTCAGGTCTCGTCTGCTATATTTAAGTCATTTTTTTCACTTACCTTGCATTTAGTGCATATAAAGTCAAAACCCTGCTACAACTACATGTGGGTGTTAGTTACAATGGGTAGTAACTTAGACTAGTCACAATGGGTAGTAACTTAGACTAGTAACATGCATATGTTACTAGTCTATGTTACTACCTCTATAGTGGGGAGTAACATATGTGTGGTGTCATGCAACAATTCATTTATTAGGCTGTAGACTCATCTTGTCTTGGTATGTGTGATGTTACAGTAACTAGCTATGTTACCACATGCCCCTATTTCCTCATTAATTACTCGCCACATCATCTGTTTTGCCTAGAGATATGTGATGTTACCACCTATGTTACTCCCACTGTGGCTAGTCTTAGCAAAGAAGGTGTACAAATCATTTGTGCGTCGCTTTGTGAGTTTTCATCCAATTGTCTGAGAAGCGGGGAGAAGTTTCAAACATTTCGGCCGCGAGGTGCGGCCACCGGCGTAGGCCTAGTTGGTATTTTAATTATAGGAAATTCAGATGGAGTCCGGACATCATCAAAATTGGTGTGTGCCCGTGGCGTGCTCTCACGACCCCGTGGAAAAAATTTGGTAAAGTTTGGCACAAGTTTTGACGATCGCTCCTTCCAAACCGGAGCATCTCATAAGAAGGATCATGGTTTCCAAAAGGAGACGTGTCAATTCAAACTCCAGTGCCCGGTGACTTCATCGTTTGGCGTCATAAAAATTTCCACGGTACGCAATCACCATTATACCATGGGTTTGATTTTCTGGCGCATTTAAGGTATCGTTAGCTATATTTAAGACATTTTTTGAATTTAACATGCATTTTGTGCATATAAATAAAATTACAACCGAAACTGCATTTGCTGTCGAAGGGGATGAGGATTGCCGTTCGATCTAGGAGCATCCAATGGTGTAGACGTACGATCCATGGGATTTGGGTTCTAGCCAATCAGAACGCATGACTCAGATCGCCCTTGGGGTTTGGTCGGCACACGACTTTCATGAATGAACCGTGTGCTATTCGCAAACCAGATTGCATATCTTCTGTTCATACATACTGGAGTGAGATCAATTGACTGTGCTACCTCTATGGTATAATAATAATAATAATAATAAACAATTCATATTCATTGACTGAGCTGACAGCATATCAAGGTCAACATATTAACGGTTCTTACATCAACAGAAAACCGGGCATAACTCACAAATTCAGTACACGTGATAGTTCTAAATTGAACGAATTAAGTTGCAAGGTAGGCATAAAAACTAGTCTTACGGCTTAATTCCCATGTACATGGGGGAACAGGGATCATTACGTTGACCCCGAATGAACTTGGGTTTTCTGATGATTTTACGCTTCTCTGTTAGAGGGGTGAGTGATCCCTTGGCTGGCAACTCAGCAAATTCATTGTACTCGTCCTCATCGGCAACATCCTCGACACCCAGTACCCTCCTCTTCCCATGCATCACTACATGCCAGTTCTTATGCAAGGGGTCTTCCACATAGAAAATCCAGGTAGCATCGCTGGCAAGAATGAAAGGGTCCGCGTGATATGCCATTGTTGTCCTGTTAACACAGGTCTTCCTGTAATCATCAACCTTTACCTGACCAAGAGGGATCCATGTGCACCTGAATAATGCCACCTTAACTTTCACATAGTAAAGCTCTCAAATTTCTTTGATGGTTCCATAGTATACGCTTTTATCAGCTTCATCTACAGTCATGCATTTTATTCGAATAGAGTTGTTCTGATATGAGGACTTGTCATCATGTTCCTCAGTGTAGAACGTGTAGCCATTTATGTCATATGCTTGGTACGTCAACACCGTAGGTGATGGCTTTTGTGCCAACCACGTAGCAATGTCATCCATGGATCCTTGTGCCAAACAATTCTTCAGCCATTCGGCGTAGTTCTTAGTGTGCTCCTTCATCTCCACATCTGATGAAGGCACCATTGGTAAGAAGCTTTGGTGTATCTCCGCCAAGTGTTCTTCGGCATAAGCGCTGAGAACTAGGCTATTAAGCAGTATCGTCAAATGGGCTTTCTCTGCCAATTCTCCGGGTGCAACCTTTTGCGTGCTAGCAAGGACCGGCTTACCTTTCAGCCTTCCCTCGTGGCGAGAGAGGGGCAAACCTATAGGTCTTTGTTTCATGTATTCGGTGCAAAACTCAACCACCTCCTCCGCGGTATAACCTTGTAGGATGCTTGCCTATGGATGGTTTCGGTTCTGACAATAGCGCTTCAGTATTCCCATGAACCGCTCGAAGGGATACATGTTGCGAAGAAATACAGGACCACAATACGTTATCTCGTCGACAAGGTGCACAGTGAGATGGACTATGACATCAAAGAATGACGGTGGGAAAAACATCTCTAGGTTGAACAATATTCTTGCAATATCCTCTTGCATATGATAAAACTCTTCAGGATCTACAACTTTCTGCCATAGTTGGTTGAAGAAATCACAGAGCTCAATGAGTGTGTTTCTTATATCTTTGTCCATCAGATTCCTGATGGCCACCTGGAGGATTTGTGTCAACATTACGTGGCAATCATGTGACTTCATGTGTCCCAACGTCATTTTACCTGAGCTCACATCCACGAGACTTCTGATGTTTGTAGAGTAGGAAGAGGGTGTCTTAACTGACAACAAATAGGTCAAGAACTCTGTTGCTTCTTTTGTACTAAAATTGTAACTCTGGCGAGCGTCGATGAATTTGTTATCATCTTCTGCTTCACTCTTGCGTTTTCATTGATCAGCAAGCATATTGAGCCGTGCACCGTCACCATCCTTTGTTTTACCTTTAATCTTGAGCATAGTACCAAGGATGCTTTCACATACGTTCTTCTCTACGTGCATGACATCGATGCAGTGACGTACACGTAGAATCTCCCAGTAAGGTAATTTCCAGAACACTGATTTCTTCTTAAACACTTGACCCTTGGGTGTTTGTTTCACCGTCAAAGCGTGCTTCTTGTCAAGCACAACATTAATTTGTTTAGCCATGTTGTCGACCACCTCCCCAGCATAGGGTCTTGGGCCCACATCTACCTCTGCCGTACCATCGAATTCATCTTTCATCTTTCGGTATGGGTGATTTCTCCGTAAGAACCTATGATGATGCAAATACACGGTTTTGCGCGAGTTGGGAAGAAATCTGCTAGTTGTCCTATCCATGCATGTGACACACCCTACATCTCCCTTTGTTTTCTACCCTGATGTGTTGCCTAATGCCGGCATATCTTGAATGGTGTGCAGCAGCATCGCATGTAGATCGAAAATCTCCTTTTTGTAAGCATCATAACATTTTACAGTAGGCGCATGTATCCACATTGTCAGCAGTTCTTCTACCAGTAGCTGAAAGTAAATGTCGATGTCATTTCCAGGTTGCTTCGGTCCTTGGATAATCATTGACATCAAAATGTATTTTTTCTTCATACACAACCAAGGAGCTAGGTTATATATGCACAGAAGCACCGGCCATGTGCTGTGATTGGTGCTCATATCGCCAAAAGGATTCATCCGGTCAGTACAATCCCCGAGCCTTATACTTCTAGGATCCTTGGCAAAGTCTTCAAACTTGTTGTCGATTAATTCCCACTGAGCCCCATCTTTCGTGTGCCTCATATATTTATCCGCAGTTCGCTCATCATGATGCCACCGCAACCTCTTTGCCTCTCTAGGGTTTGGAAACAAACACCTCAACCTTGGAATTAAAGGCAAGTACCAAACAACCTTGAACGGGATTCCTATCTTGATCTCGTCATCCAATTTGTACTTGTCCTTTGCTCTCCTGTGCTTGTATTGTGCATGCTTGCATGTGGGACATGCATGCAAATCTTTGTACTCACCATGGTACAATATACAATCATTCACACAAGCGTGTATCTTCTGTACTTCAAGTTCCAATGGGAAAACAATTTTCTTCGCTTCGTTCGTGCTTCTGGGGAGCACATTATCTTCCGAAAGAATTTCTTTGAAAAGACATAACATCTCTGTGAAGCCCTTGTTTGATAGACCGTTTGCTGCTTTAAATCTGAGAAGCGCCAGGGTGGCACTCAACTTGGAATATTTCTTTTTGCATCCTGGATACAATTCTTTCTTGGAGTCCGCATCAATGGTTGGCAGATCCTTGTACCCAATCATATCCTTTTTTGGGCCCTTGAAATCTGCAATCATAGTAGCAAAATCTGGTATATCAATATCGTCGTCATCTGCGTCACCATCTTGGTTTTCCAGTGGGCGTTTTAGCTTTCCGGTGTTCCATTGGTAGCTTGAGGCCTCTACCCCGATGTTAGATTCAACATCCATGTGACACTGACTGGGGTTTGGCATCTCGCAGCCCTGGGTATATTCATCCATGACCTGCTCTCACCGTGTCTGGTCCAACATGTATATCCATCCATGAATCCCTGAGAGAGTAAGTGCCACTGGACATCAGCAACTTCATGTGACTCTGTATTGGCACAATGAGTACATGGACACAAGATGTAATCCGCATCACCAATTCTCCTCTTTGTACTTTCAGCCAAATTCATGAACTCTGTCACACCACTGATAAAATATGTGGTCCTCCGATTCTTCATCCATTCAGATTGTTCCATCTGCACCACACGAATGGTAATTAAAAACAAAACAACAACATTAATACACGGATTAACTGATACCCAAAGATGCATGCATAAATCACAAGGTTTTATTTTCATAATTACTGAGGGCGCTCCATATTGTTATCCAGACATGCAATGACAAAAATTAATGGCCAGTCAATTTACACGCAGAGTACTATAGCACAACCCTTAGGAATTGAATACCTTAAATAAGCCACTCATGAATAGAATACCTTAATTAATTAGCCGCGCGGCGACCTCCACCCAGCAGATAGAGAAGCGCGATGTGGCGGCACGCCGAGATAGCAGGGTCGAGGAGCAAAGCTTAGTGCGGCTGCCGCCTGAAGTTCGACCTCCACTATCCCGCCATTGACTGCGATGGATGTGCTCCAATCACGCCGCCGCCGACCTCGATGGTTGAGCTCCTCCTAACTCCCGCCGCAGACCGAGGATTGACCTCCTATGACGCCGCCACCACCCATCGACCGAGGATTGACCTCTTATCTGATAGCCGCTGCCTAGGCCGCCGCCGCCATCTCTATCTGCAGAGCGGCTGTTTTATTTTTTGACGGATATCCGCAGAGCGGTTGTTTACATGATATCACTGTAACTCAATTATATGTACTGGGTAGTACATCACATATGGTTATGTCATGGCAACCATGTCTCACCTACGTTGTCATCTCACATGGTTTGGTGCAGAAATCGTGTGTGAAGTTGTAATACCTAACACAAACAACATGTATAAACAGTGTGCCGTATACAACATATAGTGACATAAGTAGTTCCCGACCGTTAGCTCATCCCCACAGTTTCCCCATTTCCCCCAAATCCCTAGATAGCCTCCAAATTCCCTCGCGTGGCGCTGACATTGGGGGAATGCGGACGAGTGGTGCTGATGGTTTTGGTGCGGCTGCTCCTGCTCATATCGCCGCTCTCGGCAGCGCCGCTCTCGGCAGCGCCGCCATGACGGCGGTCGCCGCCGAGCACTTGCCTAAGGTCATCAGAAGGCAGGTGTACTACGGATCTGAATCGTCCTGTCAGGTTCCAATCTATCCCGATCTTTTTTAGCATGTCCAAAGTAGCTCCTTGCTGAATCCGTCCTGAATGACCCACGCCCCCCCCCCCACCAGGAAAGCGATCTGCCACCGGATCCGGAGCATGACTCCACACTCCCGCAACACGAGTTCGACTCCGAGTTTTGCGCCACCGAAAAGTACCAAAAGCTGAGTTGTGTGCACGGGCACACTCCCGCTCGACGTGTATGCATAGAGGGAATCGATATTGGCAGGCGGTTTCTCAGTTGCCCCTTAGAGGTTAGTGCTAAGTTCATCATTTTACTTGAGTTAATGCCACCGCTCATCCTGAATACTATTTAACATTGGCAGGGATATGATGCTTGTGCCTTTGTTAACTGGCTGGATGAAGAATGGCATGGCAGGGCTTGGAGTGTTATCACCAAGCTCGCAGAAGATAACGTAAAGCTGAAGAAGAAATTGGCTGATCTGGAATGTACAATCAGTATGATGAAGCAAGAAAGAATCAATCACAGGCAATAGATGAAAGCAAGAGATCGACAAGAAGGAACTAGCATGTGTAGTTGTGGTTGTCGCAATAGCCATGTTTTATGCGTTGTTTGCAATGATGATTAGGGATTTTGTTTGACAGTATTGCTAAAGAACATCTAGATGTGCTCTAAGTAATGCACATCTAGGTCCTATGCCATTGATGTTACGCGAAGATTCGTGCAGATATTTTCCTTTGTCTTTTTTTCTTTTCCTTTGTAGTTTGATTATTACTGGCTTTATCAATAAGAAGAGCTCAATGTATTGCTTGCCAACTGTCCTACTCCGTTCGTACCGGTACCGGTGCATCCCAAAACTCGTTCCTTGTTTTTATCCTGAAAAAAGAAATCAGCCAATAGGAGTCCTGCGGCTAGTATGCATTCAATGACTTTAGACTACTTAGCATAACATGCATGCAATGGTCAATTCTCTGCATGCAATGGTATTGATTACCAAATACTCCCTCCGTCCCAAAATAAGTGACTCAACTTTGTACTCCCGCCGTTTCTTTTTAGTCTTCATATAAGATTTGGTCAAAGTCAAACTTTACAAAATTTGACTAATTTTATAGAAAAATATATGAACATCTACAATACTAAAGTTATATGTTATGAAAATTAATTTCATCATGCATCTAATAATATTGATTTCATAGTGTGAACATTGATATCTTTTCCTACAAAGCTAGTCAAACTTTACAAAGGTTGACTTTGACCAAATCTTATATGCAAACTAAAAAGAAACAGAAGGTGTACTAAAGTTAGTGCAATGTTGAGTCACTTATTTGGGACAGAGGGAGTAATCATCAAGTTCTCTCATTTTTCCCCCACCTAGGTCGCCGGTACGGAGGGAGTAGAAGTACTACGAAAAATGCTTGTTTCATATTTGGACGCTCCAATGCATGTGCGTAATTAATTATCTCATTGAGAACTGCGTAACCCCGGGAATTTGGAGCGACTGGGTACAAATAATTGCGGTTGATTATATCAGCGGTTAGATAATACGTCAACCCCCGCTTCAATTGACATTCCTCTTCTCTGCGTACCCCGCTTAAGTGTCCACCATCTTCATCGTCCCTGGCAGGCTGCGCTACACACTTGCACACACTCTGCAATCTCGCTTTCTCGCCGTTTTTATACGACCACAGCCATGTCGAGCGATAGCGAGGACGACAGTTCGGCCAGCAGTCTGGCGCCCGATGATAGGTCAACATCGGAATCATCCAGCTCGTCTACCATGAGTCCAGCGTTGAGCCCAGACCTCGATTATATCCGGATCATGGAAGGGACGCCGCCTCCGGAGTCGTCAGACGACAACCAGACGGACGAGGAGCCGTCGAAGGACGAAGAAGAGGACGACGATGATGAGGAGGAGGAATGGTCGAATGAGAAGGAGGACGACGACGACAGCAACGACGATGACGACGGCGGTGGCGATGAAAAGCCAACGGTCAGCGGCAAGAAGCGTCCTCACCAAGACAATGTCGCGGGGCCATCCAACAACAACAGGAAGAAGAAGGACTAAATTAAGCAGAGTGTATATATCTCTGTTTCCGTTCGCTCATATTAATTTGTTATCTCTGTTTATCCTGTCAATCTCATCGCAGACGGTTAGTAATACATATTTGAGAGAGATCTTCTACATTATCGCCCATAGGTTGGTTTCTTGAACTGTGTGCCCTGACAAGCACACAATTCACAAAAAAAGACCGTATGGGCTGTCTATAATGATCGCACACAATTCTGATTACCGACCTATTTACGCCGAATCGTTTGTGTTCAACTCGATCATCGCAAATGGTTCATCGGAGCAAACTGTATGCCGTATATCGCACACACCTTGATCTGGCTGCCCATTTCTGTTGTTTTGTCTCATTGCAAACAGTTCATATGGATCAACCGTATGCCCCACATCGCACACGCAACTAAAATCGGAATCTTGTTTGATGTATCCTTCATCGCAAATGTTTTGCATCTTTATGTCAGTTTTTTACATCACCGTTTGCGATTAATGCATCGCACACAGTTTCGTCAAAGGGTCTCTGATTGTAGTGTCGCGTTAGCAGCATCCTGCAGTAGTGTAGTAGCCTCCTTTTGTGAATCATTTGCTACTCATGTTGATCTCCCTAAGGAGAAGTGGTTTAAATATCATCCCCCTATTGTAGAAAATATTGAGGAACCCGTTATAGTTAAAGATGAAACTATCATTTACAATGTTGATCCGGTTGTGCCTACTGCTTATATTGAGAAACCTCCTTTCCCAATTAGGATTAAGGAACATGCTAAAGTTTCAACTGTGGTTAACAAAAGTAATATTAGAACACCTAGACCCTCTAAACAAATTAATGTTGAACCTAATATTGCTATGGTTAAAAATCTCTTCGTTGATAATATCAATGGGCATGTTACTTACTTCTGTGATGAAGCAACTAGGATTGCTAAGACCGATACTAAAGAAGAATAAAGCTGTTGTTGGCATGCCTGTTGTTTTTGTTTGATGGTGTCCTGGACTATGGGTACTAACCTAGTCGGCCCGTAGTCCTCAGGTTGGGCCGTTGGAACTTCATTCCCATTAAGGTGGACTTCGGAAGCTACATGCCTGAATGTGACCAAGACTACCTCTGCCAAAGACTTGACGTATACTCCAAGACATCTACTGCCACCTCCATGAGATCCATGGATACCGACCATGTAACCCTAGACACCCTACCTGGCGTGTATGTAAGCCAAGGGGTTTAGCCCGTAGAACGAATAGAATCACAATTACATTCACCTAGCCCTAGAGTTAGAATACAATTTACGATCTCGAGGTAGATCAAGCTTGTACTCGGTTGTCACATCCCTAGTCTGGTAATGCCTTAGACTAGCTAATCATGTGTGCATCATGTTAAAATTTCTTTTAAATTTGAAATAGGGATTGATCAAACCCTAACAACCCTGGCTACCTTGGGGCTGCCAGATCTAGCATCCAGCGGCAGCTGACCCTCCAGTGGTGCTGGCCGGTGGCGGCCGATGTTGTGGGCATGGCCATCGAAGCTATTCCCTCGATATGTGGTTGTCCCCTTGCACGCTGTGCTCGGTGTTGGCTTCCCTTCCTTGTTGAGGTGGTCATTGGTGGTAGATGGGTGGATGCATGTGGTTCGTGTGGTGGAGTGGACGTTCGGCGGGGTGTTCGTGGGGTGGTGGCGCTCGCTGGCTGATACGTCTCCAACGTATCTATAATTTTTGCTTGTTCCATGCTGTTATATTATCATTCTTGGATGTTTTACAATCATTTTATAGCAACTTTATATCATTTTTTGGGACTAACCTATTGAAATAGTGCCCAGTGCCAGTTGCTGTTTTTTGCTTGTTTTTTACTTCACAGAAAATCAATACCAAACGGAGTCCAAACACAGCGAAACTTTTTAGAGATTTTTTCTGGACCAGAAGACACCCGGTGGGCCAAAGAAGTACCAGAGGGGAGCTCCGAGGGGAGCACAACCCACCAGGGCGCGCCTGGGGGCCCAGGCGCACCCGGGTGGGTTGTGCCCACCTCACTGGCCTCCCGCACCGCCTCTTCGCCCTATAAATTCCCAAATATTCCAAAAACCCTTGGGGTAACCCTAGATCAGAAGTTCCACTGCCGCAGGCCTCTGTAGCCACGAAAAACCAATCTGGACCCCGTTCTGGCACCCTGCTGGAGGGGGAAATCATCACTGGTGGCCATCTTCATCATCCCAGCGGCCACCATGATGAGAGGGAGTAGTCCACCCTTGGGGCTGAGGGTTTGTACCAGTAGCTATGTGTTTAATCTCTCTCTCTCTCTCGTGTTCTTGAGATAGCACGATCTTGATGTATCGCGGGCTTTGTTAATATAGTTGGATCATATGGTGTTTTTCCCTCTCTATCTTATTGTGATGAATTGAGTTTTCCCTTTGAGATTTCATTTTATCGGATTGAATACTTTCATGGATTAGAGAGCACTTGATCTATGTCTTGGCACTCAACTCGCAGATTCCCGAGGTGACATTGGGGTAATCTATGCATAGGGGTTGATGCATGTTTTCGTCCTTGTTTCTCTGGTAGAAATCTTGCGGCACTCTTTGAGGTTCTTTGTGTTGGATTGAGTATTATGAAACTGAAATTGTTTGATGCATATCGTATAATCAACTCACGGATACTCGCGATGACATTGGAGTATCTTGGTGACATTAGAGTTGGTTGATGTGTATCATATGGTGTTATTTTAGTACGAACTCTTGGTTAGATCAATCGGAAAGAATAGCTTGGTGTTATTTTAGTACGAACTCTAGGATAGATTGATAGGAAATAATAGCTTTGAGGTGGTTTCATACACTACAAACAATTTCGTCTTATGTTCTCTGCTAGATAGGAACTTTGGAGTGATTCTTCATCGCACGTTGAGGGATGGTTATATGATCCAATTATATTAGCATTGTTGAGAGATTGCACTAGCGAAAGTACGGACCCTAGGCCTCATTTTTAAGCATTGCAATACCGTTTGTGCTCCGTTTTATCAATTGCTACCTTGCTGTTTTTTATTGTTACTATTACAAAAATCAATATCTACCATCGTTACTACACTTTTATCACCATCTCTTTGCCGAACTAGTGCACCTATACAATTTGCTATTGTATTTGGTGTGTTGGGGACACAAGAGACTCTTTGTTATTTGGTTGCAGGGTTGTTTGAGAGAGACCATCTTTCACTACTGGAAACAGAGAATTTGCCATCAGTCAGATCTTTGCCGTCTGCTAGCGAATGGCAAAGAAGGTCTTTGCCGTCTGCTTCCAAAAAATGGACGGCAAAGAACTGGCTGACGATAAAGACCCTATTTGCCATCAGCCAATTCTTTGCGGTCCGCTAGCAGATGGCAAAGAGGTGGGTGGGCCCAGTGGAAGTCCAAACCCTGGCGGCCCAGCAGCCCCACCTCTTTGCCATCTGCTAGCGGACGGCAAAGAATCTTTACCGTCCGCCAGCGGACGGCAAAGAATTAACTATGTGACGGCCGTTCCCCCGCCTCCTCTCTCTCTCTCTGTTCTCTCTCTCCCTAACCCCCGAGCCCAATCGCGCGCAGCCAGTCAGATCGCCCCCGACCCCATCGCGCCCCCCGAAGCACCCCGCGCCGCTCCCACAGCCACGGCACCGGACCAACGCCGCCCCGGCCCGCGCCCAGCCACCGACGCTCCGCCCCCGCCCCACCCCCGCCCCTGCACGCCACTCCCCGGACGCCCACCGCATTTCTCACTCCCCGTCCTTTTCCTTCCCTCTCCCCCCCTCACCCCCATCCCCCACATTTCCCCCTCACCTAGCAGTCTCACGCTCCGCCGCCCCCCCACCCCAACCCTCAACTCGCCCCCCCCCACCCTGAAACACCGCGGCCGGCCCGCGCCGGGCCCCCCCGACGCCCCGTCGCGCGGCCCCCTTGACGCCCCGCCACCCCGGCCTCCCCGACGCCCCGCCACCCCAACACGCCGGCGTCGGCCTCCTCCACCTCCCCCACTCCGGTGAGCCCCCTCCCCCTCCTTTTTTCAGTTTAGATTTAGTTTAGGTTTAGTTTATGTTTTTTTCTGTTTTTTTATGTTTAGGTTTAGATTTAGTTTAGTTTATGTTTAGTTTAGTTTAAGTTTAGTTTAGTTCAGGTTTAGTTTATTTTTTTCTTCTATTTTTTAGGTTTAGGTTTATATTTAGTTTAGTTTAGGTTTAGTTAAGAAGAAAGAAGAAAGATGAAAAAAATAAAATAAGAAGTACAAGAAGAGGAAGAAGAAGAAGAAGTAGAAGAAGAAGAGGAGGAAGAAGAAAAAGAAGAAGAAAAGAGGAGGAAGAACAACAAGAGGAAGAGGAGGTTAGGGGTGCGTCGGCGCCGACGGAACCGGGTCGAGGGTAGGGGTGCGTCGGCGCCGACGGAACCGGGTCAAGGATCGGGGCAGAGGGTCGAGGATCGGGGGCCGAGGGGTCGAGGGTTGGGGCAGAGGGTCGAGGATCAGGGGGCGAGGGGTCGAGGGTCTAGGGGTCGATGGTCGAGGATCTTCCGGTCCGAGTGCTGACCGATTGGTGTCGTGGCTTAAGACGAGGACGTCCCCGAGCTGAAGGTCATGAGAGTGGGTGAACTGCTTCCATCCGTGCGCGAAAAACGGATGGAAGCAGTTCGCCCGCGCTGATGACCTTCAGCTCGGGCACGTCTGCATCTTAAGCTACGACAACAGCCGCACCATGCTCATAGTGAAGGTGTTCGAGACCGCCGAGGGGTCGAGGGTCGAGGGTCGAGGATTGCCGAGGGTCAGGGGTCGAGGGTCGCCGAGGGGTCAGGGGTTGTGGGTCACCGAGGGGTCGAGGGGTCAGGGGTAGAGGGTCGCTGAGGGGTCGAGGGTCGCTGAGGGGTCGAGTGGTCGAGGGGCGAGGGGTCGAGGGTTGAGGATTGCCGAGGGGTCAAGGGTCGAGGGTCGCCGAGTGGTCAGGGGTCGAGGGGCGCCGAGGGGTCGAGGGGTCAGGGGTAGAGGGTCGCCGAGGGGTCGAGGGTCGCCGAGGGGTCGAGTGGTCGAGGGGAGAGGGGTCGAGGGGTTGAGGGTTGCCGAGGGGTCGAGGGGTCGATGATCGCCGAGGATTAAAAGCCAAGTGTTGAAACTTGAAACTCCCAAACTGACTCGTGACAAAAAATCAAAGCGTAGAAAGAGAAACCAAAGACGAAACAATACATAGTGAGAGGTTGTGCAACTAGGATGATATTCCGTAACAGCTTTTTTAAAGAATTTGAGAGGATGATGGTGAAGAACTCGGAAGCCATTGGTGTCTTTCGACTTCTTCGCCATCATCGTCTCCAATTCATTAAAAAAGCTGGTAAAGAAAAATCATCCTAGTTGCACAACCTCTCACTATGTACTATTTCATCTTTCGTTTCTCTTTCTACGTCCTGATTTTTTGTCAGTTTGGTTGTTTGAAGTTTCAAAACTTGGCTTTTAATCCTCATCGCGAGGGGTCGAGGGTCGCCGAGGGGTCGAGGGCCGAGGGATCGAGGGGCGAGGGGCCAGGGGTCGAGGGTCTAGGGGTCGATGGTGGAGGATCTTCCGGTCCGAGTGCTGACCGACTGGTGTCGTAGCTTAAGACGAGGACGTCCCCGAGCTGAAGGTCATGAGAGTGGGTGAACTGCTTCCATCCGTGTGTGAAGAACGGATGGAAGCAGTTCGCCCGCGTTGATGACCTTCAGCTCGGGCACGTCTGCATCTTAAGCTACGACAACAGCCGCACCATGCTCACAGTGAAGGTGTTCGACAAGACCGCTGAGGGGTCAAGGGTCGAGGGTCGAGGATTGCCAAGGCGTCAGGGGTCAAGGGTCGCCGAGGGGTCAGGGGTCGAGGGTCGCCGAGGGGTCAGGGGTAGACGGTCGCCGAGGGGTCAAGGGTCGCCGAGGGGTCGAGGGTCGCCGAGGGGTTGAAACTTGAAACACCCAAACTGACTCATGAGTTCATATACATTTTATTATGAATGTCGGTATTCAATTTTTTTATGTTGTACTAATTCCGTTTACTCTTCTGTCATGACAGGTGTTGAAGGATGGCGGGCGCTGGTCCTTAGCGTGGTGGGAGTGGTACTTCCATTCCACCCGTACCTCTCCGGAGAGCGTTGTACGAGGGTATGGCATCACCGATGGGCGCTTCTTCATCGGCGTCGTTGCCACCGAGAGAGGAGGTCGGGGAGGGAGGAAGAGAGGAGGTCGGGGAGGACGTGGCCGCGGGAGAGGTAGGCAGGCTCCTACGCCTTCCTCGCCGCCACCCCCAGCTGAGTCACCCGAGCACATGACTGCTAGGGGGGCACGTCTGAGGAGGAGGCTACGCGGACTCCGGTCCACGAGCCTCGGGTCGACGGGCCTTCGGCCCATGAGTCTTCGGCCCACGAGACTCCGGTCCACGAGCCTCGGGTTGACGGGCCTTCGGCCCATGAGACTTCGGGCCAGGACACTTGGGCCCACGTGACTCTGCCCGAGGCTACGTCCCAGGAGATGTCCAGATGGGGTACCTGGCAGGATCCGCTTGAGGGGTCGAGTGGCCATGCTGATGGTGGCGGGCATCAGATTTCTGATAGCAGCAAGGATGAGGTGGTTGAGGGGGCCACCGTCTACCAGCGTGGTAGTACACGGCTCTCGTCCGTGCCGGCGACCCATGAGCAGAGGTGGTTGATTTGGCCTGATGGGACGAGGTAAGTGCATTTACTCTTTTTGTACCTTTTGTCATCATGTTTTTTCAAAATATCTAATGCGTTGGCCTTGTCATACTGCAGGGGTTGGGAGCACCATCAGGATGTCCCCAGGCCCAACCAAGTCCTTGGTGTGATTTGCCGGCAAAACTTCCCGGGGTGGGTCACGTTGCCTGGTGAGGGTCAGCTTCCAGAGCAAGGATTGACCTGGGAGCAGTACTTGGCTACCCCGGCACCGCCGAAGGAGATCATCGACAGTGTCTTCTGCCACACGAGGGTCGGCATGATGATCAGAACGTTTTGGGTAATTTCTCATTTACACAATTAAAAATCTTTGAATAAGCTTAGTTATTGTACTAATCAATGTTGTCTCGTTTGATTGCAGACCTTCTACAGGTGTGAGGAGGGATACGAGGAGGCCTGTGAACGGGTTATCGATGCCGAGTGCAGGCGCCTACTACAAAACTTACGCCACGAGGCTCGGCTGCAGGCTGTTCTAGACTAGTTCGCCTCGCGTGGTGTTCGGAAGCCCAAGAAGAAGTGCCGCGGAAAGTTTCTGAAGAAGAAGGAGTACATGAAGGTAATTGCCTATATTCTTAAGGCCGTGTTCTTAGTTTCGTTGATTTGATTCATAGGCGTAGCACTCAAGTTTCTCTTTACTGACTTAGGTGTCCCCGAGATGGTGTGGTCATAAGATGGATTGTTGGGAGGCGTTGGTGGATGAGTGGTGCTCAGACGCATGGCGGGCCGTCCACAAAGGTGCCAAGGACAAGCGTGCCCAAATGAGAGGTGTGCCACACCATCAAGGCAGCGCCAACTTATATCAATACGGGCGGAACTGGGTATGTGGTTTGCTTCATGATTCATGCAATTCATTCTGTCATGCTAGCTTGAGCCCTTTAATTACTAATATTATGTTCCTCTCTTTTAGGCGGGATACAATATGGCACTGGTGCCAGAGGTGTTCGACCTCTATGCCATGGCCCATACTGCCCCGTTCAAGAAGGCCAAGGCATTCTCTGCGTCTGACCTCGATCATCCAGAGAACTTCACCAACATCTCCTCCCACAACAAGCTCGTGAAGTACAGAGATGAGGGGAAGGCGAGGAAAGGGGAGGACTTTAACCCGAGCGGGCCGTTTGATCCGGAGCTGGTGATGATATCTGGTGGCGGGAGGTCCCATGGCTCGATAGCCATTGGAGATGGACTTATCCGTTGTCCTCGCACTCTCCCGGAGATCAAGGCATGCCAAACGAGCTCAGATCCTGAGATAAGGCCTCGTCCATGGCCAATCGAGCTCGCCTTCCAGGTTAGTTATACAGAATCAGATTTCTTTCAAGCATTACATTGTGTGTGCAGCCATCGATGATTACAATGCTAACGAGGAGTGATGTTGCAGGCTGCTCTTCAGACTGAGAGAGATAGAACCCAGGCGCTTCTAGCGGAGAGGGAGCTGGAGTTGGAGGAGAAGACGACAAGGTTGATGGAGGAGGAGAGGGCATGGAATGACATGCAGAACTGGGCCATGTACGAGCTCCTCGTGGTAAGTTTCTTCTGCATATTAGCCAAATCATGCACGTAATGTTCATTTCATTACTAACTAGTATGACTGACCCGTGAAAACCAAATGTGCAGTCTGTGTGACAGAAGGACGGTCAGACCCCTTCGCTGATGCCAGAGATTGCTCCGGGGACCACGATGAGTTTAATTTGAATGGTCATTAGTTACTAGTATTAACATTTGAGTGTCGTCATGCTAGCGAGACATTGCAAATGATCTTTGGTGCAGCATGCCTCCAGACAAGCATCCCACGATCCTTCTCCAGGTGGTGGTACCGGCACGAGCCACGGTTGTGCTTCACCTCCGTGATGACGATAAGTTTTCTCTAGTGTTTTCCTTACCAAATGCATAAAGACCTAGACTTAGCTTTATTTCCTCCAAAATGCTTACCATAACGACCTAGACTTAGCTTATCTTCCTCCAAATTGACATAATTAGCTTACTTAGCTCCAAAATGATCTATACTTAGCTTTGTTTCCTCCGAAATGACCTAAGTTAGCTCTAATATGCTAAGTTATCTCTAATATGCTTAGTTACCTAGCTTTTCGCAATAATGACATACACTTAGCTTACTTATGTGAAAAATGGCATAATTAGCTTACTTAGGTTTGAAATGGCATAACAACCTTGGTAACCTCATATATGTCATATAGTTAGCTTATTTTCCTTGAAAATGACATAATAAGCCTAGTTAGCTCCAAAATGATCAATTTTACCTATGTTAGCTCCAAAATGACCTAAGTTAGCTCTAATATGCATAGTTACCTAGGTTAGCTCAATAAAGACCTATACTTAGCTTACTTATGTCAAAAATGTCTTCTTCTTCTTCTTCATTTTCTTCTTCTTCTTCTTCTTCTTCTTCTTCATTTTCTTCTTCTTCTTCTTATTCTTCATTTTCTTCTTCTTCTTCTAATCTTCTTATTCTAACTTTCTTATTTCCCATTTTGCAGATTTCATTCACTTGATGAAAGCTTGCATTGATGGAGTGCTTCTTATCCCTTTCTCTGTTTCTTTTGTATCATTGAACTATGCATGCATCGTTGGATGAAACCATTGAAATATATATGGTTGGATGCCTCTATGTTGAACTTGCTATGTATGATGGAACTATGCATGGAACTTGCTATGGTTGGATGGAACTATGCATGTATGATGAAGTTATATGTGTTGGATATCTTATATGTTTGCTCTGTAATTGCCCTGTGAAATATATATATATATATATATATATATATCATCTATTTTCTTTGAAAATGCTTGGACATAAGAAAAAAAAGAAAAAAAAAGAGGCAATGCAGCCTCTTTGCCGTCTGCCACCGACGGCAAAGGGTTCTTTGCCGTCTGCCACCGACGGCAAAGAGACCACGTGGCAACAACCTGTGCAACCTGGGAGCTGACCATTTGGTTACTTTGCCGTCCGCCAGCAGACGGCAAAAGGGACGACATGTTTGCCGTCCGCTGGCAGACGGTAAAGGCTGCCGTTAGCCACCTAACGTGGCTAACGGCTATTAGTTACCGTCTGTGTTCTTTGCCGTCCGCCACGGACGGCAAAGATTCTTTGCAGACTGCTTCATCAAAGCGGATGACAAAGAATCTTTGCCGTACACTTTGATGAAGCAGTCGGCAAAGAACCTCTTTACCGTAGCTGTCTTTGCCGGGCAGGCTTGCCGTTGGTGGCAGACGGCAAAGGGCTTTGCCGTCCGCTTTTGGTGCCTTTGCCGTCCGCCGTGGCAGACGGCAAATAAGCTGATTCCTGTAGTGTTCATCCTACGCCTCCCACGGATTGATAAACCTTAGGTCATCCACTTGAGGGAAAATTGTTACTGTCCTACAAAACTCTGCGCTTGGAGGCCTAACACGAGTCTACAAGAATAAAGTTGCGTAGTAGACATCACCGGCGAGGCGGCCACTGCGGCTTGGGTGGCAGTGATTGGCTTTCTGCGGCAGGGTGCGGGTGGTGGTGCTCCTCTCTTCTCTTAGGTCCGGGTCGGTGGTGATGGCCAGGACTTGGGGCTCGTGCTCGAGCAGACCAGCTTGGGGCCGGGGGCAGGTCGGAGCTCCATCTCCGGGTAGCCGATGGAGGGCGTGTTCCGGGTGGTCCCTGCGAGCAGTGGGATCCCTCTCCTTGCGGGTACGGTGGTTGAGGGTGGTGGTCGGGACTATGCTCCTCTGACTAGCAGATCAGAACCAGGGACGACGGGCATGGCGTTATGGGAGTCAGCTTGGTGACGGCCATCGGTAGCCAAAAGGTCATATCTCCCCCGGTCCACCGGGGCTAGGTGGGGACACAGGCGTGGGCGCCTCCGACGCTGGAGGCGCCGACCCAGACTCCATGGCTAATGTCGGGCTAGGAGTGAAAGCAGTCATCTTTCACTCTTCCTAAGGTGGTGGGTGCTTCATGATGTGGATAGGGGTGGTGTCTGCGACATGGATGCCGGGGTGGCGGCCCCGGATGGCGGTCCGCATGGTTGGCTCTCCGGCGGGCATCATGGCAGTGGTGATGGCTGTCCTCTTGGTCGTGTGGGCGGCAAGAGGTGTAGCGCCGGGTAGCTCGTGTGTGCTCTCTGTCATTGGCAGTGGGGACACCCTGATCCATACCTGGGGATCGAACCTCATTGCACGTGCCCTGAAGACCTCATGGTGTCACGGTGGAGCTGCTGAGCGAAAGCTCCGCGCTTTGTTGCCGACGATGGCGATGCCCGCGGGCGCCATTCTCTTTCTGAAGACGTCATCATGGTGCTCCTCTTTGTGTCAGGGTTTCGAGTGAAAACCCTTGTCCATGGTGGATTCGGGAGCAACGTCGCTTTGCGTTGTTTTCCCTCCTAAGGGCGTTGTTGTGGAGCTTAGGTAATTAGGTCGTTCCATGGCGTTGTACCCTGATCTTCCTACGCTCTCTTTTGGTAGCATAGTCGCGTGCGTCTTGCGTGGACCGGTGATCCTGGGATCGGCGTTTGAGGGCTACCCCATCACCTTGTATCGTTCGGCCGTGTACTGTGTCCGGTTGTTGCTTTATATATAAAGCGGGGCGAAAGCCTGTTTCGAAAGGTCCTTCTCAGCCTTCGCGGTCGCAGCCTTTTGCTGCTGGGCCTCCTGCTGAGCTTTTGACAGCTCGACCTTGAGCCCATTAAGCTCGGACATAGCAATTGTCATTAAACAGTTCAGCATTAGCTTTTAATTCAAATAAGCTATCTTCGCTCAAAATAAATTCGACACCGCTTCGGATTTATAACTTACCTTGGGACTGCTTGATCTGCTTGTCCATTAGATCGAGGTCCTATTTAGACCTCTTGAGCTACCTTTCATCTCCGCAATCTCCTCGGAGGCGGAGTTCGGAGCCGAGGTCGAAACCTGCAACCAAATAATTTCTACTTAGCCCCTGATCTAGACATCAATACTCCGGACACGCATTTCGTAATGCCTACCAGAGTCTTGGGGGCTACTTATTTGTCACTTTATGATATTTTGCTTCAACCCCAAAGCCAGTTTCTTAAAACTAGCCTTGGGCTCGGGGGCTACTCATTGGCTATGTTGTCTAAGTGCTATGCTATGATATAAGTAAAAATGTCTTCGTACAGATACATGGATTTTCAAATTAATCTAAGCAGGAAGGTATTCCTAATACAAAAAAAAGAAAAATACCTCGAAGCTCATAACAAGGCCCTTGAAGACCTCACGCATTCCGGCCTTTGCAGACCGGAAGCCCTGCATCGTCGTGCCGATCAACGCGCGGTGCTCTTCTTTGCGGGAGGAGCCCGTTAGAGCTACCTCCATCTCTTTGGTCCACCCCGTAGTAGCCCGCCCCTAGGGCAGTAGGCGGGGGTGGTAGAACCTCAGAACCCAGCATCGAAGTGCTGGGCACGAGGGTCTCCGGTTGTGTCGTTGGCACTGGAGTTGACTTCGGCTGGGCCGATGTCTGGCCCAGCCCTTCCTTGACAACCTCGGGGACCCCGTCCCCTTGGCCCTGTTGGACTGAGGTCTCGACCTCGGCCATGACGACCGACACTTCGGCCCCTGTTGTGTCAACTTGGGGGGCCTGAATGGACGTCGCTTCCCCCAGCCCCTCTAGAGTGGGAGGGGGAGTGGCGGGATCGGGAGTCTCGCTGGCGGGTGGCAGCCCGTTTGAGGAGTCACCATTGAGGCGCACCTTCGGTGGACTGAAGAAAATTACTCGTATGAGTTTGTCTTGATAGAAAGACTTGTTAAAAAACGGACATTGTGACGATGACATATTTACAGGGTGCAGGCTTCTCCCTCCCCATCTCGAGGAGCTCATCGTCCGACTCGTCGAAGAAGGTGATCTTCTCAAGTGGAGTGGGCCTGCTGGTGGGCTCGACATGGGCCTTGCGGCCCCTCTTCTGACCTTTCGGCCGCACATCGGCCTCGGCGTCCTCGGACGCCACCCTCTTCCCCTTGAGGGAGGGGTTTTCTTCCCCCTTGTCATCCTCCACGTCATCCTCATGGGTGGAGGAGGCGTCGGTTTCCTCGGATTGAGTGACCGAGGTCTCCTAGGTCCGAAGACCCGCCTTGCCGTTCGGGAGCTTTGACCCCTTGGGGATCACCACGTGTGGCTCCACAAGTAGGAGGGCTGTGAGCAGGGGGTTCTCTCCCCCTCGGGCAGTGGCGTCGGGCACTATATCCGCCGCGCCTTGGTGATCTGCTTTGCAAGCACAAAGATCAGTTAATTAGTCGAGGTCTACTTCACAGAATATTGAACCGTCTATCAATAGATTACCTCGGGGGCATTTTAGCGGGCTTCGAAGCCGAGGTCGCGCCCTTCCGAAGGGAAATCATTCTCCGACGACTTAAATAGCGGTGTCCACATTCTGGCCATGGTGGAGCAGAAGAAGTGGGGAACGGGCCCTGCGTCCTCGGAATTGTGCTCCCACATCGCGGTGGCCCAAAGTTGGAGTGGGAGGATGCAGCGGTGGAGCATGACGTTTACTACGTCAGCCAGCTGGAGGTTTTTCTGATCAGACCAAAATTGGATCTTCTTGATCAATGGCTCCACCTCGCCCTGGTTCCCCCAGGCTATGCCCTTCTTCTTCCAGGACACGAATTTCCTAGGGGCCCGGCCAAAAACGCAGGGACCTCGGCCTGGCCAGCGGCGAGCGGCTCAATGATGTAGAACCACTCGCGCTGCCATTCTTTGATGGTCTCTATGAAGGTGCCCTTGAACCAGTCAACCTTCTGGTTCTTGTTGATCATGGCGCCTCCACACTCCCCGAGGTCGGTGCCGCTAGACTTCGGCTTGACGCCAAAGATCTACAGCCATAGGCCGAAGTGCAGCTCAACGCGGAGGAAGCCCTCACAGACCGTGATGAAGGAGGCGAGGTGGAGGATGGAGTTCAGGGCCAGATGATGAAAATCCATCCCATAATAGAACATGAACCTACGCACGAAGGGGTGCAGTGGGAATCCCAGACCTATGATGAGGTGGGTAACAAAGACTGTGCTCTCCCCTAGATTGGGAGCGGGCACTTGTTGGTTGCGGTCCAGCGCGCGAGTGGCGACCTCCATGGGGATGTACCCCGCGCTGCGCAGCTCCAGGATGGTGCCCTCTATAACAGAGGAACCAGCCCAGTGCCCCTTGAGAGTGGCATTGGCCATTGCTGGGAATGGGAGCTAGGATGTGTTGCGAAGGAGGAGGGTGAGATTGGATCTAGGCGCTGGAGATCGAGGGGCATCAGGCGAGGGAAATGAGAGCGTACTTCTTCCCACTGTTCAAGAAATCTTCCGATTCAGCGATTAATCTTCCGATTTATCGCTAATCGGGGGGTGACCGATAAGATTATGCCTTATCTTCACCGGTTATCTTTTGGACCGATTTATCGCTCTGACAAGCGATTTATCAGGAATCTACCGATAAATTAGACCTATTCATAGCACTATGATTGCAAAAACTATGTTTATTTATGTTTTGTGGACCTTGTTATGCAATATGTACTAGTGTCCTATTTTGTTTGTCATTATACGAGGATTCAATGGCTAGGAATCAAGGTAACACTTCTGTCAAATAATGTTTTGGTGTTGAATATAGCGTATTTTAGTGTTGGGAACCTGAGATTTGCAAAAAATATCCGATTAATAGTCTACCGATAAAATCGATTAATCGGCCGATTTCCAATTAATCTCTAATCCCTAGCTGACCGAGACGATAACGATAAGCGATATCCTCAACATTGCTTCTTCCTGTCGCTATCTTTTACTCTCACAGGGTGGTAAAAGTCCAAGGGTCCCTCTGTTGCGCTGGTGAAATCACCACTCCTCGCAAAAGATGTTATGCGTACGGGGAGAAACAAAATCTTAATGATATCCCTAAGAAAACGGGCACGATCTCCACTTTGATGGGACGTATCAGTAAAAAGATTGCCTCGGGCCATGATTTGGGTGAGCAGTAATGGCTTGACCAGTCATGGGTAGTGCCGCTTCGGTAAAGTTGTCAGGCTAGAAAGCACTACTCACACCTAAGCGGCCGGCCTTCAAGGCTAAGTAACCCCGCGTCTTCAGGCGCTGGGTGAGTTCAGCTAAGCCATGGTAGAAGAACGCCATTCCTTTGAAAAGTGGTTTATAGTATCCTTTAAAGGGAAGGAATCTCGAATTACCAGAGAGGGGGAACTCATCTGTCAAGCCAACGAGTTTGGATCCGAAGTTATTTACTTCAAGGAGGTTGTCCTTGGCATAGAAGACCAGTTTGGGGGCTACAGAGAGTGTCCTGGACTAGGGGGGTACTAACCTAGTCAGGCCGTAGTCCTCGGGCTGGGCCGGTGGGCCTTCATTCCCATTAAGGTGGACTCCGGAACCTATAGGCCTGAACATGACCAAGATTGCCTCTGTCGAAGACTTGACGTATACTCCAAGACATCTCCTACCGCCTCCATGCGATCCCCTGGATACCGACCATGTAACCCTAGACACCCTACCTGGCGTGTATATAAGCCAAGGGGTTTAGCCCGTAGAACGGATGGAATCACAATTACATTCACCTAGCCCTAGAGTTAGAACACAACTTATGATCTCGAGGTAGATCAAGCTTGTACTCGATTGTCACATCCCTAGTCTGGTGATGCCTTAGACTAGCTAATCTTGTGTGCATCATGTTTAAATTTATTTTATATTTGAAATAGGGATTTATCAAACCCTAGCACCAAAACAATTCAAATAGGTTCAACTTAAAATATTTTTCAATGAACCCAAAATGCCCTTCAAATATGTTCATTATTTATGTAAAAAGGTGAAAACCCTAACCAGAGATGAGGCACATTTTTCCATGGCATAAATGGGCTTTGAATTAATCCAATATGTATTTGAGTTGGGGCGATAAAATGCTATAAAAATATTTAATAGCTCCAATAATTTTGAAACTTGGTGAGGGCCTCTGGAGTAATTCAGATAGTGTCCACAAATTTTTTTAGAATTTACCAAAATGATCTAGTGCCAAAACTAAATCAACACAAATTAAAAGAAATAGAAAAACAAAAAACAAAATAGAAAACGGTAGAGAGAGAGAGTGCTTACCTACAGCCCACTGGGCATCCCAGCACTATGCTGGCCCGCGCCTGCCGTCTTCACCCTCTGCCAGTAGGCAGAAGCAAGACAGCGCATGGTGCGCTCGCGTGCCATGCTACCTCCCTGCTTCCCTGCTGCTCTGGTGAGCAGCTTAATCTCGCGGGAGATGTCCAGATCGAACCGACATCCCCACTTCTTTCCCCTTGCTCTCCCTTGCCATTTCTCCACCATGGCCGAAGCCATCGAGGCTGTGCCGACGTGAACCGTTGCGACCACTGTCGTCCCCTCGCTCCCTCAATGTGCCTAGAAGAATCGGCTTGCCGTCGTCATCCTCTATGCCGATCCACCCATTGCCGGATGTCTAGCATCGTCGTCAGCTTCACTTTCTTCCTCCTTCAGCCACCTAGATCACCGGCGACCGTACGTCGTCCCAACGCCTCTCCGAGCCCACCGAGCTGTGCTTCGAACTCCCAGTGAGCTCCGCCGCCATTTCCCCTGACCTCGTGGCCTATTGCTCGTCGTAGCCATCGATTTCGTGCTGACCGAAACGCATCGCCGCCCGAGCTCGCCATCGGCGAGGCTCCTCTGACCAAATGGTCACCCCGTGCGGTCTAACCTACTCTTGGCCCCACGTAGAGCATCACTACCGATTTGGTTTGGTTGTTTGCACATTGCGGCACTATTTTTGTGAGCACCCGAACTCCAACCGCCGCTAAGCTAGTCGCCGCTGTCGATTCCGTTGACCCCAGGCCCAGCCACCGCCACCAAACGATGCACGCGAACATGAGCTTTCTAGAGAGCCCAAGAGCGCATCAAACCAAGCCTTGTGGAGCGTTTTCGAGTGTCTCCGTTGTCTCGAACCTCGCCGGCGGTGAACTGCCGGTGGGTTTGACCCGTTCTAGCTGGATTTGACCTCCCCTATGTCACTGACATGTGGGGCCAACCCCTGACTAATTTGGTTTAGTGAGAAATTAACACTAAACACCCTTTTTAACTAGATGAGTCACTGACCAGTGGGCCCCACTTGTCAGGTTTGACCTGGCTCATGGTTAACCTGCTGACATAGTAGTGAGATAGTATTGACGCAATAAAGCTTTTCTGGATTATTTCAATTTTAGAAATATCTGGAAATTCTAGAAATTTGTTTAAACTTCAAAAAATCATAGAAATTCAACCGTAGCTTGGAATGAAAAAAATTATATATGAAAAATTACCAGAAAAATTCAACCTATCCATCTGTACCATTTCCAGGCATGAAAAAACAACTTATAATTGCTATATAAGTGAAAACAACTAAATGGCATTTTAAATGCTTAAGTTTGAGTTGCATTTGAATCCTTGATTCAAACGAGCTTCATTTAACTTGTTGCTAGTCGCATTAGCACAATCAACATCTTTGCCATGTCATGGTCATGCGTCATATTGTTGCATTTGTTGTGTATTGATTGTCTCTCTGGTACTGCCTTCTTGATAGGTTCTTCTCCTACGAGTGGCACCAAGTATCTATCTAAGGAGCAGTGCTACCATGTTGATCTTTCAGGCAAGCAAACCCCCCTTGGTCATTTCGACACAATCCCACTCTCTTTCTCCTGCTATCTTTTATTGCATTAGGACAACAATGATTCAACTGTTACTTATTGCGGTAGTTGAACCCATTCCTCTGCATGACTTGTCATTGTCACAATAAATAGCTAAACCTTCATAGCATGATTAGGAGTTGCTTGAGCCATGTTGTGACTTTATCCATGCCATGCTTACTATTGCTTAGAGTTGTGTCAGGTCTGATTCATCGGGATATGAATTGGAATGTTGTGATCATGTTCTGATGTTGAGAGCTAAGTGTGTGAACACGTTTTGGTAAAGGTAGCGATGAGAGGCCATGTAGGAGTACATGGTGGGTTGTCTCATTGAGACTGTCCTTAAGAACTGAGTCATGTGTATGTTATCCAAGACAGTTACTACCACACATTGGGCTCCAAACCATTGACCACTCTCAACTTATTAATCGCCTTGATCTTTGTCCAGGAGTTGCTACTAGTTTCTGGTGTTTGTAGGTTGTGCCATTTGTCTTTCGAGTCGCACCTAGTACTGGTGGGCTTGGGACAAACTAGGCACCATGGCCCGGTGTACCAAGCGCAGTTCCACCCGGTGAGGTGGGCTTGGGAACCCTGCACACATCGTTTGGGAACGTAATGGTAACTTCGGTCGGACTTCCCTTACGGGTTCAGCCTTAGATAGACGATAAACCTGGACTAGAGTCTTGTGTGATTAGTCAGGTTGTGGCCGACACCCTCGCCAGGCTTCCGCTTGAAGGTTGCCGAGATACATGACGTGTACATGGTGCTAAGTGGTGAGAGCCTATGTGAAGAAGTACATCCCTGTAGGGTTAATGATCTTTCGAATAGTCGCGTCCTCGGATATGGACTACTTGGAGACTTATATGGTTCATAGATAACTTGAAGTGGATACTCTAAAATGTGCAAGATAAGCGTGAGTGCTATAGATGGCCTTCTCATAGGAAGACGGGAGATAATCCATAGTGGTGTATTGTTTTTGTGACTAGAGGACTCGTGTGCGCCTTCTCACCTCAAAGAAATTACTGGTAGTCGTAGTATAGGATAGCCACTGAGTCAAAGCTGGCTTGCTGCAGTTATACCCCACAACATCCTTCTTGATAAAGATGCATATGTAGTTAGTTCTGATGTAAGTCTTGCTGAGTACCTTTGTACTCATGTTTTCCTAATTTATGTTTTTGAAGAGGAGACTTCAGTCTCATTAGTAGTTCTACGTGGGCTTTGATGATTCACTTGGGAATCCCAGACAGAGATCTGGTTCCTATGGAGAGTCTTGTAGATCTTCTCAGCCTTTTTCTTTTGTAGTTGTCTGTACTCGGACATGTATATGCTTCTGTTGCTTGTATGCCTTCGTATGTTGGGTCACGAGACCCATGTTTGTAATATCATGATATGTATGGCTCATTAAATCCTTATCAATACTTTGAGTCGTAGAGTTATGTTGTGATGCCATATTGTATCTAGACATATCGAGCATATTGTGTGTATATTATTGAATTGCTTTGGTATGTGTGGGATTCGACACCTAATTGTTTATTCTTGGTAGCCTTCCTTACGGGGAAATGCCTCCTAGTGCTTCCATTCGGAACACATGGATTGACTGACATGTGTCCTTCTTTGCTCCTGTGTCTGTCCCTACAGGGAAATGTCACACGATGTTTACTTGAGTCCTTTGTAGCCTCGCTACGACTCGGTTACACTCCCTGCTGACCGACACGTGCATTGCTTATGCATGTCCTTGTAAGTTTGTGACACCTTGGTTTACGACTAGTCATGTCGACCCCGTATTCTTTGTCATATGGATGCTAGTGACATAGTCATATACGTGAGCCAAAAGTCACAAACGGTCCTGGCCAAGGTAATGGTGGCAGCCGTGGGTTACCGTGTGTGAGGCCGCAAAGTGATATGACATGTTACCGACTAGATCTATGAGACTTAGGATCGGGGTCCCGACAGCTTTGGTATTAGAGCCGGACTGACTAGAGGATTACCAAACCAAACTGGCCAAAGTCAAGTCTAGAAATGCTTTAGTTATATAGGGGAATTGATTGTGGAAGGGAATGCAAGGCTCTTTTTACTCCTTATCCTCTGTCATTCTGATTCTAAGTCACCACTAATACAGGATGCTGCTAACGCGACACTACAATCAGAGACCCTTCGATGAAACTGCGTGCGATGCATTAATCGCAAACAGTGATGTAATAAAACCATCAAAAATGATATGAAATGTTTGCGATGGCGGAGACTTCAAAGACGACTCAGATTATGGTTGTGTGTGCGATGCATGGCATACGGTTGATCCATACGAACAGTTTGCGATGAGCCAGGATAGTAGAAACGGGCAGCCATATCAAGGTGTGTGCGATATACGACATACAGTTCACTCGGATGAACTGTTTGCGATGATCGAGATGAACGCAAATGATTCGGTGTAACAAGATGTGTGTGATACCTGGCAAAACGGTAGGTAATCAGAAATGTGTGCGATCATTATAGACAGCGCATACGATATTTTTGTGAATTGTGTGGTCGACAGGGCACACAATTCAATAAGCCAACCTATGGGTGATAATGTAAAAGATCTATGTCAAATACGTATTGCTAACCATCTGTAATGAGATTGACAGGGGAAACAGAGATAACAAATTAATATGAGCGAACGGAAACAGAGATATATACAGTCTGCTTAATTTAGTCCTTCTTCTTCTTGATGTTATTGGATGGCCCCGCAACGTCGTCTTGGCGAGGACACTTCTTGCCGCTGACCGTTAACTTTTCATCGCCGCCGCCATCATCATCGCCATTGCAGTCGTCGTCCTCCTCCTCCTCGTTTGACCATTCCTCATCATCATTGCCATTCTCTTCTTCATCCTTCGACGGATCCTCGTCCATCCGGTTGTCGTCTGACGACTTGGGAGGTGGCGTCCCTTCCATGATCCGGATAAAATTGAGGTCTAGGCTCGATGCTAGACTCATGGAAGACGAGCGGGATGATTCCGAAGTTGACCTATCATCGGGTGCCAGACTGCTGGCGGAACTGTCATCCTCGTTGTTGCTCAACATGGCTGCGGTACGTATACAAACCGCGAGAAAGTGAGGTTGCAGAGTGTGTGCAAGTGTGTAGCGCGGCCGGCCGGGACGATGAAGATGGTGGACACTTAAGCAGGATATGCAGAGAAAAGGAATGTCAATTGAAGCGGGGGGTTGACGTATTATCTAACTGCCTTGGCATGTGGTTAGAATACTGATATAATCAACCGCAATTATTTGTACCCAGTCGCTCCAAATTCATGGGGTTGCACAGTTCTCAATGTGATAATTACGCACACGTGTTGGAGCGTCCAAATATGAAACAAGCATTTTTCATACTCCCTCCGTACCAGCGACCAAGGTGGGGGGAAAACGAGAGAACTTGATGTTTATTTGCTAACCAATACCATTGCATGCAGAAAATTGACCATTGCATGTTATGCTAAGTAGTCTGAAGTCATTGAATGCATACAAGTCCCACGACTCCTATTGGCTGATTTCTTTTTTCAGGGCAAAAAACAGGGAACGAGTTTTCGGATTATTTGGTTTTCGTAATGTGACTTATGCACTGGTAAGAACGGAGTAGGACAGTTGGCAATCAATACATTGAGCTCTTCTTATTGATGAAGCCAGTAATAATCAAACAAAACCCCTAATCATCATTGCAAACAACGCATAGAAGATGGCTAATGCGACAACCACAACTACACATGCTAGTTCATTCTTGTCTCTTGCTTTCATCTGTTGCATGTGACTAATTCTTTCTTGCTTCATCGTACTGATTGTACACTCCAGATCATTCAGTTTCTTCTTCAGCTTTACGTTATCTTCTGCGAGCTTGGTGATAACACTCCGAGCCCTGCCATGCCATTCTTCATCCAGCCAGTTAACAAAGGCACAAGCCTCATATCCCTGCCAATGTTAAATAGTATTCAGGATGAGCGGTGGCATTAACTGAACTAAAATGATGAACATAGCACTAACCTCTAAGGGGCAACTGAGAAACTTTCTACCAATGTTGAATCCCTCCATGCATACACATTGAGCGGGAGTGTGTCCGTGCACACAACTTAGCTTTTGGTACCTCTCGGTGGCGCAAAACTCATAGTCAAACTCATGTTGCGGGAGTCTGGAGTCATACTCTGGATTCGGCGGCTGATCGCTTTCCTAGGGGGTCATTCGGGACGAATTGAGTAGGGAGCTACTTTGGACATGCCAAAAAAGATCAAGATAGATTGGAACCTGATAGGACGATTTGGATCCGTAGTACACCTGCCTTCGGATGACCTTAAGAAAGTGCTCGGCGGTGACCGCCATCGTGGCGGCGCTGCCGAGAGTGGCGATATGAGCAGGAGCAGCCACACCGAAACCATCAGCGCCACGCGAGGGAATTTGGGGTCTAGGGATTTGGAGGCTATCTAGGGATTTGGGGAAAATGGAGAAACTGTGGGGATATGCTAACGGTCAGGAACTACTTATTGCACTATGTTGTACTAGTAAGATACACGTGCATTGCACGCATGAGATTTGGTAACCAAATTATGACTAAATATCACACTATAGCATATAAGCTTTGAGTCATATATGCAGGATGTAGATATTTGTTTAATTCTTATAGTTCATCTCATTCAAAATCAATTAGTTTTATAAAAAAAGTTAATTTATTTTAAGATTCATGGAATTGTGCATTGTAAAGCATAAAGTAAAAAACAAATAATGGCAATTCATTTAGAAAAAAAAAGTTTGGGCAATTATGATATGGAAGATTCTAGAACAAAGGAGAAGTGCTTGTGTTTTGAGGTTTGTGAATTATGCTTAAGTTCAACCACAAAGTCTTCTAGATTGTACATGTGGCAGAATCTGGTGGAATGTAGATGATATCCAACGGCCAGTAGTGCTCGGATTTGCCATCTCTGCACCGATGGATTGGCTTCATCCAATGACCAACTTTCAAAGTTATGCGCTATATAGGGGTATAGATACGACACACAGTTTATACATGTCATTTGTGTTAGGTATTACAGCTTCACACACCATTTCCGCACCAAACCGTGTGAGAAGACAACGTAGGTGAGACACGGTTGTTGTGACATAACCGTATGTGATGTGCTACCCTGTACATATGGGGATGCAATAATTGAGTTACATTAATACTTAGGGTAAACAACCGCTCTACGGATACCCGTCAAAAAATAAAAATAGCCGCTCTACAGATAGAGATGGCGGCGGCGGCCGATGCAGCGGCTACCAGATAAGAGGTCAATCCTCGGTCGGTCGGCGATGGTGGCGTCATAGGAGGTCAATCCTCGGTCGGTCGGCGATGGCGGCGTCATAGGAGGTCAATCCTCGGTCTGCGGCGGGAGATAGGAGGAGCTCAAACATCGAGGTCGGTGGCAGCGTGATTGGAGCACATCCATTGCGGTCGATGGCGGGATAGTGGAGCTCGAACTTCAGGCGGTTGCCCCACTAAGCTTTGCTACTCAACCCTGCTATCTCAGCATGGCGCCACATCGTGCTTCTCTGTCTGCTGGGTGGAGGGCGCCATGCGGCTAATTAATTAAGGTATTATTTTTGTTGAGTGGCTTAATTAAGGTATTCAATTCATAAGGGTAGTACTGTAGTACTCTGCGTGTAAATTGACTGGCCATTAATTTTTGTCATCGCACGGCTGGATAACAATATGGAGCGCCCTCAGTAATTATGAAAATAAAATCTTGTGATTTATGCACACATCTTTGGGCATCAGTTAATCCGTGTATTAATGTTGTTGTTTTGTTTTTAATCACCCCTCGTGTGGTGCAAATGGAACGATCTGAATGGATGAAGGATCGGAGAAGCTCAGATTTTATCAGTGGCATGACGGAGTTCATCAATTCTGCTGAATGTACAAAGAAGAGAATTGGTAATGAGGATTACATCTTGTGTCCATGCAGTCGTTGTGCCAATACAGAGTCACATGAAGTTACAGTTGTCGAGTTCCACCTACTCACTCGGGGATTCATGGATGGATATACACAGTGGACCAGACACGGTGAAGAGTCGGTCATGGATGAATACACCCAGAGCTGTGAGATGCCAAACCCCGATCAGAGTCACATGGATGTTGAATCTAACATCGGGGCTGAGGCGTCAAGCTACCAATGGAACACCAGAAAGCCAAAAACCCCACTTGAAAACCAAGACGGCGATGCAGACGACAATGACGACGACCTTGATATGCCAGATTTTGCTGCTATGATTACAGATTTCCTGGGCCCAAAAAAAGATATGGTTGGGTACAAGGATCTTCCATCCATTGATGCGGACTCCAAGAAAGATTTTCCAAAAAAGAAATATTCCAAGTTGAGTGCCACACTGGCGCTTCTCAGATTTAAAGCAGCAAACGGTCTATCAAACAAGGGCTTCACAGAGTAATTAGGTCTTTTCAAAGAAATTCTTCTGGAAGATAATGTGCTCCCCAAAAGCACGAATGAAGCGAAGAAATTTGTTTGCCCATTAGAACTTGAAGTACAGAAGATACACGCTTGTGTAAATGATTGTATATTGTACCATGGTGAGTACAAAGATTTGCGTGCGTGTCCCACATGCAAGCATGCATGATACAAGCACAGGAGAGCAAAGGACAAGTACAAATTGGATGACGAGATCAAGACAGGAATCCCATTCAAGGTTGTTTGGTACTTGCCTTTAATTCCAAGGTTGAGGCGTTTGTTTGCAAACCCTAGAGAGGCAAAGAGGTTACAGTGGCATCATGATGAGTGAACTGCGGATAAATATATAAGGCACCCGAAAGATGGGGCTCGGTGGGAATTAATCAATAACAAGTTTGAATACTTTGCCAAGGATCCTAGAAGTATAAGGCTCGGGGAGTGTACTGACGGGATGAATCCTTTCGGCAATATGAGCACCAAACACAGCACATGGCCGGTGCTTCTGTGCATATATAACCTTGCTCCTTGGTTGTGTATGAAGAAAACATACATCATGATGTCAATGATTATCCAAGGCCCAAAGCAACCTAGAAATGACATCGACATTTACTTTCAGCTACTAATAGAAGAACTGCTGACATTGTGGGTAAAAAAGCCTGTTATAAAATGTTATGATGCTTACAAAAAGGAGTTTTTCGATCTACATGCGATGCTGCTGCACACCATTCATGATATGCCGGCATTAGGCAACACATCGGGGAAGAAAACAAAGGGAGATGTAGGGTGTGTCACATGCATGGATAGGACAGCTAGCAGATTTCTTCCCAACTCGCACAAAACCGTGTATTTGCGTCATCGTAGGTTCTTATGGAAAGATCAGCCATACCGAAAGATGAAAGTTGAATTTGATGGTACGGCAGAGGTAGGTTTGGGCCCAAGACCTTATGCTGGGGAGTTGGTCCACAACATGGCTAAAAAAATTAATGTTGTGCTTGGCAAGAACCACGCTTTGACAGTGAAACAAACACCCAGGGATCAAGTGTTTAAGAAGAAATCGGTGTTTTGGGAATTACCTTTGGGAGATTCTATGTGTACGTCACTGCATCGATGTCATGCACGTAGAGAAGAACGTATGTGAAAGCATCCTTGGTACTCTACTCAAGATTAAAGGTAAAACAAAGGATGGTGATGGTCCACTACTCAATATTCTTGGTGATCAATCAAAACACAAGAATGAAGCAGAAGATGATAACAAATTCCTCCACGCACACCAGAGTTACAATTTCAGTACAAAAGAAGTAACAGAGTTCTTCAACTTTTTGTTGTCAGTTAAGACACCCTCTTCCCACTCCGCAAACATCAGAAGTCTTGTGGATGTGAGCTCAGGTAAAATGAAGTTGGCACACATGAAGTCACATGATTGCCACGTAATGTTGACACAAATCCTCCCGGTGGCCAACAGGAATCTGATGGACACAGATATAAGAAACACACTCATTGAGCTCTGTGATTTCTTCAACTAACTATGGCAAAAAGTTAAAGATCTTGAAGAGCTGGATTATATGAAAAAGGATATTGCAAGAATATTGTCCAGCCTAGATATGTTTTTCCCACCATCATTCTTTGATGTCATGGTCCATCTCACTGTGCACCATGTCGATAAGATAAAGTATTGTGGTCCTATGTTTCTTCGCAACATGTATCCCTTCGAGCGGTTCATGGGAATACTGAAGCGCTATTGTCGAAACCGAAGCCATCCAGAGGCAAGCATCCTACAAGGTTATACTGCAGAGGAGGTGGTTGAGCTTTGCACCGAATACATGAAACAAAGACCTATAGGTTTGCCCCTCTCTCGCCATGAGGGAAGGCTGAAAGGTAAGCCAGTCCTTGCTGGCACGCAAACGGCCGCACCCGGAGATTTGGCCGACAAAGCCCATTTGACGCTACTGCTTAATAGCCTTGTTCTCGGCGCTTATGCTGACGAACACTTGGAGGAGATACGTCAAAGCTTCTTACCAATGGTGCATCCATTAGATGTTGAGATGAAGGTGCACAATAAGGACTACGCCAGATGGCTGAAGAATCGTTTGGCACACGGATCCATGGATGACATTGCTACATGGTTGGCACAAAAGCCATCATCTACGGTGTTGATGTACCAAGCGTATGACATAAATGGCTACACGTTCTACACTGAGGAACATGATGAGAAGACCTCATATCAGAATAGCTCTGTTCGAATAGAATGCATGACTGTAGATGAAGCTGATAAAAGGGTATACTATGGAACCATCAGAGATTTGGGAGATTAACTATGTGAAAGTTAAGGTGGCATTATTCAGGTGCACATGGATCCCTCTTAGTCAGGTAAAGGTTGATGATTACAGGAAGACCTGTGTCAACAAGACAATGATGGCATATCACACGGACCCGTTCATTCTTGCCAGCGATGCTACCCAGATTTTCTATGTGAAAGACCCTTGCATAAGAACTGCCATGTAGTGATGCATGGGAAGAGGAGGGCACTGGGCGTTGAGGATGTTGCTGATGAGGACGAGTACGATGAATTTACTGAGTTGACAGCCAAGGGATCACGCACCATCCAAACAGGGAAGCGTAAAATTATCAAAAAAATTCTAAGTTCATTCGGGGTCAACCTAATGATCCCAGTTCCCCCATGTACAGGGGAATTAAGTTGTAACACTAGTTTTTATGCCTATTCTGCAACTTAATTCATTCAATTTAGAACTGTCACGTGTGCCGAATTTGTGAGTTATGCCCGATCTTCTGTTGATGTAAGAACGTTTAATATGTTGACCTTGATATGCTGTCAGCTCAGGAAATGAATTTGAACTATTTATGATTATTATACCCTAGAGGTAGCACACTTAATTGATCTCACTTCAGTATGTATGAACAGAAGATATGCAATCTAGTTTGCGAATAGCACACGGTTCATTCATGAAAGCCGTGTGCCGACCAAACCGCGCGCGTGATGTGAATCGTGCGTTCTGATTGGCTAGAACCCAAACCCCATGGATCGTACGTCTGCACTGTTTGATACTCCCAGATCGAACGACAATCCTCATCACTTTCATCAGCACATATAGTTGCAGTTGGGATTTGATTTATATGCACAAAATACACGTTAAATTCAAAAAATGTCTTAAATATAGCAAACGATACCTGAAATGCACCAGAAACTCAAACCCGTGGTATAATGGTGATTGCATACCGTGGAAATTTTTATGAGGCCAAACGACAATCTAGTTTGAACTGAACCGTTTCATTTTGGAAACCATGATCTTTCTTGTGAGATGCTCCGGTTTCCAAGGAGCGATCATCAAAACTTGTGCCAAACTTTATCAAAAAAATCCACGAGGTCGTGAGAGCAGGCCACGGTCACACACCGATTTTCATGATTTTTGGACTCCATCAGAATTTCCTGTAATTAAAATACCAACTAGGCCCACGCCGGTGGCCGCACCTTGCAGCCGAAATGTTTGAAAATTCTCCCCGCTTCTCGAACAATGGATGAAAACTCACAAAGTGACACACAAATGATTTTTACACCATCTTTGCTAACACCCACATGTAGTTGTAGTAGGGTTTTGATTTTATATGCACTAAGTATAAGGTAAATGCAAAAATGGCTTAAATATAGCAGACAAGACCTGAAAATGGGCCAGAAAATCAAACTTAGGGTATATCGGTGATTGTTACCGTGAAAAAAAATTCGAGCCGGAACGATGAAGTCACCGACGATTGGAATCCGAAGTATCGCGTCTCCTTTCGGAAACTATGATCCTTCTTGTGAGATGCTCCGGTTTCCAAGGTGCGAGCATCAAAACTTGTGCCAAACTTTACAAAAAAATTCCATGGGGTCGTGAGAGCACGCCACGGTGACACACCGATTTTCGTGATTTTTGGACTCTATATGCATTTCCTGTAATTAAAATACCAACAAGGCCTACGCCTCTAGCCGCACCCTGCGGCCGAAATATTTGAATTTTTTTCCTGTTTCTCGGACAATGAATGAAAACTCGCGAAGCGACACACAAATGATCTTGCTAACACCCACTTGTAGTTACGGCATGGTTTTGATATATATATATATAGGGAAAATACATCTACCACCCGGGGGTAGTTACCCCACATGTCTTATATACTATCATGTAGTGGTATATATACTACTTTATCATTCTAAATATGTTCATATACTATATCTAAGATATTTCAAATCAAGTTACACGAAAAAATTGCATATGAGCCCATATTTTTTTTGTCGTGAATTACGTACATATTTGTACGTAAAAAAGAGTATGCTCAAAATATGATACATACTACCTAAAAAGTAGTATATATACTGTCTAAACATTGTTATATACTACATACTACACGTACATACTCTCGGTTTTGACAGATACTACATACAACATACAAAACACAAGTAGTGGTAACTACCACTGGTTGTAGGAAATATTTGTCCTATATATATATGCATGGTAAATGCAAAAAAAATGGCTCAAATATAGCAAATAAGATCCCAAATGTACCAGAAAATCAAACCTTAGGGTACAATGGTGATTGCTTACCGTAAAAAAAACTCAAGGCGAAACGATGAGCTCATGTTTTTATTCAAACAAAAATATGCTGTTAGTTGATGTAAATATTTTCAAATATCACACGGTTCATTCACGAAATTCGTGTGCCTACCAAACCGTGGCCGATGCCCACCGTGCTGCGCACGTGATGTGAGTCGTGTATTCTGATTGGCCAGAACCCAAACCCCATGGATGGTACGTCTGCACCGTTGGATGCTCCCAGATCGAACGGCAATCCTCATCCCTTTCATCAGCACATGCAGTCGGGATTTGATTTATATGCACAAAATGCACATTAAATTCAAAAAATGTCTTAAATATAGCAAACGATACCTGAAAATGCGCCAGAAAATCAAACCTGCGGTATAATGGTGATTGCGTACCGTGAAATTTTTTATGAGGCCATACCATGAAGTCACCGGCCACTGGAGTTTGAATTGACACGTTTCCTTTTGGAAACCATGATCCTTGTGAGATGCTCCGGTTTCCAAGGAGCGATCATCGAAACTTGTGTCAAACTTTACCAAAAACTTTCCACGGGGTCGTGAGAGCACAGCACTGTCACACACCGATTTTCATGATGTTCGGACGCCATTTGAATTTCCTGTAATTAAAATACCAACTAGGCCTACGCCGGTGGCCGCACCTCGCAGCCGAAATATTTGAAACTTCCCCCGCTTCTCGGACAATGGATGAAAACTCACAAAGCGGCACACAACTGATTTGTACACATTCTTTGCTAACACCCACATGTAGTTTTAGTAGGGTTTTGATTTTATATGCACTAAATGCAAGGTAAATGCAAAAAATAGCTTAAATATAGCAGACGAGACCTGAAATGGGCTAGAAAATCAAACCTAGGGTATATCGGTCATTGTTTACCGTGAATTTTTTTCGAGCGGAACAATGAAGTCACCGACGATTGGAGTCTGAAGTGCCGCATCTCCTTTAGGAAACTATGATCCTTCTTGTGAGATGTTTCGGTTTCCAAGGTGCGAGCATCAAAACTTGTGCCAAACTTTACCAAAAAAATTCCATGGGGTCGTGAGAGCATGCCACGGTGACACGCCGATTTTCGTGATTTTTGGACTCTATATGCATTTTCTGTAATTAAAATACCAACAAGGCCTACGCCTCTGGCCGCACCCTGTGGCCGAAATGTTTGATTTTTTTCCCGTTTCTTGGACAATGATTGAAAACTCGCAAACCGATAAAAAATGATCGTGCTAACACCCACGTGTAGTTGCGGCACGGTTTTCATATATATATTATATGAATAAACTTAAAATGGTAAAGTAGTATATATAATACCACATGGTAGTATATGAGATATGTGGGGTAACTACCCCTAGGTGGTAGATATATATATATATATATATATATATATATATATATATATATATATATATATATATATATATATATATATATATACACATACACACACACACACACACATACAGGACTAATTTTCCGTACTCTTGGGAGACTCCCATCATCTATATACCTCATATACGCATTAATTATACCTCTTTATCATTCTCAATATACTTCACTAAATATTCTAAGATACCCTAATACGAGTTTTATTGAAAAAATATCATTTGCGACGTACTTTTTGTAATATACATTTTTCACGTATAAACAAATCAGTATATATGTAAACCTTCAAAAATATGAGACATACATGAATTTTTTTCATGAAACTCATTTTGAGGTATCTACTAATTATTAATGAAATATATTAAAAATAATAATGACGTATAAAAGATTAATCTATGTGGTATATGAGGAGCAGGAGTACACAACCATTTTCCTATATATATATATATATATATATATATAGTAATCCTATTCATCATCCAGGGTGCAGAATAAGTTATTCTTCACCCGAGGTAATCTTACGATCGCTTCATAAATAAATTACGTTTGGAATACAAATAGTTACATTCATATTGATTCACTACGTAAAATTTGGTATAAGCAAACAAAAAAATAGGTTATATGACCAGAAATATCGCATTTTATGTATGTTTTACACTATGTTTTTACATTCGTAATTTTACGTAACATAAAATATTTTTTACGGCGAGTATATATTTTCTTACGTTCTCTTTTTACGTATGAAATAAGACAAAATTTACGAAACCTAAAAATACGGTGCATTGACCTCAAAATAGAGAGGGGGTGAAGAATAACTATTTCTCACCTAGGGTGACGAATAGCGCGACCCTATATATATATATATATACAGCCAGCCTATTCTTCTAATATTATGAGAATAGTTATTCTCCTAACATTTTTGAACTGCACACTCAACGCAAGTGCACGGCAATGTTGAACCAAGAGCGCTGCAGTACTGATACTAGTGAACTTCTCGTCGCAAAAAACTGCACACGTCTTTTCGATACTGTTTTCGCTCCAGTTTTTTAACCATTTTTCGGAATGAGGCGTTTAATATATCATTGAAAAGCTATGGATTAGGAGCAACTTCGCCATGTACAAATGTTTTCGAGATTCCTCATGGTTTAAGAGCAGTTTCGAAAACGGTGTGGCAGCTAGCGTATTTTTGCTTTTTTTCTAAACCGCTCGTCGGAAAGAAGCAAATGATACGCTCTTGGAAAGATATCGTCGAGGCAGAACTTTTTTGTATATATTACTTTTTCTAATTTCCTACGGTTTAAGAGCAGTTTCAAATTTACTAAATCGCAGAATTCTGTTTTTTAAATTTTTGTCATTTTTTGGTACTGTTTTTGCTCTAGTTTTTTAATGGTTTGTCGAAATTAGGCGTGTGATACGCCTTTGAAAAGCTACAGACGAGGCACAACTTTCATATGTAGAAATGTTTTTGAGATTCCTTATGGTTTAAAGTTAATTTTGAAAATTGTGCGGCGGACGACGAGTGGCAGTCACAGTTTTTTCACGAATTTTTTACAAACCGCTAGTTGGAATGATTCAAATGATACACCGTTGGAAAGATATCAACGAGGCTCAATGTTTTCATGTAGAACACTCTCTCTAATTATTTACGGTTTAAGAGCAGTTTTCAAATTATCAAAATACGGACACTCTGTTTTTCGTGACAACAAAGTCGACGAGGGAACTGCATCAGAGAGAAGAACGCACTTCTTCAGACTGAAATTTGCACTGCATAAGACAAGCAAGCGAACTGCATGGTTTCTTTTTAAAGTTGTTATTTTGTGTATTTTTATTTTTCAATTCGGATGAACCAAACTGCATTCGATGAGCAACGGCACTACATCAGACGGAAAACCATACTGCAATATCGAGAAAAGGGGACAACATTTTTTTTCTACGAGTGAACTGCATGACTTTTCTGTCTTTTTATAACTTCTTTAGCTTATGTGGACCACATGGTCAAAGTTAGTGAACCGCATGGTGAAGACTAGAGAACTGCATTTTTGTTGGTGAAAGTAAACCCCGCGGCAGAACCTAGTGAACTACATTCTAAAACAAGTGGACTTCTTTCTGAGTTGTTCTCTTTTTTCTGGTTTTACCAAGAGAACCACATAGGATTTTACAAAGAACCGCATCTAAGCATAATTTTTTATAACAAACTTGGCCTTGCAATTCTTTTACATAGGTTGTACACACAATTCACATAAAAGCCAGCAACTTTTTTAACCCAGCTGAACTTCATCACTGGTTGAGCAGAACTGAGGTTGCACCTCGTCAGTGAAGCGCATAGGGCGTCAACTTGCAAATCCAAAAGCCAACTGCAAGGCCACACGCACCAAACTGCATCGCATGCCCCGGCGCTCTGCAAGCTGGGGACGGCTAGACTGCACTCGTGAGAAAAATGAATAGCATGAAGAAGCAAAGGGAGCTTCGCCCATGAGAAAAATGAAACCACACATAATTTTCATAGCCAAACGAACTGCAAGAACGGGGGATGGTCGAACTGTACCAGCCGTGGGCTATGGCCGACGGCAGCACTATGGTTACTGAACTGCACGCGCCTGTTGGTTGAGCTGCACGCCCACGTGGGCAGAACTGCACGCCGAATGCAGTCAGCGCAGGGAGCCTCGCCGCGGCCTCCGATGGGGACAGGAGGGATGTAGGTGGAGGCAAAGTCGTGTCGTGAGGAGGTCGCCCATGGATGGTCGCCTGACAGTAGGAGGGAGAGTTGGATGGGGCTGCAGGGTCCAATTCCGGTGGCCGATGGCGGTGGTTCCGGCCAAATCCCGCAGATCCAGCAGGGGGTGGTGATGCCCGGTGCTCCCATCCAGGAGAGGAAATAGGGGGGAGGAGGGGGTCGTGGGCCGGCGAGTCCGACGACGGAGGAGGTCGCAGGATCGACAGATCCACCCATGATGGTTGACAGAGGTGGCCGCGGGGGCCTCTCCTTCCTGTCTCTGACACGCAGGACCTCGCCGGCCCTCCCATCCGGCCATCACACGTGGGAGGGCGGGGATCCATGAGGGGGGGAGGGGCCACGCTGCTCCCGTGCTGTTGGTGGTGGAACGCGGTGTCCACGACCCGGAGCAGTGGCGCACAAAGGAAGGAAGGCGCCATGGGAGATCCGTCAACGGAGGGAGTTGGACGGGCGCTTGGGTGGCACCGGCAGTGAAAGGTGGAGGGTAGGTGGGAGGAGGAAGAAGGTGGGAGGGAGGGGGTCGGGGATGGAGGGAGGCGTGGATGGGAGATGCGGGGGCGCACGGCGAGGGAAAGATGGTGGACGGGGTGGTGAAGTGGGGGCACGGCGGCACCGGCCGGGAGGAAGAGGAGGCGGTGCAGCACCAGCTGCCAGAAAGAGGAGGCGGGACTGCGCCAGCCGGGAGGAAGAGGTGGCGGGTCGGCGCCGGCCACGAGGAAGAGGTGGCAGGGCGGTGTCGGCCGGGAGGAAGAGGAGGCGGGGCGGCATCGGTCGCGAGGAAGAGGAGACGGGGCGGCACGTGGGCGGGGGCAGGTTGGGGCTGTGCGGGAGGATGGCGACAGGGCTGGGCGGGCCGGCGTGGCGGTGGAGGTAGAAGGTGGCCGACGAGAGAAGGTGTGGGGAATTTTGGTGGCGTCGTGCTCTGGTAGGAGGTGCGAGGAAGAAGTCGGGTGTGGCTGGGGTGGAACCAAACGAGTGGATAAGGAGGGTGGGTGGGTGGGCGCCTGCTGTTTACTTTGGTTCGGGGACCGGTCGGGTAGATAGGGTCTTATGAGAATAAGCTAGGTGTTATGAGAATAAGACTCTTAAGGGTGTTGTGAGAATAGACCCATCCTATATATACACACACACACACACACACACACACACACACATATACATATATACATCTGGGCTATTCTGTTTCGCGTAACAGAATATTATTCTATTACTCAACTTGAACGGACGGCCTTGAGATGTTGGACTGATAGGCTTTCCTACGCGAACTGATCTTCCTGTGTCTTTGACACACGGAAACAGGGGGTTCAACGGGGAGCTTCTGAGGGTTCTCCGACGCGCTGCTGCAGGCCATTCTTTGCCAGAGGAGTCATGTTCGGGATTTCGCACGTGCGCGCGCTCATCTGGTCGTGTTTTTTGAGCTCAAGTTACCGGAGGTGACGACGTGTGCATTTGCTGCGGAGGTGTTGCGGGCGCTGGTGTTTGGCATGGCGTTCGTAGCCGTTGATTTATGTTCGCTTGTTCTTTTATGTGTCATAGCGATGTCAGAATGATAGGTGGGTGAGAGTTTTTGGAGATTTTTTTACTGTAATTTCTGAGCAAAAGTTTTGTTGTTCTTGGTCGTCGGCCATGGCCGCCATGCAAGTGTGTTCTTCTTTTTCTGATGTTTTTTTTCAAATTGGCATTGCATAGAGAGCGATGAGGATCATATGAATAGTTTTGCATTGTCAATTTTGTCCTTTGAGTTGTTTCTACCCAGTTCCCATATGATTTGGTCGTCGGCGGAGGTGGTGTATCGTGGCTGACTGTAGCGTACAATTTCTTAAAATCTGGTCAAACGCTGTAATTAAATTTCATGTTTTTCTGTGTTGTCGAATTTTGTGGGCACACATCCATGCTTCTTGAATGGCTGTTGTATGTGTAGTTGGACTGCTCCCGGTCAAAGTTGTATTACTATGCGTAGACATCAGAGTAAGTAGTTTCTACCGGCTGCCTACCCAACCATCTGCACTATCAATATAAAACCCTCCCCACCCCCAGCCCTCTCTCACTTTTATTCCACCAGCCGCCACCAAAGAAAAGCCAGATGGATCCTGACCTGGGAGAGGTCACAGAGGAGGAGGGGGATGTCGTCGAGGTGAGGCCTGCAGCAGCAGAGCAGAGGATGAGGAGGAGGCGCAGGCAGAGGGCACAACATGCGGCCGAGGAGGAAGTGGAGGCAGAGTTCAACAAACGCCTTGCCGACAAAGTGCTGGAGACTTGCAACTCCACTGAACTGGAGCTAGTTTTGCCAGACGACAGGAGAAGGAACTCTCTACTGATCATCAGGTGGGCTAGGGGGAGAGCAGTCATGGCTCCACACCCATCCACTAGGGCCAAGTGGCGTTGGTTCTTTGATCGTTATGATTGAAGTACTAAATGTTTATGTTTTTAAGATTATGTTGGGAGAGAGAAGAGAGTTGAATGACTGATTGAATGCAGATGTCTATCTCTGAATGAGTTATTCTACCTACATATTTGGTATGTGCACTTTGAACTGTTGTCGTATGTGCTCTCCCATGATCCTTTGAACTGCTGCTTTATCAATACTTGAACTGTTTTGCGGTCAATGTTGTATGACTTGTATGACGACATCATCATAATAACTATTTTCTAATGGATGGCTGCACACCTGCCTATTTATTAATTATATAATCTGCCAGTCATCCTGGCTATAACTTCTATCCATCTATGTGTGGTGTGTGGCTCAGTCTCCTCCTTTTTCTTCCTTCCTCCAAAGATCAGGTCTAGGTTCCTCTCTCTTCTCTCTATTCTTTTCTTCTTTTTTCCTGTGGTGCCCATGGAGGATTGTTCATGCGGGTGCCTCACAAGGATGGTGCCCATAGTTGACGCTTGTGTGTACGAGTCTGGTTTGGAGCTCACCCAAAGTAAGCGCCATGGGCAACTTTCATCGCTATGGTACAGCAACCATGGGTTTCGTGCTCCCTATGTTTGTCGCCTGATGGCTGGGGACTTGGAGGAATCATGGGTATGTGTTTCCTATTTTTTTTCTGCTTTGTAGATCTCATTTTTGAAGCCCATGGACTGAATCTATAGTTTAGATTTATCAATAGTTATGTCTATAATTCTTATTTGGTTTTGTCAGAAGTTAACGGTAGGGATTCGTACGTATATTTGTTCAGTAGTTAACAATATTTATTCCTTTTTATATTTCTAGTTCTGTTTTTGTCAGAAGTTAACTATAGGGATTCCTATGTATATTTCTTCAATTTGGTCAGGACATAGCAGTAGTTAGTTTTGTGTTTTGTTTTGGGTTCAGATATTTTCACTTGTTATGTAACAGTTGGTAGATCTGTGCAAATATTCAGTTATGCCAGGTGTTCACTTTTTTATCCTACCCCATGCACATTTGCAGAAAATGACATCTAGAATCAGGATTGTTGCTCCTAGTTCGGGGATACTAAAGATGGAGACGGCAGACAAGAACGGGTATCAGTTGATGGAAGTTGCCTACCACATCGACTTTGATGGTGGCATCAACCTAACTACTGGGTGGAAGGAGTTTGTGGCAGAGTCTGGAATTGAAGATGGATATGTGGTTATGGTTATGTTCTCCAGGGAAGATGACTCTCTGACGTTCAGGATTTATGTGTTGTAGGTTTTAATGTGGCAAATGAGGTTGGTTGTGAGATTTGTCTATGTTTGATTATGTTGCAGTATTTTTTTAAACAATGTGTATGAGATGGTTGAACTCTATGTTTTACCATATGGTTTGGAACAATTTGTTTGTATGTTAATGTATGCGCTATATTTTTAATGTAATGCTTCCTATTTGGCTCAAGCGCAATGGTTATATTTTTATATTTTTTATATTTGGTTTGGAGCAACTATAGTTGAACTGATGTGCATCCTTTGTTTTTACTGTCATATTTTCATGTAGATAGCTCGAACACGAAAAATATATGTTGATGATGGATGTAGCACCCCTTGGGTAGAGTTTGTTGAGCTTGCATGTTGTTAATGATAGCACTGAAGTACTTTGAATGTCAATGCCCAATCGCATTCGTTTGTTGCAGAGCATTTTTTCTTAGTATTGACAGGAATTTAGAGCACAATGTATTTTTTATTTGACTACTAATAGTTCTAGTAATTTTTTAAATAAAAAGAATTTAATCTTGCTGCACAGTACAAATTTATTAGAACTTTTTGAATTTTAGTAGTTGAACTTTTTAAAAAATTGTTTCTGAAATTTTTATTACAATCTTCCACGTTGAAGTATCCTTTTATATAGTTATCTTTTTTTGGGGTTGCATATCTGACTTTTTTTGTTTATCTTTTTTTTCAAAAAAAATGTATTTTTTGTTTATTTGTTTTATTTTTCCAACGAACATGTGTTTGAACTTTTCTACATTCTTTATTTGAACTTATTTCTTTATGTGGTTTATTTTTAAAATTTATATGCATTTGTTCCTTCGATTGGTGATGAACCACAGGTATAGGGGATCAATCGTAGTCCTTTCGATAAGTAAGAGTGTCGAACCCAACGAGGAGCAGAAGGAAATGACAAGTGGTTTTCAGCAAGGTATTTTCTGCAAGCACTGAAATTGTTGGCAACGAGTAGTTTGATAGCAAGATAATTTGTAACGAGCAAGTAACGGTAACGGTAAATAAAGTGAAGCAAGGTAGCCCAATCCTTTTGTGGCAAAGGACAGGCCAAAACGGTCTCTTATAATAAGCAAAGCGTTCTTGAGGGTACACAAGAATTTCATCTAGTCACTTTCATCATGTTGGTTTGATTCGTGTTCGCTATTTTAATAATTTGATATATGGGTGGACCGGTGCTCGGGTGATGTTCTTACTTGAACAAACCTCCCACTAATGATTAACCCCCTCGCAAGCATCCGCAACTACGAGAAAAGTATTAAGATAAAATCTAACCATAGCATTAAACATTTGGATCCAAATCGGTCCCTTACGAAGTAGTGCATAAACTAGGGTTTAAGCTTATGTCACTCTAGCAACGCATCATCTAATAACTACTCCACAATGCATTCCCTTAGGCCCAAATATGGTGAAGTGCCATGTAGTCAACGTTCACATGACACCACTAAGGGAATCACAACATACAAATCATCAAAATATCGAACACATATCAAGTTCACATGATTACTTGCAACATGACTTCTCCCATGACCTCAAGAACAAAAGTAACTACTCACAAATGATATTCATGATCAAGATCAGAGGGGTATTAAATAGCATAATGGATCTGAACATATAATCTTCCACCAAATAAACCATATAGTAATCAACTACAAGATGTAATCAACACTACTAGTCACCCACAGGTACCAATCTGAAGTTCCGGTACAAAGATTGAACACAAGAGATGAACTAGGGTTTGAGAGGAGATGGTGCTGTTGAAGATGTTGATGGAGGTTGGCCTCCCAAAGATGAGAGGGTTGTTGGTGATGACGATGGCTTCGATTTTCCCCTCCGGGAGGGAAGTTCCCCCAAAGATGAGAGGGTTATTTCTAGGTCAAAATGACCTATATACCCGAAGATGGGCACCGGAGGTGGGCTGGGCTGAGCACAACCCACCAGGCGCGCCTGGGGGGCCTAGCGCGCCCTGGTGTCTTGTGCTCACCAGGTGGCTCCCTCCGGTAGTTATTTGCTCCAGTATTTTTTATATATTCCAAAATAATTCTCCGTAAATTTTCAGCTCATTTGGAGATGTGCAGAATTGGTAACTCTGACGTAGCTTTTTCAGGTCCAGAATTCCAGCTGCCGGCATTCTCCCTCTTTGTGCAAACTTGCATATTATGAGAGAAAAGGCATTGGAATTACTCCATAAAGCATTATTATGCATAAAAACATTATAAATAACAGTAGGAAATCATGATGCAAAATGGACGTATCAACTCCCCCAAGCTTAGACCTCACTTGTCCTCAAGCGAAAAACCGAAATCGAAAAACATGTCCACATGCTTATAGAGAGGTGTCGATAAAAAAAATACGGACATAGAAGCATCATGCTTATTATTATAACAGCAAAGAACTTTAACATAAAACTTTATCACACGACTTTTATCATATAACTTCTCATAAACAAGTAACAATTCATCACAACATTGAAGTATAAAGCATAAACTCTATTGAAAACTAACAAACTATGTTCTCACTCAACTTTGCAACTACAATTCATCATATTTTTAGGAAGGGTCATGTATCGGAGCCTTTTGGCAAGTCCACATACTCAACCATCATTTAATCTTCAATGATTGCTAACACTCACAGCATACCCATGAGCAAAAAGTTTCAATCGGACACATAGAAAGATAGGGGCTTATAGTTTTGCCTCCCAACATATTCACCTCAAGGGTGATGTCAACAATAATAATTCATGCTAGCTCATATCCAACTGGATATATGTGCCTAGATCTTTCCTCACCACATGATGCTTGCAAAAAGAGAAAATAAAAAGGAATAGGGAAGAATACATTGACTCTTGCATAAAAGTAAATACATAAAAGTAAAAGATAGGCCCTTCGCAGAGGGAAGCAGAGGTTGCCATGCGCTTTTTGTTTGTATGCCAAATCCATTAATGCAAAAGAACGTCACGTTATATTGCCCCTTATGATAGCAACCTTCATTATGCAGTCCGTCGCTTTTATTACTTTGCCATCACAAGTTCGTACAATGCTTAATTTTCTCTTACACTAAATGATCCAACACATTTAGAAGCAATTTTTATTGCCTTATTGCGCTGATGACAACTTACTTGAAGGATCTTGCTCAATCCATAGGTAGGTATGGTGGACTCTCAAAATAAGATTTTGGGTTTAAGGGTTTTTTGGATGCACAAGTAGTATATCTACTTAGTGCGGAGTTTTTGGCTAGCAAAGATATTGAGCAAGCACCACATGATGAAGGATCTATGAGAAGATAACTTCTATGTGAATATGAACAAACATAAATCATTACGTTGTCTTCCTTGTCCAACATCAATAATTTTGACATATAATATTTAATGGGGGCTCACAATCATAAAAGATGTCCAACATAGTGTATTTGCACGTGAATCTTCTCTTCCCTTATTAATTCTTTCATGAGTTGCGTCATTGACCAATGCTATGTTTGTCAATCTCCAATAAATTTTACCACTTATACTTTTCCTTGTGTGATGTCATTACTTACCATAAGATTAGCATATGATCTTTTTCATTTTTTTTCCTTTCTTTTTATTGAAACATAAAAGTAAAGAAACAAAACTCAAACTACTCTTTAATATATATCTAACACACGATTACATAGATAGATAGATCACTAATCAAGCACTCGAAAATAGATCGAACTAAACTTTTATTCAACTAAATCATAGGATAACTAAAGATCGAACTAAAATAGATAAAGGCAAAGAAAGTGATGGTATACGATACCGAGGCACCTGCCCCAAGCTTGGCACAAGCCAAGGGGAGTGCCCATACCATGTACTCAAGTCTCCTTTGGTGGGGAAGATGATGATGGTGGTGGTGATGAGGTAGTAACGAGCTTTCTCCTCAGCTTACGCTTGAGGATGGAATTTTCCTCCTTCAAGTCATCGACCTCCTGCTCCAGCATTAATATCTTTTTGCATAATTCTTGCTTGTTTTCCTACACAAGACAAAAAGGGATAAACTAGATCTTAGATTTCTTTGCTTTATTAGGGAGACTTGACTTCTTGAATTCCACGTGCATGTCCCCAGGTTGGGGTAGTGGGACTTCATCTTCATCTGAGCTTGTCTCTCCTTTTCCTTTCATATCATAATATTCTTCTTCCTCCGTGGTCCAGCCATAATGCTCCACATCCCTGTAAACCTTGGGGTTTGCAATATAATTAGCAATATAGCTTTCACGCTTCAGTCTTGAGACGACATATTTTCAGATCTGTCAGAAAACAGCCAAAAACAAGAACAAAAGATTTCTCCGCGATATGGTGGTCAATACGTTTGGGGGGTATCTAAAGATTTTTTATCATGGGGAACAAGCAAACGAGAGGAAAACGGAGTCGGGAAGGTTCCCGAGGTGGGCACAACCCACCTGGGCGCGCCAGGCAACGCAGGCGCGCCCTGGTGTCTTGTGCCCTCCTCGGTTGCCTTCCTGGTTGTTTCTTATTTTCCTAATTTTTGTAATATTCCAAAACTGACAGAAAATATTTTTACGGATTTTTCGGAGTCCGTTTACTTACCGTATCACGTACCTCCTCTTTTTCAGGATTCTGGAGTGTTCCGGAAGGTTTATTTTATGTGTTTGATGTCTACTACACAACTTATTTTTGTAGACTCGTGTTGGGCCTCCAAGCGCAGAGTTTTGTAGGACAGTAGCAATTTTCCCTCAAGTGGATGACCTAAGGTTTATCAATCCGTGGGAGCATAGGATGAAGATGGTCTCTCTCAAACAACCCTGCAATCAAATAACAAAGAGTCTCTTGTGTCCCCAACACACCAAATACAATGGTAATTTTGTATAGGTGCACTAGTTCGGCGAAGAGATGGTGATACAAGCGTAGTAATGATAGTAGATATTGATTTTTGTAATAGCAACAATAAAAGACAGCAAGGTAGCAATTGATAAAACAGAGCACAAACGGTATTGCAATGCTTGAAAATGAGGCCTAGGGTTCGTACTTTCACTAGTGCAATCTCTCAACAATGCTAATATAATTGGATCATATAACCTTCCCTCAACGTGCGATGAGGAATCACTCCAAAGTTCCTATCTAGCAGAGAACATAAGAAGAAATTGTTTGTAGGGTACGAAACCACCTCAAAGCTATTCGTTTCGATCAATCTATCCTAGAGTTCGTACTAAATAATACCAAGCTATTCTTTCTGATCGATCTAACCAAGAGTTCGTACTAAAATAACACCATATGATACACATCAACCAACTCTAATGTCACCTAGATACTCCAATGTCACCGCGAGTATCCGTGAGTTGATTATATGATATGCATCAAACAATTTCAGATTCATAATACTCAATCCAACACAAAGAACCTCAAAGAGTGCCCCAAGATTTCTACCGGAGAAACAAGGACGAAAACATGCATCAACCCCTATGCATAGATTACCCCAATGTCACCTCGGGAATCCGCGAGTTGAGTGCCAAGACATAGATCAAGTGCTCTCAAATCCATAAAAGTATTTAATCTGATAAAAAATGAAATCTCAAAGGGGAAACTCAATTCATCACAACAAGATAGAGAGGGGAAAACACCATATGATCCAACTATATTAACAAAGCCCGCAATACATCAAGATCATGCCATCTCAAGAACACGAGAGAGAGAGAGAGAGATTAAACACATAGTTGTGTTGGAAATATGCCCTAGAGGCAATAATAAATTGGTTATTATCATATTTCCCTGTTCATGATAATCATTTATTATCCATGCTAGAATTGTATTGATCAGAAACTCAAATACATGTGTGGATACATAGACAACAACATGTCCCTAGTAAGCCTCTACCGGACTAGCTCGTTGATCAAACATGGCTATGGTTTCCTGGCCATGGACATGAGTTGTCATTTGATAATGGGATCACATCATTAGGAGAATGATGTGATGGACAAGACCCAAACTATAAACGTAGCATATGATCGTGTCAAGTTTATTGCTATCGTTTTCTGCATGTCAAGTATATGTTCCTATGACCATGAGATCATGCAACTCACTAACACCGAAGGAGTACCTTGTGTGTACCAAACGTCGCAACGTAACTGGGTGACTATAAAGGTGCTCTACAGGTATCTCCGAGGGTGTCTGTTGAGTTGGCATGGATCAAGACTGGGATTTGTCACTCCGTATGACGGAGAGGTATCTTAGGGCCCACTCGGTAATACAACATCACAAGAAGCTTGCAAGCAATGTGACTAATGGTTTAGCCATGGGATCTTGTATTACAGAACGAGTAAAGAGACTTGCCGGTAATGAGATTGAACTAGGTATGGGGATACCGACGATCGAATCTCGGGCAAGTAACATACCGATAGACAAAGGGAACTGCATACGGGATTAGCTGAATCCTTGACATCGAGGTTCGAGCGATAAGATCTTCGTAGAATATGTAGGAACCAATATGGGCATCCAGGTCCCGCTATTGATTATTGACCGTAGAGGTGTCTCGCTCATGTCTGCATAGTTCTCGAACCCGCAGGGTCTACACACTTAACGTTTGGTGACGATATAAGTATAGTTGAGTCATTATGGTGGTTACCGAAGGTTGTTCAAAGTCCCGGATGAGATCCTGGACGTGACAAGGAACTCTGGAATGGTCCGGAGGTGAAGATTGATATATTGGACGAAGGGTATTGGAGTCCAGAATTGTTCCGGGGGTACCGGGTGATGACCAGCATGACCGAAAGGGGTTTCGGGGGGCCCCGGCAAGTGTTGGGGGGCCCCATAGGCCAAGGGGAGGGGGCAAACCAGCCCACTAAGGGTCTGAGTGCCCCCCTCACCCCATCTCACATTACCAGGAGATGTGGGGCACCCCCTCTAGGGTTCCCTCCACCTGGCTTGTGGGGCAAGTCACCCTAGGGTTTCCCTAGGGGAGATCCCATCTGCCCTGGCCACCGCCCCCCCTAGGGGAAACCCTAGGGGCGCCACCCCTCCTCCCTTCCCCTATATATAGAGAGGTAGAGAGAGGGCAGCCGCACCCTTTGAACACATCTCTACGACACGGCGCTGCCTCTCCTCTCCCTCGCATCCCTCTTCCTCTCCGTAGCGCTTAGCGAAGCTCTGCTGAGATTCCGCCACAACGCCGTCGTGCTGCCGGAGGACTCAAGCTACTACTTCACCATCGCTTGCTGGATCGAGGAGGTGAAGGCGTTATCAAGCCGTACGTGTGTTGAATGCGGAGGTGCCGTCCGTTCGGCACTTGGATTGGAGTTCGCGGGACGGATCGTGATTGGATCGCGAAGACGTTCGACTCCATCAACCGTGTTTCTTAACGCTTCCACTTAGCGATCTACAAGGGTATGTAGATCCAATCTCTCCTCTCGTAGATGGTCATCTCCTAGATTGGATCTTGGTGAGCGTAGGAAATTTTTTGTTTCTCATGCAACGTTCCCCAACAAGTTGCTGGTACAAACCCTCAGCCCCGAGGGTGGACTACTCCCTCCTCATCATGGTGGCCGCCGGGATGATGAAGATGGCCACTGGTGATGATTTCCCCCTCCGGCAGGGTGCAGAAACGGGGTCAAGATTGGTTTTTCGTGGCTACAGAGGCTTGCAGCAGCAGAACTTCTGATCTAGGGTTATTTCTGATGGTTTCTCTATTTATAGGATTTTTTTCAGCGTTGGAATCATGCGAAGATGGGCCTCGAGGTGAGCACAACCCACCTGGGCGCGCCTGGGCCTCCTCACGCGCCCAGGTGTCTTGTCTCACCTCCTTCACCTTTTGGTCCTCCCACGAAGCTTCTAGTGGCTCTTTTGTTCCAAAAAAATTGTCAAAAAGTTTCATTGCATTTGGAGAACTTTTATTTCTGCACAAAAAAAACACCATGGTAGTTCTGCTGAAAATAGCATCAGTCCGGGTTAGTTCCATCCAAATCATAACAAAACCATATAAAATTGTTGTAAACATGGCATGAATACTTCATAAGGTATAGATACGTTGGAGACGTATTAGCATCCCCAAGCTTAATTCCTACTCGTCCTCAAGTAGGTAAATGATAAAAGAAATAATTTATGAAGTGTGAATGCTAGCAAAGTGCATAAGTTTGATCAATGATAATTTCAATCACTTTTCCTAACATCATAACAGCAATTCTTTCTTATAAAACTTCTCATGTTAAAGTAGCAACCAATTCACGTGTTGAGGTTCAAATGAGGGCACTGCCGCGTTAGCGCGAGGCCGAGCCGGGGGGAGGGAGGGTTTTGGTAACGATAGTGTTTCTGATATGATTCTTCATTGCGTACCAAGGCGACCGAGAGTACAAGCTTATTTTTGAATTGACGCAGCAGCACAACCACTATGGATTCTTCAGTCTTGAGCTCCTTCTAACTGGCTGCAAATGTTGTCCATTGTCGGCGTCCTTTCCTGCTTGAGCCTTGGTAGCTTCATCATCAGTTTCAGGTTCCTCGTCCCCAATACTGTCATCTTCATTGTCTTTGTCTAATTGGTCATCATTCTCGTCAAACTCTTCTTCTTCATCCTCTTCTTTTGATTTTTTGGAACTCTGGACCTTGCCCTGTTTCTGTTCAGTGCCATTGACCTTGCCCACTTTGCATGTGCGGGCATTATGTCCGTCAGTCCCCCCACACTTGTCGCAAGTGTAGCTGTTACGTGTGTTGTATCCATTGGTAGAAACATGGGCGGCTCCGATCTGCTTCTGCAGCTTTTGCTTGTCGACAATGGCATCTGTGCGGTGTGGGCATGTGCGTGAATTATGTTTGGTCACCACGTTGCAGACACCGCATGCCCTTATCCCGAGAGATTTGCCGTCCGGGCCGAATTCCATGTGTCTGACGGGGCGCGGCGGCTTTTTGGCTACTGCTTTCGCTGCTTGCGTCTTAGTCTTCCTCCCCTTTGTGCATGAGAATATGGGTGGTTTAATTACCCTTTGCTGCTGCTGGTAGTAGGATCTCCTGTTCTCATGTTGTTCGCCTACAGCACCGTCAAGCTCATGATCTTGCACGTGAGCATGTTGCTGCTCTTGAGTGTGCACATGGGCAGGCTCTGGTTGTTCTTGCTCCTCCTCCTCGTTGTCATAGCTGTCAATAGCTCCTAGATGGTTCATCTTGGATAAGATTGTAGCGACATCATGCTCAATTTTTTCTGCTTCGTTGTCCGTGACATCTCCATTTTCAGCAGAATGCATGCCGTCGAGTTCTTGTTCAAGACTTTCCATGATGACCTGTGACCTCGCCATTTGGTCTTGGCTTCTCAAGCTTTTTCTGTGTACCGTCGTGTTCAGCTGCATCAGTGCACTTTTGAATGAAGTATTGGGAGGCCTTGTTTGATGCTACTGTCATCAAGTCATTTATGTTGAAGGTTGGCTAGATGTTCGGTCATTTGGTGTATCTCCCGAGGATGTATTTCTCTAGAACGCTGCCAGCTTTATTTGTCTGCATCACGCACAGGACATGCAGGTGGAAAATACCTGGGTTTTCTGGAAGAGGTGCATATTTTCCATCATTTCAATCGAACAAAAACTTGCAAAAAAATGTACTATATTTTGTAACATCTTTTTTTAGTCCTCACATGTGTGGTCCCATAGCTTGTACTCGCAGTCATATATTTCTTCCACGGGGTCTGCAACCACCTGGAATGCGTGTTGAGAGCACGCAAACTGTTTTTGCGGGTTGTTGTAGCGCACAAGGCACTTTGTAGGTTCATCTGTCTTCATCACCGTGAAGAGGGTGCTCAGGTTTAGCCTCTTTCTGATCTCGCTGTACACACCTCGTGAGTAAAGCTTTGCCATCTGAACCCATAGAGGGTCAGTGTGTTTTGTTGTTTCTGTGCAAGCAAGAGTGATGAACAAATTATTAGTTTTCTCGCAGCAAAAACTTGTCTAAGTAAGAAAGAATTACTTTAGTAAGCATGTTCTTGTCTTACGGCAGGTGATAGAGCTATACCCGATTACCCATTGTCTCCTCATTCTCTTTCTGCCTCATGGTTTTGACGCAACTGTTTACCTGGCTGACAAACTGGTGCAGGTTTTGTCTCTCATTTACAAAGTTCTTCTTGAGCACATAGTTCATGCTCTCACTGCGTTGTGTGGATGTCATTTTGGCACAGAAAATTTCTTTGAAGTAAGCTGATATCCATTTCTCCTGCTTATCAACATTGACACCATCGTGGCATCATCATGGAGGTTGTACTTATCCATGAGTGCTTTCCAGGCAGCCTCAAACTCAGTTGGCAAGAGGGGCCAATTGAGAATTGCTGTGAATTCATCCTTAAAGGTTTCATGGAGGTTGTACAGGTATGCGAGGTGTTCCCTGTACTTCTTCATAATGTGCCAGCGGCATAGCTTGTGTACTATGTTTCCGAAAACATCTGGGATTGCCAAAGCCATTGTCGGGCAATGGTCTGGTAATGAGAAAAGAGACATGGAGTGGTCAGCAGATCCTAGTGCATATATACAAATAGAACTGACACAACAATTTTACTGTGTTATTTTACTTTTTTTTGGTTGGCGGTTGTACCTGTGAGGGTGCATGTAGGAGCCTTCCCTCTCATGCACCTTAAAAATGTTTTGAACAGCCACCTGAATGAATCTGCATCCTCATCTCTTATCAGGGAAAAAGCAAAGAATGTAGTCTGCAAATGGTTGTTAGTACCCACAAACACCCCAAGTGGCATATGGTACTTGTTGGTCTTATATGTGGAGTCAAACGTCACGCAATCACCAAAGTCTTGATATGCCCCTCGGTAGCTTGGGTTCGCCTAGAATATGTTCTTCACCCTGTCAGACTCATCAAGCTGTATGTCGCAGAAGAATTCCTTGTTTATCGCTTTCATCTCCCTAAAGAAGTTGATTATCTTTAGGACATCGTCCACATCATCCATCCTTGAATTCTTTGCTTTCCTGCATATTAAAAGCGAACGATAATTGAAAAATGCATGTCAAACTGGAATCAGGTCATGCATTGCGTATTCGGTTTGAACTGACAGAGGAAAAAAGAGGGAGGGGGTCTCGGAGGAGAACAAGTTTGTACTTACGCGTTAATCAGGTCTTTGATGTTCATTTCGAGGAAGTAGCCATCGGGGTCATCGCCGCCCAGTATGCTCATGATTTGCGCGTGTTCAATGCCTTTGAACTGCAGATCACAACCCCGGCGTTGCTACGCAAGCGATGAAGCAGGCGGTGGCGGTGGATCCATCGGCGGCCAGTCAAGGCGCCACGGGCTCCCTCGCTCCGGCTGACGCTGTCGCTCGCCCGCGACGGCTGGCTCCGGCGGTAGGAGCCGGGTTAGGTTGGGGGTTGGTCGGGGAGTTTCTACGGTGTAGGATGGAGGCGCGTCGCGCCCTTATAGGGCCGAGGGATAAAATAATAATATTCTGTTACTAGTAACAAATGGCCCTGTCCTATTATATATATATATATATTTATATATATTATATATATAATATATAATATATATAATAATTATATATAGGGCTGGACTATTCTGTTACTAGTAACAGAATATTATTCTGTTACCATCGCCCCTGTAGGGCCCGATCTGCATTTCGGTACACTGAAAGAGGCCGCCAAGCAAACAAACATCAACTAATAAGTCTTGGTTTGAACGGGGCGAGGGAGTAGAGGGGGGGGCAAGGGGTGGCGGGTGGCAAAGAGAACTTGTGGGGTGGGAAGTGTGATTAGTGGCTAGTTGAGTGTGGGTGGGGAGTGGGGTATGGGTAGAGAAGATGGTGTGATTGAGAAAGCGAATATAATCGTGTGGCAGGGATGTTGGTTAGAGAAGCAGTGTAAATAAGGTGGTGGGCTAGTGGTAGGGAGAGGTGTGGCTTGGAGTCGGGCAGAAGGGGGAGGGGGATGGCGGTCAGGGCCGTAAAAGGAGATGACGAGGGTATGGCGCTGGGTAAGGAAAATCTAGCGTAGTTAGGCGGGAGGGAGGCGGGGAGATTAGGGAGCTAGTGAGTTGGGTGATTAAAGCGGAGTCCTACGGCTACCCCCTCCACTCATACCCGCCTTCTTTCCTCTCGCCCTCGCACCCGCCCCCTCTCGGCGACGCGCCCGCACACCACCTCGCCAGACGCGCCATCTCCTTCCCCGCCGATGTGCAGCCCCCTACCTCCCGGCGACACGCCGCCCCCTCCCCTTCCCGCCGACGCGCCCCGCCACCACCTCCCGCCGATGCGCAGCCCCCTGCCTCCCGGCGACGCGCCGCGCCACCACCTCCCGCAGACGCGCAGTCTCCTCCTCCGCCGACGCACCCCGCCACCACCTCCCGGCGACGCGCCGCCCCCTCCCCGTCCCGCCTACGCGCCACACCACCACCTCCCTGCGCCCCGGCCGCCTTCCTCCCCGAGAATCGTCCGCCTCCCCCCTGAGATCCCAGAGCCGCACTACCGCCGCCCAACCCCTCCGCCCGCAAGCTAGGGCACTGGGCTGCCCTCCTCGCCGTGGTGTCCCTGCTGACCATCAACAGCGGGAGCGGGTTGGCGACCGGGACCTCATCGTGCTCGTCTCCGACATCTGTCGAGGTAAACAAAGTCAGCGGAATTGGTATTGTGAGCTTGTTGGCTAACCGGTCCTGTGTGTTATCTTAATGTTGGACTGAGGAATTTGAAATTAAAATTAGTCATCTACAAGTTGGAACATGGAGCTTGCAGCTTATGTTTGTGTAGTTTGAACTTAAGTTGGTCTCCCTCTCGTACTTCAGTTTTTCAGTATTGGTCTAGTCAGTATGGTGAAGATGAAGCTCCTTTTTGAACTTCTCCGGTTACTATACATGCACTTGGTCATCTTTTTTACATGTACTAACATCAGCTCATTCGGAGTAGTTCGTGTGCTTGTAACAGAAATCAGTTCAAATCTCAAGAGAAGTAAGCTCAAAATAAAAAAATACAGAAGTTCGAAGCCGAGATGTTTGCATATGTTTTGTTGAATTGGATTCCTTCCTAAAAAAAAGCACTAAATATGTTTGCACATCTTTTCAGTACAAACTTTTAAAAAAGTTTCTTTCTGAACTTCTCAAAATTAATATGCATGAACTTGATTATCTTTTTAACATGTACTGATATCAGCTTCGTTGGATTTTTGTTCGTGTGCTTGTAAGACAATCAGTTCAGATCTCAAGAGACCATAAGTTCAAGTTCACTAGTATTTATAAATGTTGGTTGCAGTACTAGTATTTACAAATTTCTTATAATCTCCGCAGGTCGGAGGCTGTACATATTTCTTATTCCTATTGCTATAAGTTCAAGTGATCAAATGCTATAAGCTCGCATGTTATTCTCCAATTAGTTCAAGTGATCATTGTTTTATTTTATTGTGTATATGTCTAAGAGTAAACTTTGTGACCTGAACTTTCTACTTACTGCTTAGAGAAGGTCCCTTTTGTGGCATGAACTTTCTTCTTATTGCTTAGAGAAGGTCCATTGGAAAAGATGACTACCTTTACAAGTTGGATTATCCTCAAACAGTTTATATTTTGATATGGAATAGGAAAATAGGTTTGCTTTGGAGTGTGTTTTACAATTAGAATGTTTCAGACTTCATATTCTTTGCGTATGCCAAAAAAACAGAGGAGAAAAGCTAGCTACCTGCGTATAGTTTTTATAATTTCCATGGGAAACTAATATTCATGCACCTCTTTGGTGGATGTTTTGATATATTTCCTTCATGAATTGTAGTTGCCGAATGGTGTTACACAATTACTATTCTAGCATCATTGTTTATATTGTATTTTTTCAGCATTCTTGCAACCCTATTAACAACATCTTTTTGTGCAGTGTTTGTCGGTTTTTCTTTGATTTATGGACATCTTGGGCTTGCTGGGTGCAGAATCAAGAAGGCCAGTGAGAGGTACTAGTAGAAGAGGAAGAAGTAATGTGAAAAATGAGATAAGGCCAGTGAGAGGTACTAGCAGAATCAAGAAGGCCAGTGAGAGGCATCAGTTCATCAGTTCTTTAATGGTGCGCTGCTGGTGGCATGAAGGCAATCAAATGGTAAATTACTGACCCTTATAACCTCAGGTACTACTACAAAGCAGAAAGGATCTCTGAAAGTTAGTTAATAGCACCATGACGTGCCTCTTGTGCTGCATGACTGCTAGACTAAAAATATACATTTCTCTTGGCGTGCTTTCTGGATGTGGTATTACATGATATCAGTCCCCAAAAAATATAAATTTCTTCTATTGTCAGTTCAATTTTCTCTAGTATGTATGTTCTGAAGATGATGAGAGAATGGTCTGGTGGAGATGATGCATGTTTGTTTGCTTTTTATCATGATATATAAAAAGATGCTGGTAGCTCTAGTACCTATACTACAACAGTTCATTGACAAAAATATATCAGTTCAATACATACTTGGAAAAAAGTTCAATACTAAGTGTTCTTTGCCTAGATAGTGCCTATAAGAAATTAAATTGCGCATTTCCATAAAACTATGTACTGATAAATCAGAACTTGTGCATTTCCATAAAATTCTGTAAGTTTCGTGTGTGTGCTACTACAAATCTGAAATATTTTCGCTTGAGGATTCATAGACATCTTCCATGGAGATTGTGAGCTCTCTCGATTATTGCTTGAGGATTTATGTTGTTGGTCTGTCCACTGTAGTTCCTGTATAGCGTCCTCCTCTTTTTCTAGTGTTCCTCTTTTGATGTTGCTGCATGTGTTTAATAACCCATTGATATGATTTCTGGAAACAAGCTTCAGTATAAAGAAGCTTCAGTACGAGAAAAAATGGGTCGTCAGTTCATCCATGTGCAACCTCCTGCATGGCCAGTCTCTTTTAGTCTGTAGCAGATAGAGTTCCCTCCAGTTCACCGACGCCTGCACCACCGGGTGCAGCCACTGTGAGGCGGCGCCAACAAGCAGTATGCATGGGGGCGGAGCAGCCTTCTAGTGTGTTTGCTGGACAGGAACAGTGTGTTGATGTCGAGCACAACACAGAGACAAGGTTAGGGGATTTTGTTTTTGTTTTAAAGTATTTATCTGCATGCATAAGTTTGAAGATTGTCGTAGAGCGAGTTCAAGTGTGGTTTCGTGAAAAAATTCTGGGTTTTATCAGTAATTTGACATAAGCTACGCGTGATCTTGTGGAGTTTTATAAAAAATTATGTTTGTGCATTATATACTTTCCATGCCTGCTATTCAGGTGAAACCAAAAAAGTCCATACATTTACTGTTGTTTGATGCTTCAAAAGATAGGAGCACAAAACGAGAGGAACAACTTGAGCTGATGCTGCTACTTCTTTTCACTTGTGTCCTGATGCTGCTTAATTCAATCTCGTGCTAATTCGGTGCACATATTAATGCTCTCTACGTGGTTGTCAAAATGGCTATGAGAACCCTAAAAAAGTCCGCTGTTTTTTAATTGGTATAATAGGGCCAAAATGAATTACCTTTTTGAGAGCTACATGTCATAATGCTTGGAATTCTTATATGCTTGCATCAGTTCAGACTTGAGGATACAATAAGTAAAGAGAAAATTCATACAGAAGTTCAAAGTTGAGAAACAGAGGTTGAATTCATTCTTTTCCCGAGAAAAAGAATGGTATCCATATGTATATATTTTGCCTTTTGAAACCCAGTGAGTTCACACATCAAAACCGAGTAAGTTCAGAGAATGAAAAACCCCGGAGCTGCAAATTTTTTGGATGTGGGTGTGTTATACCATCAGTTCATAGAGAAACACAAAAGTAGATCAGTGTGTGTTAGAGAAAAGTACTTACGATGGATGTGGGTGTTATTTTGACTTTGCACTGTGTTTGAGAAAAGTACTTACTAGCTCATGTTCTTTTTGTTTTTGCAGATCCCTTGGATGTAGCAGTTCGCAAAAACTGAATTTGAGAAATTTTGGAAAAAAAAAGGATGCAGCAGGGAGCAGCCAGAAGCAGTAGTTTTCAGTTCAACAAAGTTTTCCTCAAGCAGAAGTGCCATGCAACAGTTCAGCAAAAAATGGTGGTTCAAAAAGTTATAAAAATCTCAGTTTGAATGTTTGGACTGGCACAAACTTAAGCTAAAATGCCTTTTTTTTAGTTTTTATGGTGGCTGGCAGATAGCTACACATTCAAAATGTTGGGTTGTATAACATTTGTGAGTAAATAAGGATTACTTTGGACAATGAGCCTATTTCGATAAGGAAATTCTTGAGGTGTGCAACAGAGGGCAGCAGAGCTAGCCAAAGGCACTTTTTTTTAAGTCTCGTCCTACTACTGCTGATGTTGGTGTCTAGAGAGCCTCAAGCCTGCTTACAAGTTGGTCTTCCTAGTTTATTTATTGATGAAACAATAGAAAAACGCCCTGCTGGTGCCTAGGAATTGAGCAAATGATGCACTGGTTTGTGCCTGGGGATAAAGTAGATGTAGCAGTCCAACATGTATTCTAACATCGGTTCATAGAAAAAGAATAGGGATTTGCATTATAGTTACAGACTAATGGTGTCCTCATCCTACTGTGTCACATTGTTTAAATTCAATCAGTTCAATTAGATAAGCCATTCAAGTTCGGAGCTAATGATAATCATTAGTTCGCACGAGAAACTATATTTGAAACTAATACGCAAAAAGGTTTATTTCTATAAGTCCACGTTCTAAACCCGAGACATTACAAAAAATATGGTCACATAATCCACTTACATTTTATGAGTTCAAAAAAAATGATGTCTTTTTTGGCATATTCAAAATTGCTCCTAAACTGCAATGAATTTAGAGAAATGTTTAACATGAAAAAAGTTTCTTCTATTCACCATCTTTCCAATGGTAAAAGTTTGAGTCGCAAAATAAGACAAGTCCAAAACATAGTTGCAAAAAAAATTTAGTTAAAAAAAAGAAACAAACAAAAAATTTTCCTTTTGAAAAAACATCATTCAGTTCAACGATATAAACCATGCAAGTTTGGGGACTATTATACCGTAAACCGTTATAAAATTACGAGAACCATATAAAAAAACAGAATAAACTCTAGTTTGTGAAAACATGCTCAATAGAAACCCATACGAACATCAGCTCAAGTACTCTTTTGTTGGAACCATTCAAAATCACTCTGTGAAAAATACCTCAGTACAAATATGCACATAGATCAGTACAAGTACTCTGTTTTTTCTGGCGGGAAACAGCACGACGGGTCTCACCATATTCAAAATTACTCCTCAATGGTTGCGAATTTGAGAAAACGTTCAACATGACCAAGTTTCGCATTTTTGATATCTTTCCAACGGTATATTATTTGCCTCATTTCGATAAACTTTTTAAAAAAATCGCGTTCGAAATCAAATTTGACTGTATTCGAATTCGTTTTTAAAACGTAAGGAATTAGAAAAACATTTCAATACGAAAAAGTTACGCATTTTCCATAGCTTTCCAACGCCGTATTATTTGCGTCAATCCGACAAACCGTTTGCAAAAAAACGCGAAAATACGTTTCGCCCAGAATTTCACCGTTTTTCAAATTACTTTTAAATTGTATAGAATTTGAAAAAACAATAGATATATGGAAGATGCGGATTTTTACCAGCTTTCCAACGCCATCTTATTTGCTCAATTCCGACAAACCATTTGAAAATTGAGTCCAAAATATGATTCGCGTTTTTGGTTTTGAAAAAAACGGTTTTTTCAAAACTGCTCTTAAACCATGATGATTTTGCAAAAACGTTCAATATATTTGAAATATAGTTGTCAAGAGCTTTCCAACGATATATTACACGCCCTGTTCCGACAAAAAATTTGCAAAAAAATTTTGAACTAAAGAAGACGATTTGTTAAACAGAAATGAAAGCATCAGTTCAACTGCTCGAATACATCAGTACAACCGCCTGAAACCGTCAGTTCAAGTAGGGTAACAAAATAATATTTTGTTACGCGAAATAGAATAGCCCAGATGTATATGTATGTATGTATGTATGTATGTATGTATGTATGTACGTATGTATGCATGGTAAATGCAAAAAAATGCCTCAATATAGCAAACGAGACCTGAAATGCACCAGAAAATCGAACCTTAGGGTACAATGGTGATTGCTTACCGTGGAAAAAAATTCGAGGCAAAACAATGAACTCACGTCTTCATTCAAATGAAAATATGTTGTTAGTTGATGTAAATGTTTTCAAATAGCACACGGTTCATTCACGAAAGCCGTGTTCCTACCAAACAGTGGTCAATGCCCCCCTACTACGCGCGCGATGTGAGTCGTGCGTTCTGATTGGCCAGATCCCAAACCACACGGATCGTACTTCTGCACCGTTGGATGCTCTTAGATCGAACGACAATCCTCATCCCTTTCATCAGCACATGCAGTTCCAGCTAGGATTTGATTTATATGCCAAAATGCATGGTAAATGACAAAAATGGCTTAAATATAGCTAACGAGACCTGAAATGCGCCAGAAAATCAAACATGTGGTATAATGGTGATTGCTTACCATGAAAAAAATCGAGGCGAAACGATGAACTCACATCTTCATTTCAAACGAAATTATGTTGTTTGTGCACACGGGCGCTTAGACGCAACCGTTTGCATAGGCCTTTCCGCGCGACGACCGGGGATCTTTTTTCACCTTTTTCACCTAGGCAGCCAACACCCCCCCCCCACGGCCCGCCCCCGTTTCACTCAATAGTCCACCCAATCTCCATCGCCAGCTCCCCCCTCCCCCAGATCCACAGCAGAACCCTCTCTGGTGCCGGCGTGCTCAACGCGGCCGTGTGCCCGCTCTTCGGCGTCAACCCTACCGCCACTGTCGTTCCCAACACGCTGCTGCCCGTGCCTCGCCGTCTTCGTTTGCTCGCCAGCCACCCTCGAGCATATTGATCTTGTAACCCTCGCCTCTCCTGTGGTCCTGCCGGGTTCGCACAAGAAACCTGTTACTTACTGCACTCCATCGCGGTGAGGCATATTTCCTCGCAATCCCTCTTCCTATTACGTTTGGTATGTTCCCAAATTGGCTATAAAATAACGGAGAGCGTATATATGTTCATTATCGACCTTCCTAACTAGTACATATAAGATGTATTTGTTCCAATTAGTTATTGTCGATTTACAAATCATGGGCGCCCGAGTCACACAAAGTTAACAAATTAGCCATACATTTTCTAAATTATTGCATGACATGTTTAGACAGCTTGCTACCAAGTTGTTAGCTTCATGCTTATCCTCCTTTCCTGAGTTTGGCATGTGTTCTCTGTAGATGCTGAGTAGCAGCGACAGCACTCATGCTTCAGGTGATGTATCTTCATCTGAGTCCGACAACCCTAGGTCTCCAGCAGATGGTCAGGGATCAAGTAATCTGGAACGGGATAGAGATGCAGCAATTACCCTTCTGGTCAGGACACAGAGGAACGCTCCAAGGAAGCCCACACACCAACCTAAAGGTGTATATGAAGTAACCGACATCAATTTAAAGTCTTGAGCTCCAACTAAACCAGATAAAGCACGCACGAGGTTCAGGAGTGTGTGTGGATTTGTTGGCAGGGCAAGGCTCAACATTAATCTGTCGGGGTCTCTAAAGGCTGACACAGAAACACGACAAAGGATAGTCTAGGAGATCATGGATCACTTCAACGTTCCAGAGCAGTGGAGAATGCAGGTGGAACAAGCTGCACTGATGAAGGCTAGGGATGCTTGGAGAAACTGGAAGCACGTGTTGTACAAGAAGTACTTGAGTGAGGGCAAGGACCCAATCCCCGCATACCCCCAAATTACAAATTCAGACTGGGCAAAATTCAAAAGTTTCAGGGCAACTACAGAGTTTACTGAGAAGAGTGCCAAGCAATCAGAAGTTCAGAAGAGGAACACACACCCCCACCGTATGGGTGTGGCAAGATACTACGACAAGAAACCGATATGGGACCAGGAGGACAAAGAAGCAGTAGTTGCGGGTGGGAAACCGGCCTTTAGTGAAATCAAGGGTGAACGCACTAGAGACTAATTGCGGGCACGTGCAAGGAGGCGTGACGATGGAACTTATTACTTTAAAAACTCACGTGACGAAGAACTGTATCACGTGATGTTAAAGGCTTCCAAGATCCCTGAAAGGTTCTACAGGAACTCAAGGCCATGTGACATTTTGTCTGATGCTCTGGAAACAAAAGATCCCCCTGGCCGTGCAAGGGGTATAGGTGTCAATGTCCCGCACAAGAGTGCTTTCACACTCAGCAACGAAGAGAGGCTCAGCATGAAAAAAGCGAGGAGTGAAATGAAGAAGAATGAATTGTATGAAAGGTTGAGGAGGGACATGTATCCGACAGTTCGAAAGGAAATTCAGGAGTCAATGATGATGCAGAAGACTCTAACGCTGACAGATAGCCAGCAGATGGGAGGGAAGGCGGGCATGGAGGATGCTGGTTATTGCGCGACAACACCGCATAAGAGTAGCTGTGCATCAGCTGACCCCGGCGACACTGAGACTGCGGCTGCTCATGATGATGCTATATCTGATCTATCTGGAATGAAAGATAGACTGAGGGGCGTGCTTACACATTATGAAGGTACGTTAAATGTGCAATAGCCTGGATTTGCCCACCCTTCTCGGAAGAGGACCTCCTGTTGGACAATCTGCAATTCAAGCCGCGTTGTGTGAAGTGCTACGTGACTGAAGTAAAGCCTGGATTCAATGAATTTGCCCTAAAGAATATCCTAGGGGACTTTGATGAGCAGAGGACCTTGGGAGAATAACTGTTACATCACATCTAGTGGCCACGAAAGGAAATAGACTTCATGGATGAGAACCCTGAAGCCCCGCCAAGAGCAACCAATGTCGCCTTTCAACCGGTGACGCTCTCCTTAGGTTTAAAGAGTTGGATGCACAAGCAGTATTTCCGCTTAGTACAAATGAAGGCTAGCAAATAGATTGAGAAGCAACCAACCAAAAAACAAAAACGGTCGTAAACATGCATAGAGAATAACTAACACTGAATGATGCACCATAAGTAGGATGTAACTTCGTTGCATAACTATTGACTTTACGTGCATGCATATGGAATGACAAACCTTAACACCAATATTCTTACTAAATCACAATTACTCACAAGCATGACTCACATATTATCATCTCCATATCACAAAACTATTGCAAGGAATCAATCTTATCATATACAATGATCTACATGAAAGTTTTTATTATATCCCTCTTGGATATTCATCATATTGGGACCAAATTCATATCTTGTGCAAATTAACAATACTATTATCAACTCATAAAAAGATATAAGTGGAGCATGAGAGTTCATCTATTTCTTTAAAATATAATCACTGCCGTGCTCAAAAAGATATAAGTGAAGTACTAGAGCAACTGCCAAGCTCAAAACATATAAGTGGAGCACATAGAGTATTCTAACAAATCACGAATAATGTGTGTCCTCTCAAAAAGGTGTATTCAGCAAAGATGATTGTGACAAACTAAAAAGAAAACAAAGCAAATACTCATATAATACACGACGCTCCAAGAAAAACTCATATCATGTGATGAATAAAAATATAGCTCCAAGTAAAATTACCGATGGTCGGTAGAAGAAAGAGGGGATGCCTTCCGGGGCATCCCCAAGCTTAGCTGCTTGGGAGTCCTTGAATATTACCTTGGGGTGCCTCAGGCATCCCCAAGCTTAGGCTCTTGCCACTCCTTATTCCTTCATCCATCGTAATCTCACCCAAAACTTGAAAACTTCAATCACACAAAACTCAACAAAACCTCGTGAGATCCGTTAGTATAATAAAGCAAATCACTACTTTAAGTATTGTTGCAAACCCATTCATATTTTACTTTTGCATTAAACCTACTGTATTCTAACTTCTCCAAGGCTTATACCCCCCGATACAATCCCTAGTTTCATCAAAACAAGCAAAACAATGCATCAAAAATAGAATCTATCAAAAATAGAACAATCTGTAGTAATTCAAATAATGACCATACTTCTGTAACTCCAAAAATTCTGAAAATTAGTACCATGTGGGCCATTTGTATATCAATCATGTGTAAAAAATTCAGAATTTTATCACGCTCCAGCAAATTTTAAGAATTCTGCTACTGGACGCAAAAGTTTCTGTTTTTGCACAGAATCAAAGCAACTATCATCCAACTCATCCCAAAGACTTTACTAGGCACAAACACTAATTAAAACACGAAAAATACAATCATAACAGTAGAATAATTGTGTGCACACAAGAAAACAGAAAAATAAACAAGAAAATTAAGATAACTATTGGGTTGCCTCCCAACTAGCGATATTGTTTTACGCCCCTAGCTAGGCATAACACATAGTTTCAAGTGTTGTCATCTTTAAAATTAACTCCATAGGTTGCCCTCATACTAGATTCATTTGGTTTCTTAACTCTTTTTCTAGGGAAGTATTCCATACCTTTCTTTAATGGAAACTGAAATTTTATATTCCCTTCTTTCATATCAATAACAGCACCTATGGTTCGTAAGAACGGTCTACCAAGTATTAAGGGACAAGACGGATTGCATTCAATATCAAGCACAATGAAATCAATGGGTACATAATTCCTATTCGCAAGAATAAGAACATCATTTATTCTATCCAAAGGTTTCTTGATAGTAGAATCCTCTAAGTGCAAATTAAGAGAACATTCATCCATATTGGTAAAACCTAGCACATCACATAGAGATTTTGGTATTGTGGAAACGCTAGCACCCAAATCACATAAAGCATTGCACTCATAATTTTTAATTTTGACTTTAATGGTGGGTTCCCATTCATCATATAATTTCCTAGGAATTGAAATCTCTAATTCTAGTTTTTCTTCTAACACTTTCATCATCGCTTCTACAATATGTTTAGTAAAAGCCTTATTTTGTTCATAATAATTGGGTGAATTTAGCATGGATTGCAACAAACAAATAAACTCAATTAAATAACAACTATCATAATTAAAGTCTTTGTAATCCAAAAGAGTGGGCACATCACTATTTAAAGTTTTTACCTCTCCAAACCCACTTTTATCAATTTTTTCATTAAGATTTTCACCCTCCAAACTATGGGGACGCCTTCTAGCTAAAGTTGACTCTTCTTCAGTCCCCTTTTCATCAAGTTTAACATTTCTAAATAAAAATTCAATAGAATAAACACCAATCATTTTAATATCTTCATCATTACTATGATAAAAACCGAGCGGAGTCGCTTTTTTTAAGAATTCTCGCTTAGCCCTCAATCTAGCGGTTCTTTATTTACTTTCATCCATGGAAACATAAAGAGCTTTAATTTCTTCACTAATAACAATCTTGGGTGGCAAAATTTTAGACTTAAGATTTTCCACATCATGAACAATTCTATCCATACTTCTAGACATATCATCAAGTTTACTCAATTTTTCTTCTACCGTAGTGTTGAAAACTTTTTGAGCATTAATAAAAATTTTAATATTACTTTCAAGATAAGAGGGCATCCTATTATTATTATAAGAATTACCATAGGAATTGCCATAATTATTAGAGAAATTTCCAGGGAACGGCCTAGGATTAAAATTTCCTCTATAAGAATTACTATTAAAATTGTTTAGTGAGACAAAATTCACATCTATGGGATCATTTATTTGCTAAATCAAAGTGGACAATGGCACATAATTAGGATCAATAAGAGCATTTTTAATATCAACCAATCTCATAAGAGCATCAACTTTATCACTCAAAGTACTAATTTCTTCAACCGAATTCACTTTTTTACTAGTGGGAGTTCTTTCGGTATGCCATTGTGAATAATTTGCCATAATATTATCAAGCAATTTGGTACCACCAGCGGCAGAGTCTAAAAGATTCTAAAAACAAAGTTCAATCCCGCATAAAAAAATTGTATGATCATCCATAAATTCAAACCATGAGTAGGGTAATTTCTTATCATTAATTTCATCCTTTCCCAAGATTGGGAAACATGTTCATGCTCAAGTTGCTTGACATTCATAATTTGATTTCTAAGAGAAATAATTTTTGCGGGAGGAAAATACTTGGTAATAAAAGCATCTTTACACCTATCCCAAGAATCAATACTATTTCCTGGTAAAGATGAAAACCAAATTTTAGCGTGATCTCATAGTGAGAACAGAAATAATTTTAATTTGACAATATCATTATCCACATCTTTTTTTCTTTTGCATGTCCCACAATTTTATGAAAGTGTTAAGATGGGATGCAGCACCTTCATTAGGACTACCAGAAAATTGTTCTTTCATAACAAGATTTAACAAAGCAGCATTAATATCACAAGTCTTCGCACTAGTGGCGGGAGGAGCAATCGGAGTACTAGTAAAATCATTATTATTAGTATTGGAAAAACCACACAATTTTGTATTTTCTTGAGACATCGCGACTAGGCAAACAAGATAACAAGCAAACAAAGAAGCAAACAGAAAAAATACAAACGAAAAATATTTTTGTATTTTTGTAAAACTTTTTTGAAGTGGGGAGATGAAAACGAGAGGCAAATAGAAAATAATGTAAATGCAAGGAGATGAAAATTTATGCATAGGTACTTGATAGATGTTCATGATGTCTTCCCGGCAACGGCGCCAGAAATTCTTCCTGCTACTTGTGAACTGCGTTGGGATTTCCCCGGAGAGGAGAGAATGATGCAGTATAGTAGAGATAAGTATTTCCCTCAGCTAAGAACCAAGGTTACCAATCCAGCAGGAGAACCACGCTTGCAACCCAACGCGAACAAGGGGTTGTCAATCCCTCGGCGGTTACGTGCATGATTAAATTGTATGGTGTTTGATAGATAGATTGAACAAAAATACAAAATAAAATAAATAAAGTAAAATTGCAGCAAGGTATTTGTAGGAATTTATATATGTTAAAAGTAGACCCAGACGCCATAGTTTTCATGACAGGCTTCTCTCTTGAAAATAGCATACGGTGGGTAAACAAATTACTGTTGGGCAATTGATAGAAAAGCGAATAATCATGACGATATCCAAGGCAATGATCATGTATATAGGCATCACATCCGAGACAAGTAGACCAAAACAATTCTGCATCTACTACTATTACTCCACACGTTGACCGCTATCCAGCATACATCTAGAGTATTAAGTTCATAAAGAACGGAGTAACGCCTTAAGCAAGATGACATGATGTAGACAAATTAAACTCATGCATGAATAAACTCCATCTTTTTATCCTTAATGGCAATGATACAAATACGTGTCATGTCCCCTTCTACCACTAGGATTGAGCACCGCAAGATCGAACCCATTACAAAGCACCTCTCCCATTGAAAGATAAATCAATGTAGTTGGCCAAACCAAATCAATACATCGGAGAGAAATATGAAGCTATAACAATCATCCATAAAAGAGTTCAGAGAAAACTCAAATAGTATTCATGGATAAATCTGATCATAAACTCACAATTCATTGGATCCCAACAAACACACCGCAAAAAGTCATTACATCGGATAGAACCCCAAGAACATCGAGGTGAACATTGTATTGAAGATCAAAAAAGAGAGAGAGCCATCTAGCTACTAACTATGGACCCGTAGGTCTGTGATAAACTACTCACGCATCATCGGAAGGGCAGCAAGGTTGATGTAGAGCCCCTCCGTGATCGAATCCCCCTCCGGCAGAGTGCTGGAAAAGGCCTCCAGATGGGATCTCATGGTTCTAGAACTTGCGGCGATGAAAAAAGTATGTTTGCTGGCTCTCTGTTGGTTTCTCGATTTTAGAGAATTTATAGAGGCGGAGTTAGGTCAAACGGAGCCACGTGGGCCCCACAAGCCACCAGGGCGCGCCCTACCCCCCTAAGCGCGCACTGGTGCCTTATGGGCCACTACTCCATCTTCTCGTCCCCTCCCAAAGCTTCTAGGGTCTCTTATGTCCAGAAAAAATCTCCAAAAAGTTTTATGGCATTTGGACTTCGTTTGGTACTGATAGTCTGAAAAAAACCAAAAAAGGCAAAAAAATAACAACAAGCACTAAGTTAATAGGTTAGTCCCAAAAAATGATATATAATTGCTTGTAAATGTATATAAAACATCCAAGATTGATACTATAATAGCATGGAACAATCAAAAATTATAGATACGTTGGAGACGTATCATAGATGCATGATAGAAAACGTGACCTACTGTGACAAACATGTATCATCACGAAAGTGTTTCTTTTGTAGTGGAGCTCTTGCTGGTCACATACTTCTCAAAGCGACGATGTATTTCACTGATTATATCATTTGTCGAAGTTTTGATCTATATGTTGTCATCAATTACCAAAAAGGGGGAGATTGATAGTGCAACTAATCCCCGGGTGATTTTGGTAATTAATAACAACATATAAGTCATTGATCTAATGCTCATTGATAATAGATATCAGAGAAGATCAATGATTGGCATGGCAAGGACATGTGAATGTGGACCCCTCAAAATGCTAAGGACATGAAATTAGCAAATCCCCAAGATTCTTCATTTTTGGTTAAGTGATCCAAGATCACATTAAGTCCTATAGGAAAGCCAATACTATTAAAAGGGGATGAGGTACTGATGATGAGTTTGTTGCTCAAGTGCTTAGTGATATTGCTCCAAAATCCTCAAACATATTCTCCACATCATATCTGTCCAAACCCTAAAGTATCATCTCTGTCCCCCAAAATTCTCTATCCTAGACTCACCAAGTTGATCACATACACTGCTAGAGCCAAACCCTAACATTTCGGTTCTACCGATATGGATCTCGGTCGCACCGAGATGGCGTGACCAAGTTTCTGTAATGAAGTTGCTTCATTTCGGAATTACCGAGATGAAACAATCGGAACTACCGAAATGAGGTTTTGCCATAGCCATTGCACTTCGGTCGCTCCGAGATGTTCTGCTTCGGTCTCATTGAGACCTCCAATGTCTGAATCTTTACACAGGTCGGTCTCACCGAGATTTTGGTCTGGTGTCACCGAGTTGGGTCAAAAGGTTGTAAAGGTTGGATTTTTGGGTGAAGCCTATATATACCCCTCCACCCCTACTTACTCTCTATGAGAGCCATCGGAACGAAACACAACTCCCACCATTCATTTTCTGAGGGAGAACCACCTACTCAAGTGTTGATATCAATAGATTCCAATCCTACCATTTAAACCTTGATTTCTAGCCTTTCCCAAGTTGTTTTCCACTCAAATCCTTCTCCTATAATAGCCAAATCTGAGAGAGAGTGATTGAGTGTTGGGGAGACTATCAATTGAAGCACAAGAGCAAGGAGTTCATTATCAACTACACATCTACTACGTTTTGGAGAGTGGTGTCTCCTAGATTGGTTAGGTGTCACTTGGGAGCCTTCGAAAGATTGTGGAGTTGAACCAAGGAGTTTGTAAGGGTAAGGAGATCGCCTACTTCGTGAAGATCTACCCGAGTGAGGCTAGTCCTTCGTGGGCGTAAGCCATGATGGAATAGACAAGGTTGCTTCTTCGTGGACCCTTTGTGAGTGGAGCCCTCCATGGACTCGCGCAGCTGTTACCCTTCGTGGGTTGAAGTCTCCATCAACATGGATGTACGATAGCACCACCTATCGGAACCATGACAAAAATCATCGTGTCTTCATTGTGTTTGATTTCTCCGATCCTTCCTTTATGTTCATATGCAAAGTCTTTACTTTCCGCTGCTCAACTCTTAGACTTGCATGTGTAGGGTGTTATTGAGTTGGTAGAATTGCTAAAACTTGCCTACAACTAAATTTAGAAAAAGGTTAAGTTTTTATTTGGTCAAGTAGTCTAATCACCCCCCCCCCTCTAGACATACTTTCGATCCTACATGTTCACATCCTTTACCTCGGGAGGGAACTAGTTTTAGCCTCCATTGTTTGGCCTTGGGGGTTCATCCTCGTCCTCGCAACGAGGTTGGCCCTTGCCTGGGCTATTATCTGCGATTTTGTCGACCTGCTTCATGACCTAGCAGTTGCGGTTTGTGTGATTGGCAAACTTGTCTGAGGTGCCATCAATTTGGTAGGGCTTACCAACGATCTTGTCTAACGTTGATGGGTCACCTCTGTTCCCTTTGAAGGATTCTTTTTCTGGCCGCTACGTTGGTTACTGAAACCGGCATTTACAGTCGCCTCATCGGCGTCGGTGCTATTGCCTTTACGGCGACCCTTATTGCTCTTACCGCGTCTTGGCTTCCCATTCTCGTCACACACTTCTGAGGTGTTGGGGTCTCCATTATGGTTACTGCGAGCCAACCAGTTGTTTTCTCTTGCGCAGAACCGGGTCATTAGAGAGTTGAGGGATGCCATGGTCTTCAGCTTGTCTTGTTCGAGCTTTTGCACCAGCCATTCATCATGAACGCTATGCCAAAAAGCGGCAATTGCTTCTACGTCAGGACAATCGATGATTTGATTCTTTTTCGTCAAGAACCTTCTAGAATTTCCTGGCAAACTCGCCAGGTTGTTGCTTGATGTGGCTCAGGTCATCGACATCTAGAGGTCGAACATAGGTGCCCTAGAAGTTAGCACAGAAGGCATCCTCAAGTTCCTCCCAGCTACCGATAGAGTTTTCGGGCAAGCTGTTGAGCCAGTGCCTCGCTTGTCCTTTAAGTTTTAATAGTAGATATTTAATGGCGTTGAGGTCATCTCCTCGAGCCATATGGATGTGGAGAAGGAAATATTCAATCCACACTGACGGGTCAGTCGTTCATCATATTGTTCGATATTAACGGGCTTAAACCCCTCCGAGAAGTGATGTTGCATGACCTCGTCTGTAAAACACATCAGATGTGCCGCTCCTCGTACCCGAGCTATAGTTTGTCAGACGTCTGCCGTTCTCCGAGCATGGATGTCATCCCGAGCCCTGTCATGCTTCTCAAGCCATGCCTGATATCTGGCCTGCCCAGCAGGCATGTGATCTCTTGACCCATATATGGATCTTGATGGTACGGGCTAGGCAGTCAATTTGCCACGCAAATCTACGGCAGGGCAGATGGGATCGCATTTCTATACTCACGGCGAGAGATTTTGGGAGGGTCTCGAAGGCCGCCCCTTGGTCTATCCCGCCCCTTAGGAGGGCGTTCTGGCTCAGCGGTTTCATCATGCTGATAAAGTAGGTTGTTGTCCACTTCTTCATCAAATGCTAGAAGTAGACGGTGGCATGGGTAGGATTTGTTTTGGTCCGCACGTCTTTGCTCGAGATCTTTCTCGGTTGCAAGGACCTCTGCCCAGTGGTGAAGCCACATTATAGCTGGGTAGTCAAGCGACTACACGGCAATTTGGAACATCGAAGAAATAGGTTCTGGAAGCTAACTAAGACAAGCCCATTTGTTATTTGGTTTGCATGTAATTTGGCTGGCCCATATAGCAAAGGAGAGTACACACGGACGTCCAAATTATAACTTCCCTGATCAGCTGATTCTTAAATCCCGTGATTACTCTTTATACTACTACTTCTCTCTTTTTCACCTTCCCATGTAATCCCTAATGGCCAATGGGGGCATAACACCGGCATGGAGGAGCACATCATGCACGAATGCGCTTGTTGCACGCCAAGCGTTGACACCGCCCTGCCGCCCGAAATCACCACCGTGAGCACGGCCGCCTCCTCAGCCAGTCTCCAACTCTCTGTAGTATTGTACCTCCGGCGACCGGTAAGTGCACCAGGAGTCTAGCACGAGGTCCTTTTTAAGCCATTTGTACATTATATCTTCTTCCTCTTCCAATTTTTTTCTCGTACTAAGAAATTAAGATCTTGTTTTCCGTAGTAAAAGGCTTGTTTTGTCACTTATTAGATCTTATGTTTGGTAATGACACCAATGATAAATTGATAAGTTTATCAAAGGGCTGCAACCAGAAATATGTGTAAAATGAAGTATGGTCTTTTATGTTCCTATTTATTTTGTCCAAAAAAATTCCATTTAAAAAGCTTGACAACAGAAGGCTTGGATCCTGGCACCGCCACTGCCTCGACCCATTTGTCATTGAGTGTATCTTGATCGGCTTCAAGATTCTCCTGCCCTTTATTGTTACTCTGGGTGGAAGCAATGAGCCGATGGCAGAAGGCCTCCAAAGCGAGGAAATCCTCGGGGACGACGAACTCATCCAGACCAAGGCTAATGTACTCCTCTGATTCCGGCATATAGTTGCTATCATTGGGATCATCGAGATCCTCGTGATCCTCTGCTACTGCGGTACCGTCGATTTGATCGGGTATGGTATCATCGCCATTGGCCGGGTCATCGGTACCCTCACCAGTGTCCAGGCCCTCGGCACCATCCGAGGTGGTATTATTACCTGAAGTGCTATTGCTTGTATTGTTGTTTTCGGCGTCCCCACTGCTGGTGCGTTTACCGTGCTTTCATCGGCGTCTGGGGACATCCTTTTTCTCCTTCTTTTTCTCGTCATCCTTCAGTGTGTCCACCATGTAGACGTCGTAGGTGGAGGTACCAGTCTAGCTTCCTGTATTAGCTGGCGTGACACTGAGCATATCACCGACATCTTCAACCATGCCGGTTACCTCCTTGGAGGCGTAGTCCAATACGTCAGTTAAATCCTCGACCGTAGCGACTAGGTGGCTGGTGGGAGGGATGTAAATTTCCTTATCATCGGCTTTACATCCGATCTGGTCATAGAGCGAAGATAGACAGTCCAAAATTGTGAGATTCTGGATTCGATCGACCATATCATTTAGAAGCGAGAGGTCTACTGGCCCCATCTCTTGACAGTAGGCGGGGCTAACCTACAGCATGCTCGACAAAGCTTGCACCATGGCTTTGGAGCGTGGGTCAGCCAGGGCGAGGACCTGGTCCGATTTGTAGGAGATCGGATCCGAACTCGAGTTAGGTTTTGAAGTGAGATTCGATCCGAAGTTAGGATCTACGGCCGGGTCCCAGGTTAAAACTGTGAAAGACATGGAGTTTTCCAGCCGATCCAGATCCCAGCCGGAGAGGGCGAGGGCACCATGGGAGTCAGTGATGTACTCCAAGCTCCGAAATCTGATGATCTGATCAGGGGCTAAGTTTTTTTACCTGGCTGAGGTGACCGGTCGAATTAGCATGAAGGATGATGCTACCGAATACAAACAGCTAGCCGGGGATAAAGATGTCATCACAGCCGACGTCGGAGTTGATTTGTAGATGAGCCATCGATCCCTTTTGACCACACAGCGGGACCTGCATGGGCCACCAATGTCGGTGCTAAAACCGGCGGATCTCGGGTAGGGGGTCCCGAGCTGGTAGTCAAGGAACAATGGTAACAGGGAGGAAACCAGAGATGATGTTTACCCAGGTTCGGCCCTTTTTTAAGAGGTAAAACCCTGCATCTTGCTACGATTATATTAGTGTGATGGAGTACAGGGTACAGGATGATCTACCTCGAGATCGTATGATTGTGTTCTAAATCCTAAGGCTGATAATCGTGCCTCTAAAGACTAAACCCCGCGACATATATAACTAAACCCCACGACATATATATGCACCGGGGGTACCTAGGTTACACATATGGTCGGTTGTCAACACACCGGCTATTGAGTAGTCCTTGGAGTATATGTCAAGTCTTTGGAGGTTTCCATCTTGGTCACGCTGAAGTTCATAGCTTCCGGAGTCCTTCCTTGTAATGATCGGTGGGCCATAGGCTCGACCCACAGATTGTGGGCCATACATGTTAGTACCCCTTAGTCCAGGACACCATCAGTGTTTCATCGTTTTCTTTGTTTATCTGTGTTCCGTTTGTATTTTGTTTCTTTTGTGTGTTTGAGAAAAACTTTGAAAACCTGAAATGTTTCTCATTTCTTCTTTTGTTGTTTGTTGGGAGTTCTTCGGTGTAAATAGTTTTCTCGCTTTTCTTACTTCGTTCGCTTTCTTCAGAAAAACTAAAAACTCCAAAAATATTTCAGTGTGTTTCTCTGAATTTCTTTTCTTTTCTTGAGTCGTCGTAAGGAGAAGACTTCGTAAGAATTGACAAGTGGCTCTTATATGCTTTATTGTTAAACTAATGAAAGGCCAAATATTTGCTCGTCTTCTCCTTTGAATAAAGTGTTTGCGGATTTCAGCTTAGTCCATGACACACTTGCACTATTATAATTTTCACATCATTCGGTCGTGCAAGTGAAGGGCAATAATGACGATGATTTGATGAAGTGGCCTTGGTGAAGGAAAGCTGGTATGAACTCTTCTTGTTTTTGTTTTTGTAAATATGTTTAACTTAGTAGTCCTGATTCAACATATTATGAGTAAACATATTTGTGATGACAATTAGATATTATAGTTGCTCATGCCATGCTTAAGTAGCTAGGAGTGAATAATGTGTTATCTTGTGTGTCAACATGCATTAAAATGGTTATGATGTATTATGTTAGGATGGTATCCTCCTCTGAAGAATTCAAGTGGATTGACTTGCACATGTTCACGCTTGTAGTTGATTAAAACCAATATTGCATTCATGATATTTATGTTCAGGGTGTTTATATCCTACTCATGCTCATGTTCAATGTTAATTATTCAAAATGCATGATTATGACCGTTGTCGCTCTCTAGTTGGTCGCTTCTCAATCTATTTGCTATCCTTCACCTGTACTAAGCGGTAATACTGCTTGTGCATCCAAATCCCTAAAACAAAAGTTGTGCCAAGTCCAGCATATCTACCTATATACCGTATTACCCTGTCGCTCCAAGTAAATTTGCATTTGTCATCTCTAAACCTTCAAATAAACATTAGTTTTGTGTGCCCATACCGCTCATGGAGCAACAGACCTGTCAACATCTTCCATGCTAAGTGTGTTTAACTTGCGATGAGAGTTTATTCGCTTGTTAACTTTGAGGAAGGCTGGTAATAGGGATGCCCAGTCTCGCTTGCTTTATAAAAAATAAACTCCCCTTGGACAGTTGAGTGTTGGAGGGTACCCGAGGATTCAGCTAGCCATGGATTTTGTCTATTTGGTTGTGGGGGATAAAACATTTTTCTTTTGGGAACCGCCATTAACATGTTTAGCATGGAAGATATTGAAAACCTTTGTCGTGACATTGACAGGAAAAAGCACACCACTCAATATGTATTCATCTCTGTTTCATCTTTGAGCTCTGGCATCTCTGCTTACCTCTGCAAAGGGTCATTCTTTTACTTTTATGTTATTTACTTTTATTGTTATTCACACAAGCACCAATACTGAGAGCGTTATTGTCATTCTTAGTTTAACATGCATTGGGTCTTGTTAATTTTGGATGTGAGCATGACAGGATCTCCTCTACCCTGAATTACAATGTTTAGTTGCTGCTTGAACTTTGGAGGTGCTCTAGATTTATGTTTTGCGATCTCAGAAAGGGCTAGCGAGATACCATTTTATCATATTGTATTATGATTGTTTTGACAAAATGTTGGCATTTCAGATATATTATTATTGCTCGCTAGTTGATTATGCCATTGATATGAGTAAATGTGAGGTCTAAGTGTTATCATTTACGTGGTTAGTTCATGACCTTTGCTGAAAACTTGGTTACTAGTTAAGCTTATATACGACAACAAAAACAAAAGAGTTGTAATAGTTTTTCTTTGTCACTTTCAGTTTATCAAAAGAATTGCTTGAGGACAAGTACCGAGTTAAGCTTGGGGAAGTTTATACGTCTCCAACGTATCTACTTTTCCAAACACTTTTGCTCTTGTTATGGACTCTAATTTGCATGATTTGAGTGGAACTAACCCGGACTAACATTGTTTTCTGTAGAACTACCTTAGTGTTGTTTTTTGTGCAGAAATAAAAGTTCTTGGAATTGGACGAAACTTGGCAGAAATTTCTTATTCAATATATAAAAAATATTGGTGCAAAGATCTACTAGAAGGGGGCCACCACCTGCCCACAAGGCAGGGGGCATGCCTATCCCCCCTCCCAGGGCGCGCCCTGCTACCTTGTGGGGCCCTCGTGGCTTCGTTTGCCCTACCACCAGGTCCATAAGTATTGTCTACCCAAGGAAAAAATCAGAGAGAAAGTTTCATTGCATTTGACGATACGGAGCTGCTGCCACCTCATGTTCTTCATCAGGAGGCCTGATCTGGAGTCTGTTCTGGGCTCCAGAGGGGGCAATCCGTCGACGTCGTCATCAACAACCCCTCTTCATCGACAACCTCATGATGCTCAACACCGGGAGTGAGTAATTCCAACATAGGCATACTGTAGGTAGATGAAGATGTATGAGATCGATCATGTAATCGAGTCAATTTGTTAGGGCTTGATCCCTAGTATCCACTATGTTCTGGGATTGATGTTGCAATGACTTTGCTATGCTTAATGCTTGTCCTAGGGCCCGAGTGCCATGATTTCAGATCTGAACCGTTTTTGGTTCATGAATATGTTTGAGTTCTTGATTCTATTTGCATGTTATATGCACCTATTGTTGTTCTGATCCATAAACCTCAAGCTGACAATAATTGGGATACTCTCCGGGGATGACTGTGATTTGAGGAGTTCATGTATTCACTATGTGTTAATGCTTTGTTTCCATTCTTTATTAAAAGGAGCACCTTAATTACCCTTAGATTTCCATTAGGGCCCCGCTGCCATGGGAGGGTAGGACAAAAGATCTTATGCAAGTTCTTATTATAACCATGTATGACTATAAAAGAAATACATGCCTACATACGATTGATGAATTGGAGCTATTGTGTATCGCTCTAGGTTGTGACTGTTACATGATGAATGTCATCCAAATATCCATCACTACTACATGCCTACACTTTGCTCATATTGTCTTTGCTAAGTTACTACTATTGTTGCTACTGTTCCAACTGCTACAAAACTATTACTGCCACCGTTACTATTACTATTGCTACTGTTACCGCTACTATCAAAACTATCATATTATTGTGCTACTAACACTTCACTGCAGAGAAACAACTTCTCAGGTGTGGTTGAATTGACAACTCAACTTCTAAGGCTTATAAATATTCTTTGGCTCCCCTTGTGTCGAATCAATAAATTTGGGTGAAATACTACCCTCGAAGATTGTCGCGATCCCCTATACTTGTGGGTTATCAAGTACCTCCTGAGCTGCTAGGAGCTTGGTCCAGCAATTGTTTAGATAGCCTCCTAGTCTTTAAGACATTGGGACTTACTATTTATCCTTATGGCCATACCGAACACCCTTTAATGCAGGGCGTCGTAAGCTAGATCATTGAGAGACATGTTATATTATACTCGTCTTGAGGGTCGAGGCTCCGATCATCATTGTTGATGGGATTGTAATCATCATCATTACTGTTGTGACTGCCCCCATTCTGGCTATTGTCGTCATTACCATTATTCCCTGTGGGACTGTCACCACCGTTTAGCTACTCCTAGGGGTGTCTACCATGTACACGTCATACGTGAAGGTCGCTTTCCACTTGCATGTATTCGTGGCAGCAGGGGGTGCACGGTCCAGGACTCGCCAGAGTCATCATCCATGTCCGTTTCCTCGGCGAAGGCGCTTGCAAGGACGTCAGTTAAATATTTGACATCGGCGATTAGATGGGTGGTGGGTGGGGCAAAAATCTTGACCTCTCTTGGTTTCGCCCAGATCTAATCATAAATCAAGTTTCAATCGTCTGAGATTGTAAGGTTCTACATTCGATCTAACATCTCGTTCAGAACATTCTTCTCGCTCTCACCCATGGCCCGATCAAAGGTTGGGTCCACGGAGAGTTTTCCTGAGATCCGATCTAATCTAGACTCAGGTTCTTCACTCGGGGCCAGACTGGATGCCTGGTTGTCTAGAGCACTACTCGTATTGTATGGTTAGGAAACCTTAACCATCTTTGATCAACGAGCTAGTCTACTAGAGGCTTACTAGGGACACGGTATTTGTTTATGTATTCACACATGTATTTAAGTTTCCGATCAATACAATTCTAGCATGAATAATAAACCTTTATCATGATTAAGGAAATATACTAATAACCATTTTATTATTGCCTCTAGGGCATATTTCCATCAGTCTCCCACTTGCACTAGAGTCAATAATCTAGTTCACATCACCATGTGATTAACACCCAAAGAGTTCACTAGAGTCAATAATCTAGTTCACATCACCATGTGATTAACACCCAAAGAGTTCTAAGGTGTGATCATGTTTTGCTTGTGAGAGAAGTTTAGTCAACGGGCCTGCCACGTTCAGATCCGTGTGTACTTTGCAAATATCTATGTCTAAAATGCTCTGCATAGAGCTACTCTAGCTAATTTCTCCCAAGTTCAATACGTATCCAGATTGAGACTCAGAGTCATTCGGATCAGTGTCAAAGCTTGCATCGACATAACCCTTTACGACGAACTCTTTATCACCTCCATAACCGAGAAACATTTCCTTAGTCCTCTTTAGGTACCTAAGGATAATTTTGACCGCTGTCCAGTGATCCACTCCTGGATCACTATTGTATCCCCTTGCCAGACTCATGGTAAGGCACACAATAGGTCTGGTACATAGCATGGCATACTTTATAGAACCTATGGCTGAGGCATAGGTAATGACTTTCATTCTCTCTCTATCTTCTGCCGTGGTCGGGATTTGAGTCTTACTCAACTTCATACCTTGCAACACAGGCAAGAACCCTTTCTTTGACTGATCCATTTTGAACTTCTTCAAAACTTTGTCAAGGTATGTGCTTTGTGAAAGTCCTATTAAGCGTCTTGATCTATCCCTATAGGTCTTGATGCCCAATATGTAAGCAGCTTCACCGAGGTCTTTCATTGAAAAATTCTTATTCAAGTATCCTTTTATGCTATCCAGAAATTCTATATCATTTCCAATCAGTAATATGTCATCCACATATAACACCAGAAATGCTACAGAGCTCCCACTCACTTTCTTGTAAATACAGGCTTCACCGTAAGTCTGTATAAAACCATATGCTTTGATCACCTCATCAAAGCATATATTCCAACTCTGAGATGCTTGCACCAGTCCATAGATGGATCGCTGGAGCTTGCACACTTTGTTAGCACCTTTAGGATCGACAAAACCTTCTGGTTGCATCATATACAACTCTTCTTTAAGAAATCCATTAAGGAATGCAGTTTTGACGTCCATTTGCCAGGTTTCATAATCATAAAATGCGGCAATTGGTAACATGATTCGGACAGAATTAAGCATCGCTATGGATGAGAAAGTCTCATCGTAGTCAATCCCTTGAACTTGTCAAAAAACCTTTCGCGACAAGTCAAGCTTTGTAGACAGTAACATTACCATCAGCGTCAGTCTTCTTCTTGAAGATCCATTTATTTTCTATGGCTTGCCGATCATCGGGCAAGTCCACCAAAGTCCATACTTTGTTCTCATACATGGATCCTATCTCAGATTTCATGGCCTCAAGCCATTTATCAGAATCTGGGCTTATCATAGCTTCTTCATAGTTCATAGGTTCGGCATGCTCTAATAACATGACTTCCAGGACAGGATTACCGTACCACTCTGGTGCGGAACGTGCTCTGTTCGACCTACGAGGTCCAGTAGTAACTTGATCCAAAGTTTCATGGTCATCATCATTAGCTTCCTCTCTAGTTGGTGTAGGCATCATGGGAATGGATTTCTCTGATGTACTATTTTCCAATTCGAGAGAAGGTACAATTACCTCATCAAGTTCTACTTGTTGGGGAACGTTGCATGGGAAACAAAAAATTTCCTACGCTCACCAAGATCAATCTAGGAGATGAACATCTACGAGAGGAGAGATTAGATCTACATACCCTTGTAGATCGCCAAGCGGAATCGTTAAGAAACACGGTTGATGTAGTCGAACGTCTTCGCGATCCAATCACGATACGTCCCAAAACTCCCAATCAAGTGCCGAACGGATGGCACCTCCGCGTTCAGCACACGTGCGGCTCGATGACGTCTCCTCCTTCTTGATCCAGCAAGAGAGGGAGGAGAAGTAGATGCGATCTCAACCAGCACGACAGCATGGTAGAGATGATGGTGGAGCGATCCCAGTAGGGCTTCGCCAAGCGCTACCGTAGATGCGATCTGAGGAGAAAATGGAGTAATGGGAGAGGTAGGGCTGCCTCCAGGGCATGGGAATTGGTGTGCCCAGCCCCCCCCCCCCCCGCCCCTCCCACTATATATAGGGGTGTGTGAGGCCTGGGGGCGCAGCCCTAGCCCCTCGTCCAAGGAGGGGAGGCGTCCAAGGGGGAGGAGTGCCCTCCAAGTCAAGTGGAGGGCCCTCCCCCTTAGGGTTTCCCTTCCCCTAGGCGCATCGGCCTCTTTGGGACTGGTGCCCCTGGCCCAATAAGTCTAGGATGCCCCCCTACAGCCCATGCATGCCCTAGGTGCTGGAGGGACCCTTCCTGACTCCTCCGGAACCTTCCGGAAGCTTCCCGATACAATACCGGTAAAACCCGAAACCTTTTCGGTAGCCAAAATATGACTTCCCATATATAAATCTTTACCTCTAGACCATTCCGGAGCTCCTCGTGATGTCTGGGATCTCATCCGGGACACGGAACAACATTTGGTCACCAACGTGAATATCCCAATACTACTCTAGCGTCACCGAACGTTAAGCGTGCGGACCCTACAGGTTCGAGAATAATGTAGACATGACCGAGACACCTCTACGGTCAATAACCAATAGCGGGACCTGGATGTCCATATTGGTTCCCACATATTCTACGAAGATCTTTATCGATCGAACCTCGATGCCAAGGATTCAGCTAATCCCATATGCAGTTCCCTTTGTCTATCGGTATGTTACTTGCCCGAGATTCAATCGTCGGTATCTCCATACCTAGTTCAATCTCGTTACCGGCAAGTCTCTTTACTCGTTCGGTAATACAAGATCCCATGTCTAACTCTTTAGTCACATTGCTTGCAAGCTCATTGTGATGTTGTATTACTGAGTGGGCCCTGAGATACCTCTCCGTCATACGGAGTGACAAATCCCAGTCTTGATCCATGCCAACTCAACAGACACCCTCGGAGATACCTGTAGAGCATCTTTATAGTCACCCAGTTATGTTGCGACGTTTCATACACACAAGGTACTCCTCCGGTGTCAGTGAGTTACATGATCTCATGGTCATAGGAACAGATACTTGACATGCAAAAAACGATAGCAGTAAACTTGATACGATCATATGCTACGTTTATAGTTTGGGTCTTGTCCATCACATCATTCTCCTAATGATGTGATCCCGTTATCAAATGACAACTCATGTCTATGGCTAGGAAACCATAGCCATCTTTGATCAATGAGCTAGTCCTGTAGAGGCTCACTAGGGACATATTGTTGTCTATGTATCCACACATGTATTTGAGTTTCCAATCAATACAATTATAGCATGGACAATAAACGATTATCATGAACAAGGAAATATAATAATAACCACTTTATTATTGCCTCTAGGGCATATTTCCAATAGTATCCCACTTGCACTAGAGTCAATAATCTAGTATTACATGGTAATGAATCTAACACCCATAGAGTTCTGGTGTTGATCATGTTTTTCCCGTGGAAGAGGTTTAGTCAATGGATCTGCAACATTCAGATCTGTATGTACTTTGCAAATGTTTATGTCCTCCTCCTTGACTGCATCACGGATCGAGTTGAAGCGTCGCTTTACGTGTCTAGTCCTCTTGTGAAACCTTGGTTCCTTGGCTAGAGCAATGGTACCAGTGTTATCATATAACAGAGTCATTGGGTTCGGTACACTGGGCACAACTCCAAGATCTGTCATGAACTGCTTCATCCAGACACCTTCCTTCGCTGCCTCCGAGGCAGCTATGTACTCCGCTTGGCATGTAGAATCAGCTACCACGCTTTGCTTGGAACTGCACCAGCTTACCGCTCCCCCATTTAGAATATATACATATCCAGTTTGAGACTTAGAGTCATCCAGATCAGTGTCAAAGCTTGCATCGACGTAACCCTTTATGACGAGCTCGTGATCACCTCCATAAACGAGAAACATTTCCTTAGTCCTTTTCAGGTACTTAAGGATATTCTTCACCGTTGTCCAGTGATCCATTACTGGATTACTTTGAAACCTTCCGGCCATACTTATGGCAAGGCTGACATCCGGTCTTGTGCACAGCATCGCATACATGATAGAGCCTATGGCAGAAGCATAGGGGATGACACTCATCTTCTCTCTATCCTCTGTAGTCGTTGGGCATTGAGTCTGACTCAACTTCACACCTTGCAAAATAGGCAAGAACCCCTTCTTGGACTGATCCATTTTGAACTTCTTCAAAATCTTATCAAGGTATGTGCTTTATGAAAGTCCTATTAAGCGTCTCGATCTATCTCTATAGATCTTGATGCCTAATATGGAAGCAGCTTCTCCTAGGTCCTTCATTGAAAAACTCTTGTTCAAATATTCCTTCACGTTTTCCAAAAGTTCTATATTGTTTCCAATTAGCAATATGTCATCCACATATAATATTAGAAACGCTATAGAGCTCCCCCTCACTTTCTTGTAAATACAAGATTCTTCGAAAACTTGTATAAACCCAAACGCTTTGATCACCTCATCAAAGCAAAGATTCCAACTCCGAGATGCTTGCACCAGCCCATAAATGGACCGCTGGAGTTTGCACATTTTTTCAGCATTCTCTGGATCGACAAAACCTTCCGGTTGCATCATATACAACTCTTCCTTAAGGAAACCGTTAAGGAACGCTGTTTTGACATCCATCTGCCAGATTTCATAATCGAAATATGCAGCTATTGCTAACATGATTCTGACGGACTTAAGCATCACTACGGGTGAGAAAGTCTCATCATAGTCAACTCCTTGAACTTGTGAAAACCCCTTTGCCACAAGTCGAGCTTTATAGACGGTGACATTACCGTCCGCGTCCGTCTTTTTCTTGAAGATCCATTTATTCTGAATGGCCTTTCGCACTTCAGGTAATACTTCCAAAGTCCACACTTTGTTTTCATACATGGATCCCATCTCGGATTTCATGGCCTCTAACCATTTGTCGGAATCCGGGCCCACCATCGCTTCTCCATAGCTCGTAGGTTCAACGTTGTCCAACAACATGACCTCTAAGACAGGGTTACCATACCACTCAGGAGTTGTATGTACCCTCATCGACCTACGAGGTTCGATAGTAACTTGATCCAAAGCTTCATGATCATCATCATTAACTTCCTCTTCAACTGATGTAGGTGCCACAGAAACATCTTTCTGTGCTGCGCTACTCTTTGGTTGAAGTAAAGGTTCAACAAACTCATCAAGTTCTATCTTCCTCCCACTCAATTCTTTCGAGAGAAACTCTTTCTCGAGAAAGGACCCATTCTTAGCGACAAACACTTTGCCTTCGGATCTGAGATAGAAGGTATACCCAACTGTCTCTTTTAGGTATCCTATGAAGACGCATTTGTCCGCTTTGGGTTCGAGCTTTTCTAGCTGAAGCCTTTTGACATAAGCATCGCAGCCCCAAACCTTAAGAAACGACAACTTAGGTTTCTTGCCAAACCAGAGTTCATACGGTGTCGTCTCCATGGACTTAGATGCTGCCCTATTTAAAGTGAATGCAGTTATCTCTAACACATAACCCCAAAACGATAGTGGCAGATCGGCAAGAGACATCATAGAACGCACCATATCCAATAAGGTACGATTACAACGTTCGGACACACCATTACACTGTGGTGTTCCAGGTGGTGTCAGCTGTGAAACAATTCCACATTGTATTAAGTGATTGCCAAACTCATAACACAGATATTCTCCCCCTCAATCGGATCATAGGAATTTAATCTTCTTGTTGCGATGATTCTCAACTTCACTCTGAAATTGCTTGAACTTTTCAAATGTTTCAGACTTATGCTTCATTAAGTAAATATACCCATATCTACTCAAGTCATCGGTGAAGGTGAGAAAGTAACGATATCCACCGCGCATGTCAACGCTCATCGGACCGCACACATCAGTATGTATGATTTCCAACAAGTCACTTGCCCGTTCCATTGTTCCAGAAAACGGGGTCTTAGTCATCTTGCCCATGAGGCATGGTTCGCATGTGTCAAGTGATTCAAAATCAAGTGACTCCAAAAGTCCATCAGCATGGAGTTTCTTCTTGCTTTTTACACCAATATGACCTAAGCGGCAGTGCCACAAGAAAGTGGTACTATCATTATCAACTCTACATCTTTTGGCATCAATGTTATGAACATATGTATCATCACTATCGAGATTCAATAAGAATAAACCCCCCACAGTGGGTGCATGACCATAAAAGATATTACCCATATAAATAGAACAACCATTATTCTCTGATTTAAATGAGTAACTGTCTCGCATTAAATAAGATCCAGATATAATGTTCATGCTCAACACAGGCACTAAATAACAATTATTCAGGTTCATCACTAATCCCAATGGTAATTGAAGAGCGAGCGTGCCGACGGCGATCACATCAACCTTGGAACCATTTCCCATGCGCATCATCGCTTCGTCCTTCGCTAGCCTCCGTCTATTCCGTAGTTCCTACTTTGAGTTGCAAATGTGAGCAACCGAACCGGTATCAAATACCCAGGCACTACAATGAGAGTTGGTAAGGTACACATCAATAACATGTATATCATATATACCTTTGTTGACGTTGGCCCCCTTCTTGTCGGCCAGATACTTGGGGCAGTTTCACTTCCAGTGGCTAGTTCCCTTGCAATAGAAGCACTCAGTCTCCGGCTTGGGTCCAGCCTTGGGTTTCTTCATGGGAGGAGCAACTGCTTTTCCACCTTTCTTGAAGTTTCCCTTCTTTCCCTTGCCTTTCTTGAAACTAGCGGTTTTATTCACCATCAACACTTGATGCTCCTTCTGGATGTCTGACTCAGCGACTTTCAGCATCGCGAACAGCTCGGAGACTGACTTGTTCATCCCTTGCATGTTATAGTTCAACACAAAGCTCTTGTAGCTAGGTGGTAGCGATTGAAGAACTCTGTCAGTGACAGCCTCTGGCGGGAGCTCAACTCCCAAATCAGCCAGACGGTTGTAGTACCTAGACATTCTGAGTATGTGCTCACTCACAGACCCATTCTCCTCCATCTTGCAGGCATATAACTTATCGGAGGTCTCATACCTCTTGATCCGGGCATTCTTCTCAAAGATAAACTTCAATTCCTGGAACATCTCATATGTTCCATGACGTTCAAAACGCCATTGAAGTCCCGGCTCTAAGCCATACAGCATGGCGCACTGAACTATTAAGTAGTCATCAACACTCGACTGCCAGGCGTTCACAACGTCCAAAGTCGCTGGAGGGGGTGTCACACCAAGCGGTGCATCAAGGACATAAGCCTTTTGGGCAGCCGTGTGGATAATCCTCAGATTACGGGCCCAGTCCACAAAGTTACTTCCATCATCTTTCAGCTTAACTTTCTCTAGGAACGCATTGAAATTCAGGGGAGCTACTGCGCGAGCCATTGATCTACAACATAAATTTGCAAAGATAACTTAGACTATTGTTCTTGATAAATGAGTTCAATTAATCATATTACTTAAGAACTCCCACTCAAATCAACATCCCTCCGGTTGTCCGAGTGTAACATGATCCAAATTCACCAACCCAAGTCTGATCATCACGTGAGATGAGGTGGTTTCAATGGTGAACATCTCTATGTTGATCATATCTACTATATGACTCGTGTTCAACCTTTCGGTTTCTTGTGTTCCGAGGCCATGTCTGTACATGCTAGGCTCGTCAAGTTTAACCCAAGTATTCCGCATGTGCAACACTGGCTTGCACCCGTTGTATGTGAACATAGAGTCTATCACACCCGATCATCATGTGGTGCTTCAAAACGACGAACTTTCGCAACGGTGCACACTTGGGGAGAACACAATTTTATCTTGAAATTTTAGTGAGGGATCACCTTATAATGCTACCATCGTCCTAAGCAAAATAAGATGCATAAAAGGATTAACATCACATGCAAATCATAAGTGACATGATATGGCCATCAACTTGTGCTTTTGATCTCCATCTCCAAAGCACCGGCATGATCTCCATCATCGTGTCGCCATCGGGGTTGTCACGCCAACCATGCTTCTACTACTATTGCTACCGCTTAGCGATAAAGTAAAGCATTACATAGCGTTTAATGATTGACACGTAGGTCATACAATAATTAAAGACAACCCTATGGCTCCTGCCGGTTGCCGTATTCATCGACATGCAAGTCATGATAAACTATTACAAAACATGATCATCTCATACATCAAATATATCTCATCATGTCTTTGGCCATATCATATCACAACATACCCTGCAAAAACAAGTTAGACATCCTCTAATTGTTGTTGCATGTTTTACGTGGCTGCTATGGCTATCTAGCAAGAACGATTCTTACCTACGCAAAGCCACAATGGTGATATGCAAGTTACTATTTAACCTTCTACAAGGACCGCCTTTGTCGAATCCGATTCAACTAAGGTGGGAGAGACAGATACCCGCCAGCCATCTTTATGCAACAAAGTCACATGTCTGTCGATGGAACCGGTCTCATGTACGTGGACATGTAAAGTTGGTCTGGGCCGCTTCATCCCACAATACCGCCGAATCAAGAAAAGACCAAGGAAGGAAGCAATCTGAATATCAACGCCCACAAACTCATTTGTGTTCTACTCGTGATGTCATCTACGCATAGACCTAGCTCTGATGCCACTGTTGGGAATGTTGCATGGGAAACAAAAAATTTCCTACGCTCACCAAGATCAATCTAGGAGATGAACATCTACGAGAGGAGAGATTAGATCTACATACCCTTGTAGATCGCTAAGCGGAAGCGTTAAGAAATGCGGTTGATGTAGTCGAACATCTTCGCGATCCAATCACGATCTGTCCCACGAACTCCCGATCAAGTGCCGAACGGATGGCACCTCCGCGTTCAGCACACGTGCGGCTCGATGACATCTCCTCCTTCTTGATCCAGCAAGAGAGGGAGGAGAAGTAGATGGGATCTCAACCAGCACGACAGCATGGTGGAGTGATGGTGGAGCAATCCCAGCAGGGCTTCGCCAAGCGCTACCATAGATGCGATCTGAGGAGAAAACAGAGTAATGGGAGAAGTAGGGCTGCCTCCAGGGCGTGGGAATTGGTGTGCCCAGCCCCCCCCCCCCCCACGCCCCCCCATGCCCCTCCCCACTATATATAGGGGTGTGTGAGGCCTGGGGGCGCAGGCCTAGCCCCTCCTCCAAGGAGGGGAGGCGTCCAAGGGGAGGAGTGCCCTCCAAGTCAAGTGGAGGGCCCTCCCCCTTAGGGTTTCCCTTCCCCTAGGCGCATCGGCCTCTTTGGGGCTGGTGCCCTTGGCCTAATAAGGCTAGGACACCCCCTACTGCCCATGCACGCCCTAGGTGCTGGAGGGACCCTTCTGGACTCCTCCGGAACCTTCTAGAACCTTCCGAAAGCTTCCCGATACAATACCGGTAAAACCCGAAACCTTTCTGGTAGCCAAAATACCACTTCCCATATATAAATCTTTACCTCCTGACCATTCTGGAGCTCCACATGATGTCCTGGATCTCATCCAGGACACCGAACAACATTCGATCACCAACATGAATATCCCAATACTACTCTAGCGTCACCGAACGTTAAGCGTGCGGACCCTACGGGTTTGAGAATAATGTAGACATGACCGAGACACCTCTACGGTCAATAACCAATAGCGGGACCTGGATGTCCATATTGGTTCCCACATATTCTATGAAGATCTTTATCAGTCGAACCTCGATGCCAAGGATTCAGCTAATCCCGTATGCAGTTCCCTTTGTCTATCGGTATGTTACTTGCCCGAGATTCGATCATCGGTATCTCCATACCTAGTTCAATCTCGTTACCGGCAAGTCTCTTTACTCGTTCGGTAATACAAGATCCCGTGGCTAACTCTTTAGTCACATTGCTTGCAAGCTCATTGTGATGTTGTATTACTGAGTGGGCCCTGAGATACCTCTCCGTCATACGGAGTGACAAATCCCAGTCTTGATCCATGCCAACTCAACATACACCCTCGGAGATACCTGTAGAGCATCTTTATAGTCACCCAGTTACGTTGCGACGTTTGATACAGACAAGGTACTCCTCCGGTGTCAGTGAGTTGCATGATCTCATGGTCATAGGAACAGATACTTGACATGCAAAAAATGATAGCAATAAACTTGATACGATCATATGCTACGTTTATAGTTTGGGTCTTGTCCATCACATCATTATCCTAATGATGTGATCCCGTTATCAAATGACAACTCATGTCTATGGCTAGGAAACCATAGCCATCTTTGATCAACGAGCTAGTCCTATAGAGGCTCACTAGGAACATATTGTTGTCTATGTATCCACACATGTATTTGAGTTTCCAATCAATACAATTATAGCATGGACAATAAACGATTATCATGAACAAGGAAATATAATAATAACCACTTTATTATTGCCTCTAGGGCATATTTCCAACACTACTTTCCTCCCACTCACTTCTTTCGAGAGAAACTCCTTCTCTAGAAAGGATCCATTCTTGGCAACAAAGATCTTGCCTTCGGATTTGTGGTAGAAGGTGTACCCAATTGTTTCCTTAGGGTATCCTATGAAGACGCACTTTTCTGATTTGGGTTCGAGCTTATCAGGCTGAAGCCTTTTGACATAAGTGTCGCAACCCCAAACTTTAAGGAACGACGGCTTAGGTTTCTTGCCAAACCACAGTTCATACGGTATCGTCTCAACGGATTTAGACGGTGCCCTATTTAACGTGAATGCGGCTGTCTCTAATGAATAACCCCAAAACGATAGTGGTAAATCGGTAAGAGACATCATAGATCGCACCATATCCAATAAAGTACGATTACGACGTTCGGACACACCATTACGCTGTGGTGTTCCAGGTGGCGTGAGTTGTGAAACAATTCCACATTGTTTTAAATGAAGGCCAAACTCATAACTCAAATATTCGCCTCCGTGATCAGATTGTAGAAACTTTATTTTCTTGTTACGATGATTCTCCACTTCACTCAGAAATTCTTTGAACTTTTCAAATGTTTCATACTTGTGTTTCATTAAGTAGATATACCCATACCTACTCAAATCATCTATGAAGGTCAGAAAATAACGATACCCGCCGCGTGCCTCAATACTCATCGGACCGCATACATCGGTATGTATTATTTCCAATAAGTCATTAGCTCGCTCCATTGTTCCGGAGAACGGAGTTTTAGTCATCTTGCCCATGAGGCATGGTTCGCAAGTATCAAATGATTCATAATCAAGTGATTCCAAAAGTCCATCTGCATGGAGTTTCTTCATGCGCTTTACACCAATATGACCTAAACGGCAGTGCCACAAGTATGTTGCACTATCATTATCAACTTTGCATCTTTTGGCATCAATATTATGAATATGTGTATCACTATGATCGAGATTCAATAAACCATTCACATTGGGTGTATGACCATAAAAGGTTTTATTCATGTAAACAGAACAACAATTATTCTCTGAATTAAATGAATAATCGTATTGCAATAAACATGATCTAATCATATTCATGCTCAGCGCAAACACCAAATAACATTTTTTAGGTTCAACACTAATCCCGAAGGTAGAGGGAGTATGCGATGGTGATCGTATCAACCTTAGAATCACTTCCAACACACATCGTCACCTCGCCCTTAACTAGTCTCTGTTTATTCTGCAACTCCTGTTTCGAGTTACTAATCTTAGCAACTGAACCGGTATCAAATACCCAGGGGTTACTACGAACACTAGTAAGGTACACATCAATAACATGTATATCAAATATACCTTTGTTCACTTTGCCATCCTTCTTATCGGCCAAGTATTTGGGGCAGTTCCACTTCCAGTGACCATTTCCTTTGCAGTAGAAGCACTCAGTTTCAGGCTTGGGCCCAGCTTTGGGCTTCTTCACGGGAGTGGCAACTTGCTTTCCATTCTTCTTAAAGTTCCCTTTCTTTCCCTTGCCCTTTTTCTTGAAACTAGTGGTCTTGTTAACCATCAACACTTGATGCTCTTTCTTGATTTCTACCTTCGTCGATTTCAGCATCGCGAAGAGCTCGGGAATCATTTTTTGTCATCCCTTGCATATTATAGTTCATCACGAAGTTCTAGTAGCTTGGTGATAGTGACTAGAGAACTCTGTCAATCACTATCTTATCTCGAAGATTAACTCCCACTTAATTCAAGAGATTGTAGTACCCAGACATTCTGAGCACATGCTCACTGGCTCAGCTATTCTCCTCCATCTTGTAGGCAAAGTACTTGTCAGAGGTCTCATACCTCTCGACATGGGCATGAGTCTGAAATATCAATTTCAGCTCTGGGAACATCTCATATGCTCTATGGTGTTCAAAATGTTTTTGAAGTCCCGGTTCTAAGCTGTAAAGCATGGCACACTAAACTATTAGGTAGTCAACATATTGAGCTTGCAAACGTTCATAACGTCTACATCTGCTCCTGCAATAGGTCTGTCACCTAGCGGTGCATCAAGGACATAATTCTTCTGTGCGGCAATGAGGATAATCCTCAGATCACGGACCCAGTCCGCATTATTGCAACCATCATCTTTCAACTTAGTTTTCTCTAGGAACATATCAAAAATAGGTGAGCTATATTGCGAGCTATTGATTTACAACATAGATATGCAAAAACTATTAAGACTAAGTTCATGATAAATTAAGTTCAATTAATCAAATTACTAATGAACTCCCACTTAAATTAACATCCCTCAAGTTATCTAAGTGATACATGATCCAAATCAACTAACCCATGTCCGATCATCAGGTGAGATGGGGTAGTCATCAATGGTGAACATCTCCATGTTGATCATATCTACTATATGACTCATGTTCGACCTTTCGGTCTCCAGTGTTCCGAGACCATGTCTGTACATGCTAGGCTCGTCAAGTTTAACCCAAGTATTCCGCGTGTGTAAATCTGGCTTACACCCGTTGTATGTGAACGTAGAGTCTATCACACCCGATCATCACGTGGTGCTTCAAAACGACGAACTTTGGCAACGGTGCATACTCATGAAGAACACTTTTATCTTGAAATTAAGTGAAGGGATCATCTTATAATGCTACCGTCGTTCTAAGCAAAATAAGATGCATAAAGGATACACATCACATGCAATCAAAATATGTGACATGATATGGCCATCATCATCTTGTGCTTTTGATCTCCATCTCCAAAGCATCGGCATGATCTCCATCGTCACCGGTATGACACCTTGATCTCCATCGTAGCGTCGAGGTCGTCTCGCCAACTATTGCTTCTACAACTATTGCTAACGCATAGCGATAAAGTAAATCAATTACATGGCATTTAGTGAATGACACGCAGGTCATACAATAATTAAAGACAACCCTAAGGCTCCTGCCGGTTGTCGAACTCATCGACATGCAAGTCGTGAACTTATTACAAAACATGATCATCTCATACATCAACATATATCACATCACATCTTGACCATATCACATCACAACATGCCCTGCAAAAACAAGTTAGACGTCCTCTACTTTGTTGTTGCAAGTTTTACGTGGCTGCTACGGGCAACTAGCAAGAACCGTTCTTACCTACGCAAAACCACGACGGTGATTATCAAGTTTGCTGTCTTAACCTTCTTCAAGGACCGGCCGTAGTCAAATTCGATTCAACTAAAGTAGGAGAAACTGACACCCGCCAGCTGATACGTCTCCAACGTATCTATAATTTATGAAGTATTCATGCCATGTTTACAACAATTTTATATAGTTTTGGTATGATTTTATTAGAACTAACCCGGACTGGCGTTGTTTTCAGCAGAACTACCGTGGTGTCATTTTTTGTGCAGAAATAAAAGTTCTCGGAATGAGCTTAAAATTTACGGAGAATATTTTTGGAAAATATAAAAAATACTGGAGCGAAAAGATACCAGAGAGGAGTCCCGAGGCAACCACAAGGGTGGAGGGCGTGCCCCCCTGCCTTGTCGCCACCTCGTGGACCCCCTTGACTTGTCCCCGACGCCAAAACCTCCTATAAATAGAGAAAACTCCAGAAATAAACCTAGATCGGAAGTTCCGCCGCCGCAAGCCTCTGTAGCCACGAAAAACCAATCGGGAGCCCGTTTCGGCACCCTGCCGGAGGGGGAAACCATCACCGATGGCCATCTTCATCATCCCGGCGGTCTCCATGATGAGGAGGGAGTAGTTCACCCTCGGGGCTGAGGGTATGTACCAGTAGCTATGTGTTTGATCTCTCTCTCGTGTTCTTGATTCGGCACGATCTTGATGTACCACGAGCTTTGTTATTATAGTTGGATTATATGGTGTTTCTCCCCCTCTACCTTCTTGTGATGAATTGAGTCTTGCTCTTTGAGGTTTCGTTATGTTGGATTGAGTATTGGATTTGAGAACACTTGAAGTATGTCTTGCGATGGGATATCTGTGCTGACAATGGGATGTTCTATTGATTCACTTGATGTATGTTTTGGCACTCAACTCGCGGATTCCCAAGGTGACATTGGGGTAATCTATGCATAGGGGTTGATGCACGTTTTCGTCCTACGTTCTCCGATAGAAAATTTGGAGTGATTCTTTGTTGCACATTGAGGGATTGTTATATGATCCAATTATGTTATCATTGTTGAGAGAACTTGCACTAGTGAAAGTATGAACCCTAGGCCTTGTTTCCAAGCATTGCAATACTGTTTGTGCTCACTTTTATTACTAGTTACCTTGCTGTTTTTATTTATTCAGATTATAAAAATATATTTCTACCATCCATATTACACTTGTATCACCATCTCTTCGCCGAACTAGTGCACCTATAGAATTTACCGTTGTATTGGGTGTGTTGGGGACACAAGAGACTCTTTGTTATTTGGTTGCAGGGTTGTTTGAGAGAGACTATCTTCATCCTATGCCTCCCACAGGTTGATAAACCTTAGGTCATCCACTTGAGGGAAATTTGCTACTGTCCTACAAAACTCTGCGCTTGGAGGCCCAACACGAGTCTACAAGAAGATGGTTGCGTACTAGACATCAAGCTCTTTTCTGGCGCCGTTGCCGGGGAGGTGAGTGCTTTAAGGTATATCTTTAGATCTTGCAATCGAATCTTTTAGTTTCTTGTTTTATCACTAGTTTAGTTTATAAAAGAAAACTACAAAAAAATGGAATTGAGGTTGCCTCATATGCTTCATCTTTTTAATGTCTTTCGTGAAAATGATGGAAAGGAAAATTGTGCTCAAGTGTTAGAAGAAGAAGTTAATAAAATGTTTGGCACTAAATCTTTGAATGATGAGCATGATTGCAATGTTGTTGGTATGAATTCTTTGAATATCCATGATGCTAATGATATGCAAAGCCACAAGCTTGGGGATGCTATGTTTGATGAAGATGATATTTTTAGTCCCGCAAGTTTTGATGTGCAAATTTATTATGATGATAGCATGCCTCCTATTTATGATGATTATGTTGATGAAAGTGGGTTTGAAAGAGTGTCAACTCTAGGTAATGATCCCACTATTTTGGAGGGTGTTGAATCTTATAATATTTATAAAAGTGGATTTGGAGAGGTCATGACTTTATTTAGTGATGAATCCACTATTTTGGAAGAGGTTCCAATTGATTATGAGAATAAAGTTGCTATCTATGATGATTATTGTGATGACATGTATGCTATAAATAATAATGATAACCATGAAACTTGTCATCATGATTTTAATTTTCAATTGGATTATGCCTCACATGATAGTTATTTTGTTGAGTTTGCTCCCACTACTATTCATGAGAATAAATTTGCTTATGTGGAGAGTAATAAAAAATTTATGCATGTAGATCATGAAAAGAATGATTTATGTGATAGTTATATTATTGAATTCATTCATGATGCCACTGAAAATTACTATGAGAGAGGAACATATGCTTTTACATATTGCAATAATATCAAGTTTCCTCTCTAAGTGTTGAAAGTTTTGAAGTCATGCTTGTTTTGCATTCCTATGCTAGTTGATTCTTGTTCCCATAAATTGTTTGCTCACAAAATCCCTATGCATAGGAAGTGGGTTAGACTTAAATGTGCTAGTCATATGCTTCATGATGCTCCCACTATGTTTCAATTCTTATCTTTTATGTGAGCATCATTAAAATCATCATGCCTAGCTAAAAAGGCATTAAAGAAAAGCGCTTGTTGGGAGACAACCCAATATTTACCCTACTGTTTTTGTGTGTTCACATGATTAAGATACTGTAGTAATCATGTTTTATAGCTTTTGTTTCAATAAAGTGCCAAGTGAAGCCTTTGGGATAGTGTGGTTGATAGTTGATTTGATTCTGTGCAAAAACAGAAACTTTTGCGTCCAGTATAGAAATTCCTCTATTTCACTGGAATGTGGAAATATTCTGAATTTTTTACAGTTGATTGGTATACAAATTTTATACGTTTTCCTAATTTTTCAGAACTGTTGGAGTAACATAAGTATGACCTTAATTCAGATCTTTACAGACTGTTCTGTTTTTGACAGATTCTGTTTTTGATGCATAGTTTGCTTGTTTTCTAGTTTCTATGGCTTATATTGCTCAATATAAATTATAGAAATGATAGGGTACAGTATACATCATGTGATAAAAATTTGAATCTTGTCTTGACAGTACCAAAGTGAATGATTTGTTTTATCATACTAACCCATCTCACGAAGTTCCGTTAAGTTTTGTGTGATTGAAGTTTTCAAGTTTTGGGTGAGATATCGATATGAGGAGAATAAGGAGTGACAAGACTCTAATCTTGGGGATTCCCAAGGCACCCCAAGGTAATATTCAAGGAAGATCCAAGCAATAAGCTTGGGGATGCCCTGGAAGGCATCCCCTCTTTCGTCTTTAACATTATCGGTAACCTTACTTGGGGCTATATTTTTATTCGTCACACGATATGTGTTTTGCTTGGAGCGTCATTTTATTTTATTAGGATTTTCTTGCTGATATTTATAGTAATGTTTTGCATCGTTTATTTCAATAGAAGTGTCAAGTATGCCTTTACCATGCTTATTTTGCAAGTCTATATGTTGCTGTTTTGAAAACAGAAAGTTTTCTATCATTGTCTGAATTCTTCTGAAAAGTAAGAATATGATAAAATCTTGAAATTTTTACACAATGAGTAACAACAAATTTTATACCTTGTGGTAATTTTTCAGAATTTTTGGATTAGGGAAGTTTGAGTACAATTGCACTCTTTACAGACTGTCCTGTTTAGACAGATTGCTGTTATGTTTGCATTGTTTGCATATGTTTGCTTGTTTAATGATTTTATTTGAGGATAGGAGTATTAAATATGAAGAGGCATTTAGTATGCAATGTTAAATAATAATTTTAGTGATTTGCTAAAGTAGAGAATGATAAGGTTTTGCATTTGATTTATACTAACTTTTCTCACAAGTTCTTGTTGAGTTTTGTGTGGATGAAGTTTTTAAGATTTAGGGAAACCGTGATATAAAAGGAATTAAGGAGACACAAAATCTCAAGCTTGGGGATGCCCAAGGCATCCCTAGTTAATATTTTAAGAAGTCTCAAGCATCTAAGCTTGGGGATGCCCCGGTTGGCATCCCACCTTTCTTCTTCAACAATGATCGGTCAGTTTTGGTTGAGCCTAAGTTTTTGCTTCTTCACATGATATGTGCTATCCTTGGAATGCCATTTTATTAGGTTTTGCTTGCTGTTTGAATAAAATACTTAAGATCTAAAATTTTATTTATGAGAGAGAGTCTTCACATAGCTACTTAATTATTTGACTACTCATTGATCTTCACTTATATCTTTTGGAGTAGTTTGTCATTTACTCGTGTGCTTCACTTATATCCTATGAGTCAATGGCTGAATGAATTGAATATCATAAATCTGAAATTATATATGTTTCATATGCTTATCCCATGGGGAGTAATGACTTCACATATAAGAAGTGGAGGTGGTAAATTTATTGAAAGTTAGCAAACATAGTATTGGTCACTTGAACAATTCATGAAAGAATATTGAAGGAAGAGAGATTTCACATATAAATATACTATCTTGGACATCTTCTATGATTGTGAGCCCCATTAATTATTTTCAAACTTGATCAAATTAGTTGAAGTTGAACAAGGAAGACAACATAATGAGTTATGCTTGGGTATATTTGCATAGAAGTTATATTGTTATGGATCCTCCAACATGTGGTGCTTGCTATTTAGAATCTTTTGCTAGCCAAAATTTCTGTACTAAGCGGGAATACTACTTGTGCATCCAAAATCCTTGAACCAAGTTTCTTCCATGAGTGTCCACCATATCTACATATATGCGGTATTTACCTGCCATTCCAAGTAAATTTGCATGTGCCAAACTCTAAACCTTCAAGTAATAATCTATTTTGTATGCCGAATCGCTCATGTAGCGACTAGGGGCTGTCAGTATCTTCCATGCTAGGTGGGTTATTCTCACGATGAGTGTTGATTCACTTGTCATTCACGAGAAAGTGGCTGGTAATCGGGATGCCCAGTCCCGTGCTCAAAGTCAAATCAAAATATAATATCAAACAAAACTCCCCCAGGACTGCTGTTGGTATGGACGGTACCCGTTGTTTCGGACCAGTCATGGAGTGTGATTGTTGGTGGAGGGGGAGTAAAAACTTTACCATTCTGTTTGGGAACCGCCTATAATGTGTCTAGCATGGAAGATAGTGAGAACTCTTGGTTGTTATGTTGACAATGAAAGCATACCTCTCAAAATTATGTTCATCTCTGTTTTAAAAGCTTCGAGCTCTGGCACCTCTGCAAATCCCTGCTTCCCTCTGCGAAGGGCCTATCTTTTACTTTTATTTTTGTTGAGTCAATTTCTTACTCCAACCTATTCTTTAGCTGGCAAGCATCATGTGGTGGGGAAAGATCTAAGCATATATGGCCATTCAAATATATTTGATCATGAATTATTATTGTTGACAATTATCTATATGATAAATAAGTTGGGAGGCAAAACACTAAGCCCCTATCTTTCTCTATGTTCGATGGATGCTATTTGTTCTAAAAATATATTTTGAGTGGTAGCAATCATGGAAGACTATATGATAGTTGAGTATGTGGAATTTGCTAAATCAAAGCTCTTACATATACCCTTCCTGAAAATAAGATGAATTGCAATTGTTTGATGACTGAGAACATAGTTTGTTAGTTTTCAAGAAATTTTATGATCTATGCTTTAACATGTGAATAGCTTGTTACTTGATCAAGAGAAGTTTTATGATATGAGCTACTATTATGATATATAATGATGCTAGAAAAAGTGGTTGAAATTATTATTGATAAAACTTGTGCACTTGCTAGCATCCACACTTCATAAATTATTTCTTTTATCATTTACCTACTCGAGGACGACCAGGAATTAAGCTTGGCGATGCTGATACATCTCCAACGTATCTATAATTTATGAAGTATTCGTACCATGTTTACAACAATTTTATATGGTTTTGTTATGATTTTATTATAACTAACCCGGACTGACGTTGTTTTCAACAGAACTACCGTGGTGTCGTTTTTTGTGTAGAAATAAAAGTTCTCGGAATGAGCTGAAAATTTACGGAGAATATTTTTGGAAAATATGAAAAATACTGGAGCGAAAAGATACCAGAGAGGAGTCCCCAGGCAACCACAAGGGTGGAGGGCGCGCCCCCCTGCCTTGCCGCCGCCTCGTGGACCCTCTTGACTTGTCCCCAACGCCAAAACCTCCTATAAATAGAGAAAACTCCAGAAATAAACCTAGATCGGAAGTTTCGCCGCCGCAAGCCTCTGTAGCCACGAAAAACCAATCGGGAGCCCGTTCCGGCACCCTGCCGGAGGGGGAAACCATCACCGGTGGCCATCTTCATCATCCCGACGGTCTCCATGACGAGGAGGGAGTAGTTCACCCTCGGGGCTGAGGGTATGTACCAGTAGCTATGTGTTTGATCTCTCTCTCATGTTCTTGATTCGGCACGATCTTGATGTACCACAAGCTTTGTTATTATAGTTGGATTATATGGTGTTTCTCCCCCTCTATCTTATTGTGATGAATTGAGTCTTGCTCTTTGAGGTTTTGTTATGTTGGATTGAGTATTGGATTTGAGAACACTTGATGTATGTCTTGCGATGGGATATCTGTGCTGATAATGGGATGTTCTATTGATTCACTTGATGTATGTTTTGGCACTCAACTCGCGGATTCCCAAGGTGACATTGGGGTAATCTATGCATAGGGGTTGATGCACGTTTTCGTCCTACGTTCTCCGATAGAAACTTTGGAGTGATTCTTTGTTGCACGTTGAGGGATTGTTATATGATCCAATTATGTTATCATTGTTGAGAGAACTTGCACTAGTGAAAGTATGAACCCTAGGACTTGTTTCCAAGCATTGCAATACCGTTTGTGCTCACTTTTATTACTAGTTACCTTGCTGTTTTTATTTATTCAGATTATAAAAATATATTTCTACCATCCATATTACACTTGTATCACCATCTCTTCGCCGAACTAGTGCACCTATACAATTTACCATTGTATTGGGTGTGTTGGGGACACAAGAGACTCTTTGTTATTTGGTTGCAGGGTTGTTTGAGAGAGACCATCTTCATCCTACGCCTCTCACGGATTGATAAGGGTCATCCACTTGAGGGAAATTTTCTACTGTCCTACAAAACTCTGCGCTTGGAGGCCCAACACGAGTCTACAAGAAGAAGGTTGCGTAGTAGACATCACCAGCCACCTTTATGCAAAACAAGTTGCATGTCAGTCGGTGGAACCGGTCTCATGTGCGTGGACATGTAAGGTTGGTCCGGGCCGTTTCATCCCACAATGCCGCCGAATCAAAATAAGACGTTGGTGTTAAGCAGTATGAACATCACCGCCCACAACTTCTTTGTGTTCTACTCGTGCATATCATCTACGCATAGACCTGGCTCATGATGCCACTGTTGGGGAACGTTGCATGGAAAACAAAAAATTTCTACGCACACGCAAGATCTATCCATGGAGATGTATAGCTACGAGAGGGGGAGAGCATATACATACCCTTGTAGATCGCTAAGCGGAAGCGTTTATCACGCGGTTGATGTAGTCGTACTCTTCGCGATCCGATCACGATCCAACCGATCTAGTGCCGAATGGACGGCACCTCCGAGTTTAGCACATGTGCGGCTCGATGACGTCTCCTCCTTCTCGATCCAGCAAGCGGGAGAGGAGAAGTAGATGGGGTCACAACCAACACGACGGCGTGGTGGTGGAGCACCGACAGCGCTTCGCTAAGCGTCGCCGGGATGAGGCGCTGGAACTACGGAGTAACGGGAGAGAGAGGGGCGCCAAGGGCTTGGTGTATCCTCTTGGGGCACCCCCTCCCCTCTATATATAGGTGGAGGGGCATGGAAAACAGCCCCTCCAAGCCCTAGGGCGCAGCTAAGGGGGAGAGGACTTGGACTCCAAGTCCAATCCTATTCCTACTAGGACTCCTTCCTTTTTTCCTTCCCTAGCCACATGGGCTTTTGAGGACTTGGTGCGCCTAGCCCAATAAGGCCAGGGCGCCTCCCCGCAGCCCATGCTAGCCCTTGGGTCGTGGTGAACCCACTTGTGGACTTCCGAACCCCTCCGAAATCCTCCAGAACCTTCTAGAAGCCTCCCGATACAATACCGAAAAAACTGCACCTTTTTCCGGAACCCAAAATATGACTTCCCATATATAAATCTTTACCTATCAACCATTTTGAGACTCCTCGTGACGTCCGGGATCTCATCCGGGACTCCGAACAACATTTGGTTACCACTCATCAAATATCCCAATACTACTCTAGCGTCAACGAACATTAAGCGTGCGACCCTACGGGTTCGGGAATTATGTAGTCATGACCGAGACACCTCTTCGGTCAATAACCAATAGCGGGACCTGGATGCCCATATTGATTCCTACATATTCCACGAAGATCTTTTATCGATTGAACCTTTATGACAACATACGTAATTCCCTTTGTCTGTCGGTATGTTACTTGCCCGAGATTCGATCGTTGGTATCTCTATACCTAGTTCAATCTCGTTACCGGCAAGTCTCTTTACTCATTCCATAATACATCATCTTGCAACTAACTCCTTAGTCACTTTGCTTGCAAGCTTCTTGTGATGTGTATTACCGAGAGGGCCCAGAGATACCTCTCCGATACACGGAGTAACAAATCCTAATCTCAATCCATGCCAACTCAACAGACACCTTCGGAGATACCTATAGAGCATCTTTATGATCACCCAGTTACGTTGTGACATTTGACAGCACACAAGGCATTCCTCCGGTATCCGGGAGTCGCATGATCTCATAGTCGAAGGAATATGTATTTGACATTAAGAAATCAATAGCAATAAAATGAACGATCATATGCTAAGCTAACGGATGGGTCTTGTCCATCACATCATTCTCCTAATGATGTGATCCCGTTATCAAATGACAACACATGTCTATGGTTAGGAAACCTTAACCATCTTTAATCAACGAGCTAGTCTAGTAGAGGCTTACTAGGGACACGGTATTTGTTTATGTATTCATATTCACACATGTATTTAAGTTTCCGATCAATACAATTCTAGCATGAATAATAAATCTTTATCATGATTAAGGAAATATAATAATAACCATTTTATTATTGCCTCTAGGGCATATTTCCATCACGAATATGAGAAGAGAGTGACGCTGCCGAAGACAAAGATCTTTCCTGGCAGAAAGGTCATGCCGCGGCCGACTCCATCGTTGATCTGAAGGTGTGCCATCGAACCGCTCTGACTACTCAGAGCGACCCACATGGGCCACCAATGATGGAGTCAAATCCAGCAGATCTTGAGTGGGGGTCCCGAGCTAGTAGCCTTAGTGCGATGGTAACAAAGACACGGGTTTTTACCCAGGTTCAGACTCTCTCGAAGAGATAACACCTTACGTCCTACTTTGGTTGTATTGATTGAGGGGGTACAGAGTACATGGTGATCTACCATAAGATCGTGTATGGATGAGTTGGCATCTACGGTCCCACCCCTCAGTTTATATAGATACCGAGGGTACCTACGGATAAACGTGCCTCTAAGTCTTGGAGTACACGCCAAGTCTTCGGAAGATTCCGTCTTGGTTCTCCATGGGTCTGACGAATGTGGCCCACGGGATGGTTATTTTGGGGGTCCCCGGCTCGGCCCATGTGCCCAGGAGCCAACGTGGGTAGCATCCCCTTGTCCAGGACACCGTCACCCGTCAGTCCGACATGGCGGGCGCATCCGGACGTCCTCATGTCCGCCCCACATATGGCCTGAGTTTAGGGGGTGTTGAACTGCCCAAACGTTAGGACTGGATGTTGGGGGTCCGGTTGTAGATGCTATAATCGTGTTACGGGGAAATCAATCATCATGGAAAAACTGGATAGTTGTGAGTAAAACCCAAGGAGAAAATCCTTCAACATGGCACACACCTGGACTTGAAGGTCAAGACCCGCTGTCGGGCCGCTCACAAAACTTTAGAGCTGGAAAAATCTGATAAAACTTCCGTTGAATGTAATCAATGAGGTAAACAGCTGCTAAATAACGTAATTTACGGGAAAAACTTCCGATCTAGTAGTATTAATCAAACATCATGGGAGTACTGGTACTGGAGCGAGCTGAAGGCGTGTCGCTGTCATCGCCTCTCCGCACCAGAGACAAGAAAACTTTGTTGTAGTACACAGTCAGGAAGTCGTCGTGCTAAGGCCCCAAAGAAACAGCGAGGCAGAACAGCAACCGCCGTCAATGAGGAGAAGTGTCGATCGGAAGGATCCAACCTATCGACGCAAAAAAGCAGACGAAGGCCGGATCTAAGTAGATCCACTAAAGACAAACATCAAAAAAATCTTGCAAGATCCGTCGAAGACACACCTCCACAAGAACTCCAACGACGCTAGCAGAACCGCCAAGATGAGGGTTAGGCGGGGAGAACTTTATTTCATTTTCAGGGAGCCTTCGTCGGCTTCCCTTCATGAGCATGACACAAATCCTAAAAAAAACACCTAAAAAGGGAAGCAAGAGCCCTCCCACCGGCAAGGGCGGGGATCCTCCGCGCCTCCGTAGAAGACAAGGAAGATCGGCGGCAGCGGCCACAGGAGGCAGATAGCCCTAGACGCGTTTGGGGCGTCACTCGTGGATGAGGAGGAGGAAAGTGTTTCTGCATAGTTGCTAAATAATGTATCTTTACCTACTAATAAAGCACGCATTGTTTCCATCGGGTTCACCATCGCGGTATTTTTGCGAAAAAGTCCGTAAAGTTTATAACAATCAACCCGCACTCCACCCCTGACGTTCGCTCGATCGTGCCACCCCGACGTTCGTTTGATTGTGCCTTATGTCGCACGCATGGGCTCTTCCACCGCTGATCGGGCCTATTGGCACTTGGGCTTTAGCCTATGTTGTTTCTGCTTCAATCTTTTGGCAATAGCTGGCGCAGGAACATTGACTAAAAAAAGCTGGCGCACGAACAGGAAACCCCAAATCGGAAACCCACTAGGTCACGGAAAGGAACTCCCTCGAAACAATCTAGAATTCAAACCGTCGAGCCAAGCCGATCGCCACAGGAGTCTTCTTTCCCTACATAATATATATAATTTCCAAGTTGTTTTCCCCGTTTGTTCTCTCCCGTCGCACGTGCACAGGATCTTGAACAGCGAGATCCCGACGGCCACGGCAGACCGATCTTGACGGAAACGAGGAGCACGCCAAATAATGCGGCGACGCCCTGGAGCCAGCGCCTAGCGCCCCTGGGCACTTTGCCCGGGCTCGCTGCGTACGCGAAGCTGTACGATGCCCATTTCCAGCGGTCCAGCAAGGTAGAGGTGTTCCAATGGTGTTCCGGCGTCGGCTCAAAGTTAGACCTTGATGTGGGCTGGTAGATGGAGTCGCCGAGGAGCCCAGATGTCGGGACATCCAAGAACGACGATGCCAAGGACGACTATCTTGGTGTGCATTACTGTGCTATCATGCCCAGTTGCATCACGTTGTCAACCAAGCGAAGCGGTGGAAAACTCGCAAAGCAATAACTATGAGTAATCTCTATTTTTTAAATCCTTTGCAACACACGTATTGCTAATGGCTATTTTGCATTATTTGAGCATGGCACAAACACAAGCATTTCACATACACAACATGCATGCTCTTTCTATCTCAAATTTCTTCTTGACGTCGTTGTCTCTCTCTGTCGCTCTCCGAGTAAACCCTACCGTCGACCGCCATTCCCGGCCGACGCCGTTCATCCCCCACAAAGCTCTCCATCGGTGTAAATCCATCATTTCTTTTATGAAGAATCCTTCCGCCTTTGCTGTATGCGGCCTTGCGACTAACTTTATCTGCTCAGGTTTTTAGAGCGGTGTTCCCCTGGATGCCGGTACGGTTTCTCCCGTTGGGCTACCTTGACGCCCTCTACGCGGTTTAGACCATGCTTATTGGGGTACGACGTATCTTTTTTTTTCTTCTGTTGCAACGCACGGGCATATTTGCTAGTTATACTAAATCAGCGACAATTTATATGGATCAGAGTGAGTATAATAAGTATTGTAAAAGAAATTATGATTTCTTAGTAAGGACGGTCATTTGCACATTTTGTTTGAGCGCTCACAATCTTTGGGTAATTTTGGACGTGCCGCCGTGGCTCGACATGCAGAAGCGAGTGCAACCGCGCAGAAACCCACGCGGAAGCTTTTAGGCAGGGCGGCGCATGTCACGCACGCCACACGTACTGCCGCGGGGGACCCGCAGCTCACGACCGCTCTTTCTTCCAAAAGAGCCCCTGAACGACTGAGCTATTCGCCTAAGCAAACCCGCGGTTAAATATCTGGAGCTTCTGTTCTTTTTGTCCCTGCGACCGCGAGGACTCAAAAGTTAAAAAGGATAGAGAGAGAGAGAGAGAGAGAGGAGCGGCCCCTTTCTCTCTCTAGGACGGACGACTCGACTTGCTCGGGTTTTCTCTCTCTCTACCCCCTTCTGAAACTATTTGATCTCCGATCGACCGAGGTCTCTCTCTCCGCCCCTCTTTCTTTCCGCTGCCTCCGTGCCATGCTGCTACGGCTCCTCCTCTAGCTACTTCTCCTTGCGTGCCTACCTAATACTCTCTCTCTCTCTCTCTCTCTCTTCGTCATCTTCTTCCTCCGATCTCCTGTGGCCAAAGGTACGTGCCTCGCGCGTGCCGACGTCGTGTGTGCCGCGCGCGCGTCTCGGTCTCTCCGACGTTCTAGCGAGCGCGGAGAGAGAGAGAGACGGGGGTGGCGCTGGGCCGGGCCGGGCCGGCCGGGTGGATGGAATGAACCGGCGGCAGCCCGGATGGTCCCGGCTCGGAACCTGCAGCTCCTCCACGACGCGCATGGCACGCCTTTCATCCGCGACGTCGCCGCCGGCGTCAACGCTCTGACGGCACAGCCGACGCCTAGGCCGAGCCACCACATGGCCCAGGAGCCCATTAACCAGGACCCGTCAAAGCCGCCGCCGCCGCAGGAGAGGCAGGAAGTGCACCAGGAGGAGCGCCGCGGGGAGGCGCTGGTAGTGTTGCCGCCTCCGCAGCAGCCCCATCCCGCCGGCACAAGCGGCAGCAGCAGTGGCGGCAGCAGCAGCAACGGAGGTGGCGGCGCCGGGGGAGGGGACTGGTTGCGCCTCGGCCTCGGCCCGGCGTCCCCGGGCCCCAGTGGCGCAGCTCCCGACATCGATCTCTTTGCGGCGGACCGCGCGGGGACGGCGGGGCCGCGGCAGGAGATGCTCCCGGGCATGGACATGCCGCCCGGAGCCTTCCTGCGCCCCGCCATGCCCGGCATTCCGCAGGCGTCGTTACAAATGTCCGTGCCGCGCGCTGGGCCACCTTGGCTGCCGCCTTGGAGCCACGCGGCGCAACAACCGCAGCTGCTTCTCCCGTTCGGATACCGCGGGCTCTACGGGCCTGGCTCACCGGCCGCGGGACCCTCCAGCTTCGACACGACCAGGGTTGTGCTGCCTCCACCGGCGGCCACCGCCGCCGCCGCCGGAGTCTGGTTCGTCTTCCAGGCCGCGCCCCACCAGTGAGTACATAGACGTCCTACCACTCTCTGGGATACATGGGTACACGCGAGCATTTCATGTGTTCATCGCTACTTACTCCTCCTCATCCTACATATTTCACTCGCTGCATGCCAGTTGATTAATTCGTGCTTGAATGATCAATTCCTGCAAATGCAGCGCCCTTCATCTGCACGTTCTTAATCCTTTTTGCTTAATTCGATTCGTGTTGTTTTGCTAGGAGGACTAGTTGTCGGTGTTTTATTGACTTTGATTTTTGGCCTCTTGATTTGTGCAGAGGGAGGGAGCCGTTCTTGCCTCAGATTCCAAGAAGCTACTTAAGAATCAAGTAATACTCTACAACCCTCTTTTTTCTTTTTCTCGTAGTAATCTTATTCTGTTGCTTCGATTGGTTGTCTCTCATCCTGCATTTGCATATTCTTTATGCGCCTCCAAATCTGCGAGGCTATGAGATGTATTAATTCATCGCAAAAACATGCTTCAGATATAATGTGGTTTGTGCTTACTGCTGCAGCGGGCGTGGAAAATATGAGAATGTAACAAGCGATTTCCTTGTATTTTGATAATTTACAGAGATGGGAGGGTGACAGTTAGATTGTTGATCAAGTACCTGGCTAACAAGCTCGGATTGGAAGACGAATCAGAGGTATTTATACATCAACACAAGCCCGATTAATATCCCTTCATGTACTACTAGCATTTTGCATTTTATTCTTCTTCCCTCCCTCTCCGGTCTTTTGTGTTATGGTGGACTTCTTTATTTATTTTTATTACTGCCAAGATGCATTGTTTTCCCCTTTGCTTTTTCCAACATCGGTGATGAAAGGAACATGAGAGCTAGAAAAGAGACTAGTACGTGTACGGTACTTATGTAGGTATAGAGAAAATAACATTATTCACGCATATGCTTGCACTCCTGAATGAAATATATAAAAAATATTAATCAAGCTTGGCATTAAGGGTCCAGTGTGTGCTTGTTCCTATTGTAGGTGAGGGGTGTGTGTCTTGGGTGGCACATCATCCCCTCACCACTTGACAAGAACTCCTCCATCCGAGAGAGAGACGCAAAGAGGGACTAGTGAGAGGTTGTTAGATACTACATACTCTAGATGGTTAGTTATCAGGCTTGTGATGGAGCTTTACTTGTTTCTTCTTCTTGCTCTCTGTCGGTTCATGCAAACAATGAAGCTGTATATATATACTCATTTTATATTGTACTACTTATTAATTATTAATTGCATATTAGGGAGCCTTGGCTAGCTAGCTAACTATAGGTAGAGCCCTCACAAGCCTTTCTGTTCTTTCTTTTCATATGCATCCTAGGGGTCAGGATATGCCCAAGGAGCTCATCATTGCCTAAAGCCTTTCTCCCCAGCGCAATGCCTCAAATGGAGGCATAGGAAGGGCTAGCATGCAATGCATGCAACAGAGGCTTTCAGAGCTATGCTCATATATAGGACACATGAGTAGGCATATATGTGTGTGTACTCCTACATGCATGTAGAGAGAACCTCTTGCTACGGCCTGGCTAGCCAGTGTGTGCGTCTGTGTGTGGGGCTGTGCTTGTGTACAGCTATAGCATTGTGAGGGAGGGAGGGAGATAGATAGATGGTGCATGCCCTAGAGAAAGAAAAGGGCTCCTTCACCTACCATGCATCACTGAAAGCTCACCATCCTCACCTCACCATATGGAAGCATCAAGTAGGGCTTTCGAGTGTTTTTGTGTGTGTGTGTGTGTGTGCATGAGAGAGAGGGAGGGAGAGAGTGTGTGCATGAGAGAGAGAGAAAGAGAGTGTGTGTGTGTGCACCACAACATAACGCGCGCGCACACACACAAACACACACCATTTCCTGCTCCATCACGTACAGTGATGGATACTTTTCATTATGACTCGCGATCTTGCTTCCTTTTGCACTCGATAGGCCTACCTAGCAAGCCTGCATATGTTCTCAGTAACTGCAATGATATATAGGCTCCTTTTTGTTCAGGAGTACACGCATATACAAAAAAACACAATACACTCAACCGACCGGATATCTCCAACCGGTTTAGGGCTCCTTTGATTAAAGGGAATTCTATAGGATTGAATTCTATAGGATTTTTGGAGGATTGAAATCCTTTGAATTTTTTCCTACGTTTGTCCTTTGATTCATAGGATTGAATCCCATAGGATTTTTTCCAATGAAATCTTTTGTACTATATTTTATAGGAAATCTAACATCCACTCTAACCTCTTTTTACAATTCCTTTGCTTTTCCCGTGAAATCAAACGCTCCTTGCTAATCCTATAGGATTCAAGTGGGCATGACACTCAAATCCTATACTTTTCCTATTCCTGCGTTTTTAAAATCCTGCGAATCAAAGAGGTCCTTAGATGGCAGTCCAGTAATAGGATAGGTGCTTAGTCATCTAATTCTATTTTCGCCGGTTGTAGCATTTTCTTTTTTTCTTTTTCTGCTCTGTGTGAGCTTGTTCTGGACCACAGACACTTCGAAGACTTGGCTTAATAAAGAGGCTGTCTGCATCAATCTGATGCAGAGGCCAGGGGTAATCCTCCTTTTTCAAAAAATAAAAATGCAGACCGACCGGACCTACAATAAACCTTTGGTTTTCTTATCTACATTTCTCGGTATATTAATCCACTCATTTACTTTCCTACCTAGCTACATTGCCTGGCTGCAGTTTCATTAACCAATCTCATGCACAAAATGGCATGCATGCATGCATGCACGGTCACGCAGGAATCTTCTTGCGTATATATACAAAAAAGAAATACATTAATGATTACAATATGTATCTAGGTAACAATATGTAAGCCGTACTCAATGATGAAAGGATAGCTAACTTGTAAGGTGCCTAATATATAGTGCATGATATATTTGTTGCAACAACCTTAGGTGATGCGTGCAGACGTATACTAATATAAATTTATACGTGGAGGGGTACTGGGTATGCATGCATGCGCCTTTGTGTTTGAAGAGTAGACTTCGTTCCTTTTCTAATTCTTTGATCTTGGTACGCAGAAGTGATAAGGTGCACGTACATACGAGCCTTAATTACATCAGGATCCCGCTTTTGCTTTGAACTCCTATAAATCGAGGCGTTTATCATGTACCGTTTTATATGTTTCTGGCAATTGACCTGCTAACCACAGCAAGGCCTCACGCTATAGTGTCTCGCCCACACCGAGTGCCGAATATATTTGCTTCAATGGCGTTGCATATACATACAAGGTATAACTATATGTATGATGGGTTTCATATGCGCTCACCAATCACCACTCGGCCAGAAATATTCACTAATAAGTTTAGTTGGAAATAAAGTGCAATATAGTTTATTAGTTCCAAAATTCACCATAACTTCTTGGGTCTTATAACTAAATGGGGGTCTACTCCATAGAAGCATATAATTAGGTAAAACCAGTAAGTTAATCTACATGCTATTACTATATAGGAGAATATATTTCTGAAATAACTAGCATTAACCGGGGCAAAGACGAAAAATAAAATTCAGCCTGATCTGTCATATGCGCTACTTAATTATGATTTTTTTTGTAGTTAAGGTCGTCGGATCGACCATGTAGTTGATAGTACCAATATCCTATATATTTTCTCAAAAGAAAAAAAAATCATATGTCCTATATATCTAAGTATCCATTTAAATGCGCATGCAAGCCATCAACATCATCAAGTGCATGCAACATTTCCATTTTCCACACATGCAAGCCCTCCACACCATAAAAAAAAAAAGAAATCGGCAACAAATAATTAACCTTCAATGTCCATTTTCCACCACATGCAAACCCTCTGCATATTTTAATTTTATTTTTGATACTTTCATTGCTATGAATTTCTACAACAGTGTGCAGGATGTTATCTAGTTTATTTATATTGCAAGCTTCACATTCCAGTTTATCTTACTTATAAAAAAGTTACAGTATGTAATGCAATAAAATGTTACTTACTTTATTGGTGGAACAAAGGGAAGACGATGATTTTTTTTGTCTTCTCTTTTGGTAAGCAGTTTAAATGTATTGATGTTTTTGTGCTCTTTGAACATTAAGTCTGATCAATTTCTGAGTTCAAGACGGGCACTTGAACCCAGCTAGTGGAAATGTACATCCACTCTCCTAACCAAGTGAGCTATCTTTTGTACACTCACTTATTCACAGAGTACACATTTTATAAGGTTTCTAATTGTTCAAACTTGATCTGCAAATAAACATCAAAATTAAGTTCGCTTCTCATTGCATATACCTTAAATTAGTTACATAGGACTTTGAAAGGTTTGCACACCACATGGAAGAACTATGTAAAACATAGGCAAATCCTAATAACTTCACACTTCTAATGTAAATTCCTGAAATTAGGTCCAGAAATCTAACTAATTTTTTTTTAGCATCACAAGATTTACCGAAAAAGGCTTTCGCCCCGCTTTATAAATAAAGCAAACCGCCACAAAGCATCAGTACACGAGAAGGTTCACACCACACCCACACAAGTCTCACAACACAGAGTACAAGAGGTTCTGCTGAGGGCACAACTCAAGAAGCCAAATTAAAAAACAAAAGGGAGTCGGAGAGGGAGCCCGGCCCCTAATCCGGCTCGGGAGGTGGCGGAGGGAGCGGCGGCGACAAACGGACAGCCATCGAGCGGAGGTCGGCGATGAAGGCAGAGATGGCGTCACGGTCCTGGGGGCGGCTAAGCGGCCGCCAAAGCTGCAAGTAACCAGACAGTTTGAAGAGGGCGTCAGTAGCACGTCGAAGCGGAATGCGCTGAATCACAAGTCTATTGCGGATCGTCCAGAGGGTCCAAGCGAGGGTCCCAATCTCCAGCCACCTAATGTGGCGAGAATGCGGGGGGGAGGCCTGGAGTTCAGCGAACATGTCGGGGAAATTGGTGTGGCACCAATTGCCACCAACCACCTCTCTAAAACAGCCCCAAAGAAATTGGGCGGACACACAAAAGAAGAAGATGTGATTCGAGTCTTCGGGGACACCACAGAGCGGACAAAGGCCACTACCCGGGCCATTGCGCTTACGGACCTCCACACCGGACGGAATCCGTCCGCGAATCCATTGCCACATGAAGATCCGGATCTTCAAGGGGAGGCGGACAGGCCAAACCGCCGTAAGGGGAGGGGGGGCGGAGGAGGGTGCAATGGCCCGGTAAAGGGACTTGGTGGAGAACTGTCCCGACGGCTCTAGGCGCCACCGAACGAGATCCGGGCCAGCGTCAACCAGAGGCTCGTGGAGGGCAATGCAGTCAAGCCGCTCCTGCCAGGCGGCAGCATCCGGAGGCCCAAATGGTCTTCGGAAGGCGAGGCGCCCTAAGTCAATAAGGGCCCTCTCAACCGAGATCCTAGGATCAACGGCGATGGAGAAGAGGTCGGGGAAGCGCGCAGCGAAGGGGGAGTCTCCCGCCCAACGGTCGAACCAGAATAGAGTCGCAGCCCCACAACATTTAAAGTGAGATATTAGAAGGATTGCTAATATTGAATCACCATGATCTCTATAATCACAAAATCAATAACCAAGTATATCACCATGGCCCCCGTCAATCAGCATGCATGCACGCACGATGTATAGTATAGTAGAATGATTGATCAACTGAGCATGCAAGTTGGTGTAGGATTTCCTTTTTCATTGTAATTGTCTCCTACTCCCTAAAATGGGCCTAGTTTAACCGGCGCCATGGATGTATAACAATTCGTTTTTCTTTTGTGCAAGGATGCCATTCAATAAATATTTCCAGGGTCAACTTTGTCTCTACCAGCCAATTCTTTATAATCCAACCTTTAATGTCAATCAAGGAGGTTCTTTGCTAAAAAGAGGGTGTTGGTTTTACCAGGTTAAAACGTGTGTCAGTCTTGAGCAGTGAAAGTTCCCCATGACTAGGGATGCGTGTTTGATTTAACAATCTACACAGAATATGGAATGTGGCCATGCTGCGACTAGGATAATAAGTAGTATTAATCAGAGTTTAGTGGCAGCTCTTAGCTAATCAAAAGATTCCTTCTGTTGATGGATGCCTTTATATACTACACATCATGCATGCACCAAATGGCTCCACCACTTTGTATATGCATACGACTCGTACTTTCTTCTTTGTCTTTAGCAGTCTGATGCTCTTTTCCTCAATTGCTATCTTAGTCGTTCACTTAATGTGTCAGGCATCTATAGCCTTCGCTTAAAAATTACTAAAGATATATAAATAAATATATATATATATATATATATATATATATATATATATATATATATATGGGGATTGATTGAGAACAAATCCAATGCATCGTGTATCTCATGTAGACTATGATGGTCAGTGGTTCAGAGCCAATATTGCATTTAATTAACTTAGTCGTAATTTTGATCTGATCATGTCACCAGTCCATAAGTACCTGGTATTTATTTCATACGCTAGAAATATGAATGCTATAAGTATTATCCTTCATGCATGTGCAAAGTTATTAGATCATCAACCGACCTTGTGCATTTGCACGGATGCAGCAAGCTAGGCTTGGATTTCTTCATAGTATTTATTGGCGTCATGCCATCGTCGACCTTACCTCACGTATTAACGGACTGTGCACCTAGCTAGCTCATGAAAGCCAAACTAGAAATTCTCATGGGAGACAAAGCCTAAGGGGAAGGTAAGATAGCTTAGATATATAGCTTTGGTTGTGTGGTTAGATGACAAATCGAAGAACCTTATTAAGTGGGTGCACTTGCACTTTGTGGTGGAATATTGTTTACACATACGTGCATGCATGTGGCCCCACCTTGTTAGCCAATGAAACAGACCCACCAAATCACCTGTTTTATGCTCGTATGATTGGTTTCGAGAAGAAAAAGAAAAGAAAAAAGGAAATGTATGTGCATGGGAGTGGGGCCATGCGAGAAATGCGTGCACAGTAGAGGCTAGAGAGAGGCGGCCGGAGAAGTAGAGAAAGAGTGAGGGGGTAGAGAGAGAATAATGCCAAGTTGGTGAAGGGTGAGGCATCTCAATGAAAGTGAAGCAGGAGGAAGGAATAGACGGATGCACAAAAGCCAAAAGGACCACTAACTACTGTACTGCTACGACGCAAACACTAGCTCTGCAATTCCGTCTCATGCATGCATTCCTTGGATCGGACGTCTCGTCCGTAGTAGTAGGAGTAGCAGTAGCTAGAGGGTTCAAAGCAGTGGAAGCATTGCACTTTAGAGACCCTCGAAACAAGGAGCGGTGGAGAATTGTACCTTCATAGGGCAGTCAAGTGAAGTACGTACTATTGATTTTCCAGTATTTTATATCTAAATATATCTTCAACAAAACTGGTAGTAACAAATACTCCTTCCGTCCCAAAATAAGTGTCTCAACTTTGTACCAACTTTTGTATAAATTTAGGGCGGAGGGAGTACATAGGAGCTCCTTTTAGTTTAGCTATGTGTAAATTGACAATCATTAGAGCATTGGAGGAAGTATATTGCCACCACTTCTCCCCTTTTTTTTCATGCTAGCTTATGGATCGGGGGACCATGTGCATATATGCTAACCCCCTTTTGTTCTAGAGAGGTCGATTAGCCAGCTAGACTAGAGGGGGTGCAAGTTGAGTTGAATTGATTTTTGGTGATTTGCACGGTAAGAAATTAAAGCGCTCCACCTAGCTAAGTAGTACCAATTGTCATTGGGAATTTAATTAAGAGGGGTTTTTAGTAGAGAAACCTACCAACAAGAGCAGAATCTAATAGTTTAAGCACACCTGAATCACTATGCAGTGCAGCATTAATTGCATGCACGCACGCCTCGTCCCTCCAACTATTAGCAGCTAAACCAGGCGTACTTAACCACTATAATCAAGTACGTACGAACCCCACGATGATTATATTAGATGCCGATGGCTCGAGCGTTAGTTGGAGGGTACTTGTTTGTGGCCATGCTAGAATTATATTCCCTCCCTAGCTAGCCAGCAAGCGGGGGCAAAGGGTTTATGCATGCTCATGCATGCAGCCAAGCCTAATAACAAAAACGTGTGAGCTCTCATATACAAGGGCCACTGGTTGGTTGGGACCTGGCACATCAATCAAAGCCAGCAATTCCCTTGCAATATATCATAAAAGAAGAGTATAGTAAGTATAAGATATAGGAAGTAATATATGGACGTCCCTAAGTGCTCGACGAGTAGTACTACTACTAGACTGGTAGAGGTAGTCGCTCGTGGGTCACATTGATGTAGCTAGGTGTGCTTCTTTGGGGGCAAAGCTAGGGACGTTGGACGTTTGGCCGGCCGCACAAACATACATACATCATGGGTCACATGATGGAAAGCCAAATAAGTGCCAAGATTTTTATTTACATATATTGTATATTAGTAGAGGAAACTTATCATACTCCTGTAGAAAACTAAACCAATCCAAAGGAAGACAAATAATTAGAGATCTACATACTATGACTACGTTGGTTTCTTGCACGACTGCTAATAAGGCTATGTGCCGATGTATGTAGTGCATGCATGATCATGCATATAATTGGCACGACATGGACAGCTATTATGAACTGGGTATAATGCTGATCATGGCCTCGGGGATTGCAATTATTAGTACTACTGATCTTTGGTCTTTATATAATTCTGCTTGCTGCCAAAGTGTTGGGCACGTCAAATGGCGTCATATATGCACGATCGATTCGATTAAAGATTCGCAGATTGTCAATAGGTGTTCTTTCCTTTTTTGTTCTCTTCTTAGTGTGTGGTGCTTGATTAGGTTTCTATATATATTAACCCTTTGTCTAGCTTTGCTGTCTTTGATCGGTAGATGGTTGCATTCTATGTAGAAAAATGCACGCCTGCATGATCATGTGAGACCTAGCACACTACTTCTTGTCCTATTGCTAGTTTGGACTCGCTAATATCAAATGGACTTGATCGGAAAAAAAAACTCATATATCCTTGTACATTTTTTGGGTGGATAGTATATTTTGGTTGTTAAAAAAATAAGAGTAGAGCTTTGGAAATGTTTAAATAAGAGGATCAATCTCAAAGCATACAAAATGACTACAGCAGCTCCATAAAGAATTTACGCCTTTTACACACTTCTCCCACCATCTAAATATTCATCCTACAATCCTCATAAGATTGCTAAGATAAGCTTCTATCAAGAATTAGTTAACTATATCCCACACTGAAGTGCTGAACTCATACTGATTTGTAGCTAGGACTTAGGAATGATTTCTACTTGTTGTCTACGAAGTTCCATTTGAGACTGAACGCTGCCATTTGAACACCCCCTAGATAGGGATCAAGATTCTAGCTAGTACCATTTTTTATGCACTTAAAATTTACAAGATCTAGCTTGAGTTAGATTTACAACCGTATTCGGCTCTTTTCCCCCCATGAGCATGAGAACAGCTAGTGTTGAATTTTTATTCACTATAAGGCCAAAAAACTAGATGCTCCGTGTCACTCCTATATCTAGATGTTACTAGATACTATACCCTTATAGTATCTTGACCAATGAAATTAACCCTCTCAGCGAGGTCACAGATGCACATAGGATTGTCTAGAGGTAGATATGACGTATTTCTTGTATATTTTTTTAGTATTAGGTCATGCACTGGACAACTGATGTATTAGGTAATATGTGTATACAACACAAATAACTTGATTTTTTTTTTATTTACATGTTGTGTACTTCTAGACTCCAAGGAGACCTACATTTAAACACTTACAGTGCACTAGAGATAGTCGATACATCACGCGTAGGAATTTTTCATTTGCTTCAAATTGTTATGGTGGATGTTTTTCATGAACTGAACATAGAAATCTTACTCTCAAGGCTAGATATGAGCAAGGTCAAACATCACTAGAAAGTCCTATATATTGAAACTGACACCTAACGAAAAAACATAGTGTGCCATGCAAGATTATAATTTTCACTTGAGCTGGGGCGTTGGTTGCTACATGGATTGTCATGGGGAGAGAGGTTGAAGGGTGAGGCTTCTTCAACCTGTAAACATGTGCCCACAAATGAGCTCCATTCATCATTCATGCATCTAGGCACTGTGCCGCATACTGCCATAAACAAGCCATATCCTTGGGAGCAATTTTTATTTCACGAATACGCAAACCTTGCGTATCTTTTCACTGATAGAAGGAGAGTGACATCACAAGGGTTACATCAGCTCACTAAGCCATGTACACAGGATGGCATGGAAATGAGCAGTGGAGCATGCAGAGAAGGGGTTGCTTAGCCCCTCCTTGGGACGAATTATCAGCTTGGTTCGTGATTATTAATTAATTTGAATCACAAGATCCATTTTGCGCTCTGTACCATGATCTGCTGTCATTGTCAACAATGTCGGTGGCGCTCTCGCTCTCGGTATCATCTAAAAATCATAATCAAGGGTAGGGCCAGACGTCCTTGTCATGCCATGGAAATGGCATGTTTGGTGGAGAAGCACGGTCAGAGAAGCTGGAATACTTGCACGCTCTTGTTGTTGGGCAGTTTGGGGGGGGAGGAAGATGAACCATTCAATCAATCAGCATCCTGTGTAGATTAGGCTCAGTAAGTGTTAAGTTTTGTCTTACTTAGCTGAGCACTTGCTTCTAGGACCTCCACCCATTGACTTGATGAGCCTGAGCTGATGATTAGTTAAATAAAGTATACGCTCATGGGCACGACAGGTGATAATCAAGGGTTGCAGTAGCTTGGCATCTCAGATATGTGCAATTGCAAGCACGTTTAGTATAGTTTAGCTTTGGTTGGTTGGGCTGGGCAGGGCATCTCACATGTGGGGGGGGGGGGGGGGGGGGGGGGAGGTAATGAAATGCCATCATCACAAACTAACAGGGGAATCCGACATCAGTATCAGGCATGCATCACTTGGAGCTGCCTGCTCTTTTCTGCATTGTACTTCTATAGGGCATCAGCCATGGAATTGCAATGCATGTTTGTGGTTGCACAAAGGAGAAAGTCCCATCACATCACTATGTTCCTCTCGCCAGAAGCAATGCCATGCTTCTCATCCATCTTCTCACCTCACTGTAATCGACGCCTTACCTTAAAAACAGTAACAGTGATCGATGCCCTACTAACCTATTTTGCTTCACTTGTAATCCATTTTGTGTCCTGTTTGTTACTTTGGCCACAGCTCACTAGCATCCAATCCGTGCATCAGTGTGGAGTCATGTGCGCATCATCATTTCGCTTGCCCTATGAACAAGTTTAGGTTTTTGCTGACAACACTGAAACTGAAGTCAAGAAAATGTGTGTGTGTGTGTGTGTGTTTGCAGGTGGAGATTACATGCCGAGGGCGACCGCTCCTCCCGTTCATGACCCTTGAGCATGTCCGAGACAGCATCTGGTGCCCGAGAGACGCCGTGTCCACATCGGTTGCACCGGACATGTCAACCGCTAACCACATTATGGTTTTGCAGTATGGCAGAAGGCCGTAGTAGACAGTCCCCCTCCCTTCTGATGTCACTCAGAGAAATGTAGATTCTACCCCCCTCTTTTAACCATTTTCCGGCACGGCACAACAGGCGGCATGACGGACGACAATTCCTGACCGCCTGGGCTCGGAGGCTGCTGATGATCTATCTATTGATGAACCACAGAAGAGAAGGTGCGGAATGGAGCTTTTTTTACCCCTGACAAACGGCGCGGTTATTCATCGGCACACCAGACCAGAGGCTTTTTTTCTTGGCCACCCCTTTTGTATACAGGCTATGTTTTCTCCAGCGAATCACTAGAGAAAACAGCTTGGAAGCTGCCTGACATGATTAGATCAAATCAAACTGTGAGAGCAAGGGATTTCACTCAAGAGTGCACTTCCAAGCCAGTTTGGCCTTCGCTTCACCTGATTTACTAATTTGAGATTCCAGCTGTCACATTTTGTTCTCCGCTGCCTGCTTCCTTTCTTCGTGTTGGAAGCACTGCAGCCAATGTTGCCCTTACTACACCGGGCATTTTGTTTGTTTGTCCGCGACTTGTCCATTGAAGATCTTACTTTTCTTTTGTTCAGTGGTTTGTGCCACACAACTAATTTAGTTTCTAACATCTTTCACTTGAGAGATTTCCCCTCCTATTGTATCAAGCCTATAAAACTGTACTACCGAGCATTATTTATCTCTGATGACAGTCAAAAGTGCACGAAGTTCATCCTGCGAGACATTTCATCTCACATGATGCCAGGAATAATGCAGTCTTCCACTTTCTAAAAAATATATGATGCAACTATGCAACACGAAAGCTCAGTAACGCCCAAATCACGCCATGTATAATTTCTGAAGCCTGAAGTGAGTCTGCGCAATCAAATTCACAAAGCCTTCAGCTACCCTAACGAAACAAGTTGCTAGCTTTTGGCTCCGGGGCCGGTCAAGCAGCAGGCCAACAAGTAATAGAACAAATTACAGCAGGCGCTGATTAATACAACAAAGGAAGGATTAAGGCAATATAATCAGACGGAAAGCTACACCACATCAGACGTCAATGTGTCACCGAATACCCTCCCCAGTCAGGCACCACCACGCCAGTATAGGGTCGCCATCACCAGCATGATGCTGCTGCGACGATGAGGTGAGGTCAAGAAGCTCCAAACAACCGACAGAGATCACACGTATCAGGCATTACAACGCACACTGCTACTGAGAAAGACAAGGGAGGGGGTCATCAGTGCAGCTGCAGGGTAAACGCTATCAAGGCGGCATAAACATGATTATTAAGACAAGCTGAGTGAGCTTCACAGCAGGTCGACGGAGCTGATGCCTGCTCTGCTTTAGTTAAAACCCGGCTTCCGATGCGATAATAATAATAGAACCGAGCAGACATACGTAGTTAAGAGAAGATGATGCCCTAAACTAAAAACTCGGCGCCATAACTTAAAACCAGCCCGCGCGTGCAGGCGCTTGACAGTTGACAAAGCCACCTGAACAACCACATTTCTGAACCATGAACCTGCGCCTCAACTTTCAACCGGGATAATGATAACAAGGTCATTGCAGTTGTTGCTCCTCGCTTATATGATCTCTGCACTATTCCCTAGTGGCTAGTGCTCCCTCGCAACAGCACCTACTGCGCAAAATAGACGAGGAAAGAAACGTGGCGTCGGTCGGTAGCAAACCAGGCGGCGCTTAGAAGAATGTTTTTTTTTTTTTTTGAAACGGAGGCAAAAGATTTGCCTCATCGATTAATTAAGCAGAAGAGAGTTGTCCAGTTAATTAATGAAAAACCGGGCGAAAACCGATACAAACCTACCACATGAGGACTACTCACATAACATGCAACCCCATTCAGCCCGACAATCATACCCAACACATAACGATCACTAACCTCCACACAGCTACATTGCAAAGACACCCCCAACGAGAGTACCTCGGCCCAAGACCACGAGCACCACCAAGACCACGGAGACAAGTCAGGCCATAGGGAAAACCGAAGAGATTGATGACCACCCATCAAGCAGCTGCGGACGCTTTTCCTGCGCTGCCACTCTTCTTACTTTTGCTCTTGATGAGTGGCAGTAAATGGGAAAACCAAGTCAGGCCACGAGCTCTAGAAGAATGTTAATCATGGGAAAACCAAGTGTAGCTGCAAATTCATGCATGCTCCACTTGGCCTTCTAGTCCTGGCGGTGTGTTTCGGTGAAACTTCTGAAAATGAAGCACGCGGGCGTTGCCAAGGTTGCATCATCCCAGTTAAGATTGACATCATCGCCTATTCACAACGTATATAATACTACTGTGTTGGTTCTTCGGTTCAGGAAATGGTTATTAAGCAGCGTCAGAGAATCATCAGGTAGGGCACTGTCTGATGGAAGGTTCCTTGCACACACGCACACACTGGGAAAACGCACATGACAAATGTGCATTCTGCAGTGAGCTGTAGTAATTCAGATAGATTTCTTGACATAATATAAGGACCATCCGCTCCCATGCTGCAACCAACAGTATTTGCATTGATGTTAACTAAGATGGAGTCAGAAAAAACACTGAGAAGAAACAAAAAGAAAAAGGAAAGGGAAACCAAGATACGAACTGTTCCACCCACCTCATCTTCTGTATTAGTTGCAAGTGGAAACTAAGACTTAATTGCTGCATATTCAGCAAAGCTCAACAAATCATGAGGGCCATTAAAGACTTGGGGCTGTCTAGAAGCTTCTGCTTTCAGGTGATACAGAAAGAGGAACAGAAACCAAATGCTATATATTATCCACGGCTTGTCAAAATCATGTAGTACTTGAAGAAGGCGATGATTCAGCTGTACACTGCGGCTTGCTTGGAATCCATGCAATGGTCAAGACCCAAGAGCAGCTCTATTGTGGAAGCATCATGTGTGCATTTCATCATCGCTTACTTGCTTTAAAGGCTGGAAAACCATAAGCACTTGATGTAAAAGCAATTGCCATTTACAGTCTAGCACGCACTAGTGAACTTCACATCACACTGCTTAAATAACAAGAACTGAATTGCAAGCTGCTGCGTATGGGATAAAACACTTGATCATAATCATCTATATATCCAAAGGAACAAATCAGATTGTATTGACATGTCGCACTTCACTTCTCCCTAGCAGAAGATTGTGTTGTACTAGTTTTGGCAGTTCAAACTTTGAGCTGCCAAAACATGTTATGCCTCGGTAATATATGGTTCAGGCTGGCGTAAGCCAAAATCTGCCAAAACATCTTACGTGTAGAAACAGAGGGTGTAACTTTTAGCATGGTCTTGATTTGACAGGGAGTTGACTCCAGTTTTGCAGCACAAAGTTTCTGCTTATTTGTAAAACTAAAGGCCACGGCCAGAGATAAACCAAGCTGGAATTCACCTGAACTTTTAACAGGTGCGAGGAAACAGGAGATGTCAAAGCCATTAACCATGATAGCATATATCAAGACACTGACAGATTAACACCCATACTGTTGCAGAGACGCTGTACGCAATAATCCACACATGTCACTAGAGAGCTAAAACGACAGCTCGTCATGCATGTTTTTTGCATACTAAAAGTCTCTAAATGATCGAGTGATAGAGGAAAAGTCTTACAATACTCTAAACCGAAAAAACATGGCAAAAAAGAAAGGAAAGGAAAGGAGAAGGAATCAGGAAGAACTCCTTTTGTTGGAAAGAAAAGGAATATCTCACTACATTTCATCATTCAATTCTACGTCTGTATTCGTGCTTTGCTTTAGGACGCCACTCTTTTTCTCGAACACGACCCAAAGCGTGTGTCATATTGTATTAGTAGAAGAGGAACGCCAAAGAAGGCGTCAAGTTAAGCTAAACTGGCAAGAAGGAATGCCATAAACAAAATCACAATATGTGGTTCGAAGCAATTCATATTCACGATGGGAATGGGCCAACGTTACCCGTTGTGACATTGGTCCAGCCCATAATTTCAAGGTCGATAGGTCCTCTAGGTCGGCTTCACCACCAAACAGTGGGGTTCCTCTTTCTGGCTCTGTGCGACGTTTTTCCTCTGGTCCTGGCGGCTGGAACCCTAGCCGCCGCCAGGAGGCCAATCTTCTAGCGCCGTCCTCCGGCGACTCCCCTCCGCTGGCGACCTCGATCGTCGGTGGTGAGGGGGGTCGCCGGATCCACGCGTGTGGATCGTTTTACTCTCTCGTAGTCTAGGTTTTTAGGCTGCTCATCGTTTTGGCTTCGGCGGCGACGATGACGGCGCCGAATAAAGATTCTTCGGATTCATCCCTGATGAGGCCTTCGGTCCTATGGTTGGGGGTGAATTTGAAAACCAGTCTGTTCAAGTAAGAATGGCGTGGCGGCAGTGGCATCCTCGTGGTGGACCTGTGTCCTCGGGCTCCACCGTTGCGACGGCGTTTGCTCCGGCGTCGGCGCGGAGCTTGGGAGGTAGTCCAGGAGCGGATGCAGATTGTGGTCTGCATCGACGACATCTGGAAGACGGAACGTGTGCTGGGTTCGTGGTTCGTGGATGGCAGGTATGGTTTCCTCCTTCGGCGTCTTAGTCGTGGTGGGGTGCCAGATCTGGAGTTCGATGGCGTGTCCGGGGTGTTGCCCCGGTCTGATTCGTTCAACAGCAATGGCTTCACTTTTGGTGAGCCACCTTGGAGGCCCGCAAAGTTCTATATCAGCGATGGAGCCGCGTCGAGCTCGGGTGAGGAGGTGATCCGTTATTCTTTTCTTCGGTGGCTGCTATAGTGGTGCCGGAGGCAGGTGACGGGCGTTTGTGTGAAGCTCGGAGATGTTCTGCTATATTTTCAGTTTTGTCATGTCGGTCCTTACGTGACTTGTACTTTGATCTTTATAATATAAATGAGACACGTATTACCACAAAAAAAAAATTGGATTTGAGGAGCCGGTCACCATCAGCCCACCGGGACAAGCGAGTCGACCCAAATTTAGTTGCCCAATGTTGTAGTCTACCTTTATAATGCACATGTCTTTGCAAGGTTGTTACCTTTGTGTTTATATGAAAATTTCAAACTATTGACCGACCTTATAATACAAACCATTCATGGTAGAAACAAAAATGGACTTTCCTATGTTCCTTATTTTTCTTTGAACAAAGAAATTCTAAAATATTTCACTCCAACTTATTAAAATTCCCTACAAAAATGGCTCTAGTTCAAAAAATGTGGTGGAGAAAATACTCCTTGTTCTTGTGCAATTTAGTATTGAAATGGGTCGAACAATGTTACCCAGTGGGACATGAGGCCACTTAGTAATAGACCATTGGGTCGGCTCCATGTCCCTAAAAAAAAAAAGAGGCCAGTAGGAACCAGGTCCGGGCCGGAGCGGGTCGTTCCCATCCTAACATAACATATACAAGTAGATTATAAGTTCAAACCAACAGTAGAGTTGTCATGAAAGGTAACGATGTGCGGATGTCGAAAGGTAAATGATGTGTCAATGCTGAAAGTTACACGGATTTAATTCTGAAACACCTACTTCCTCTGATACAAATTAATTTTCTCTGATTTAGTACAACTTTAGTACAAACTGTACTAGATCAGCGACAATTAATATGGATCGGAGGGAGTAGTAAACCGACACTCGAAGAGAGGTACACCCACAATGATGCTTGGATGCCGTTGAACGACAACCTACCGCCACCGGAGCACCACTCCATAAGAGGAACACGCGGAGCCGCCGTCGGCGTAGGTGAAATGATCACAAAGCAGGTGCAGTTTTGCAGTAAGGGCCTTCATTGGTACTGTTGCAAGCCCTCTAGTCCATGAAGAGGAACATGATGGGCTCACTTGCTAGGGCCATGAAGAGGAACATGATGCGCGCATGTTATATATCGCTCTTTAAACGCTTCTATATGACGCACCTTGCAACAGATAAACGCATGCCGCATAGGGTGACCCCTCGACTGGGCTGGCCCAACAGCGAGTGCTACTGTAGTGCAAACAACAGTGCCTAGCCACTAACCACTAGAACAGATGGGAGCCCTTAGGGCGCCTTCGGCGCCGGCTTGAGGTGTTGGCGCCTACGCGTGCGTGAACTGGGCCAACCCAGGTCGCCTCGTTCGCTCGTCCGGCATGTCGCTTTATTCGCTCGTCCTGCACGTCGTCCCCTCGTTTGTTTGATCGCAGTTGACCGGTCAACCATTGACTTTTAAAAAAAATAAAAAAAAAATCATGAATTCAAAAATATTTATAAATTTTGAAATAAAGTTCACAAACTTCAAAATTAGTTCATGATTTTTTTTAAAAAGAATCATCCATTTTAAAAAAAGTTCATCGAAATTGGAAAAAGTTCATCAATTTGAAAAAAAGATCATCAATTTTGTAAAAAAGTTCACCCATTTTGAAAAAGGTTCACAAACTTAAAAAAATGTTCATTGAATTTGAAAAAAAGTTCATTGGATTTGGAAGAAGTTCACAGAATTTGAAAATAGTTCATCAACTTCAAAAAAAAGTTCGCCGAATTTAAAAAAAAGTTCATGAAATTTCAAAATTTTAATGTTCATCGAATTTGAAAAAAACTTCACCAATTCTGAAAAACGTTCATAAAATGCAGTGAACATTTTATATCGAATTAGAAAAAGAAAAAAGAAAAAGAAAAGAAGAAAGAAAATGAATAAATAATAAATAAAATAAGAAAGAAGAAATAAAAAGCAAAAAAAAAGAATAAAAGAATAAAAGAGGGAAGAAGCTATGAGTGAACGCAGAAGTCAAGTCGGCAGGGTGGTTAGCGCATGTTGTGTTAAAGCCGTTGGTGTGGGTTCGAATCCTTTTCAGTGCCCCTTTTCTGCAGCTTTTTACAAAAGGAAAAGAAATGAAAATGGGCTTGGCTCATCGCGGAGGAGGGGTGTGCGAGCCTACTAGTTAAATGCCCGTGTTGCTACGGGCAATAATTATGGAAACGAAAGTATGATTAAAGTTAAGTTGGTACGGTCAAAGCTCAATGGAATCTCCATATGGCAGACATTATCTGCACACACCGCGAGGCTACAGAACTCTGCGTGCCGTCACTAAACTCGTGACCGGTTTGTATGTTTCTCTTTGCATACCTCATGTAAATTCCAGGCATAAATTAACATAGTTATGCACCCATGCCTAATGCTAAGTTTATTTTGCACCAGATGGAGAATTATCAATTTAGAACTGTACATTTCATCAGGCCGCTCAGTGTGTTCCTTCTCGTGAAAATGTCGACACTGACAAAAGGAATTGGCATTGTTCTTGTGAATGACATATGAGGACAACCGAACAATTCAATATCATGTAGTTGCATACATATAACATCTTTGACAAATTAAGAAACCAGTTCACACTATTAATAACCAAGACACGATATGTTCTAACACATAGTTTTTCGGAGCTTATACTAAGGCACCTAGTTAGTTTAAGCACCATTCAGCTGGTTAATATAAACCGAAATGCAAAGGAGGTCTGAGAAGTACTACTGCCTTGAAAAACTTTTGCATGTTCCATTCCTAACGCCCGGGCCACCGGTTTATCATCGTAAGGGGCTGCGCCAGGGCGACCCCGTTTCTCCGATGCTCTTCGGCATTGTCATCGACGTTCTCAACCACCTGTTCTGGAGGGCATTGGACCTCGGCGTCATGAAGCGCCTCACTGACAGGCACATGGCATCTAGCCTATATATCCCTCTACGCCGACGATGTCGTCGTTTTCTGCCACCCCGATGAGCCGGACCTCACGGCCGTCTACCGGCTGCTCAATATCTTTGGCGAGGCATCCGGCCTTCATAACAACCTGGCGAAGTGCTCTACGCTACCTATCATGTGCACACCCGACCACCATGCCGCCATCGCCGGCCACTTCCCGTGCCCGATCCTCGACTTCTCCACGAGGTACCTCGGCCTCCCCCGCTCCATCCGCAAGGTCTCCGCATCGGCGCTGCAGCCCCTTGTCGACAAGCTGGAGAAGAAGCTCTCGCCCTGGTGGACCTCCATGCTTTCCCGCGGCGAGCGCCTTGCTCTCGTGAGGCACGTCTTTTGTGCCATGCAAACCCACATCCTCATTGCCATGGCACTACACCCCTTGATCCTCTGGCAGATCAACCGCTTGGTTCGCGCTTTTCTGGCATGGCCGCAAAACTGCCAACGGAGGGCACTGTCTCGTTAGCTGGGGTCGGGTGTGCCGCCCGATCGCGTTAGGTGGCTTTGGCATCCCAGATCTCCAACGTTTTGGCCATGCGCTGCAGGCCAGATGGCTATGGTTACGCAAGACCGATCTGTCCAGAGCATGGCAGCATCTTCACATCCCATGTCCGCCCGAGGTTCAATCCATTTTCCGGGCGTCCACGTGCTGGGAGCTCGGCGACGGTACTACTTGCCGGTTTTGCGATGGTCACTGGCTCCACGGCAACTCCATCTCCGAGATTGCCCCCTTGCTTCACGCCATGGTCTTGAGCCGGCGCCGGCGACTGCGGACGGTCCGTGACGGCCTCCTCAACCATGCCTGGGTCGCGATATCCACGGCACTCTCGGCCCCGAGGCCTTGGTCCAGTACGTCCTGCTCTGGACCCAGCTTCGTGATTTCTCTCACTCTCGAACGTCCCGGATCGCATCTCTTGGCGATGGACCACATCTGGCACGTACTCTGCAAAATCATGCTACCGGGCGCTCTTCTCCGGACCGATCATCAAACCTGCTTGGAGCTAACTTGGAAGTCTTGGGCGCCTCTCCGCGTCAAGATCTTCCTTTGGCTTGCCTATCAAGGCAGATGTTAGACGGCGGACAGGCTGGCGCGCCGTGGCCTGCCCCATGCACCTCTTTGCTTGCTTTGTGACCAGGAGCCAGAGACTATGCAGCATCTTCTGGTCGGCTGCACGTTCCCGCGTCAGGTTTGGCACGAGATCCTCTCTTGGTGCTACGCCACTGCCACCCTGCCTAGCCCGGACTGTGACTTTCGCGAGTGGTTCTCCGCCTCCATACATGACTCTCCGACCGCCCTTCGCCGAGGGCTTGCACTGTCATCATCCTCACTACTTGGAGACTGTGGAAGCACCGCAATGACTGCGTGTTTAACGCCGGCAGCCCTTCTGTCGTCAGACTCTCCGAGTGCATCAAGGAGGACGCCCGCGCTTGGGTGCGCACCGGGGCCAAGGGGCTTGGCCAACTGATTGACGAGACATAGTGTGTTTTCTTTTCGGGTCACGTAGCCCCCCTTGATGTGCCTTTGTTCATCTCGTTCACACCATCTCTTGTGCGCATGTGCTTTCGAGATCAACCCCGTAACGATCACATTCTATCCCCCCTATCAATACAATGATACGCAAGTCCTTTGCGTATTCACGAAAAAAATTATTCCATTCCTAGAACCTGAATGTTTTCTCAGCCGTGTTGTTACACAATCAAGCTCGACCACAACATTGACACATTTTTCAACTATAATCTGTACAACTATGTGCCATCAATAAATAATTTTTTACACTATACACGAGTGAATCATCTCAATTTGTGTCATCTTGTGTCATTTACAAGACAGGTAAATTAAAAAGAACATGTCTTGATTGGGTACCACCAACTTTCTACAAAGAAAAGACGAGTAGGTAAATAACACGGTTAAACAAGCAAGTACTGAACTATAAGTGGTCTACATTATGTTTGTTAGTAAGAAAAGCACCTCCTACTGATATGAGCAGAAATATGTTTATGATGTGAACAAACAAAGTAGAGGAGGGCAGAAGTCTAGCAATAGTTCCAAGTTATTTACCTATCAAACCATTTACCTAAAATCACATAACATAAATATAAATATTGTTTTATTTATGTATCATAATACAATTCTGTCGAAGAATTGAAAGATAATGCATGAATACCATATGTCGGAAAAATTCAATCAATTTAATAAATGGCGATATTGCGGGATTTTTTTCTTTCGAAAAGGAGGATAATCCCCGATCTCTGCATCAAGCGATGCACAAAACCATTTTATTAAATTATTCAACACAACCCGAAGCCACCTTCCTGGCGATATTGCGGGATTGAGTTGAATATCAAATAGTTAGCGGCATACTCTAGTTGTGTTCCTCCTGTCATCTCCCTGATGCAACGTGTTCACCTTTTACCCTCTTCTGCTCTGTGTCTTCTTCCTAGTAAGAATATATCACAATCAAAGAAATTGGGTGTCAAATATCAATAGAATGCAACTCAAGATGGTGATGTCACACTTCGCCCTATTGGTATCTCATATGCTCCCACCAAGCACCCGAGCATGTATTCAACAAGGTGCTAAAAATTATCTTGCGCGCAATTCATACTCAAGTGGTTTATTGTTCTCCAAATATGGCCAATACCATCATAAGAGTGGAAATGAAACCTCAATCGGACTATCGTTGACCTCACATATCTGTCTTTGTTTGGGGACTATGTTTTGGATCATAAACTTATATGTTCTAAAAGTGGTAGAAGAATAGTGAAATCAAATAGATTTCTAAATCTTTTTTTACAACAAATATGTTTGTATCTTATAACTGCATTCAAAGTTTCATGGCAAAATAACATGTCGCGTGGTCTAATAAATAAGATTGATGCTCTGATAAACTTAGCCCCTTTTAGGGCACCAACTCTGCTTTTTGCCCAGACTACCACATGTCTTTTTCACACAAAAAATGGTCATAGTTAGGAAACATAAAAATATTTCTAGCAAAAATATTAAGATTTTATTATTATTTAACTATTTATTTTGATTCCTCCTGTTATTCAACATTGGAGAATCTTTGAGATTATGGGAATTTTTTTATAATAGAACACCACGTCATGGGTAAGAGAGAAAATGAACAAGAATCACTGAAGTTAGTATATGTTGTTGACTACTTACAACAAGTTCATCTGGGCTATATCCTTTGAATATTGAAGATGGTTATACGGACAAGCCGAGAACGTCGCCAGAAACTGGAGTGAGATCTCCACCTTCATCAAGACCGCGTGCACTAACTCCAGAATTCCAGATGCATCAGCCCCAACATCAACGCCCGTGGCAAAGAAGGATGGGCGACGCGGGCGAAGCGGGCGAAGGGGCTGCGCCCAAGTCGCCGACGCCTGAGCCGCCGCCCTCCTCCACGTCGTCACAGCCGCCTTCATCAACGCCCGCGCCAGAGCCAACGGTGGGTCCGGTGAGATCGGCAGCTGTACATCTAGGCGGAGCGGATCCGGAGCAGTGGAGGATTCGTTTTGTCGACGTTCGTGGATCTGGAGTGTGGATCGAAGGATTTCTCCACCATCATCCTCATTCGCGATGGATGACAGTGAGGGATCTGGAGAACGATATTCTTGCCGGCGACTACCTGACAAACGACGTCCGGATTTCGGTAGGTTTGCGTTTACGTATTGACGTATATGATGTTGTGGTGGTTCACTGTGTGAAGATTGTTAGCAGCGCGGTGGATTCGAATGATCTCGTAGACTTGTCGGTAGATGCCGATGATGTGAAGCCGAGTCCACGGATTGGGGGCAGGTTCTGGGTTCTCGCGGATGTCGATGAGGACAACGAAGACGAGGCAGTGGGTCTCTCGGAGGACGGCTGCAAGGAGGTGGCGTCTTCGGTGGCGGTGCCGACGCCGTCGGGGCTTGGAGGTTTCGGGCGCCCTGTTCAACGGCAGAACCAGGCCGCGGTGAAGATCGAAGGCAGAAAGCCGTCGCAGCCACGCGTGAAGCCATGGATCGAGCCGATCCCAAAGGTAAGCAGATCGCCGACGACCTTGTCGGATTTAATACCGGAGCCTTGGATTCTGGTAACTAGGAGGAAGAAGGGAAAGAAGGGGCGGCCGTCGTTGCCAGTGCCTCCACCGCCGCCGGTGGCTCGTGCGGCCGACGAGGTTCGAGCGGCCAGAAGGGCTCGTTTGAATCTGGTATTGGGCCAGGAAGGGCTGCAGGTTCCTAATGCGGTCGTGGGCTCTAATGAGACTGGGTATATGGCCCAGTTGGAGACCCAAGCTGCTGAGCCCGTTACGTCGATCTCTATATGTGCCTCGGTTCCAGAGCTGCCGCATGCACGTTCGATCCCTTCGACCGGCGCTCTGCCCTCGTCCATGGCGGGTCGTGGAGGGCAGCCGCCTCCCAAGCCGGGGCCGCCGCAGCCTGTAGCGGCACCGCCGGCGCGGGGCACTGCTGCTCCGCCCCCGGGTCGGGGCGGCGCGGGTCAGCAAAGACAACAGGAGGCGGCGCGGGACTTTAGGGCGCCTGCCGCCGGGCGCGGCCGCGGCGTCACCGCCTGACGGGATTACTTTGGGGACGATGGTTATCGTTTCCCACCGCGAGGACAGTGAGGCGACGATGGTTATGATGCTTACGGCGAAGGCCAACACCGCGGCTCGTCGTCCACCGGTGGTGGCCACGGGTATGCATGGGTTAATGGCGGAGGGTCTGGCCGCGGTTTTCAAGGACCACCGGGTAATTTTGTTTAAGGAGTGGTTGGCCCTAACAACCGATATCACCGGGCCGGCAACCGTGCTTTCCGTGGAGGGCGAGGAGGGAGCCAGCGTCCACCTCCACCACGGCCTTCCCCGCCGCCGGTCGAGGCTTCTGTGGAGGTTCAGGTTGAGCCGGCTGCTGTCACGCCTGTTGTGCCGGCATCTTCCCATGCCTTGGCTGAGGTCGCCGTAGACACGATGAGGGCTCTTGCGGCTGTGAAGGTTCCTGCCGCCGGTCCAGGGGCTGCTAAGCCCGGTGACATTTCTTCTGATAAGGGGCCAGAAAAGTCTGATAGTGACAAGTTATCTAAATGGGCTATTAAGAAGAAAAAGTTGACATGTTATCGATGCGGTGAACCTGGACACTTTGTGGCAGAATGCACTAAACAGTTATGTGATTACTGCCTTAAGCTGAAACATGTGTCCATTGAGTGCCCTCTTCTTTTGGGACCTAAACCAGTAGTCACCATTTAGGGAGTTTGCTGTCAGGAGTTGATGTTCTTTGAGTCACCTGATGTAGCACCATCGACACATGTACTGGAGGGGTCTTTCCCAGGAGTGATAAGAGTGACAAATGGTTTCCTGACGGAAGCGCAGATTGTGCAGCAGTTGCGTGAGTTGGTACCGGGAAATTTTCAGTGGAACCTTGTCAAACTGGAGAATCAGACTTACAAGGTGGAGTTTCCCACTAAGGAGGATCAGCTTCATATCCTTAAGTTCGGTATGTGTAGTGTGTCGAGTACCAACATCATCATGGAATTCGATGAGTGGAAGCAAAAAGAACCACATGGCACACCTTTATCTCAGATTTGGGTCCGTTTTTCTGGAGCACCACCTAAGCCTCTTAATAATTTTCGGGTAGCCTGGAGCTTGGGATCTCTCATTGGCAAGACAGAGCAGGTAGATATGCCTTTCACTCGTGCACATGGTGTGGCGAGGTTACTTGTCAGTGTGGTCAACATTGAGTTCGTGCCGGATGTGGTCAAGTGGACCCATGCGGGGGTCACGTACGAGCTAGATATTGAGCTCGAGGATACACCGTTATTCCAGGAGGTTGATGGGGAACAGGATATGGACACGACGGAGGGGGATGGAGCCCCGGGGAATCAGAACAAGGGTGCTAAGCATTCGTCTCGAGAGGTGGCCAAGGGCCCCGCTTCCTAGTCTAATAAGGCAGATAAGTCTGCTAAAGGGACCGCACCATCTATGACACCGATGCACACACTGCAATTTGGTTCCTTTGGAGCTTCTTCGGCTCCTAGTCGCCTATGGAGCCACAGAGTCGAGATGGATGACCCGGCGGAACATGAGTTACCGCCGATGATGTCTGATGCTTGCATATCGCCGAGAGCACACACACACCAGCCCGGGAGGTCTCCAGGCCGTTGGTGGTACCGCCACGTTCCGCTGATGACGTGGACGAGGGGAGGAAGGGGCAGGAGGCCCTAACTTCCGTCTCTTCAGCTGCTGGCGCCCGGTGCGCCAAGACCGTCGTCAAGGGGGGGAGGGGCGGGCAGGAGGCCCTCATATCCCTCTCTCCCATGGCGACTCCTTGTCGGCCGGCCAGTGTGGTGGGGATCGGGACTGCCGAGCAGGAGGCGCTTCAGTCCCCTTCTCCAACAGTACCTACTGGAGGTGCTACTTTGGTCGCGCCCCCCATGATGGGCCGGTGTAAGCTCGGGGATCAGACACCCTGGGAGAGGACGACTGAGGAGATTATCGCTTTTGGTGGGATCTTGGACCCGGTGTCGGCTGGCAGGCATGTCAGCAACCGGATCCAGAAGCAACCAGGCGCGGACGACCTACAGTTAGGGCGTGCCATGAGGGCAGCTGATAACCCACAAGTATAGGGGATCAATCGTAGTTCTTTCGATAAGTAAGAGTGTTGAACCCAACGAGGAGCAGAAGGAAATGACAAGTGGTTTTCAACAAGGTATTTTCTGTAAGTACTGAAATAGTCGGTAACCAGTAGTTTGATAGCAAGATAATTTGTAACGAGCAAGTAACGGTAACGGTAAATAATTTGCAGCAAGGTAGCCCAATCCTTTTGTGGCAAAGGACAGGCCAAAACGATCTCTTATGATAAGCAAAGCGTTCTTGAGGGTACATGGGAATTTCATCATATCACTTTCATCATGTTGGTTTGATTTGTGTTCGCTACTTTGATAATTTGATATGTGGGTGGACCGGTGCTTAGGTGTTGTTCTTACTTGAACAAACCTCCTACTTATGATTAACCCCCTCGCAAGCATCCGCAACTACGAGAAAAGTATTAAGATAAAATCTAACCATAGCATTAAACTTTTGGATCCAAATCAGTCCCTTATGAAATAGCGCATAAACTAGGGTTTAAGCTTCTGTCACTCTAGCAACCCATCATCTAATAACTACTCCATAATGCATTCCCTTAGGCCCAAATATGGTGAAGTGTCATGTAGTCGACGTTCACATGACACCACTAAGGGAATCACAACATACATATCATCAAAATATCGAACACATATCAAGTTCACATAATTACTTGCAATATGACTTCTCCCGTGACCTCAAGAACAAAAGTAACTACTCACAAATGATAATCATGCTCAAGATAAGAGGGTATTAAATAGCATAATGGATCTGAACATATAATCTTCCACCAAATAAACCATATAGTAATCAACACTACTAGTCACCCACAAGTACCAATCTAAGGTTCTGGTACAAAGATTGAACACAAGAGATGAACTAGGGTTTGAGAGGAGATGGTGTTGTTGAAGATGTTGATGGAGATGGCCCTCCCAAAGATGGGAGAGTTGTTGGTGATGACGATGACGATGATTTCCCCCTCCAGGAGGGAAGTTCCCCTGGCGGAATCGCTCCGCCGGAGGGCAAAAGTGCTCCTGCCCAAGTTCCGCCTCGAGACGGCGGTGCTTTGTCCCAAAAGTCATTTCCTTATTTTTTCTAGGTCAAAATGACTTATATACCAGAAGAGGGGCACCAGAGGTGGGCCGAGGAGGGCACAACCCACCAGGGCACGCCTGGGCTCCCTGGCGTGCCCAGGTGGGTTGTGCCCACCTGGTAGGCCCCCTCTGGTAGTTATTTGCTCCAATATTCTTCATATATTCCAAAACAATTCTTCATAAATTTTCAGTTCATTTGGAGATGTGCAGAATAGGTAACTCTGATGTAGCTTTTCCAGGTCCAGAATTCCAGCTGCTGGCATTCTCCCTCTTTGTGTAAACCTTGCATATTATGAGAGAAAAGGCATTAGAAATACTCCAAGAAGCATTATTATGCATAAAAACATTATAAATAATAGTAGGAAAACATGATGCAAAATGGACGTATCAGCAGCCAAGCTTCGTGATGTCGAGGCAACTACAGGTATGTCCTTTAATAAGAGTTATTCCATTTTGCATTTCTCTGAACATGAAATTATTGATAAGGCACATGACTTAGGAGTTTCACTTGGATCAAATGAGAAGGAAGTTGCTAAATCTGTTAATGACTTATTAGACTTAGAAGTTGAGCGGGCTTCTGAGATTATTCGTAACATCGCGGCCGTAAGACCCATGAATGAGGCTGACATTAACAATTTAGGGATATCAGCCATTGAGAGCTTTTGTAATGACATCATGCCTACTTCGAAAGCCGAAGTTGAAGTAGAAGAGATGGAGTCTGGGGGCAATGTAGAGCCTTTAACGATAGAATGTAAGGCCTCGAGTCACTCCGGTAATCAGGATACGGAGGTAGCAGGGGATAAGCCCAAGCGTTCCTGGAAAAGGAAGGTTTATCCTACTTCGGCTATTCGTAGAAGTGCTAGAGTTAAGCTTAAGAAAAAAAATCATGATGATCTATGAAAGGAATTTTTTGGAATAGCAGAGGTCTAGCTGACTTGGCTAAAAGAAGGTTCCTTGCAGAGACATCGATAGATCAAAAACTAGACTTTATTGCACTTCTCGAAACAGGAAGAGATAATTTCACCTCGCAGTTCCTTGGAACTTTGTCTGCAGAATTGATTATGATTGGCACTGTTTGCCTCCTAGAGGAAGATCCGGTGGGATCTTGTTGGGGGTTAAGTGCGAAACTCTAGAGGTGATCAATGTGGTTCGGGGGGATTTTGCGGTTAAGTTTCCGGTGAGATCAAAGTTGGATGGTTTCCACTGATCTCTGATAGCTGTGTACGGAGCAGCCCAACCCGAACTTAAGCCTGATTTCCTAGCTGATCTGGTATGGATTTGCGGGGATGAAAGACTCCCAGTCCTAGTTGGAGGAGATTTTAATATAATAAGAAGGAGAGATGAGAAGAACAACGACAATTTTGATGGGCGGTGGTCCCTAATATTTAACATGATTATTGAGAGTCTCAGTCTGAGGGAGATTGAACTCACGGGTAGGCAGTTCACATGGGCCAACATGTTACCCACTCCAACTTATGAGAAGTTGGATAGGGTGATCGCTAGTGTAGAATGGGAACAGAAATACCCACTTGTGTCGGTGCATGCGATGCAGAGGGCAATCTCAGACCACACACCTTTGCTAGTAGACTCGGGAGACGCAACGCATATTGGTAACAAAAACACTTTCTCTTTCGAATTAAGTTGGTTCAAAAAAGAGAACTTCATGGCCATCGTAGCACGAGAATGGGCGAAGCCTGTTAGTGGGCGATCCAGTATAGAAAGATGGCAAAACAAGATTAGACATCTAAGACAATTTTTACGGGGTTGGGCCAGAAACGAAAGTGGGATCTACAAACAATAAAAAGAAAGACTCACTCAATTGATCGATGCTTTGGACCTAAAAGCAGAATCGAACCTGCTCAATGTGGCAGAACAGGCCACAAAGTCTGAAGCTGAGCAAAGCCTAGGAGCTCTTCTTAGAGAAGAAGAACTAAAATGGGCTTTGCGTGCTAAGGTTCTCAAGGTTGTCCAAGGGGATGACAATACACAATTTTTTCACATGATCGCGAATGGTAAACATAGAAAAAAGAAAATCATCCAGCTTGAACAGGACGAAGGTACCGTCGTGGGCCATGAGAACCTCAAGTCGTATATTTCCAACTATTATAAACAACTATTCGGCCCTCCGGTAGAGAATACGGTATCCCTAGATGAGTCTGTCACTAGAGATATCCCTCAACTTTGGTCAGATGAAAATGAGATTTTATCTGCACCGTTTACTGAGAAAGAGGTTCTCGATGCAATATCACAGATGAAACCGAATAAAGCACCGGGACCAGATGGGTTCCCTGCGGAATTCTATAGGAAATGTTGGCTGATACGTCTCCAACGTATCTATAATTTTTTATTGTTCCATGCTATTATATTATCTGTTTTGGATGTTTTATATGTATTAATATGCTATTTTATATTATTTTTGGGACTAACCTATTAACCTAGAGCCCAGTGCCAGTTTCTGTTTTTTCCTTGTTTTTTTAGCTTCGTGGTAAAGGAATACCAAACGGAGTCCAAACGGAATAAAATCTTCGCGATGATTTTTCTTGGACCAGAAGACACCCAGGAGACTTGGAGATGAAGTCGGAGGAGCCACGAGGCGGCCACAAGGGTGGATGGCGCGTCCAGGGGGTAGGGCGCGCCCCCTGCCTTGTGGGCCCCCAGTGACCCTCGTGACCTAATTCTTTCGCCTATATATTCACATATGTTCCCAAACCACCAGAAGCATCCACGAAAACACTTTTCCACCGCCGCAACCTTCTGTACCCTTGAGATCCCATCTAGGGACCTTTTCCGGCACCCTGCCGGAGGGGGATTCGATCACAGAGGGCTTCTACATCAACCCTATTTCCCTTCCGATGAAGCGTGAGTAGTTTACCTCAGACCTACAGGTCCATAGCTAGTAGCTAGATGGCTTCTTCTCTCTCTTTGATTCTCAATACCATGTTCTCCTCGATGTTCTTGGAGATCTATTCAATGTAATACTTTTTTGCGGTGTGTTTGCCGAGATTCGATGAATTATGGATTTATGATTAGATTATCTATGAATATTATTTGAATCTTCTCTGAATTCTTTTATGCATGATTTGATATCTTTGTAATTATCTTCAAACTATCGGTTTGGTTTGGCCAACTAGATTGGTTTTTCTTGCAATGGGAGAAGTGCTTAGCTTTGGGTTCAATTTTGCGGTGTCCTTTCCCAGTGACAGTAGGGGCAGCAAGGCACGTATTGTATTATTGCCATCGAGGATAAAAAGATGGGGTTTACATCATATTGCTTGAGTTTATTCCTCTACATCATGTCATCTTACTTAATGCGTTACTCTGTTCTGCATGAACTTAATACTCTAGATGCAGGCAGGAGTCGGTCGATGTGTGGAGTAATAGTAGTAGATGCATAATCGTTTCGGTCTACTTGACACGGACGTGATGCCTATATTCATGATCATTGCCTTAGATATCGTCATAACTTTGCGCCTTTCTATCAATTGCTTGGCAGTAATTTGTTCACCCACCGTATTATTTCCTATCTTGAGAGAAGCCTCTAGTGAAACCTATGGCCACCGGGTCTATTTTCCATCATATAAGTTTCCGATCTACTATTTTCCATCATATAAGTTTCCGATCTACTTATTTGCAATCTTTTACTTTCCGATCTATAAACCAAAAATACCAAAAATATTTACTTTATCTTTTATTTAGTTTCATCTATATCTATCAGATCTCACTTTTGCAAGTAACCGTGAAGGGATTGACAACCCCTTTATCGCGTTGGGTGCAAGTTGTTTGATTGTTTGTGCAGGTATTCGGTGATTTGTGCGTTGTCTCCTACTGGATTGATACCTTGGTTCTCAAACTGAGGGAAATACTTATCCCTACTTTGCTGCATCACCCTCTTCAAGGGAAAAACCAACGCAAGCTCAAGAAGTAGCAGGAAGAATTTCTGGCGCCGTTGCCGGGGAGATCTACGCCAAGTCAAGACATACCAAGTACCCATCATAAACTCTCATCTCTTGCATTACATTATTCGCCATTTGCCTCTCGTTTTCCTCTCCCCCACTTCTAAAACGATTTTCAAAAAGATTTGCCTTTTTATTCGCCCTTCTTCCGTTCGTCTTTTTCGTTTGTTTTTTGTGTGCTCGTGTGTTGGATTGTTTGCTTTGTCACGATGGCTCAGGAGAATACCAAATTGTGTGATTTTTCCAACACTAATAACAATGGTTTTATTAGTACTCCGATTGCTCCTGCCACTAGTGCGGAATCTTATGAAATTAATGCCGCTTTGCTGAATCTTGTTATGAAAGATCAATTTTCCGGCCTTCCTAGTGAAGATGCCGCATGCCATCTAAACAATTTCGTTGATTTGTGTGATATGCAAAAGAAAAAAGATGTGGATAATGATATTGTTAAATTGAAGCTATTTTCGTTCTCACTTCGAGATCGTGCTAAAACTTGGTTTTCATCTTTGCCTAAAAATAGTATTGATTCATGGAATAAGTGTAAAGATGCTTTTATTTCCAAGTATTTTCCTCCCGCTAAGATCATCTCCCTTAGGAACGATATTATGAATTTTAAGCAACTTGATCATGAGCATGTTGCACAATCTTGAGAGAGGATGAAATTGATGATACGAAATTGCCCTACTCATGGTTTGAATTTGTGGATGATTATACAAATTTTTTATGCCGGATTGAATTTTGCTTCTAGAAATCTTTTAGATTCGGCCGCAGGAGGCACTTTTATGGAAATTACTTTAGGAGAAGCTACTAAACTCCTAGATAATATTATGGTTAATTATTCTCAATGGCATACCGAAAGATCTTCCACTAGTAAAAAAGTGCATGCAATTGAAGAGATTAATGTTTTGAGTGGAAAGATGGATGAACTTATAAAAAAATTTGCTAGCAAGAGTACTTCTTTTGATCCTAATGATATGCCTTTGTCTACTTTGATTGAGAATAATAACGAATCTATGGATTTGTATTTTGTTGGTAGGAACAATTTTGGTAATAACGCGTATAGAGGTAATTTTAATCCTAGGCCGTTTCCTAGTAATTCCTCTAATAATTATGGTAATTCCTACAATAATTCTTATGGAAATTATAATAAGATGTCCTCTGATTTTGAGAATAGTGTTAAAGAATTTATGATTTCGCAAAAGAGTTTCAATGCTTTGATTGAAGAAAAATTGCTTAAGATTGATGATTTGGCTAGGAACGTGGATAGAATTTATCTTGATGTTGATTCTTTGAAACTTAGATCTATTCCACCCAAGCATGATATTAATGAAACTCTAAAAGCTATGAGAACCTCCATTGATGAGTGCAAAGAAAGAACCGCTAAGATGCGTGCTAAAAAAGATTGGTTTGTAAGAACATGTTCTTCTAGTTTCCGTGAAAATAATGATGAAGATCTTAAAGTGATTGATGTGACTCCTATTGAATCTTTGTTTTCCAATATAAATTTTGATAAATATGGGAATGGAGATGAGTCAACTTTAGTTAAAAGGCGTCCCAATGATTCGGAGTTTTTAGATCTTGATGCAAAAATTGATAAAAGTGGGATTGGAGAGGTCAAAACTTTAAGTAGCAATGAACCCACTCTTTTGGATTTCAAGGAATTTAATTATGATAATTGTTCTTTAATAGATTGTATTTCCTTGTTGCAATCCATGTTGAATTCTCCTCATGCTTATAATCAAAACAAAGCTTTTACTAAACATATCGTTGATGCTATGATGCAATCTTTTGAAGAAAAGCTTGAATTGGAAGTTTCTATCCCTAGAAAACTTTATGATGAGTGGGAACCTACTATTAATATTAATATTAATATTAAAGATTATGAGTGCCATGCTTTGTGTGATTTGGGTGCTAGTGTTTCCACGATTCCAAAAACTTTATGTGATGTGTTATGTTTCCGTGAATTTGATGATTTTTCCTTAAATTTGCATCTTGCGGATTCCACTATTAAGAAACCTATGGGAAGGATTAATGATGTTATTATTGTTGCAAATAGGAATTATGTGCCCGTAGATTTCATTGTTCTTGATATAGATTGCAATCCTACATGTCCTATTATTCTTGGTAGACCTTTCCTTAGAACGATTGGTGCAATTATTGATATGAAAGAAGGAAACATTAGATTTCAATTTCCATTAAGGAAGGGCATGGAACACTTTCCTAGAAAAAAAATTAAATTTCCATATGAATCTATTATGAGAGCTACTTATGGATTGCATACCAAAGATGACAATACCTAGATCTATTCGTGTTTTTATGCCTAGCTAAGGGCGTTAAACAATAGCGCTTGTTGGGAGGCAACCCAATTTTATTTTTTATTTTTGCTTTTTTGTTCCTGTTTTGCTTTGAATAATTCATCTAGCCTCTGGTTAGATGTGGTTTTGTGTTTTAATTAGTGTTTGTGCCAAGTAAGACCTTTGGGATGGCTTACGATGATAGTTGATTTGATCTTGCTGAAAAACAGAAACTTTTGCATCCAGTCACAGAATTTTAATAATTCACTGGAGAGCTTAAAAACCCTGAATTTGTTATAAGAGATTTATATACAAATTTCCTACGTTTTCCTAATTTTTCAGAATTTTTGGAGTTACATAAGCATTAGGAAAATTCGGATCTTCGCAGACTGTTCTATTTTTGACAGATTCTGTTTTCTTTGTGTTGTTTGCTTATTTTGATGAATCTATGGGTAGTATCGGGGGTATGAAGCATGGAAAAGTTGTAATACAGTATATATTACACCAATATAAATAAATAATGAGTTCATAGAAGTACCAAAAGTGGTGATTTATTTTCTTATACTAACGGAGCTTATGAGATTTTCTGTTGAGTTTTGTGTTGTGAAGTTTTCAAGTTTTGGGTAAGGATTTGATGGACTATGGAATAAGGAGTGGCAAGAGCCTAAGCTTGGGGATTCCCAAGGCACCCCAAGATAATATTCAAGGACAACCAAGAGCCTAAGCTTGGGGATGCCCCGGAAGGCATCCCCTCTTTCGTCTTCGTCTATCGGTAACTTTACTTGAGGCTATATTTTTATTCATCACATGATATGTGTTTTGCTTGGAGCGTCTTGTATGATTTGAGTCTTTGCTTTTTAGTTTGCCACAATCATCCATGTTGTACACACCTTTTGAGAGGGACACGCATGAATCGTGATTTATTAGAATACTCTATGTGCTTCACTTATATCTTTTGAGCTAGGCAATTTTGCTCTAGTGCTTCACTTATATCTTTTTAGAGCACGGCGGTGGTTTTATTTTACAGAAATTGTTGAAATCTCATGCTTCACTTATATTATTTTGAGAGTCTTTAAACAGCATGGTAATTTGCTTTGGTTATAAATTTAGTCCTAATATGATAGGCATCCAAGAGGGATATAATAAAAACTTTCATATAAACTGCATTGAATACTATGAGAAGTTTGATTCCTTATGATTGTTTTGAGATATAGAGATGGTAATATTAGAGTCATGCTAGTGAGTAATTGTGAATTTGAGAAATACTTGTGTTAAAGTTTGTGATTCCCGTAGCATTTACGTATGGTGAACCGTTATGTGATGAAGTCGGAGCATGCTTTATTTATTGATTGTCTTCCTTATGAGTGGCGGTCGGGGACGAGCGATGGTCTTTTCCTACCAATCTATCCCCCTAGGAGCATGCGCGTAGTACTTCGTTTCGATAACTAATAGAGTTTTGCAATAAGTATGTGAGTTCTTTATGACTAATGTTGAGTTCATGGATTATACTCACTCTCACCCTCCACCATTGCTAGCCTCTCTAGTGCCGCGCAACTTTCGCCGGTACCATACACCCACCATATACCTTCCTCAAAACAGCCACCATATCTACCTATTATGGCATTTCCATAGCCATTCCGAGATATATTGCCATGCAACTTTCCACCATTCCGTTTATTATGACACGCTTCATCATTGTCATATTACTTTGCATGATCATGTAGTTGACATCGTATTTGTGGCAAAGCCACCGTTCATAATTCTTTCATACATGTCACTCTTGATTCATTGCACATCCCGGTACACCGCCGGAGGCATTCATATAGAGTCATATTTTGTTCTAAGTATCGAGTTGTAATTTTTGAGTTGTAAGTAAATAAAAGTGTGATGATCTTCATTATTAGAGCATTATCCCATGTGAGGAAAGGATGATGGAGACTATGATTCCCCCACAAGTCGGGATGAGACTCTGGACAAAAAATAAAATAAAATAAAATAAAATAAAGAGGCCAAAAAAATGAGAAGGCCCAAATAAAAAAAATGAGAGAAAAGAGAGAAGGGACAATGTTACTATCCTTTTACCACACTTGTGCTTCAAAGTAGCACCATGATCTTCATGATAGAGAGTCTCCTATGTTGTCACTTTCATATACTAGTGGGATTTTTTCATTATAGAACTTGGCTTGTATATTCCAATGATGGGCTTCCTCAAATTGCCCTAGGTCTTCGTGAGCAAGCGAGTTGGATGCACACCCACTTAGTTTTCTTCTGAGCTTTCATAAACTTATAGCTCTAGTGCATCCGTTGCATGGCAATCCCTACTCACTCACATTGATATCTATTTATGGGCATCTCCATAGCCCGTTGATACGCCTAGTTGATGTGAGACTATCTCCTTCTTTTTGTCTTCTCCACAACCACCATATTCTATTCCACCTATAGTGCTATGTCCATGGCTCACGCTCATGTATTGCGTGAAAGTTGAAAAAGTTTGAGAACATTAAAAGTATGAAACAATTGCTTGGCTTGTCATCGGGGTTGTGCATGATTTGAATATTTTGTGTGATGAAGATGTTGCATAGCCAGACTATATGATTTTGTAGGGATAAGCTTTCTTTGGCCATGTTATTTTGAGAAGACATAATTGCCTTGTTAGTATGCTTGAAGTATTATTGTTTTTATGTCAATATTAAACTTTTGTTTTGAATCTTATGGATCTGAACATTCATGCCACAATAAAGAAAATTACATGGATAAATATGTTAGGTAGCATTCCACATCAAAAATTCTGTTTTTATCATTTACCTACTCGAGGACGAGCAGGAATTAAGCTTGGTGATGCTTGATACGTCTCCAACGTATCTATATTTTTTTATTGTTCCATGCTATTATATTATCTGTTTTGGATGTTTTATATGCATTAATATGCTATTTTATACTATTTTTGGGACTAACCTATTAACCTAGAGCCCAGTGCCAGTTTCTGTTTTTTCCTTGTTTTTTTAGCTTCGTGGAAAAGGAATACCAAACGGAGTCCAAACGGAATAAAATCTTCGCGATGATTTTTCTTGGACCAGAAGACACCTAGGAGACTTAAAGATGAAGTCGGAGGAGCCACGAGGCGGCCACAAGGGTGGAGGACGCGCCCCCTGCCTTGTGGGCCCCCCGTGACCCTCCTGGCCTAATTCTTTCGCCTATATATTCGCATATGTTCCCAAACCACCAGAAGCATCCACGAAAACACTTTTCCACTGCCGCAACCTTCTGTACCCGTGAGATCCCATCTAGGGACCTTTTCCGGCACCCTGTCGGAGGGGGATTCGATCACGGAGGGCTTCTACATCAACCCTATTTCCCTTCCGATGAAGCGTGAGTAGTTTACCTCAGACCTACGGGTCCATAGCTAGTAGCTAGATGGCTTCTTCTCTCTCTTTGATTCTCAATACCATGTTCTCCTCGATGTTCTTGGAGATCTATTTGACGTAATACTTTTTTGCGGTGTGTTTGCCGAGATCCGATGAATTGTGGATTTATGATCAGATTATCTATGAATATTATTTGAATCTTCTCTGAATTCTTTTATGCATGATTTGATATCTTTGTAATTCTCTTCGAACTATCGGTTTGGTTTGGCCAACTAGATTGGTTTTTCTTGCAATGGGAGAAGTGCTTAGCTTTGGGTTCAATCTTGCGGTGTCCTTTCCCAGTGACAGTAGGGGCAGCAAGGCACGTATTGTATTGTTGCCATCGAGGATAAAAAGATGGGGTTTACATCATATTGCTTGAGTTTATTCCTCTACATCATGTCATCTTACTTAATGCGTTACTCTGTTCTTCATGAACTTAATACTCTAGATGCAGGCAGGAGTCGGTCGATATGTGGAGTAATAGTAGTAGATGCAGAATCATTTCGGTCTACTTGACACGGACGTGATGCCTATATTCATGATCATTGCCTTAGATATCGTCATAACTTTGCGCTTTTCTATCAATTGCTCGGCAGTAATTTGTTCACCCACCGTATTATTTGCTATCTTGAGAGAAGCCTCTAGTGAAACCTATGGCCCCCGGGTCTATTTTCCATCATCTAAGTTTCCGATCTACTATTTTCCATCATATAAGTTTCTGATCTACTATTTTGTAATCTTTTACTTTGCAATCTATAAACCAAAAATATTTACTTTATCTTTTATTTAGTTTCATCTATATCTATCAGATCTCACTTTTGCAAGTAACCGTGAAGGGATTGACAACCCCTTTATCGCGTTGGGTGCAAGTTGTTTGATTGTTTGTGCAGGTATTCGGTGATTTGTGCGTTGTCTCCTACTGGATTGATACCTTGGTTCTCAAACTGAGGGAAATACTTACCTCTACTTTGCTGCATCACCCTTTCCTCTTCAAGGAAAAAACCAACGCAAGCTCAAGAAGTAGCATTGGCATATTATAAAGGATGATCTTATGCCTATGTTTTATGATTTTTTTCAATGGTCACCTGGAACTCTTTCATCTTAACTTTGGTATGATTACGTTGTTGCCAAAGAAAGAAGAAGCGGTTCGCATCGAGCAGTTTAGGCCAATTTGTCTTCTTAATGTGAGTTTGAAAATATTCATGAAATTGGGTACTAATAGACTGACACGGATCGCCCATTCGGTGGTGCAACTGAGTCAGACGGCTTTCATGTCGGGGAGACATATCCTAGAAGGGGTTGTTGTCTTACATGAAACTCTCCATGAAATTCATTCCAAGAAACTAGATGGGGTCATCTTCAAAGTGGATTTCGAGAAGGCATATGATAAAGTAAAGTGGCCTTTCCTTCAGCAGGTTATGCGCATGAAGGGATTTAATGAGACATGGACGAACCAGGTGGGTTCCCTAGTCCAAAAAGGTAGTGTCGGAGTAAAGGTTAATGATGATATCAGTCACTATTTTCAGACTCATAAGGGCTTGAGACAAGGAGATTCGATGTCTCCTCTCCTATTTAATATAGTGGTGGATATGTTGACTATTCTTATAGGCCGGGCCAAGGAGAACGGCCAAGTTGGTGGACTCGTTCCTCATCTGGTAGATGGGGGAGTATCCATCTTACAATATGCCGACGGTACTATTCTTTTCATGGAGCATGACCTTGCACAGGCTCGGAATATGAAACTGGTGTTATGCCTCTTTGAACAATTGTCGGGTCTAAAGATTAATTTTCACAAGAGCAAATTGTTCTGCTTTGGTAGGGCTAAAGAGGAGCAAGACACGTATAGACAATTGTTCGGATGTGAATTAGGATCTTTGCCCTTCAGTTATTTGGGCATCCTGATTCATCATCGTAAACTTACTATCAAAGAATGGAAATGCATCGAAGATCGAATTGAAAAAAGCGTAGCTGCTGGAAGGGCAAGCTAATGTCTTATGGAGGTCGGTTATTGCTCATTAATTTAGTACTAACTAGTATGCTGATGTTCCTATTATCATTCTTCGAAATACCGAAAGGGGTACGGAAGAGACTAGACTTTTATCGATCTCGATTTTTTTGGCAGTCAGATGAGGCTAAGAAGAAGTATCACCTTGCAAGATGGGATATCATCTGCCGACCCAAGGATCATGGGGGTCTCGGAATTGAGAACCTGGAGATTAAAAATAAATGCCTTATGAGTAAATGGTTGTATAGGTTATCAGTAGAGACTGATAGTATGTGGGCACAGATATTACGCAGCAAATATTTGCGATCTAAATCTCTTGCCTAAGTTACCGCAAGACCTAATGATTCGCCATTCTGGAAGGGGCTTATGAGAATGAAAGATGTGTTCTTTCGTAGAGCCAAATTTGTTGTTGGCAATGGAATGACAACAAGATTTTGGGAGGATACGTGGTTAGGGGAGACGCCTTTAGCCATACAGTACCCCACCTTATATAATATTGTACAACATAAGGAAGATTACGTGGGCACAAGATTATAGTCGGTACCCTTAAATATTCATTTCAGGAGATCTTTAGTTGGGGAGCGTTGGTACTCCTGGCTACACTTGGTATGGAGGTTGATGGAGATTCAATTATCTGACCAACCTGATTCCTTTCACTGGAAGTTAACTATAAACAGAGTGTTTACGGTCAAATCCATGTATATGGATCTGATTAATTCTGGTCCAATCCCGAGATCGATACATATTTGGAAAGTTAAGGTTCCCTTGCGTATTAAAATCTTCATGTGGTTTGTCCACAAGCAAGTGATCCTCACCAAAGATAATTTACTAAAGCGACGTTGGGTAGGCAGTAAATGATGTTGTTTTTTTTATCAGGACGAAACAATACAACACCTTTTCATAGATTGCCCTCTCACAAAATTACTTTGGCAAACGATTCATATAGCCTTTAACATTACTCCTCCAGTTAGCATTGAATCGTTATTTGGTACGTGGTTAGCTGGAGTAGAACATACTACGGCGTCTCGTATTCGGATTGGAATATGTGCGCTTATTTGGGCTATATGGAACTGCAGGAACGATATGATTTTTAACAGACAACATATTTTAACATTCTTGCAGGTTATCTTCAGAGCTACGGCATGGATCCGTACGTGGTCCTTACTCACTCCTATGGACTCCAGGGAGCCTTTGGTTACTGGGTGCAACCAGTGGGAGATGGTAGCACGGGCTATATTCAACCGGTTTGGATGGCGGTCTCATAATAGGATATGAGTCTAGGGATCTTGTCCTATTGTACCTACCAGTTGTGGCAATGAGTTTTTCTTTTTCTTTTTGCTCCGTTTGCGAGCTGTAATGAATCTAAGACTTCGTGTTGCTTTGAACTTTTTAATAATATGGCCGCATGCATCTTTCAGATGCAGAGGCCGGGGGCAAGCCTCCTTTTCCAAAAAAAAAAATCAGCCCCAACATCACCTCAGAGTAAACAAAAACGCCACTGCAAGCAAACCAAATCAGGAAAAAAATCCTGAATCAAATCAAGCCGAGAAGCAAGAGACCAAGGGATTTCTGCCTATCACATGCGGCGGCGGCAGCATAATAGTGTGAAGGAGCTCATCACCGTCGGATGATAACCGGAGCGGTAGAGAAGATCAGTGGCGGCGACATGAGATTTACATGTCTGTCCGGGAAGGGCAAGAATCATCTCAACTACATAGGGGGCATGGCACGAGGCCAGTTGATTTCATCTGGAGCGGCGACTGCTCGTGTAGTGCCACCAGCTCATCAGCTCCGCCTATGTACGTGCCATCCACGAACAGCAACAGATGTGGCAGCAGTAGCATGGCGCCATCGGCCCCAGCAGCAGCGCGTGCAGTTCGTACTAGTACGACGTGTCACGCTCCATGAAGGCGATGCAGAGCCTATTGAGCAGCCGACGCATGATACGTCTCCAACGTATCTATAATTTTTTTCTTGTTCCATGTTGTTATATTATCATTCTTGGATGTTTTACAATCATTTTATAGCAACTTTATATCATTTTTGGGACTAACCTATTGACATAGTGCCCAGTGCCAGTTGCTGTTGTTTGCTTGTTTTTTACTTCGCAGAAAATCAATACCAAACGGAGTCCAAACGCAACGAAACTTTTTGGAGATTTTTTCTGGACCAGAAGACACCTGTTGGGCCAAAGAAGTACCAGAGGGGGGCTCCGAGGGGAGCACAACCCACCAGGGCACGCAGGGAGGCCCAGGCTCACCTGCTGGGTTGTGCCCACCTCGGCCGCCTCCCGCACCGCCTCTTTGCTCTTTAAATACCTTGAAAATCCAAAAACCCTAGGGGAGTCGACCAAACACAATTCCAGCAGCCGCCAGTTCCAGAACCACCAGATCCAATCTAGACACCATCACGGAGGGGTTCATCATCCTCATTGGTGCCTCTCCGATGATGCGTGAGTAGTTCATTGTAGACCTACGGGTCCGTAGTTATTAGCTAGATGGCTTCCTCTCTCTCTTTTGATTCTCAATACAATGGTCTCTTGGAGATCTATTTGATGTAACTCTTTTTGCGGTGTGTTTGTTGGGATCCGATGAACTTTGAGTTTATGATCAGATCTGTTTTATCCATGAAAGTTATTTGAGTTTCTTTGATCTCTTATATGCATGATTACTTATAGCCTCGTATTTCTTCTTCGAATCTTTGGTTTAGTTAGGCCGACTAGATTGATTTTTCTTGCCATGGGAAGAGGTGCTTTGTGATGGGTTCGGTCGTGCGGTGTTCTTTCCTAGTGACAGAAGGGGCAGCAAGACACGTATTGATCATTGCTATTAAGGATAACAAGATGGGGTCTATTCCTACATGAATAGATCTTGTCTACATCATGTCATCGATCTTATTGCATTACTCCGTTTTTCCATGAACTTAATACACTAGATGCATGCTGGATAGCGGTCGACGTGTGGAGTAATAGTAGTATATGCAGCAGGAGTCGGTCTACTAATGTTGGACGTGATGCCTATATAGTGATCATTGCCTGGATATCGCCAAAATTATTTGAAGTTCTATCAATTGCCCAACAGTAATTTGTTTACCCGCCGTATGTTATTTTTCTCGAGAGAAGCCACTAGTGAAATCTACGGCCCGCGGGTCTATTCTTTATCATATTTGCTTTGAGATCTATTTTTATTTGCTTTTGTTTTCAGATCTATTATTCTAAAAACCCAAAAATACCTTGCTGCACTTTTTTTTTATCGCGAGATCTATTTATCCAAAATCATACAAACAAATCAATCTTTTACCCGAGAGGGATTGACAACCCCTCTTACGCGTCGGGTTGCAAGTATTTGTTCTTTGTGTGCAGGTACCGTTTACATAGTGTTGCTTGGTTCGATAACCTTGGTTTCATAACTGAGGGAAATACCTACCAAAGTTGTACTGCATCATCCCTTCCTCTTCGGGAAAATATTAACGCGGATATGAGCCATCAAGAAAGGATTTCTGGTGCCGTTGCCGAGGAGACATCATCAACATCTATCAGGTTCCTAATCACAAATCTCATCTCCTTGCAATTTTCATTATTTGCCAATTTGCCTCTCGTTTTCATCTCCCCCACTTCACAAAAATTTGCCGTTTTATTCGCCCTCTTTTTCGTTCGCCATTTTTTCATCGGATCTATTTTTGTGTGCAATCTTGTTTACGTAGTCATGATGCCTCAAAGAAAATATTATGATGTTCCTTACCCCAATATTTTGCTTGAAATTGAGAAAAGTACTAAGGAATATATGACTACACAATTTGAGCACAATAAATATTTTATTGAAGAACTTAAGGAACACTCTGTTGTGCTGGATGCTATAACGAAACAACTTGATGATAGCAGTAGAGAAGTTTGTAATCTCCAATCTAAGTATGCTTTTGCTGAAAGTTTGCTAGGCAAAATATCCGATGCACAAGCTACCCTAGTAAATCAGATGGCCGCTAAACCAATCTCGTTGGAAGATAAAAATGATGAAGATCTTAAAGTAATTGGTGTTTCTTCTATTGATTCCTTGTTTAGTAAGATTAAATATGATGATAAAGGGACTGAAGAAGAGTCAACTTTAGTTAGAAGGCGTCCCGATAATTCGGAGGGTGAAAATCTTGATGAAAAAATTGATAAAAGTGGGTTTGGAGAGGTCAAAACTTTAACTAGTGATGTGCCCACTCTTTTGGATTACAAAGACTTTAATTATGATAGTTGCTCTTTGATTGATTGTATTTATTTGTTGCAATCCATGATAAATTCACCCCATGCTTTATGAACAAAATAAAGCTTTTACTAAATATATTGTTGATGCTATGATGAAAGCTTTTGAAGAAAAGTTGGAATTAGAGATCTCAATTCCTAGAAAATTACATGATGAATGGAACCCACCATTAAAGTCAAGATTAAAAATTATTAGTGTTTTGCTTTATGTGATCTGGGTTCTAGTGTTTTCACAATTCCGAAGTCTTTATGTGATGTGCTTGGTCTTACCAATATTGAAGAGTGTTCTTTAAATTTGCACTTGGCGGATTCCACTATTAAAAAGCCTATGGAAAGAATTAATGATGTTCTTATTCTTGCAAATAGGAATTATGTGCCCATAGATTTTATTGTTCTTGATATTGATTGCAATCCGTCTTGTCCTATTATACTTGGTAGACCGTTTTTACGTACTATAGGTGCCGTGATTGATATGAAAGAAGGCAATATTAAATTTCAATTTCCACTAAGAAAGGGAATGGAACACTTCCCTACAACAAGAATTAAGCCGTCATATGAATCAATCATGAGGGCATCTTATGGATCTAGAACTAAAGATGACAATACTTGAATCTATGCTTTATGCCTAGCTAGGGGCGTAAAACGATAGCGCTTGTTGGGAGGCAACCCAATGAATAAAATTTATTTTACCTTTTTATTTCTGTTCTTGAGTGTTTGCACAATTATGCCTCTGTTATGATTGTGTTTTTTATGTTTTAATTAGTGTTTGGGCCAAGCAAAGCCTTTGGGATCATGTTGGGTGATAGTTGATTTGATCTTATTGAAAAACAGAAACTTTTGCGTTCAGTAAAATAATTTTGAAAAATCACAGAAGTGATAAAAAATTCTGAATTTTGTACACAAGATTGATATACAAATTTCCTACGTTTTCCTAATTTTCAGAATTTTTTAAGTTATAGAAGTATACGAAGTTTTCAGATTGCTACAGACTGTTCTGTTTTTGACAGATCCTGTTTTCGTTGCATTGTGTGCTTATTTTGATGAATCTATGGGTTGTACCGGGGGGTATGAGCCATAGCAAAGTTGGAATATAGTAGATATAATGCAATAATAAAATATGAATGGGTTTCCAACAGTACTTAGAGTGGTGATTTGCTTTGTTATACTAACGGATCTCACGAAGGTTTTTGTTAAGTTTGTGTGATTGAAGTTTCCAAGTTTTGGGTGAGATCACAATGGATGAAGGAATAAGGAGTAAGAAGAGCCTAAGCTTGGGGATGCCCACGACACCCCAAGGTAATATTCAAGGAGAAACAAGCAACTAAGCTTGGGGATGCCCCGAGTGGCATCCCCTCTTTCTTCCAACGACCATCGGTATTTTACTTGGAACTATATTTTTATTCGTCACATATTATGAGTTTTGCTTGGAGCATCTTGTATTATATGAGTCTTTGCTTGTTTTTCTTTTTGCTTTGTGTCTAGTATCCTTGCTGAACACACCTATTTGAGAGAGCCAAAATTATGCTATGATTTGTTAGAATTGCTCTATGTGCTTCACATAATTTTTTTTTGAGCTATGGAATTGCTCTAGTGCTTCTCTTGTATCTTTTTGAGCACGGTGTGCTTTAATATTTTTGAAGAAATGCTCTCATGCTTCACTTAGATTTGTTTGAGAGTTAGTAAATTTTTGAAGAAATTCTCTCATGCTTCAGTTATATTATTTTGAGAGACGAAAATTTTTATGCTCGTGTTCTTCACTTAGATTTGTTTGAGCTATCAAAAGCAACATATGAAACTAGTCCCAAAGTGATAGATATTCAAGAGGGATATAATAAAAACTTTCATGAAGATCATTGGACAAAATAAACTTGATTCTTTGTAATAGTTTTGAGATATGATGATAGTGATATGTGAGTCATGTTGGTGAGTAATTGTGCTTTAGTAAGAATATTGGTGTTAAGATTTGTGATTCCCTATGCAAGAACGAAAGTCAATAGTTATGCAATGAAATTACATCCTACTTGTGGTGCATTATTCGGTGTTAGTTATGCTTAATGCTCGCTTATGTGATTTTTCGTTTCTTGGTTGGATGCTTCTCAATCTTTTTGCTAGCCTTCACTTGTACTAAGTAGGAATACTACTTGTGCATCCAAAATCTTTAAACCCAGTTTTGCCATATGAGTCCACTATACCTACCTATATGTGGTATTTTCGTGCCGTTCTAAGCAAATTTGTATGTGCCGTCTCTAATTTTCAAAATAATTTTCCTTTTTGTGTGCTCGTACCGCTCATGAAACGGTAGGGGGTGGCTGATATTTTTCCATGCTAGATGTGTTATTCTCAAGATGAGTGTTTATTCACTTGTCATTGCACAAGAGTACGGCAAAGGTATTAGGTATGCCCAGTCCCGAAATGAAACATGAATTTACTTTATGTTGTCAAATAGTAAATTCCTTGGAAAGTGTTAGTATGGACGGCACCCGTGGATACGGCTAGCCGTGGAATGTGAAAGTATGGTGAAAAAAGGAATAAACTTTATTTTCTGTTTGGGAACCGCCTATGATATATCTAGCATGGAAAGTATTGGGGACTACTCGATCGTTTTCGTTGACAGGAAAAGCATGCCACCCAAAATGTTTTATCTCTATCTTTTTTTTCGCTTTGAGCTCTGGCACCTCTACAAATCCCTACTTCCCTCTGTGAAGGGCCTTTCTATTTACTTTATGCAATTTTTATTTTTATTTGAGTCTCCATCCTCTCTTATAAAGCACCAACTAAGGGGCACTATGATCATACTTGAACATTGGGTGTAGCTAATATGCGAGTGTGTTTCATGAATGGATCAATGATTGAGCATAATGGGCTAGGGATAACTTGATTTAGTGTTGATATTTTAAAAGACATGGTTGCTTGTTGATATGCTTGAGTATTGAAATCTTCATGTCAAAACTAGACTATTGCTTTGAACCATATAAAAGTCCAAATGTCCATTCTACAAAAGAAAAGAATATGTGATGAACATGTTAGGCAGCATTCCACATCAAAAATTCTGTTTTTATCATTTACCTACTCAAGGACAAGTAGGAATTAAGTTTGGGGATGTTGATACGTCTCCAACGTATCTATAATTTTTGCATGTTCCACGCTGTTATATTATCATTCTTGGATGTTTTATAATCATTTTATAGAAACTTTATATCATTTTTTGGGACTAACCTGTTGACATAGTGCCCAGTGCCAGTTGCTGTTTTTTGCTTGTTTTTTTACTTCATAGAAAATCAATACCAAACGGAGTCCAAATGCAGTGAAACTTTTTGGAGATTTTTTCTGGACCAAAAGACACCTGTTGGGCCAAAGAAGTACCAGAGGGGGGCTCCGAGGGGAGCACAACCCACCTGGGTGCGCCTGGGGGCCCAGGCGCACCCTAGTGGGTTGTGCCCACCTCGGCCGCCTCCCGCACCGCCTCTTTGCTCTATAAATACCCCGAAAATCCAAAAACCCTAGGGGAGTCGACGAAACACAATTCCAGCCGCCGCAAGGTCTATAACCACCAGATCCAATCTAGACACCATCACGGAGGGGTTCATCACCCTCATTGGTGCCTCTTCGATGATGTGTGAGTAGTTCATTGTAGACCTATGGGTCCATAGTTAGTAGCTAGATGACTTCCTCTCTCTCTTTTGATTCTCAATACAATGGTCTCTTGGAGATCTATTTGATGTAACTCTTTTTGCGGTGTGTTTGTTGGGATCCGATGAACTTTGAGTTTATGATCAGATCTATTTTATCCATGAAAGTTATTTGAGTTTCTTTGATCTCTTATATGCATGATTACTTATAGCCTCGCATTTCTTCTTCGAATCTTTGGTTTAGTTAGGCTGACTAGATTGATTTTTCTTGCCATGGGAAGAAGTGCTTCGTGATGGATTCGGTCGTGCGGTGTTCTTTCCCAGTGACAGAAGGGGCAGCAAGCACGTATTGATCGTTACTATTAAGGATAACAAGATGGGGTCTATTCCTACATGAATAGATCTTGTCCACATCATGTCATCGATCTTATTGCATTACTCCGGTTTTTCATGAACTTAATACACTAGATGCATGCTGGATAGCGGTCGATATGTGGAGTAATAGTAGTAGATGCAGGCAGGAGTCGGTCTATTAATCTTGGACGTGATGCCTATATAATGATCATTGTCTGGATATCGTCATAATTATTTGAAGTTCTATCAATTGCCCAACAGTAATTTGTTTACCCGCCGTATGCTATTTTTTCTCGAGAGAAGCCACTAGTGAAATCTATGGCCCCCGGGTCTATTCTTTATCATATTTGCTTTGAGATCTATTTTTATTTGCTTTTGTTTTCAGATGTATTATTCTAAAAACCCAAAAATACCTTGTTGCACTTTTTCTTTATTTATTTTGTTTTATCGCGAGATCTATTTATCCAAAATCATACAAACAAATCTATCTTTTACTTGAGAGGGATTGACAACCCCTCTTACGCGTCGGGTTGCAAGTATTTGTTCTTTGTGTGCAGGTACCGTTTACATAGTGTTGCTTGGTTTTCCTACTGGTTCGATAACCTTGGTTTCTTAACTGAGGGAAATACCTACCGTAGCTGTACTGCATCATCCCTTCCTCTTCGAGGAAACACTGACGCGGATACGAGCCATCAACGCACAGTGGAGCAGTCCTCGAATGTCTTGCACACTCCATGCAGCGACGTGGTCTAGAGTACCACGATGCGCCGGCCGTCGAGCGGGCACCGGCTCTCGAACCCTACCAAGGGATCTACGCCACGGCCGCGCTATGCACCTAGCGCGGCGGGATGTTGTCATCATCGTCGCGGCTCTTGGTCCTCTCGAGCGCCTGCGCATACACGTCGACGATGGTGCAGAAGGCGGCGAGGTGGTCCGGATCAAAGAGGCTTTCTCATTCGAGGTCCGGGCGGCGGTACCACATGCCTGACTCCCCAGGAGACACGCACTCGTGGGCAGAGATCACATTCATCTCCTTGGCCTTCCGCTGTTTGGCCTCCGGCGAAAAGTTCCCCTTGTCGTCGTCGTTGCCACCTGGGCAGCCGCCATCACGGAAGGCGATAAGCTCGCCCACAACCTCCAATGGCGCGGGTGCCGCACGGGGAGGCGGGAGGAGGGCGTTGGATTGTGTGGCGACACATTGGGGAAGGATCTCTGTCAGGAGGATCCGCGGTCTGGGGCATCTCATCCTCCTTCCCGATCAATGTCCATCTCTCTAAAGAAAACGGGAGAAGGGGACGAGACGGTGACTACAACTTGGGAAAGGAAAGACAATGGGAGAGGGGAAGGGGATCGACGTCCGTGGGTGAGTTTCCATTTCTCGGTATTTGCCTTCCGTTTTTAGTGCAGGCGAGAGAAGGAAGAAGGAAAGGACTGTTTTTTTTACCGCTGCTGCGTGGCGGACGGGATCGATGGACGGGTAGGAATGTCGATCGATGGGAGGTCTTACTAACGAACGAAACGACGTACATACTCCTCCATTAGGAGTAGAGATAACGGGCGCTACGAGCTCCGTTTAGGATTTGCCAGAATAGATGAGCTTTGGTGTCTATAAATGTAGACCGGTATATTAATAACTATCAGCGACGATAAATCTAAAATATGTTTGAGAATTTCAAACGCGACTTTTATAGAAAAGCGAATGTTTTTCAAACACAACTTTTTTTAAATTTGTGAACAAAGTTTTACAAATTTAGATATTTTTGAAAACACAAACATTTTTTGTAAAATCCTGAGCAAATTTTTCAAAAAGGGGACATTTTTAGAAATTTTGAATATGTGAACATTTTTTAAAACATGAAGATTTTTGTCAAATGGGAACATTTGTTAACACTCTGAATGAAATTTTAAAAGGCGAACATTTTTTTGCATCTGTGAACTATTTTTCAAACTATGAACAAAATTAGGAAAATGTGAACTTTTTTCTTTTTTAATTTTTTTTAAATCATGAACATCTTTTGAATTTGTGAACAAAACCTAAAAACAGAAACATTTTCTGAAAATATAAGATTGTCCTCGCTAATTAAGGGGTACTCCTTGCAAAGGCCACTCTCACCTTTTCAGCGGTTGACAAGTGAAATACTACGTCACAACCTGGATTTCTCGCGTCGTTTTCATGGTTGGATTTCTCGCGTCGAGATCTTCGAAACTAGATACCATGTTAATAGGTTTCGATGAACTTTTTTTAGGGAAAAACCGGAAGGAAAAAAACCGAGCCGAAAGCGATGTTTTGTTTTTACCTTTTCCCTTTCCGAAAGGTACAACTATTCCACTTGCGGGAAAATATGTGCCTCCACGATAAGTAAATCTCTGTCTCTTATGGAAACAAAAAAAAGTTTTTTCCCTTTTTGAAAGGCACAGCTATGCCACTCTCAGAACAAATTTGTGCCTTCCATCAAAGAAAAAAATGAGCTTTTATTCTTCCCGAGAGGCATGGTTGTGTCTCTCGCTGAAGCAAATATGTGTCTCCACGAGAAGCAAATCTGCGCCTCCCGTGGAAGCAAAGAAAAAATATATTTTTTCTTTCCAGTTGTGTCTCCCGTGGAAGCAAACCAGTGCCTCCACGAGAAGCAAATTTGTGCATCCCATGAAAGCAAAAAATAAATATTTTTCCTTTTCCGAGAGGCACAGTCGCAAAAGTAAATATGTGCCTCCATGAGAAGCAAATACGTGCCTCCCGCGGAAGCAAAAAACCATAATTTTTCTAGAAAAAGAATCAATTTTTCCTTCAAAACCTAAGAAAAACCGGGGCGAAAACCGAAACCGAGAAAAGCCTAAAATAACTACATCTAAAACCCAAAAACACGCACAGAAGGAGCGTTAAGCATGCGATGTGTGGCAGCGGCTGAGAGCGTGGCAAGCTCTCAGCCCATAAAAGTGACATTTGCGGGGTTCCCGCACGGGGTACGCCTTGATTAGTTACTCTCGCATGATAGCGATCGCGATCTACAACGCAATATTGGGCCGGCCAATTTAGCCGGGCTCGTACAGGTGCAGGGGCTGAACCAGCATGTTTTAAAAAGCTTATGAATGTTCCTGAACCATTTTTCTCTGCTATTTTGGAATACTTTTTATTTTTCCATTTTACTGTTATTTTTTCTTTTATTTCCCCCTTTGTTTTCAAAATCACTAAATAAAAAATAAAATAGAAATCTTGAAATTATGTTCAAATTTAAAATAAAATGCTCGGTATTTCAAAAATTCCTCACATTCTTAAAAAAATCATGTATTTCAAAAAGTGTGAGTGTTTTTCATAAAATGCTCTAAATTTTCAAAATTGTTTGTCCTTTAAAAAAATCTGATTTGAAAAACTTTTCACATCTTTTAAAACAAACGCGTTTTCATTCTTTCGGAATTTCATAAGTGGCTCAACATTTCAATAAACGTTCACGTTTTCCAAAAATTGTTTAGGCTTCCAAAAGTTTGTTCATGACTTTAAAATTTTGTTTCAATTTTTTTAAATCATAATTTCAGGAATTGTTCACAATTTCAATACGTTCAAGCTACGTGCACGGTCCATTCTCTTAATTCCTTCGAGCGACGTGCATGGTTGCGCGGGCCATTCTATTTTAGTTTTTCTTTTATTTCTTCATTTCTTCATTTCAATTTTTATTTTAATTCATTTCTTTACCTTTTTATTTCCAAATTCAAGAACGTTGTTTGAAATCCGAGTATATTTTCCCAATCAGTGAACATTTTTGACTTTTGGAGGTTTTTTTTTCAAGTCGTTAACAACTTTTTGAAATCAAGATTTTTTTTAAAGTTTTAACATGTTTCTATATTCGGATTTTTATTTTTCTAATTCATGATTTTCTGAAAATTTATAATATTTTTTAATCATGAGCATTTCGGAATCCGAGAATATTTTTCAATTTCTGAAAAACAATTCAAATGCATGGGCAATTTATTATTCCTGAACAATTTTAAATTCAGAACATTTTCTCAAATTTATGAACATTTTAGGAAATCAGAAAACATTTTTTAAATTGTGAATATTTTTTTAAATTCAAGAACAATTTTGAAATTCATGCAGATTTTTTTAAAATCCTGGAATATTTTTAAATATAGTAAACATTTCTATAATTGAGAACAGTTTTTGAAATATGGGAACGATTTTCAAATCATGATTATTTTTTCCACCTTTGGAACATTTTTCTATCAAATTCCTGATTTTCTTTTGATTTGGAACTTTTTTTTCAAATCCCGGAAGCACCCAAAATAAGAATAAATGGGGCGCCCCACCCGGAATGGTCCGGCCTAAGGCGTACGAGGGGGGTGCACGTTTGCTGCACTAGCGCCCCCTAGCATGGGAATTAAGAATTCTTGATGAGAGTTGAAATCACTAGTTAGAGGATACTTTTGCAAAGTTCACTCTCACCTCCTCTTATGGTGACAAGTAGATCACTGCATGCCTGACAGCTGCCGCAACATGGGAGTTTTGCGTTTTATTGTTGTTCGTTCGGTTATTTCAAAACATTTTATCTCTTGAACTGTGCGTCCAAATTACGAACTGTTTTCATCGTCGCGTTTTAACTATATCCATGTTTATAGGTTTGGACGAAATTTTTCTCTCCAAGAAATGATAACAAAAAATGTCCAGAAACAAAAAGATGAAAAACCAGGGAAAAAACAAAAATAATAAATTAGATCTCAAAAAAGGAAAAAAAAAAAGGCCCGTAAAGCCAAAAATCCGAAACTCGAAGCTTTGTGCTTTTCAAAAAAAGTCCGAAACTAGATCCATGTTTGTTTTTCACTTTTTCGGAAAGCACAACTATGTTGTTCACTTTTCACAAACACGGTTATGCTTCTCACATAAGCACATTGCTTTTCTTTTTTCTAAAAGCACAGACATATGAAGCACATATGGGTTTCACGCCGAAGCACGGGTGTGCTTTACATGAGCCAAAAAAAAAAGAATTCACAAAAACCTAGGAAAAACAATGAAAATCCAAAAAAAAAAAAGGAAGCCCCAAAAACAAAACAGGCGTGCAAAAGAAAAAAAAAGATCCCACGGATGCGCCAGCGGCCGACAGGTGGCGGCACCTGGTAGCGCGAGAGCCTGGAAAAGCACGGGAGCTATTCCTTGCTTGCTTATTGCGAGGGTAGCCTAGGTCTTGCCCGGAGCGCTCACGTGTTTGGGCCCCCACTGGCGTTTTTTGGTCGTTCATTTCATGTTGTTCCGCTTTTTCGTTTTATTTTGTTCTTTCCTTCACTTTTCTGTGTTTCTCTTGGTTTTCTTTGGATTTCTGTTCTCCTTTAATTTTTTCACCGGGTTGTCTTCCTTTTAGGTTTCTGACTGGTTTCACTACTTTTGCATCGGTTTTCACAGTTTACTTATTTTTTTCATTGTTTTAATTTGGTTTTTGTTGTTTTTCCCCGTATTTCATTTGTTTTTTTCTTAGTTATAATTTGGCTTTCTTTGTTTATTTCTTTTTCCCTTTGGTTTTATTTGTTTCTTTTGTCGGTTTTCATTTGTTACTCTCTTTGCTCAACACGTGTCTACTTTTTTCAGTACACAATATACATTTTTAGTGTATAGTGAAATGTTTGTTGATACGGGTAGAACATTTTTAAAATTCATGATGTTCATTTTTTTCTTAAAATACATGCTTTGAACACTTTTTTGAATACGTGCTCAACATTTTTTTCATTACATGATGAACATTTTAAATGGAAATATATTTTTCACACACAACGTATATTTTTTGTATACATAAATAATATTTTTATATACATGTTAATTTTTTTATACATTTAAAAATTTCCATATACATTAAACATTTTTCATATACAACTGAAAAAAACTGTGTGCACGTTGAACATTTCCAAATATGTGATTAACATTTTTTCAAATGTATGTTTTTCATGCATATTTTATTTTTCAACACATTATTTATTTTTATATACATATAAAACATTTCTTACATTCCTTTTTTCAAATGCATCATAAAAAATTTTGTCGTCTACTTGTCTGCACGGACCTTGTACATATTTTTTCATACACCGAGAACATTTTTTTACATGTGTTAATATTTTTTAAGTACATGATTAAAATCTTTTTAAAAATATGTAGTTTCGATGTCTATTATTTTTCATACATGTTGTACATTTTTTTTATACATCTGGAATATTTTTTATAGTCATTTAACATTTTTCAAATATATGTGTTTGAAAATTGTTTTGAATAGGTGTTAACCATTTTTATACATATGTTCACACTTTTTAAATACATGTTTATAATTTTTTTGAGTGTGTGATAAACACTTTAAAAATGAAAGAAAATAAAAAACAAAAGTGAAGAAAAATAAAAAATAAAAAGCAAAACCGAAGGAACGGATAAGAACAAATCAGGATTTTGTTGGGCCAGCCCACTTGCTACAGTGTAGTAGGCGAGCACTGGCTTCCATCTCGCATTAAGCGACGTATAACCGCACCCCTACCAAAGTGCTCGCGCTAACTAGTCGCTCCCTATGAGTGGTTGTGTGCCGCCACACACGGGCTTTGCTAGTGAAAATTAAGGCCCGTGAAAGCTAATGTTTACATTACAAAAAATTTAGAATCCGAAATAACTAATTAAGGTGTACCCCTTGCAAAGGCCACTCCTCACCCTCTCTGGTGCTGACAAGTGGCGCACTGCATCGTTGGGAGTTTTTATTTTTTTGGTAGGTTCATTTTTTTAAAAACTTTTTATCTCTTAAATTGTGTATCCAAATCACGAACCGTTTTAACCATTGAATTTCTCACGTTGTGATCTTCGAAGCTTTTGACGAACCTTTTTCACAAAAAAACACCAAAAAGGAAATCGTAAAAACAAAAAACCAAAGAAACCAAAACCGAAAAAGCCAAAAACAGGAAGAAAACTAGAACTGATAAAAACAGTAACCTAGAAAAGTGGTTGTGATTTTTCCACTTTTTTGGTTAAGCATAGCTTTGCTTCTCGCGTAGCACTATTGTGTTTTTCCCTCTTCGGGAACCACAACTATGAAAAAAAGGAAAAAGTTTCCTTCAAAACTTAAGGAAAACCAAGAAAATACCAAAAGGCCAAAAAATAAAAAGCATAAAAAAAAGAAAATCCCCAAGGTGCGCCGAACGCGCGACACATGGCGGCGGCTGCGCGCACCACTTGGCGCGCTCCCAGTGCCCCAAAAGTGATCTCTGCGGGAGCCGTCAAAGGGGTACCCGTTATATATTATTTTTTGAGGCCAAACTCACTCCACTTTATTGCTCAATAACATAGTTCATAACGATACAATGAATATTACGAGGCTGATTAAGCCAAATATATCTACCAACAGTAAGATTTAGAACGAATTTAGTGATGCTATGTGCCTCGAGGGCCCTTTGAATATGAAGGAGAAGGACTGTAGCTCCTTATCAATGATGGTGATTTCTCTGTAAAACTTGCATGCTTACCACCGGGTGATGATTTTATATATTGAATCACTTCTTTGCAGTCCGATGCGATCATGATATTGGTCAGAGATAAATCCTTGGCTAAAGCCAAAGCCTCTCAACATGTGAATGCTTCAAGGTTTGTTGGTTCTATAACATCTGGATAGTTGACGGTCGACACATCGAGATAAAATCCTTGAGAATCCCAACACCGAAGGAGCCGGTAGACCTAGAAACTGCCCCGTCCACCTTCAGTTTGGCAAATCCAGGGGTAGAGGGGTCCAGGGATCCTCCTGGGCTGGCTAGCAACTTGCTGACTTGTCAGTTTCTTTGGTTTGGAATCTTCAAGATCTTGTAGATGTCGAATGATAAATTGGTGTGTTTCATGAGGGCTTTGAAAGATCTATTCATAAATAGGCTTACGACGAACATGCCATATCGCCCATAGCATGACAAGAATTGTCATGGAAACTCCATGAGGCATCGAAAGAAGGAGCAACTGGAGCAGTTGAGTTGTCCGAGACGGGCCCTTAGCTAGTGTTCTTGAGAAATGGTTGGGTCTGACCCATTCCTCAAAAGATGATTTTACAGGATCCCTATTCACAACAATTTTTACTTTTGTTTCTGGCTTCATCTTTCTAAAAGGAATTGAGCTCCGGTCGGCCTGGCTCGCGTTGTTCCAACTATCAATCAGAGAGAAGATCCACCGCTTCGCTTCAGGTTCAGCTATTGTGCTCATGGCGTCCATTAGATCAGTCGGCCACAGCCCATACATAGTGGGACATGTTGCAATGAAGTAACGAGTGCATCCATGAGTCCTCCATCCCACGAAGTGTGCAGTTATTAACAAGGGACATCTTCCGGTGATGGACGAGGTTTGCCGTCAATAGAGATTACCTAGCCAATCGCCACAAGAAGATTTTTAGCTTAGACGAAACCTCAACTTTCCACATGCTTACCCATGATTTCTCATGAAATTCCCTGTTTGAAGAATCGGATATCTCCTCCAACCAGGTCTCTCTACGGAACTTTGTGTCGACCAACATTCTGTAAGCCGATCTCACGGTGAAAATACCTTTCTTCTCACAGTTCCAGGACCAAAAATCCCTAACTTGTCTGGTACATAAGGGAATAGACAATATTGCTACCACATCAATCCAGATAAATGTGTTTCAATCAATTCTCGGTTCCACATAGCTGTATTGGGAGTGATAAGCCCAGAGACAAAACGGGGTGACACATCAGATAAGCACGTCAAGGGTCTCATCACATGATCCTGTAGAAGCCAGTTATGTTGCCATATTTCTGTGGTTTTTGTCATCTCCAATTCTTTGAATCAATCCTTGGACCATAATGTCTCTGCCTGGTACCCGGTAGATAGTTGCTCCCTCAGAAATCAGAACAGACAGTTGGCCCAAGTAGGGCTGAAAACAAATTGACCCAGCAAAATTCACTAGATTCCTTGGGACGTGCAACAACATTTATATTCGCACTTTCCCTTCTATTATCTGTTTATGGCACCTCCAACGTGGACCCCTAAAACAAGCACTGCATATGTCCGTGGACCGGTTCAGACAAGGTCCCGGACACTGATACAGGAGCCAGTCATCCAAAGCTTACCGTAAACATCACATTTGATGCAAATTTAACCAAACTGGACAACTTTCATTCAAACTTAGATGATTTTTACATAAAACCGAATGATCTCCATCTAAATTAAAGCACATTCATTACATTTTTGACATATTTCAACTAACTACAAAGGATTAGGCTATTCTAACCTAGTCTAAATGATAGCCGATACCTGTTTCCCATGACATGTCTTCCCCATGTCCCATAGCAAGCTCGCCGGTCGGCCACGAGCCCGGGGAACCTCCGCTTCTGCAAAGCGGGCAAGCTCACCGGTTGTGATTCCTGTCTAGACAGTGGCAGTGGCCTTCCAGGGACCCAAGCGCCAATGACCTCCCATGTTACTTGTCCTCTCTATTGGCGGCGGCCGTGAAAAAGTCGGTCTCGTCGTCATGGTGGTGGGGCTTGGACGGCGCGGATCTGGGGACGTGGTCGATGACGTCGGCAAATTCCTCCGCCACCACGTCCATCTCCACGAACATCACGTCTTTCTTCGGCCGCAGGACACGCAGTCGCTATTGCTCGTGGCGGATATCACGGGTGGGGCGGAAGGAGAGGAACATCACCTTCTACTCATCTACGTCCGCCGCCATGCTCATGATGGCGTTGTCGGTCGCGTGGTCGCGTACGATTTTCTCCTCCACGAGCTGGTGCTCGTCGAGGAGCCGGAGGTTGTACCTCTGGTCGGCATGCGCCTGACAGAACGCCGCCTCCTACTCTTCCACCATGTCGCTGTCGTGTGCCCACGCCGCGCCCATGGTGATGCCAGCATGGAACGGCAAGGGGGTGACGCCAACTCATCGTCGTCCACCTCTTCCATTGGCTCGTCCGCGTCGCTGCCCTCCGGAGAGCTCGCCGACAAGCCAGTCTGTATCCGGCTGGCTCGGCAGGCCTGCTAGCCGGCCGCAATGCCAGAGAGATTCTACTTCTGTTCGTCGACGAGCCTCTCCCACATGGCTTTGGAGCTTGGGGCCATGGCGGGTGTGGAGCAACGAGGAGATTGGGAGCGGAGGTGGGATGCGACTGTTCCCGAGCCTGGCCACGCTTAAATAGTAGGCGGATGCCATGCCAAGCGGCGGGTTGTTTAATGCTGACCGGCAAACGGACGGACGAGTGGCGTTCGCATGCGGGCGCCGGTGTAGATTCCTTGGCAACCGTGCTTGTTTAATGGAGGGAGGCGGACGGGTGCCGTTTGAATGCGGAGAGAAGGCACGTGCACTGGGACACGACACCAGCGGCTCTCGGCTGGCGTGCCGCTTCAATGCCGACTTCAGTGAGAGGTCGTGTCCGTTCTGGGCTGGCATGAATGCGGCACTGACTGGCATGCATGTGCGGCAAGTGCTTCACGCGCGAAAGGGCGTGAGCGAGGGAGAGGGTTTTGTGTGGGTCCGGGGTGTCGGACGCTTAGGTGGATTTAATCCGGACGCCCGCAAAGCCCCCTTAATAAAGCAGACGTCTAGACCATTCCACGGACGAATATGATACCGTATTGTATGGCAAAACACGTTCAGACCGTGTGGTCCAAACAAGTGCGGGTGATTTGAGGGTGAGCATTGGAGATGCGCTCACCCTCTCGGCCTCTCTATTCAGGCAAAGCATATGGTGTGTTTTGTCGTTTGTGGGGTGCAGTTCAGGCAAGCACCTGCATCAACAAAGAATCCACAAGAAAAAAAGAAAATTTTGGCACTTGTAAAAGGAGGCACTATCACGGGGCATATAGGTAGCAACTGTCACTCTGTCAGCGCGGTGCCAAGAAGAAGCAGCAGCTTTAATTAGCCACCACTGTCCTCAATTAGCAGGACTACATCGTCAGATCACCGATTCAGACGCTTAACTTTGCGGATGCACGCGCAGCGAGTGTCCACGCCCCAAAAGGCCACCGATCGAGGTGAAGGGCATCGCTTGCTGCAGGTCCAGGGACATCAGAAAGGAGGCTGGCTGGGATCCCAAGGCTCGTGCCGACCGCACCAACGCACATCAACACTTTCACCATGATCTTTCTTTAAGCTGCATGCATGCTCATGGAATATCCTAATCCGCCGTGCGTATCAGTGTACTCCTGTTTTCTAATACTGATGCAGGATAATATATGGTGCTAGTACTAGATGGCTCTCTTAATTTCGAAGCCCCCCTCTAGGGGTGAAACCGGATCGGATTCGGACGGATAATTCTTATACCATATCCTATTCCATATTTATTTTCGGATTCGGAAGCGGATTCGAATAGCGGATTATGCTGATTCGAATAGCGGATTATGCGGATTCGGACACGGTACGGTAATGGAACGGCGTCGGATCGGAAACGGTTATTTACCATATTCATATACGAGGAAGATATAAATGCTTCAAACTAAAAGTAAACATAAACAATGAGCAAATTTTAATACTTATATATGTTAAGAACACATAAAGCGCTAGATGGTATTAAAATAAGCCAAATAAATCGCTAATAAACATATGTCTCGTCTCATAAGTAAAGATAACATTCATGTATTGCTATTTAATACTTACAAATTCACCCGTAAATCGGATTCGGAAATTAAAAGGTCGGATTATCCGGCAAGAAAAAACGGATTATTCTAATGCATCGTATATTAGCAATACCATATCCTATCAATCGGACTCGGATTCGGATCGGATTGTTGTCGGATGTGAAAAATCTCTTACCGTATCCTATAAAAACGGATTCGAAAACGGTTTCAGACGGAAATTATCCTTACCACTTTCACCCTGACCCCCCTCCGCCCCTAGCTTAGCCTAGCTGAACAGGAAAATCTCAGGAATGTCTCATTTTTTTACCAAGAAAAAATCTGATGTGTAATAGGGTACGTCTATTGTAGACTTTCAAAAAGTTAACAATGACGGGGCTGTTTGGTTTGTGACTAATTTTGCCAAAGGTTGTCACATCTAAGATTAGGCAAGTTTGACCAACTTAGACGAGTGTTTGGTTCAAGCGACACCTTAGGCAAGCCACATTAGGGCCCCACATGGCATACACATAAAAAGTGTGGCAAGATTCTCTTAGGCTTGCCAACTTGTGGTTCTCATTTTGATGAACTAACCTTAGACAAGCTTGACAAAAATATATGGCAAAGTGTGGCAATGCAAGGCCTAGAACCAAACAACCCCGACTGTACCAACAAAGCACATGTATTTGTAGATGGACATGATTTATTGCTTGGCTTTGTATCGAATTATTTTATTTTAGGGTGCTCTGGACTCTTTGGCTGTGTGCATCTAGCTATGCAGAGGCCGGGCTTTCTTTCAATACGATTGTATCACCTCGATATATCTATTCAATGAAAAGCCTTTTATTGAAAAAAAATGTATTTGTAGATGGTCCTTTCGGAGAGAAAGAGAGATGTCACAACACAAAGAGACGAGTGGTCGTAGTCCCAGACCCACGGGCCGGGCTGCATGTGCTGCAGCGAGAGGCTTTTGTCAGCTGTGGGTGTGTGTGTGTGTGCCGCCTTTTGAGTCGCTGCGCTCCGGTCCATGCCCTGCCCTGTGAACCCAACTCCACTTTAGCAGTGCAGAGCCCATATTCTTAACCGCGTCATCATGCAGGTAGAAGCCAAGCATCCAATAATCCTAGCCATATGTACCTCCGTCGTCAGTATCTCAGTGGCGTAAAGCGCAACGGCAATTGGGAGTCACCTCGGCATGCTACTGCCTGCCACCCGGATCAAAGCAACAAAGAGATGCACGCTTGAACCCGATCTAAGAGTGAAAGCTCGCCGGCCCATTAAATTCCGGCGGATTTACAGTTCGCGTCAAAAAAACAGGCCCAATCAGATACCGTAAAATGGTCCGGTCTGTAAACCGCCCACAATTCCCACATATATACCGGAGCAACCCCTTTTTAGGGTTCGCATCCAGCACTTTCCTTCGCCGCAAATCTTCTTCTCCGGTGAGAAACCCTTCTTCCTCTGTCCGCTGTTTGCCGCGCGCGTAGGCAGCAAAAGCTCGCCCTGATGTCGAGCGCGGGTCACGGGAGGGGTGGCCGAGGAGGCCGCGGCAGCTCAAAGCCGCACAAGCGCAGCCATGATGACGAGGCGGGGAGCTCCTCCCTTTGCCCGCCGGTGGAGGAGTGGCGCAAGGTGTAGGCGCGGAAGCGTGGCGCGCTTTCCCGCAGCGGTGGCCGGCGGCAGTGGAGCACTTTCGACCTCCTCGACCGGATCTTCTCGCCTGCGCTCAAGCGACTCCGGGAGGCGGAGCGCGCGTGGTTCGACGCGAAGGAGAGGGCCGTCGCTGGAGACGAAGCTGCCGCAGTGCGGGTAGCGGTGGCGAAGGAGGAGTACGACCTAGCGTTCATCCTTTCCAACTCGTTGATGGAGTACAACCTCCACTTCAAGAAGCCCGGTGATGATGATGAGTATATTTAGGTTTATCTTCGCAGCAGTCGTCCCCCTCTTGTCCCCGGCGTCGCCTCTCTGGCGACTCGGGCGGAGCCCCCGTCCGCGCCGCCGGGCCGCTCGCCTCGCCCCCTCCCTCCCCTCACCATCGCCGGAGGAGGCTGCTGGGCTAAGCCCGGGCGGCAGACGGCGGCGGCTGGGTCTTCCTCTTCCTCTTCTTCTCGTCTGGCAGCGGAAGGTGATGGTGGTGGATCTGATGCTCCCCTTCGATGGTGCCTTCCTCTGGCGGAGCCACGACCTGGCGGTGCGGGGCGCGGCTGCTGCGGCAGCGTCGGTGTCTCCGTGCCTTGCGGGGTGGTCGTTGCCCAGCGACCGCGGCGCCCCCTCCCCTTCCTTCGATGTGGCTCCGGCCCATCCCACGGCGGAGGTTCTATGCGTCGCGTGAGGCTGCGGCTTCCCGGCGGCTTCTTTGCCTGCCGGCCCTCTCGCAGCGAGGCCGTGAGCGAGGTCACTGATCTGGTCATGCCCTCCCTTGCCTCTGGATCTGGTGATGTGTGCTCTGTGCCGATGGGCCTGGTCAGGCTCCTCTGGTGGTGATGTCGTCGGCAGTGGTGGGCTGTGGTTGCCGGGGCGGCAGCCTCGGATTTGGTGGAGGCGGCTACGGCCCAGGGGCGGAGCGCATCTGGGCACGGCGGATCGAGGGGTCCCGTGGCTAGATTGAAGTCGGCCTCGACATGATTTGCGGTGGTTTGTGGGCTGCAGTTGGTAGTCTGCCGTGTGGAATGCTGGTGGTCGAGGCATCTCCGGGAGAAATCCTCTTCTTCGGAACCGGCGACGGAGGCGCCCGTGGGTGTCGTGATCTTTCCTGGAAGCGTCGTTGTGGAGGTGTGCTCACACCGCTCCCCGCGGCCTTGGCTATCGGGGGAAACCTCAGATCTTTTGGATCGGGCGATGGAGGCGTTCCCGTGCCTTTCTCCTCCTTGGGGGCATCGTCTTGAAGCAAACTGTAACTAGGAGACCGGTGGTTGGTGGTGGCTGGTTCGTCGAGGTCAGGGGCGTCGACGTCTGTTTGGCAACGATGATGGCGTCAAGATGAGTTTGGGTAGCGGCTCGGTCTTTGGTAGTCGGTCTATTCGGCGTGTACAATGTGCTCTTCCGTGGTTGCTTGGTTGCTGTGGAGTCGGAGCTGCGGTGGATTGTGTCCAGGTGGTGACGATGACAGACGTCCGGTGGTCGTTTGCGGAGGGCTCGGTCGGCGCAAGCCCTGCATATTTTCCTAGCAAAGATTGTCGTCAAAGTCAAAGCTGTCGTTCGCTGGCGCGTGTGGCCATCTGTTGGCATGTGGCCAGGTTGGCCACTGGTGCCCATTTCTGGGCTGGGTTGTATCGGTTTTAGCCCGATTTTTCGTAAATTAACCGGGCAATTCTTACTCTCTTCTTAATCAATGAAATGGCAAGTCTTTGCCTTGTGTCAAAAAAAAGAGAGTATATTTAGGTTTTTATTATGTTTTAAGCTAGTATGAACTCCAGCGATGTATGTGGCGCGAACTGCTAGTTTAAATTATGCGGTATGTGTTTACCGGATCTGTTCTTTCTTGCCGTCCGCGGTACCGCAAATTCGGTCTACAGTATCCCATAAACGAAATTTGTGATACCGTGGTTGGTGGGATATGCTAGAGATGCTCTTAGGGCATCTCCAACGCTGATCCATAAATTTGCTCCGGGACCAGTCCACGGGTACGGATGCGAGAGCCGGTCATCCAACGCTGCCCGCATACATTTCAACCATTGTTTGAAATAACCGGACGAAATTTATGCAAACACGACGGATTCATCAATTTGGATAGAAAATAGCACAAATCATCCATACATATCATGCAAATAAGTCTAGTACAACAATAGTTCAAATTCAACGAGATTAACCAGATGTTCAACAAGTTTTTCATGAACGGATCATGTCGTCCTACTCATACTGCCCCTTCAGCTTCATTCAACGGTGTATTTACCTAAATGGTCGTCCCTCTATCCTGTGGTACATCACGACAACGAGTACGGGCTACAAAATGTGTAGAGCAACACTGAGTGAATAAATGATTTAATCGACAAGTTGAGCAAGAAGAAGCAAAACTTACGATGTCTTCGGCTGCCGTGTGCAATGGCCGACTTGCCTCGAGCATATCAACCACGCCACAAAACTTGGTGACGCTGATTTGGATGGCGTACCATCAATACGACAACGACCTCACATTGCGATCATGGATAATATGCATGACGTAGGGCGCAATGTGCTTTCATGCGTGAAATGAATCATGCATGCGCTGCAAGAACGACCACCCTCTGATCCTATGTATGAAATCCGCGGATACGACCAACCATGCATTGCACAACAACTCATCCGCCATGATCGAGTACCCCACCACCCTTCATACTCTAAAAAATGACATGGCATTCAAAAATAAGCTCAATGGCATTTGACCGAACACCTACCGGGCGTGGTGATAGTCATGGACGACGTCAACAGGGGGCGGAGTGTACTGATGACCCACAAGTATAGGGAATCAATCGTAGTCCTTTCGATAAGTAAGAGTGTCGAACCCAACGAGGAGCAGAAGGAAATGATAAGTGGTTTTCAGCAAGGTATTCTCTGCAACTACTGAAAATAACGGTAACAGATAGTTTGATAGCAAGGTAATTCGTAATAAGTAACAAGTAGCAATAGTAACAAAGGTGCAGCAAGGTAGCCCAATCCTTTTTATAGCAAAGTACAGGCCGTAAGGTTCTCTTATAATAAGCAAAGCGTTCTTGAGGACACATGGGAATTATCGTCTAGCCACTTTCATCATGTTTATTTGATTTGCGTTCGCTACTTTGATAATTTGATATCTAGGTGGACGGGTGCTTGGGTGCTATTCTTACTTGAACAAGCCTCCCACTTATGATTACCCCCTCTCGCAAGCATCCGCAACTACGAAAAATGAATTAAGATAGATCTAACCATAGCATGAAACATATGGATCCAAATCAGCCCCTTACGGAATAACACATAAACTAGAGTTTAAGCTTCTGTCACTCTAGCAACCCATCATCTACTTATTACTCCACAATGCCTTCCCTTAGGCCCCAGTATGGTGAAGTGTCATGTAGTCGAATTTCACATGACACCACTAAAGGAAGCAACAACATACATATCATCAAAATATCGAATGAATACCAAATTCACATGATTACTTATAACAAGAGTTCTCCCATGTCCTCAAGAATAAAAGTAACTACTCACAAATCATATTCATGTTCAAGATCAGAGGGGTATTGAATATCATTAAGAATATGAACATATAATCTTCCACCAATTAAACCAACTAGCATCAACTACATGATGTAATCAACACTGCTAGCAACCCACAGGTACCAATCTGAGGTTTTGAGACAAAGATTGAATACAAGAGATGAACTAGGGTTTGAGATGAGATGGTGCGGGTGAACATGTTGATGAAGATTGGTCCTCCCATGATGAGAGGATCGTTGGTGATGTCGATGGCTTCGATTTCCCCCTCCCGGAGGGAAGTTTCCCCGACGGAATCGCTCCGCCGGAGAGCAAAAGTGCTCCTGCCCAGGTTCCGCCTCGAGACGGCGATGCTTCGTCCCAAAATTCGCCTCCTAATTTTTTCTAGGGCAAATGCCTTCATATAGCAGAAGATGGGCTTTAGAGGCTTGCCAGGGGCCCCACAAGCTCGGGGGGCGCGCCTAGGGGGTAGGGTGCCCCCAGGCTTGTGGCTTCCTGGTGGGTCCCCTCCTGGTATTTCTTCCGCCAATATTTTTATATATTCCAAAATAATTCTCCGTAAATTTTCAGGTCATTTGGAGTTGTGCAGAATAGCTATCTCTGATGTAGCCCTTTTCGGTCCTGAATTCCAGCTGCCGGCAATCTCGCTCTTCATGTAAAACTTGCAAAATAAGAGAGAAAAGGCATAAGAATTGTATCATAAAGTGAAATAATGACCCAAAACATAATAAATAATAGTAGGAAACATGATGCAAACTGAACGTATCATGTACCTACCTACAGATGGGTCCTGGGTGGATGACGCCGTTGTAAAAGGCGAGCGGGAGCGTCGGTGCTAGTTGCGGACGTCCGGCAATGCCTATGTGCCCGTCGGAGAGGTACAACGGCAACGTCGGAGGAGGAGGGTGCGGATGCAAAGCAAGGGGGTGAAGGGGCAGATTGCAAGAAAATGAGACCGAGAGGGGGGATTGAATGGGCGGGGCTGTCAGAGTCCTACGTGGCTGCTGTCAGGACTTCGGTAAAAGCCAACCCCCCAACTTTGTCTCCGTTTTGTGGGAAAAAGTGCATCTAGACTGCTCGGCGGACCGACACAGGCCCGCTTTGGATGGCACAACACGTCCGGACCACGTGGTCAGGACGTATGCAGGCGGTTTGAGGATCAACGTTGGAGATGCCCTTATACCTTGCTTAATGATTCGTATGACCACAGTGTGCGGATTCAACGGCTTTGAAGCATTTTAGAAACTAATCAAACATAGCGGCAAGTCTGTCTATGGATATCTCTGAAAAAAAATCTTTGTCTATTGAGGGCATTGATGTCTACTACACAACGTATTCTTGTAGACTCGTGTTGGGCCTCCAAGCGCAGAGTTTTGTAGGACAGTAGCAATTTTCTCTCAAGTGGATGGCCTACAGTTTATCAATCCATGGGAGGCGTAGGATGAAGATGGTCTCTCTCAAATAACCCTGCAATAAAATACAAGAAATATCTTGTGTCCCCAACACACCAAATACAATGGTAAATTGTATAGGTGTGATACGTCTCCAACGTATCTATAATTTTTTATTGTTCCATGCTATTAAAGTATCAATCTTGGATGTTTTACATACATTTACAAGCAACTTTATATCATTTTTTGGGACTAACCTATTAACTTAGTGCCAAGTGCCAGTTGCTGTTTTTGCTTGTTTTTGGTTTCGCAGAATATCAGTACCAAACGAAGTCCAAATGCCACGAAACTTTTTGGAGATTTTTTCTGAACATAATGGACACTAGAAGCTTTGGGAGAAGATCAGACGTGGGAGCATGGGCCCACCACCCACCAGGGCGCGCCCAGGGGGGTAGGCGCGCCCTGATGGGTGGTGGGGCCCATAGAGCTCCGTTTGACCTAACTCCGCCTCTATAAATACCCAAAAATCAGGAAACCAACAAGGGAGTCCACGAAATACTTTTTCCGCCACCGCAAGCCTCTGTTCTCGAGAGATCCCATCTGGGGACCTTTTCTGGCACTCTGCCGGAGGGGGATCAATCACAGAGGGGTTCTTCATCAACCTTGCTGCCTCTCCGATGATGCGTGAGTAGTTTACCACAGACCTACGGGTTCATAGTTAGTAGCTAGATGGCTTCTTCTCTCTCGATGTTTCTCAATACAATGTTCTCCTTGTTGTTCTTGGAGATCTATTTGATGTAATGACTTTTTGTGGTGTGTTTGTCGAGATCCGATGAATTGTGAGTTTATGATCAGATCTATCCATGAATATTATTTGGGTTTTCTCTGAACTCTTTTATGCATGATTAATATAGCTTCATATTGCTTCTCCGATTTATTGGGTTGGTTTGGCCAACTAGATTGATTTATCTTTCCATGGGAAGAGGTGCTTTGTAATGGGTTCGATATTGCGGTGCTCAGTCCCAGTGATAGAAAGGGACATGACACGTATGCATCGTTGCTATTAAGGGTAAAAAGATGGGGTTTATTCATACGTGAGTTTATCTTGTCTACATCATGTCATCTTGCCTAATGCATTACTCCGTTTTTCCATGAACTTAATACACTAGATGCATGCTGGATAGCGGTCAATGTGTGGAGTAATAGTAGTAGATGCAGAATCATTTCGGTCTACTAATCTTGGACGTGATGCCTATATGTTTGATCATTGCCTTGGATATCGTCATAATTATTTGCTTTTCTATCAATTGCTCAATAGTAATTTGTCTACCCACCGTATGCTATTTTCTCCAGAGAAGCCTCTAGTGAAAACTATGGCCCCCGGGTCTATCTTTTATCATATAAAAATCCTAAAAATACCTTGCTGCAATTTTCTTTTATTTTGTATTTTTGTCAAATCTATCTATCAAATTCTATACAATTTAATCTTGCTCGTAACCATTGAGGGATTGACAACCCCTCTACGCGTTGGGTTGCAAGTATTTGTTGTTTGTGTGTAGGTCCTGTTTACGTAGTGTTGCTTGGGTCTCCTACTGGATTGATAACCTTGGTTTCATAACTGAGGGAAATACTTATCTCTGCTGTACTGCATCATCCCCTCCTCTTCGGGGAAATCCCAACGCAGCTCACAAGTAGCAAGGTGCGCTAGTTCGGCGAAGAGATGGTGATACAAGGGTCGTATGGATAGTAGATACAGGTTTTTGTAATCTGAAAATATAAAAACAGCAATGTAGTAAGTGATAAAATGGAGCACAAACGGTATTGCAATGCTTGAAAACAAGGCCTAGGATTCATACTTTCACTAGTGCAATCTCTCAACAATGCTAACATAATTGAATCATACAACAATCCCTCAACGTGCGACAAAGGATCACTCCAAAGTTCTTATCAAGCGAAGAACATAAGATTAAATTGTTTGTAGGGTACGAAACCACCTCAAAGTTATACTTTCTGATCAATCTATTAAGCTATTCCTATAAGTGTCACAAACATCCCCAGAGTTCGTACTAAAATAACACCATCTGATACACATCAACCAACTCTAATGGCACCTAGATACTCCAATGTCACCACAAGTATCCGTGATTTGATTATTCGATATTCATCAAACAACTTCAGATTCATAATATTCAATCCAACACAAAGAACTTCAAAGAGTGCCCCAAGATTTCTACCGGAGGAAGTAGGACAAAAACGTGTATCAACCCCTATGCATAGATTACCCAATGTCACGATAATCCGCAAGTTGAATATCAAAATATATATCGAGTGAATCAATAGAACACCCCATTGTCACCACGGGTATCCACACGCAAGACATACACCAAGTGTTCGCAAATCCAAAAAAGTATTCAATCCTATAATAGTGAAACCTCAAAGGTAAAAACTCAATTCATCACAACAAGATAGAGAGGGAGAAACACCATATGATCCAACTATATTAACAAAGCTCGCGGTACATCAAGATCATGCCAAATCAAGAACATGAGAGAGAGATCAAACACATAGCTACTAGTACATATCCTTAACCCCGAGGGTGAACTACTCCCTCCTCGTCATGGAGACCGCCGGGGTGATGAAGATGGCCTCTGGTGATGATTCCCCCCTCCGGCAGGGTGGTGCCGGAGCAGGGCTCCAGATGGGATCTCTTTGGTACAGAGGCTTGCGGCGGTGGAGTCGAAGTTCTAGGTTGGGGTTTCCCTATTTATAAGAATTTTTAGAGTTGGAATCACGCGAAAAGGAGCCACAGGGGGCCCACAAGCTACTTGGGCGCGGCCACCCCCGTAGGCGCGCCGAAGTGGCTTGTGGGGTCCCTGTGGGTCTTCTGGTACTCTCCCAAAGCTTCCTGGGTCCCTTTCCATCCAGAAAAATCATCAAAAAAATCGTTGCATTTGGACTTCATTTGGTATGGATCTTCTGGAAAACCAAAAACAAGCAGAAAACAACAACTGGCACTGGGCACTAGGTCAATATGTTAGTCCATGAAAATCATATAAAAGTCATATAAGAATGCACCAAAACCATATAAATTATTGTAAACATGACATGAATACTTCATAAGTTGTAGATACGTTGGAGATGTATCAACATCCCCAAGCTTAATTCCTGCACGTCCTTGAGTAGGTGAATGATAAAAGAAATAATTTATGAAGTGTGAATGTTAGCATAGTGCATAAGTTTGATCAATGATAATTTCAATCACTTTTTCTAGCATCATAAGCATCAACTCTTTCTCATAAAACTCCTCATGATAAAGTAGCAATCAATTCACATGTTATGGTTCAAACAATGCATTCTATTGAAACTTAACAACCTATGTTCTTAGTCACCAAACAATTACAATTCATATTGTTTTCTACAAAGTCTAAGTAAGAGCTCCACATACTCAATTATCATATAGTCTTCTATGATTGCTAATACTCAAAGCATACTTTTAGAACAAATAGCATCCATCGAACACAGAGAAAGATAGGAGCTTAATTTTCGCCTCTCAACTTATTTATCATAGAGATAATTGTCAACAATAATAATTCATGATCAAATATATTTGAATGACCATATAGCCTGGATCTTTCCCCACCACATAATGCTTGCCAACTAAATAATAGGTTGGAATAAGAAATTGTGTAACATCCCAATTTTATTAAATTTGGATGTTAATAGAATCATCAATGCATTTCATGATTTATTACATTTTGGAGTTTTCTGAATTATTCAATTTTTTCCACTCAAGAAATAAAAGAGAGAGAGAGGATAAAATGGCTTCCTCAAATATAAAAGCATTGGAAAAAATTATTAGAATACTATTTGGAGTTTTTCAAGTTTAATTGGTATTTAATTTATTGGCAAAAAGTGCATTAATTGCATTAGGAAAATATTTTCAAAACTATTTGAGAAGGAATTAATGTTCACTATGCTCTATATTATTAGTAAGGATTTTAGGAAATTTTGTGGTATTTTTAGAATTTTATTTGGGCCACAAAAGGTTTTCTGAAAAAAAATGCATGCACACACACGCGCGCGCGAGCACACAACCGTCGGCCTGCTCGGGCGAAATGGCCCAAAGCCCAGCCCCGCTCCGGTTTCTTTACGCACCGGCCGCCCGCCCCGCCTCTCACCTCGCTCGCCCGCTCCCACACCCGTTGGCAGGTGGGACCCAAACCCCGGGTCGCCCCCAACCTCTCGCCGCGCCGCACGGGACAAGCCATGAGCGCGCCCGCCCGCAACCGCCGGCGAAGTCTCGCGGATAAGCCTTATCTGCGGCACCCGCACGCCCCTTACCTCGGCTATAAGTAGCCTCGGAGCCCCTCATTCCATTCCACCGTCTTGCTTCTCCCCACGCCGCTCGCACCGCTCGCCATCGCCGTTCGCATCTCGCCGGCCGACGCCCTTTTGCCGGTGAAATACGTCGTCAGTAAGCCACTCCGACCTCCTATTCTTCTTCAATCACCTCCATGTGTCCTCGCGCACCCATTTGACATGTTTGTGTGCCCTAGGACTCGCCGGAACGACGCCCCGACGACCCCGCGCGCTCGCCGGAATACGGAAATTCGCCGTTCCCGCAACGCCCGTCCGGACGCCCCCGGGGACCACCGACGCCACCATCCGGACACCCACGCCACGCTGCACCTCCCCGTACCCTTCCCCGCCACCGGAGCCGCCGCCGCCATTGCTCTATGAGCGGCCCCGTCCCAGTTTATTTCGTAATCTAGCTTGTTTTTTATTGAACCAGTTCGCGTTAACCATGATTTTTATTAAACCATGCGGTTTTAGTTAAACCGATCTCTATTTTTTATTATTATTAGCCGAGCGGACGCCCGTCAGCCAATCGCACCGCGCCGCGTGTCTAGGCACCCGGTTGCAAGAAAACTATTTTCTATTTAGTCACTGGGATTAGCAGATTAGTCCCTGAACTTCAACTAGCCACAAAATTTTAACCGTAGATCCAAATTCGACAAAACCAGCGGTAAATTGTTCGTATCGATTAGATATATCCAGAGAACCTATCATTGTAAACTTTTGATAATTTAAAATTTAAAATTTGTTCAGATTCAAATTTGAACTCTTTTTGGCCATAACTCCTAAACCGTAGCTCCGATTGAGTTAATTCTTTTTGCACTTTGTCTCCGTAGCCAAACCCTATGACTTGGACCTTTGTCACAATATTTTTTTCACGTAATTAGGATCTGTCCATGATAGTTTTACTTCTATGCCTCATATGCACTTTAGTTCACATCACAATTTTGGAACCACATGTCACATGTTGTTTTGCACTTAGATTTATTTTCATGCAAGTTAAGTGTGTTGGATTTTCATTTGGATTTTTCCGAGTCTTTGCATGTTGCATGTTATTTTGATTCTCTGGAATGATTGCTTATGTATGTTTATTTACTTTGCGATAGATTGCCCGGAGTGCGAAGCCGAATATTATCATTCTCTAGAGTTGAACCAGCAGTACCAAGGCAAGTTTACATCTTGATCATGTTTTCATTACCTATGTTTTTATTATGCACTTAGTCCTTTGCGGTAGGATTGCATGGTAGGAATTTATGCCGAATGGCTATGCTTTACACCCAGTAGTTCATTGAGGTAGGTCTGAACCTTACATCATTGTCTCCACCATTTTACATTATATTGCTTCGCTAAAGTAGACGTGGATTGGGGAGTGATTCATCATAAAGTATGAGTGACAATGTAGTAAATAGGACCTAGTGGAATTGGTTTGAATGGTGGCAAAGTACAGTGGGAGCATTCATGGGGAATCCATGGGAGTGCACACTAGTGGTCCGTCCGCTCAGGATCAAAGGGATCAAACGTATTTTCATGTCTAGAAGCTTACGTGTGCAGCCACAAGCCATTATGGGCTCTGGCTTAGTTGAGTAGATAGTGTGACCTCTTCCAGGATAGGCTAGCAGATGTAGAATATGTAGGTGTACCGGCCTATCCGTGGGTTAAGGGGGACTACTTTCGAAAGACTATGTCTCGATCTTCCGATCATGGAGGTGGTCGAGTCTTGTGGGGAAAAGTGCGCAACCTCTGCAGAGTGTCAACCTAATCGATTAGCAGTGTCCCCGGTTATGGACATCTTGAGCATCTAGTAGTGGAAATGCCGGGAGATCTAATCACCCTTAACTTAATCATTTGGGTTTAATTAAACCTTGGAAATAGATTGTGATGGGGGTACCATCTCAATCTTATGCTATATTGTAGTGGTAGAATAATATCCTTTATACTAGGGGAAAATTAGCTTTATGCCAAGGTTAAGCTTAGAGCTTTCCACCAACCAAATTGCATGTACAAATAGGTTCATTATACTTATGATGTGACTTGCCAGTACATTCAATGTACTGATCTATATGGCTGCAACTTATCACGTTGCAGATATATCCGATGAGGATTAAGGTGCGATAGGCCGATGTTCTACACTCAGCTTTTGCTCATGGAGTTGATGGACTCATTTACTACTTTGCTTCCGTGGTATTTGTCTTATTTGGCATTATGCCATATCTTGTAGTAAATTGTATTACTCCTGGACTATCGATGTAATAACAAGATGTGTGTTATTTCTGTTATTTCATCGAGTACTATGTGTGCTAGCAATTCGATCCAGGGACTAGCACGGTAAGCACAGAGACTTCGATCCTTACTGGACAGGGGCATCGCTGCTCACATTTCTCTTGGACGCATTCGGGAGGAGTATGACGAGGACCTCAAGAAGACCTCCTTTGTCATGTATGGACGCTGCAAATTGAATGCAGAAGTTGTGTGTACCCTGGAGGACGAGACGATAGCATCCCATATCTAGGACATGGAGGAGCACATTCACATGATGGAGGTGGAGCGGGACCACAACATGATCGTCACCAAGAACCTCATGACCCGCAAGGCCGAGCTCGAGGAGGAGCTCTAGGATGCTCACATTGAGCACGAGGGAGAGCTAGACGCACTACAAGATAAGCACGACGACCTGAAGCTTCAGCTTGAGGAGGCCGAGGAGAAGCTGGATGAGGGAGAAAACATCCAGGAGGATCACTCTTATGGTGCCTATGTCAGCCAGGACAAGGACCAGGATGACGAGCTCAGAGATGACGAAACCAAGAGTGATGCAAGAACACCCGACATCAACATGATGGACCTGTCATCATCCGATGAGAGTTAGATTTTATACCACCATGAGAGTTCAGAAATTCGATTTTGTTATCCGATTAGTTTTATTCATTTGTGAGACCATGTCAAATCTTGTGACATGGCTTACCTTAGGTTTGATTATTCATGTGAACTTCTTTGATTGAAATTGAATTGGTGTGATTTGAAGTTTTATTACTATCATGTGCATATGGGTAGTGTGATTTTACTCATTAGACCCTTATTCTATTCTAATTTACCATCCACTCTAAACCCATCAGATGCCTCCGAGACGTGACCCGGGATCCAACTTTCCACCGGAACTCACCTAGTTGATCCAGAACAAGAATGCTCTCATGTAGATGCTCATCCAGAATCAGAACCAGAACAACCACAACAACCCACCGTCGCTACCCCAAGTGGATAGCCTTACCCGTTTTATGAGGCTGAACCCACCAGTGTTTTCAAGCAGCACTGAGCCGATTGTTGCAGATGACTGGCTCCGCAAGATAGGAAGGGAGCTGGTCACAGTAGGATGTAATGACATTGAGAAAGTGAGGTTTGCCACCCACTAGCTGGATGGACTGGCAGCTGCATGGTGGGAGAACTACACCACCACGTACCCCATGGAGAGTGTGATTTGGACTGAGTTCCAGCAGGCGTTCCGCACTGCTCATGCCTTAGCTGGAGCCATGAGTCTAAAGAAGCAGTTTCGCAGCTTGCGCCAGGGAGGATGCACTGTATCTCAGTATGTTCATGAGTTTAGTAGGTTGGCCCGTTATGCCCCAGATGATGTGGCCATTGATGCAGCCAGACAGGAGAAGTTTCCAGAGGGACTGAACGACGAGTTGGGAATTCAGTTGACTATGGCAGCCTTTGTGAACTACCAGGAGCTGGTTGAGAAGGCTACCATTCTCCAAGGCAAGCACCAGCAAACGGAGAACCATAAGAGGAAGTACGATCAGGGAAAGTATAACTCTGGAGTTCAACAGAAACCCCGCTATAGCCCGTACTCAGGAAGTTCTAGATCAGGCACTAGCAAGTTTGGAGGACATCATCATAACCATGGAGGTCGCATTTAACATGGAGGAAATGGACACAACCACCATGGTCACAAGCATGGAAATGGCAATGGAGGAAATGACAATCAACAACATTTCAGCTCTTCTACACCGATGAAGAAAGATCTGAGTCACATCACCTGCTTCAAGTGCAAGAAGACAGGACACTACTCCATTGATTGTCCCGACATGCAGAATGGAAATGGTAATGGGAATTCTGGAGGCAAGAAGCCCAATCCTTTCACTAAGGGGCATGTGAATCATGTCAATGTGGAAGAGGTCTATGAGCAGCCTGACACAGTGATTGGTAAGTTCTTGGTAAATTCATTTCCAGCACTCATTCTTTTTGACACTGGTGCATCACATTCATTCACATCAATGGGATTTGTGGATAAAATAAGTTTCCTACCATAGCTCTTAAGTCACCCATTCTAGTAAGTTCCCCAGGAGCAGAGTCTATGGTTAGTTAGGGATATTTCTAGTTACCTTTGAACATAGGGGGACATGTTTTTCCCACAGATATGATCATACTAGAGTCACAAGGATTGGATGTAATCCTAGGTATGGATTGGATGTCCAAGTATGAGGGAAAAATTGATTGTGCTAGTAGACCGATTTTTCTCACCACCCCAGAGAAGAAGAGGATCAAGTATGTATCCAGGTTTAAGCTTAAGAGGACTCAGGTGAACTCTCTTACAGGAGTTTTCCAGGAAGAAGTGCCAGTGGTGAAGGATTATCCCGATGTATTTCCAGAGGAGTTACCAGGTATGCCACCAGATCGGGAGATTGAGTTGCTGCCAGGCACATGACCTATCTCCAAGAGGCCATATCGGATGCCTGCTAATGATTTGGAGGAAGTCAAGAAGCAGATTAAGGAGTTGCTGGAGAAAGGGTATATTCACCCGAGTTCATCACCTTGGGGAGCCCCAATACTGTTAGTGGAAAAGAAGGATGGAACCTTGAGGATGTGTGTGGATAACCGTTCTCTGAACGAGGTGAGCATCAAGAACAAGTATCCCCTGCCGATGATCAATGACTTGTTTGACCAGCTAGAAGGAACTAGTGTTTTCTCCAAGATCAATCTTCGATCGGGTTATCACCAGTTGAAGATCTGTGAGAATGATATACCCAAGACAGCTTTTACCACAGGGTATGGGCTTTATGAGTATACAGTCATGTCCTTTGGTTTGACTAATGCCCCTGCCTATTTTATGAGCATGATGAACAAGGTATTCATGGAGTTCTTGGATAAGTTCATTGTGGTATTCATTGATGACATATTGGTGTACTCCAAGAATGAGGAGGAACACGCGAAACATCTGCGCTTAGTTCTAGAGAAGCTCAGAGAACATCAACTATATGCCAAGTTCAGCAAGTGTGAGTTTTGGATGAAAGAAGTCAGATTTCTTGGACATGTTGTGTCAAGTGAAGGGATTGCAGTGGACCCTTCCAAGGTAGAGGCAGTCACAGAATGGAAGGCACCCACCAGAATTGGTGAGAATCGTAGTTTCCTTGGACTTGCGGGATATTACTGGAGGTTTATTGAGAATTTCTCCAAGATCGCAAGGTCCATGATAGCGTTGTTGAAGAAGGACACCAAGTTCATTTGGACTAAAGAGTGTGAAGCCAGCTTTCAAGAGTTGAAGAAGCATTTGGTTATAGCCCCAGTGCTAATTCTGCCTGACGTACACAAGGACTTTCAAGTGTATTGTGATGCTTCACGTCAGGGACTTGGAGGTGTTCTTATGCAAGAGGGAAAAGTTGTAGCTTATGCCTCAAGACAGCTTCGACCTCATGAGTTGAACTATGCCACACATGATTTGGAGTTGGCAGCCGTAGTGCATGCACTCAAGACATGTAGGCACTATCTTATTGGGAATCATTGTGATGTTTACACGGATCACAAGAGTTTGAAGTATATCTTCATGTAGAAGGAGTTGAACCTCAGGCAAAGGAGATGGTTGGAACTTATAAAGGATTATGACATGAGTGTGCATTATCATCCAGGAAAAGCCAATGTTATGGCAGATGCTTTGAGCCGTAAGAGTTATGGTAACACCCTTACAACATGAGGTTTACCTCAAGAGTTATGTGATGAGCTTAGAGACCTTCAGTTGGAAATAGTTCCAAGAGGTTATGTTGCCGTGCTTGAGGTACAGTCCACCTTGTTTGGAAGAATCAAGGAAGCCCGAAAGTTGGACCAAGGTATTGCTGAGATAAAGGAAATGATGAGCAAAGGGAAAGGAGAAGGATTCCGTTAGGAAGAGCATGGAACTATATGCTTTGAGCAACGTATTTGTGTACCCAATGATCCAGAGATTAGGAAGTTGATTCTTCAGGAGGCTCATGACTCACCATACTCGATACACCCAGGCAACACCAAGATGTATTTGGACTTGAAGAAAAGTTTTTGGTGGGCCGGTATGAAGAGGGAAATTGCTGAATATGTAGCAATATGTGATGTATGTCAGAGAGTAAAGGCAGAGCATCAGAAACCAACAGGTTTACTTCAGCTATTGCTGATACCTAATTGCAAATGGGATAAGCTTGGTATGGACTTAATCACATGATTACCCAGGACCCGTTCAGGTTATGATTCCATATGGGTAATAGTTGATCGTTTGACCAAGGTTGCTCACTTCATTCCAGTGAAAACCACCTATACAAGTGCTAAGCTGGCAAAGATATATATGACCAGGATCGTATGTCTACATGGAGTTTCGAGGACCATTATATCAGATAGAGGAACACACTTTACCTCAAAGTTTTCGAATCAGTTACATGAAACTTTGGGTACCAGGCTAGAGTTCAGTACAACCTTCCATCCACAAACTGATGGGCAGACAGAGAGAGTCAACCAGATTCTGGAGGACATGTTGAGAGCTTGTGCGCTAGACTATGGATCTAGTTGGGATGATAATTTACCTTACACAGAGTTCTCATACAACAACAACTATCAAGCCAGTTTGCAGATGGCCCCTTTCGAGGCATTGTATGGTAGGAAATGTAGGACACCTTTGATGTGGGATGGAGTTGTAGATCGCAAATTGTTTGGACCAGATTTGATCAGGCATTCTGAGGAGAAGGTCAAGTTGATTTGTGAGGATCACAATAGTTTTCGAGGATAGAGTATTCAACCCAAATTTATAGATTCGACACAAGGGGAGCCAAAGAATATTTGTAAGTATTAGCAGTTGAGTTGTCAATTCAACCACACCTAGAGATTAAATATCTCCAACAAAGTGATCAGTAGCACAATAATATGATAGTTTGATAGTAGTAGTAACGGTAGCAGTGGTAACGGTAACAACAGTAACAATTTTGTAGCAGTTGTAACACTAGCAATAGCAATAGTAACTTAGCAAGAACAATATGTGGGAAACTCGTAGGCATTGGATCGGTGATTATGTTGGATAATATTCATCATATAACAGTCATAACCTAGGGCGACACAGAACTAGCTCCAGTTCATCAATATAATGTAGGCATGTATTCCGTAAATAGTCATACGTGCTTATGGACAAGAACTTGCATGACATCTTTTGTCCTACCCTCCTGTGGCAGCGGGGTCCATAAGGAAACTAAGGGATATTAAGGCCTCCTTTTAATAGAGAACCGAAACAAAGCATTAACACATAGTGAATACATGAACTCCTCAAACTACGGTCATCACCGTAAAGTATCACAATTATTGTCACCTTGGGGTTTACGGATCATAACACATAGTAGGTGCATATAACTTGCAAGATCGGATCACGAACATAGATATAATTGTGAAAGCATAAACGGTTCGGATCTGAAATCATGGCACTCGGGCCCTAGTGACAAGCATTATGCATATCAAAGTCATAGCAACATCAATCTCAAAACATAGTGGATACTAGGGATCAAGCCCTAACAAAACTAACTCGATTACATGATGAATCTCATCCAACTCCTCACCGACCAGCGAGCCTACGAAGGAATTACTCACTCCCGGCAGTGAGCGTCATGAAATTGGTGATGGAGGATGGTTGGTGTTGACGAAGACCGAAGATCCCCCTCTCCGGAGCCCCGAACGGGCTCCAGATCTGGCCTCCTGATGAAGAATAGGAGGTGGCGGCGGCTCTGTATCGTAAAACGTGATGAAACTTTCTCTCCTATTTTTTCTCCAAAAATAGGATTTTATAGCGTCGGAGTTAGGGTCAGCGGAGCCTCGTGGGCCCCACTACCCACCAGGGCGCGCCAGAGGGGGGTGGGGCGCCCTGGTGCCTTGTGGGGAGCTGGCCCCCTCCAGTGGGTCTTGGTTCCAGTATTTTTATTTATTCCAAAATAATTCTCCAAAAAGTTTCATCCGATTCCGAGAACTTTTATTTTTGCACAAAAAACAACACCATGGTAGTTCTGCTGAAAACAACGTTAGTCCGGGTTAGTTTCATTCAAATCATGCAAATTAGAGTCCAAAACAAGAGCAAAAGCGTTAGGAAAAGTAGATACGATGGAGACGTATCAACTCCCCCAAGCTTAACCCATTGCTTGTCCTCAAGCAATTCAGTTGACAAACTGAAAGTGATAAAGAAAAACTTTTACGAACTCTTTTGTTCTTGTTTCCCTATATATGCTTAAATAGGACCCATGTTTTCAGCAAGGATCATGACTAACCATGCAAACAATAACTCTTAGAAATTATATTAACTCATATCAATGGCATAATCAACTAGCGAGCAATAATAAGATATCTCAAATGCCAAAAATTTGTCAAAACAATCATGATATAATATGACAATAGTGGTATCTCGCTAGCCCTTTCTGAGACCGCAAAACATAAATGCAGAGCACCTCCAAAGTTCAAGCAGTGACTAAACATTGTAATTCATGGTAGAAGAGATCCAGTCATGATGCATTCAACATTAACTATACAGAATGCATGAGGATGACAATAGTTCTCTCAGGACTGGCGCTTGTTTGAGAAGGTGATGACTCAACATAAAAGTAAAATAACATGAAAGTAAATAGATAGGCCCTTCGCATAGGGAAGCAGGGATTTGCAGCGGTGCCAGAGCTCGAAGCTTAAATCAGAGATAAATATACTTTTGGGAGGTATAACCTTCCTGTCAACGTTACGACCAAGAGTTTTCAATATCTTCCATGCTAAACACATTAACGGCGGTTCCCAAGCGGTAAAAGTAAAGTTTACTCCCCCTCCACCATCAAACACAAGCCATGTCTAGCCGAATCCTCGGGTGCCCTCCATACCAACAACAGTCCGGGGGAGTTTTATTCAATTATTTTACCGCTTCTGCAACTCTAAAAATTCCAAAAACTTTGGAAAATGTAGGCAATTTGTATATAAATCATGTGTATAAATTTCATATCAAAATCACGTTGTAGTAAATTATAGGAATTCATGCACTTGGCGCAAAAGTTTCTTTTTTTGCACAGAATCATGACAACTAACATCCACGCTATCCCAAAGGCTTTACTTGGAACTTTATTGAAACAAAAGCTATAAAACATGATTACTACAGTAGCTTAATCATGTGGACACACAAATACAGTAGGTATAAGTGTTGGGTTTTCTCCCAACAAGCGCTTTTATTTAATGCCTTTTTAGCTAGGCATGATGATCTCAATGATGCTCGCATAAAAGTAAAGAATTGAAACATAACGGGAGCATCATGAGGCATATGACTAGCACATTTAAGCCTAACCCACTTCCTATGCATAGGTATTTTGTGAGCAAACAATTCATGGGAACAAGAATCAACTAGCATAGGAAGGCAAAAAAACATAACTTCAAGATTTTCAATACATAGAAAGGAAACTTGATACTATTGAGATATGTAAAAGCATATGTTCCTCTCTCATAATAATTTTCAGTAGCATCATGAATGAATTCAACAATATAACTATCACATAAAGCATTCCTTTTATGATCCACAAGCATAATTTTTTTATTACTCTCCACATAAGCAAATTTCTTCTCATCAATAGTGGTGGGAGCAGATTCAATGAAATAACTATCATGTGATACTTGATTGACATAATCCAATTGAACATTAAAATCATGATGACAAGTTTCATGGTTATGATTACTCTTTATAGCATACATGTCATCACCATAATAATCATATATAGCAACTTTGTTGTCATAATCAATTGCAACCTCTTCAAAGATAGTGGAATCATCATTAAATATAGTCATGACCTATCCAAATCCACTTTCATCAATATTGTAATAAGATTCAACACCCTCCAAAATAGTGGGATCATTACTACCTAGAGTTGACACTCTTCCAAACCCACTTTCATCATTGTAATTATCATAAATAGGAGGCATGCAATCATCATAATAAATTTTCTCATCAAAAGTAGGGGGACTAAAAAGATCATCTTCATCAAACATAGCATCCCCAAGCTTATGGCTTTGCATATCATTAGCATCATGGATATTCATAGAAAGCATACTAAAAACATTGCAATCATGCTTGTCATACAAAGATTTTATGCCAAACATTTTTTAGTTTTGTTTTATAAACCAAACTAGTGAAAAACAAGAAACTAAAAGATTCAATTGCAAGATCTAATGATATACCTTCAAGCACTCACCTCCCCGGCAAGGGCGCCAGAAAAGAGCTTGATGTCTACAACACAACTTATTCTTGTAGACTCATGTTGAGCCTCCAAGCGTAGAGTTTTGAGGACAGTAGCAATCTTGCCTCAAGTGGTTGACCTAAGGTCTATCAATCCGTGGGAGGCATAGGATGAAGATGGCCTCTCTCAAACAACCCTGCAACCAAATAAAAGAAATATGTTGTGTCCCCAACACACCAAATACAATGGTAAATTGTATAGGTGCACTAGTTCAGCGAAGAGATGGTGATACAAGTGTAGTATGGATAGTAGATATAGGTTTTTTGTAATCTGAAAATATAAAAACAACAAGGTATCAAGGGATAAAACAGAGCACAAACGGTATTGCAATGCTTGAAAACAAGGCCTAGGGTTCATACTTTCACTAGTGTAATCTCTCAATAGTGCTAACATAATTGAATCATATAACAATCCCTCAACGTGTGTGACGCCCCCGGCCCGATCGTGCACTAATCATACACGCAAATGCACACGATCAAGCCTAAGGACTCACGGGAAGATATCACAACACAACTCTAAAACATAAATAAAGTCATACAAGCTTTATATTACAAGCCAGGGGCCTCGAGGGCTCGAATACATAAGCTTGCGAACAAGCGTCAGCGGAAGCATCAGATATCTGAGTACAGATATGAAATAGAACAGAAAGGCCTTTAGAAAGGCGGGGCAAAATAAAACACTACGATCGAAAGGCGAAGGCCTCCTGCCTGGGACCCTCCGATCCTACTCCTGGTCGTCAGTCAACTCATAGTAGTATCCATCCTCTGGGTAGTAGTAGTAGCGATCGTCGGCAGGGCAGCTGTCTCAGGGGCTTCGTCATCTTGGTCACGACAAACTGATATGGGGAGAAAAGGAAAACAAAGCAACCGTGAGTACTCAGAAGTACTCAGCAAGCAAGGATCTACACTACATATGCAACATTTTCAAGGGGAGGCTGTATATGTGGACTGGGCTGCAGAAATGCCAGAATAGAGAGAAGGCCTAGTCCTATCGAAGACTAGCATCTTCAGCGGTCTTGCAGCAGTAGAAGAGAGTAGAACAGTACAATATAATGTAGTAGTATCATTAAGTCTCAACCTCACCCAGAGATCCTTTCTCGACTCCCTGCGAGAAAGCAATCCCAGAGCCATACAGTCATCAACCTCGTCCGGAGATCCCTTCTCGACTCCCTGCGAGAAGCAATCCCAGAGCCATAGTATCCAAGTATCCAGTTCTAAAATGTATCAATCAGGATACAACTCCGAGTGTCCTTTACCGTAGGACCGGCTATCGATAGAGATGTTCTTCCCTGCAGGGGTGCACCAACTTACCCATCACGCTCGCTTAACTCCGGCCGGACACACTTTCCTGGGTCATGCCCGGCCTCAGCCAAACGACACACCGCAGCCCTACCTACAGCTCAGCAGAGAGGTCCCCGTCGGTCTATATCCTAAGCACTCAGGGGTCATGGGCCATCGCCCTGTGCACTCCGGGTCGGTGTGTGCAGGGTCGGGACGAGCACCACCTCAGTCCTGGATGGTACTGGCCCGGCCCGGCCACGAGGCTGAACTGGACGTCTGACAGAGCTTTCGGCTGATGCATACGATGCAGAACGCCCATACTATGCCCACGTGATGGTTAGTGCTATTAGACCAGAGGCCTGCTCGGATCAAATATCCAAATCGCTAGGACTAGGGGCTTGCGGTAACGAGCAGAGACTCACGAAAGATGTGACCCCGTCGCCCCGTCTCGAGGACTTGCGGCAAGGGTTAAGAATGCCCGGCCGCGCCTCGTATTCACCACTCGGGCACCACACAGGCAACCCGCCTTCACATCACACGCGGGTACCCCTCAGGGTCGACCCGCCTTTCCAAGTAACATTGTAAAGTCCAAGTATCCGTGTGTCCATAACATCAAGGGAATCCGACGTATCACCCTCGTTGGATTCCTACTCGATGTGTCTGTCAAGGTGAACTCGGAGGATTCACCCTCGATGGGTTCACACTTGATGTGTTGCACGACAGCGTCGTTACCGGAAGTGGCGAAGGAGGAATCACCCTCGATGACCACGACCGAATAGCTACTCTACAGAGTTAACATCAGACGTGCTACATGAGGTTTCACCCTCGGCACTCGATAGTAACGCTGCAGTGTCGTTACAACTAAGGGGGGGTGATGTGCGGTGTCGGGGCCTGGTGTTCAATCCCGTTGATCGGGTCTTCTGACGATCCAGCGCGGCAGTCGGGATAAGTGGGGTCACTGATAGGTCTCTACCCAGCCTAGACTAAACAGTTTAGGATATGCAGGTAATTATCAACAGCAGGTTACAATAAACAGGCTATGCATCAGAATAGGTAAAGCAGTAGCAGCAGCAATTCTAATGCAAGCATGGGAAATTAGAATGGGCGATATCGGGATGATCAAAGGGGGGGGGCTTGCCTGGTTGCTCGGCGGCAAGGGCAAGGTCGTCTATGGTGTCTTCGGGCTCCGGAGCTGCGTCGGTCTCGGGGACGACGTCGGGGTCGGGGGCTATCGAGAGAGAAGAGGGGGAGGAAACAGTATAAATATATAGCAAACATGAGCATGACAAATACGATACACGGTGCTAGGGGTAGTCTAACGCAGCATCACACGTAACAGACGGAGCGGGAGAATATCTGACGACATTTCCCTGGTCTTTGGAATTATCGGACAGAGGATAAGAGGGGAACGGTTGCAATTTCGGATAGTTAGAGACGCGTGACGGACGAACGGAGCGCGTATTCGAATTCGTCTCATCGTTCTGAGCAACTTTCATGTACAAAGTTTTTCCATCGGAGTTACGGATTAAAAGATATGATTTTCTAGGTTTTTATTAATTTTTTTGAATTATTTTTATTATTTAATTTCGAATTATCCAGAATAGTAATTGATGACATCAGCATGACATCATGCTGATGTCAGCAGTCATTAGGGTTAAGTTAATTAATTACTGCTTAGTTAAACTAGTTAATTAATTAGATTAACCTAATCAGAGTTAATTAAACTAATTAATCCACTAATTAATTATTCAATTAACTAATTATTTTTATTATTTACATTTTATTTTCATTTACTTTAAAACGTTTTCTGGGCGGGGCCCATATATCATTGGCCCATAGGCCATAGCGGGTTCGGGCGAACGGGCGTACAGGTGCGGGTGCTCGCACCCGAGGCCACGAGAGGCGAGGGCGAGCGCGCCCGAGGCCTCGATGGCCGGCGACGGCGGAAGCAGCGCCGGGCGCGGGGAGCTACGGGGCACCGGCGGCCACAGGCGCCCTGCCGCGGGGCGGAGGAAGGGCGGCGGCTCGCACAGCAGTGGGCGGCGCGGGCGAGCGGACAGGGCGAGGCCGGGCGGTGACCAAGCGCGGCAGAGGGGGCGCACGCGGGCGCCAACGTGCGGCCAGCGGGGCGAGCTGCGGTTGCGGCGGCGAGAGCGGGCACGCGTGGCTGGGCGCAGGTGGGTGCGGCCAGGGTGCAGAGGGAGTGGAGCAGGCGCAGGGGAGCAGAACTCCAGGCGCGGCCACAGGAGGTCACGGGCGCGACGAGCGCGGCCCCGAAGCGAGGCAGGGCGCGGCGGAGCAGCAGCTCGAGGTGCAGGGCGCGGTCGAGGCGTGCGTGCAAGCACGGTGACCGCGTTGCGCTAGCGAGGGGAAGCGGGAGCAGAGAGGAGGCGCCGTGCGGGGCTGGCCCTAGGCGCGGACGACGCGGTCGATGGGCGAGCGGGGAACAGGGGAGAGAGGAGGAGAGGTCGGAGCTCACGGCGGGGCCGTAGGGTCTTAGGCAGCGGGGCGTGGGGAGGACGACGGGGACGACGGCGCGGGGTCGACGACGGGATGGCGGTCTGCCGAGGTGGTCCGGCGATGTGGTGGTGGCGACGACGGGCGATGGCGTCGGGCCGGCGACGAGTCGAGGCCGAGGCTTCAGGCGGGTGCCGCGCGAGGGAGAGGAAGGCGCGGAGGAGCCCGAGAGGGGCGGCGCCGGCGATAGCGAGCGGCGACGGGGTCGCAGCCCCCGATCCAGATCGGGGAAGTGGAGCAAGGGGGGAGTGGGGGTGACGGGTTAGGGTTTCTGGAGTGGGAGGGGATAAGGAGGCAACGGGGTGGGCCGGCCTGTGGGGGTGGCCGACTGGGCCGGCGGGGTTGAGGCCCGGTGGGGAAAAGAGGGGGGGTCCTTTCTCTAATTTTTATTATTATTTTTTTATTTATTCTTATGTCTCAGTTTAGTAAATAGTTAGGCCTCCAAATTACTTTTACAAAATTAGTGACCTAGCTCATAAAATACAGGGCAATATATCCTAACACCAAAAACTAGTTTGGTCAAAACATAATTTCATATTTAATTTAGATTTAATAAATGGTTATTAAATATTATTTTTATCCACTGTTCGAGGATGATTGAGTCACTTATCCAATTCCAATAAGGTTGGTTTCAATTTTAGAAGTGTCTCTGGAATATTTATTATTTATCTGACATTTTAGTTTATGTGTTCGAACAACTTTTAATTTTGCCACTTTAATTTAATTTGGATTTGACTTAGGAGTTGAAATGCAATATGATGCAAATAATGATCATGCACTGTTAACCATGCTGACTTGGCATCATCAAAAGTGATTACTGTAGTTAACCACCGGGGGTGTTACAACGTGCGATAAAGAATCACTCCAAAGTTCTTATCAAGCGGAGAACATAAGATGAAATTGTTTCTAGGGTACGAAACCACCTCAAAGTTATCCTTTACAATCAATCTATTGAGCTATTCCTATAAGTGTCACAAACAGCCCCAGAATTCATACTAAAATAACAACATGTGATACACTTCAACCAACTCTAATGTCACCTAGATACTCCAATGTCGCCACAAGTATCCGTGAGTTGATTATTCGATATGCATCAAACAACTTCATATTCATAATATTCAATCCAACACAAAGAACTTCAAAGAGTGCCCCAAGATTTCTACCGGAGAAAGTAGGACGAAAACATGTATCAACCCCTATGCATAGATTACCCAATGTCACGATAATCCACAAGTTGAATACCAAAACATATATCAAGTGAATCAATAGAACATCGATTGTCACCACGGATATCCACATGCAAGACATACATAGTGTTCTCAAATCCAAAAAAGTATTCAATCTGATAGTAGTGAGACCTCAAAGGTAAAAATTCAATTCATCACAACAAGATAGAGAGGGAGAAACACCATATGATCCAACTATATTAACAAAGCTCGCGGTGAATCAAGATCGTGCCAAATCAAGAACACAAGAGAGAGAGATCAAACACATAGCTACTGGTACATACCCTCAGCCCCGAGGGTGAACTACTCCCTCCTCGTCATGGAGACCTCCGGGATGATGAAGATGGCCTCTGGCGATGATTCCCCCCTCCGGTAGGGTGCCGAAACAGGGCTCCATATGGGATCTCTTTGGTACAGAGGCTTGCGGCGGCGGAGTCGAAGTTCTAGGTTAACTTTCAGGGGTTTCCCTATTAATAAGAATTTTCAGAGTTGGAATCATGCGAAAAGGAGCGACATGGGCCCACAAGCTACTTGGGCGCAGCCACCCCCTGGGCGCACCCAAGTGGCTTGTGGGGCCCCTGTGGATCTTCTGGTACTCTCCTGAAGCTTCCTGGGTCCCTTTCCTTCCAGAAAAATCATCAAGAAGTTTCGTTGCAGTTGGACTTCATTTGATATGGATCTTCTAGAAAACCAAAAACAAGCAAAAAACAACAACTGGCACTGGGCACTAGGTCAATATGTTAGTCCATGAAAATCATATAAAAGTCATATAAGAGTGCACCAAACCCATATAAAATTATTGTAAACATGGCATGAATATATCATAAATTATAGAAACGTTGGTGACATATCAGGCATCTCGAACACGGACTCTCAACCCTCCTGCAACCGTTCATACTAAGTAGTCCGGACGCGTTTTGCCATCCAACATGATACCATATCAGCCCATGGACCCGTCCAGACGTTCATTTACCCACAAACTAGAAGAAACAGGTGGACTTTGCGAGCGTCCGGACAGCTGCCACGCACATGTTCGAACCCCGGTCCCACCCAAAACTCTCTCCCGTGTGAAGCGGTTGTCGCGCATTCATTCCGGTCATCACCGCTCTAGAGCGGACATGACTCCACGGCATTGATGCCAGTCAGAGCGGCTTGATGATCGAGTGGGCAGCGCCATTGGAAATATGCCCTAGAGGCAATAATAAATTGGTTATTATCATATTTTCCCTTCATGATAAATGTTTATTATTCGTGCTAGAATTGTATTGACCGGAAACTTAAATACATGTGTGAATACATAAACTACACCGTGTCCCTAGTAAGCCTCTACTAGACTAGCTCGTTGAGCAAACATGGTTATGGTTTCCTAACCATAGACATGAGTTGTCATTTGATAACGGGTCACATCATTAGGAGAATAATGTGATGGACAAGACTGTAACACTCCCAGTGTCAAGCTGCAGTGACCTCACACTAATGGTGCCATGTCATCATTTTTGACTAAGCCAAGTTGCCCCTTGATAAAATCCCACCTCAAAGTCAGAATTCAAAATGCAAGACAAAATAAAATTTGTCCAAATTGGAAAGCTAAATAGTTCATAATTTTGGGAATATTCCATAGTCATTTGTGTTAAGGAAAACCACATTACTAAATTACCCAATTTGACCCTAGCATCCAAATCAGTACCCAAAACAGCACCATTTAATTCTTTCCTATTTAATCAAAATTCAAATGAAATCCTTTAACCCTCAATCTTTTTGTGGTAGCGCCAAATATTACATAGTATTTATGTGCCAAGTCTCTTGATCAACATAATTCATTTTGTACCTTAGTTGAATATAAACCAGGAGCTATTTTAATTAGCAGAAAAAGAAAATAGAAAAGAAAGCTACAAAAATAAAAGAAAGAAGAAGGGGGGAAACTAATGCCAAGGGAAGGACCAGGTGGCTGCAGGCCCAGCCCACCTCCCCCACACACATCCCCTACCTCGCTACAGTAGAGGCAGAGGGCGTGGAGGCCATCGGCATGGCCGACGCCACACGTCGAGCATCCCCAGCTCCCCTGCCCTATATAGCCGCTCCTTGTGGCACGGGAGGATGTCCTAGAGGACCGCCCTCATCGGTTTCACCGTCTCGACCATCGGATCAGGCCCGAGAAGCTGCAACAGCGGCGCCTAGTTCTTCTTCCTCCGTCAGCCGCCACTTGATGTCGCCGCTCGATCCGCCGTCGTTCGGCCTCCTCGTCTCCGTCGAGCCCATCACCGCACCCTCTGTGAGGCCCTTCGTCCACCCCTTCTTTTTGATTCCGTCTCTCCGCCGTAGATGCCGCCCCCGAGCGCCCGCACCCTCCTTGTCCTGCCCGCTGGAGCTCTAACCGTTGTTGCCGCCTACCCCTCCGGCCTTCCCTGCCATGCCCCACGCCCGTCCGCGCGCGCCCCCGCCGCCCCCTGGCCGCGCCCCGGCAGCCGCTCGCGCTCGTGCGCTCGCCCGCGGCCGCGTTCACCGTTGTCGGCCATCACCGCGCCCGCCTGTTGCTACTCTTGCGATGCTGCTGCTGCTCCAAAATTGTCGGCGCTGCTGCCTACTGTCGCGTCGCTTGCTGTTCACCGCCCCTGCCACGCCCCTGCCGCCCCCAGCGCGCTCCCATGCCATGCCCGCCTTCGCCTCCAACCTCCCGAGCTCACTGCCGCCATCCATGTTCGCCGGCCCCGCTTCCGGCCGCCCCGCGACCAGCGGCGAGTTCCGCTGGATGCGGGCGTGCGGGGGCTTGCCCCTGGTACTCCCAACGCGCCCAGCCGCCGCTGGCGGTGTTGCTCCGGCAAGCCTCTGCCGCCTTGGATTGCCACCGGAGGTTAGCCGCGACTAATCTGGCCGATTAGTGCTAAATGACCCCGCTAACTACCCCCCTAACACTGGCTGATGGGCCCCATCTAGTTAAATAGAATAATAAAACCTGTTTAAAACATGTACCTATGACACATGGGTCCCAATGGCCTCTTTGACTAGTCAAACTGCTGATTGGGATAACCCAGTCAATGACATGCGGGTCCCCTCGGCCCTTTGACTAGTCAACGGTCTTAGTTGACTACTGACTGGGCAGTCAACTGGACCCCACCTATCAGCCCTTGGTGCAAATAGCTGGGTACACTTCTGTGTACCCGTAGCAATTTAACCATTTATTTTTGAAATAGTAATAATTCCAGAATATTAATAAAATTTTGAAATTTAATAGAAAATAAACCGTATCTTAGATGAAAATAATTTATATATGAAAATCGCTCAGAAAAATCCAACGAATCCGGATATGCAATCCGTTCATCTGCCACATGCCCCTAGCATGCTGAACATGGAACCATCCCCCTCGGTTTCATCTGTCCAAAAATGCCAAACTTCGGGAAAACATTCCTGGATGTTTCCCCCCTTTGTCAGTATCGTGTAGCCTTGTGGTAGATCACCCATAGCCCCGCTTATCGTCATGTCATGCTTAGTGATGCACTTGATTGCTTGTATTTACTGTTTATTCCCCCTCTTCTCTCCGGTAGACCCCGAGATCGATGCTGCCCCTGTGATCGACTACATCGCCGACGACCCTTCTCCCTGTTTAGCCGAGCTTCCAGGCAAGCAAACCCCCCCTTGATCATTCCGATATCGCCCATTCCATTCTCTCTCATGCTTGCATTAGATTTTGCTAGTGTAATTGTTTTCTCCTATTCTGATGCATAGCCTGCTTTTGTAACCTGATATTGTTACTTACCTGCTTATCCTAAAGTGCTTAGCATAGGTTGGATAGTGATCCATCAGTGACCCCCACCTTGTCCCTGTTGCCCCTGCTTCATCACCGATGACTCGATCTACGTGATCGACGTCCAGGGCCCGACACAACACATCACCCCCCCTCTTAGTTGCTTGGCTCTGCAGAGCTACTATCGAGTGCCGAGGGTGATACCTTGTAACACACTCCTGATGATAACTCTAGTGTAGCTATTCGGTCGTGGTCATCGAGGGTGATTCCTCCTTCACCACTCCCAATAACACTCTGTCGTGTAACACCTCAAGTGTGAACCTCGAGGGTGATTCCTCCTAAGTTCACCTTGACGATTACATCAAGTGGATTCTATCGAGGGTGATTCCTTGGATTCCCCCTTGATGTTATGGACACACGGTTACCTGAACTTTACTTAAGACCATTGTTGAAGTCGGGTTGGCCTTGAGGGGTACCCGCGAGTTGATGTGAAAGTTGGGCGGGCCCAGAGAGCACCCGCGAGATAATTACGAGGTACGGCCGGGTATGTAGACTGCCCTAGTGAGTGGGTTGGGCCTGACCCTTGTCGTATTTCCTCGAGACGGGGCGACGGGGTCACATGATCGTGAGTCTCTGCTTGTCTCGGCGAGCTCCCAATACACTAAAGGTTTGGGTATTTGATCTGAGTTGGCCACTGGCCTATACGCACTAACCACCACATGGGAATAGTTATGGGCACTCAGCGTTGTAGTATCAGCTGAAAGCTCTGTAAGACGTCTAGTTCAACATTGCGGCATGGCTGGGCCAGCGCCATCCAGGATAGAGGTGGTGCCTGGATCCACCCTGCTTGCAATGACCCAGAGTGTAAAGGGCGATGGGCCCAAGACCCCGGAGTGCTTAAGATGTAGACTGGCGGGGACCTCTCTGTTGAGCCTAGGTAGGGATACGACGTGTTGATCTTTCGAGGCCGGGCATGACCCAGGAAAGTGTGTCCGGCCAGAGTAATCAAGCGTGTTGGGTAATGTGGTGCACCCCTACAGGAAAGTTTATCTATTCGAATAGTCGTGTCCACGGTAACAGACGCTCGGAGTTGTATCCCGATCTATTACAACTAGAAATGGATACTTGAGACATGAGATGGATATGTTGGCTCCGGGATTGCTTTCTCGCAAGGAGTTGAGAAAGGATCTCTGGGCGTAATACTACAACATGCTTGTTAATTATAAAATGCTATTATGTACTCTTCTGAATGCTGCAAGATGCTTGAAGATGCTAGTCTTTTATAGGCTAGGCCTTCCCCTCTATTCTGGCATTCTGCAGTTCAGTCCACAGATACATCCCTTCCCTTGATACCAATGCATACTTAGTATAGATCTGATGCTTGCGAGTACTTTGGATGAGTACTCATGGTTGCTTTGCTACCCCTTTTCCCCCTTCTTTCTTCTTTCCGGTTGTTGCAACCAGATGGAGGATCCCAGGAGCCAGATGCCACCGCCGACGACTACTACTACCCCGAGGGTGCCTACTACTACGTGGAGACCGCTGACGACCAGGAGTAGTTAGGAGGTCCCAGGCAGGAGGCCTTGCCTCTTCGATCGTTGATGTTTGTGCTTGCCTTCTTAAGGCATCCTTGTTTAACTTATGTCTGTACTCAGATATTGTTGCTTCCGCTGACTCTTGTGCTTTCGAGCTGATGTATTCGAGCCCTCGAGGCCCCTAGCTTGTAATATAAAGCTTGTATTATTTTATTTGTGTCTAGAGTTGTGTTGTGATATCTTCCCGTGAGTCCCTGATTTTGATCATACACATTTGCGTGTATGATTAGTGTACGATTGAATCGGGGGTGTCACAAAGACCCAACCGTAAGCTTAGCATAAGATCGTATCACTTAGTTTTGCTATAGCTTTATTTATGTCAAGTATTTGTTCCTTCGACCATAAGATCATGCTACTCCCGGGTACCGGAGGAATGCCTTGTGTGCTATCAAATGTCACTTCATAACTGGGTGACCATAAAGGTGCTCTATAGGTATCTCGGATGGTCTCTGTTGGATTTCATGGATCGAGATTGAGATTTGTCATTCCGTATGACAGAGAGATATTTCTGGGCCCACTCGGTAATACAATATCACATGAAGCTTCAGGTGACTAATGAGTTTAGTCATGGGATCTTGTATTATGGGAATGAGTAAAGAGACTTGCCATTAATGAGATTGAACTAGGTATGGAGATACCGAATATCGAATCTTGGACAAGTAACATATCACCGGACAAAGGGAATTGCATACGGGATTACCCGAATCCTCAACATCATGGTTCAACCGATAAAGATCTTCATTGAATATGTGGGAACCAATATGGGCATCTAGGTCCCGCTATTGGTTATTGACCAGAGAGGAGTCTCAGTCATGTCTGCATGATTCTCGAACCCGTAGGTCGCACGCTTAACGTTCGTTGATGCTAGAGTAGTATTGGGATATGTACAATGGTGACCGGAGGTTGTTCGGAGTCCCAGATGAGATCCCGGATGTCACGAGGAGTTCCGAAATGGTCCAGAGGTAAAGAATTATATATAGGAAGTCATATTCAGGGTACTAGAAAAGTTTGGGGGTATGCCGACAGTGTACCGGGGGCCATCGAAGGGTTCCGAGGGAACACCAATGGGTCCCACCACCCCCAGGGCCACCATGGGCTGAGGGGTGATGCCCTAGCCTAGATGGGCCAGGCACACCAGCCCCCCAGATTCCATGTGGCTTGGGGGGGGGGGGAGTCCCTGAAGGGGAAGGGAGGAGTCCCATCTAATCGTATGGGAGAGGGACTCCTCCCTGGACGCACCCCTCCTTGGAGGAGGGGCTAGGGCTGCGCCCCTCCCTGCCCTTACCCCTATATATAGTGGAGTGAGAGGAGGGGGTCCGCAACCTAAACCCTGGCGCAGCCCCTCCCCCTTCCTACCACCATATCTCCTCCTGGTACGACTCGACGAAGCCCTGCCGGAGCACCGCGACCACCATCTCCGCCACGCCGTCGTGCTGGTTGAGATCCCATCTACTTCTCCCCCTTCTCTTTCTGGATCAAGGAGGAGGAGACATCATTGAGCCACACGTGTGCTAAACTCGAAGGTGCCGTCCGTTCGGCGCTAGATCGGTTTGGATCGTGATTAGATCTCGAAGCGTACGACTACATCAACCGCGTTATATACGCTTCCGCTTTCAGTCTACAAGGTTATGTAGACACACTCCCCTCTTGTTTCTATGAATCTCCTAGATTGGATCTTGCATGTTTCGTATGATTTTTTTTATTTTCATGTGTTGTTCCCCATCAGTGGTACCAGAGCTAGGTCTATGCGTAGATGTATATGCACAAGTAGAATACAAAGTTGTTGTGGGTGTTGATGTTCAGATTGCTTGCTTCCCTTGTCTTATTCAGATTCTGTGGTATTGTGGGATGAAGCGGTTCGGACCAACCTTACATGTCCTCGCACATGAGACCGATTCCACTGTTTGACATGCAACTAGTATTGCATAAAGGTGGCTGGCGGGTGTCTATCTCTCGTACTTTAGTTGAATCTGATTTGACAAAGGTGGTCCTTGTAGAAGGTTAAAAGGCAACTTGAATATCAGTATTGTGGTTTTGCATAGATAAGAACAGTTCTTATAGTTTTCCCTAGCAGCCACATAAAAATTGCAACAACAAAGTAGAGGACGTCTAACTTGTTTTTGCAGGGCATGTTGTGATGTGGTATGGCCAAAACATGATGTGATATATGTTGATGTATGAGATGATCATGTTTTGTAATAGGTTCACGACTTGCATGTCGATGAGTACGAAAACGGACATGAGCCATAGGGTTGTCTTTAATTTATTGTATGACCTGCGTGTCAACTAATAACGCCATGTAATTGCTTTACTTTATCTCTATGAGTTAGCAATAGTTGTAGAAGCAATAGTTGGCGAGACAACCATCTGACGACACAATGATGGAGATCATGGTGTCAAGCCGGTGATGATGGAGATTGTGCTGGTGCTTTGGAGATGGAGATCAAAAGCACAAGATGATAATGTCCATGTCATGTCACATATTTTGATTGCATGTGATGTTTATCTTTTATGCATCTTATTTTGCATAGGATGACGGTAGTATTATAAGATGATCCCTTCACTAAATTTGAAGATAAAATGTGTTCTCCCTAAGTATGCACCATTGCTAAAGTTCGTCGTTTCAAAGCACCTCATGATGATCGGGTGTGATAGACTCTTCGTTCACATACAACGGGTGTAAGCCCATTTTACACATGCGGAATACTTGGGTTAAACTTGACGAGCCTAGCATGTACAGACATGGCCTCAGAACACAGAAGACCGAAAGGTCGAACACGAGTCATATAGTAGATATGATCAACATGGAGATGTTCACCATTGATGAACACCCCATATCACGTGATGACCAGACATGGTTGATTAATTTGGATCATGTAACACTTAGAAAACTTGAGGGATGTTGATTTAAGTGGGAGTTCACTAGTAATCCAATTAACTGAACCAATTATCATGAACATAGTCTTAATGTCTTTGCAAATTATGTTGTAGATCAATGGCTCGCGCTGTAGCTCCCCTGAATTTTAATGCGTTCCTAGAGAAAGCTAAGTTGAAAGATGATGGAAGCAACTATGCGGACTAGGCCCATAATCCGAGGATTATCCTCACTGCTGCACAACAGGCTTATATCCTTGGAGCACCGCTAGGTGTGCCACCCGCTTCCACAAATCTGGATGATATGAACGTCTGGTAGACTAGAAGTGATGACTACACGATAGTTTAGTGCGCCATGCTTTACGGCTTAGAACTGGGGCTCCAAAGACGTTTTGAGCACCAAAGAGCAGATGAGATGTTCCAGGAGCTGAAATTGGTATTTCAGGCTCATGCCCGGGTTGAGAGGTATGACACCTTCGACAAGTTCTTTAGCCGCAATATGGAGGAGAACAACTCTGTTAGTGAGCATGTACCCAGAATGTCTGGGTACTACAACCACTTGAATCAGTTGGGAGTTAATCTTACGGATGAAGTAGCGATTGACAGAGTTCTTCAGTCACTGCCACCAAGCTACAAAGGTTTCGTGATGAACTATAACATGCAAGGGATGCAAAAGATGATGCCTGAGCTATTCGCGATGCTTAAGGCCGTGGAGGTAGAAATCAAGAAAGAGCATCAAGTGTTGATGGTCAATAAGACCACCAGTTTCAAGAAGAAAGACAAGGGAAAGAAAGGGAAGTTCAATAAGAATGGAAAACCAGTTGCCGCTCCCGTAAAGAAGCCCAAGGCTAGACCCAAACCTAAGACTGAGTGCTTCTATTACAAGGGGAATGGCCACTGGAAGCGAAACTGCCCCAAGTACTTGGCAGATAAGAAGGCTGGCAACATCAACAAAGGTATATTTGATATACATGTTATTGATGTGTACCTTACTAGTGCTCGTAGTAGCGCCTAGGTATTTGATACTGATTCAGTTGCTAATATTTGTAACTCGAAACAGGAGCTGCAGAATAGTCAGAGACTAGCTAAGGACGAGGAGACTATGCGCGTTGGAAATGGCTCCAAGGTTCATGTGATCGCCGTCGGCACGCTCCCTCTAAGTCTACCTTTGGGGTTAGTTTTAAACCTAAATAATTGTTATTTAGTGCCTGCATTAAGCATGAACATTATATCTGGATCTTGTTTATTGCGAGACGGTTATTCATTTAAGTCAGAGAATAATGGTTGTTCTATTTATATGAATAATATCTTTTATGGTCATGCACCCCTTGTGAATGGTTTATTCTTATTGAATGTCGATCGTAGTGATACACATATTCATAATATTGATGCCAAAAGATGCAAGGTTAATGATGATAGTACCACTTGTGGCACTACAGCTTTGGTCATATTGGTGTAAAGCACATGAAGAAACTCCATGCTGGTGGACTTTTGGAATCACTTGATTATGAATCATTTGAGAAAGGTGAACCATGCCTTATCGACAAAATGACTAAGACCCCGTTTTCCGAAACAATGGAGCAGGCAAGCGACTTATCGGAAATAATACATACCGATGTATGCGGTCCGATGAGTGTTGAAGCACGCAGTGGATATCATTATTTTCTTACCTTCACAGATGATTTCGGTAGATATGGGTATATTTACTTAATGAAACACAAGTCTGAAACATTTGAAAAGTTTAAGGAATTTCAGAATTAAGTGGAGAATCATCGTAACAAGAAAATAAAGTTTCTATGATCTGATCGCGGAGGCAAATATTTGAGTTACGAGTTTGGCTCACATTTAAGACAATGTGGAATTGTTTCACAACTCACGCCACCTGGAACACCACAGCGTAATGGTGTGTCCGGACATCGTAACCGTACTTTATTTGATATGGTGCATTCTATGATGTCTCTTACTGATTTGCCACTATCATTTTGGGGTTATGCATTAGAGACAGTCACATTCACTTTAAATAGGGCACCGTCTAAGTCCGTTGAGACGACACCATATGAGTTATGATTTGACAAGAAACCTAAGCTATCGTTTCTTAAAGTTTGGGGATGTGACGCTTATGTAAAAAGACTTCAGCCTGAAAAGCTTGAACCCAAAGCGGAGAAGTGCGTCTTCGTAGGATACCCTAAAGAGACAATTGGGTATGCCTTATACCACAGATCCGAAGGCAAGGTCTTTGTTGCCAAGAATGGATCCTTTCTAGAGGAGTTTCTCTCGAAAGAAGTGAGGGGAGGAAAGTAGAACTTGATGAGGTAATCATACCTTCTCTCGAATGGGAGAGTAGCACAGCACAGAAAGTAGTTCCTGTGATACCTACACCAACTGGAGAGAAGCTAATGATGATGATCATGAAACTTCAGATCAAGTTACTACCAAATTTCGTAGGTCGACCAGGACACGTACCGCACCATAGTGGTACGGTAATCCAATCTTGGAAGTCATGTTATTAGACAATGGCAAACCTACAAACTCTGAAGAATCATCATGAGCCCAGATTCTGATAAATGGCTAGAGGCCATGAAATCCGAGATAGGATCCATGTATGAGAACCAAGTGTGGACTTTGGTAGACTTACCCGATGACCGGTAGGCCATTGAGAACAAATGGATCTTTAAGAAAAAGACAGATGCTGATGGTAATGTCACCGTCTATAAAGCTTGACTTGTCACAAAGGGATTCTGAACAATTCAAGGAGTTGACTATGATGAGACTTTCTCACCCGTAGCGATGCTGATGTCTGTTAGAATTATGTTACCAATTGCCGTATATTACAATTATGAAATCTGGCAGATGGACATCAAAACAGCATTCCTTAATGGCTTCCTTAAGGAAGAGTTTTATATGATGCAACCGGAAGGTTTTGTCGATCCTAAGGATGCTAACAAAGTATGCAAGCTCCAGTGATCCATCTATGGACTGGTGCAAGCATCTCGGAGTTGGAATATACACTTTGATGAGGTGATCAAAGCTTTTGGTTTTATACAAACTTATAGAGAAGCTTGTATCTACAAGAAAGTGAGTGGGAGCTCTGTAGAATTTTTAATACTATATGTGGATGGCATATTATTGATTGGAAATTATATAGAATTTTTGGAAAGCTAAAGAGTTATTTGAGCAAGAGTTTTTCAATGAAAGACCTTGGCGAAGCTGCTTACATATTGGGCATTAAGATCTATAGTGATAGATCAAGACGCTTGATAGGACTTTCACATGGCACATACCTTGACAAGATTTTGAAGAAGTTCAAAATGGACCAGTCTAAGAAGGGGTTCTTACCTGTGTTGCAAGGTGTGAAGTTGAGTAAGACTCAAAGCCCGACCACGGCAGAAGAAAGAGAAAGGATGAAAGTCATGCCCTATGCCTTAGCCATAGGCTCTATAATGTATGCCATGCTGTGTACCAGACCAGATGTGCGCCTTGCCATAAGTCTGGCAAGGAGGTACCAAAGTAATATAGGAGTGGATCACTGGACAGCGGTCAAGAATATCCTTAAGTACCTAAAGAGGACTGGTACGTCTCCATCGTATCTACTTTTCCAAACTCTTTTGCCCTTGTTTTGGACACTAATTTGCATGATTTGAATGGAACTAACCCGGACTGACGCTGTTTTCAGCAGAATTGCCATGGTGTTATTTTTGTGCAGAAATAAAATTTCTCGGATTGACCTAAAAATTTACGGAGAATATTTCTGGAATATATAAAAAATACTGGCAGAAAAATACCAGAGGGGGGCCACCCAGGAGCCACAAGCCCTGGGGGCGCGCCTACCCCCCAGGGCGCGCCCCCTAGGCTTGTGGGGCCCTGGAGCTCTGGCAACCCTAAGTCCAACTCCATATATACCTATTCGCGGAGAAAAAAATCAAGGAGAAGGATTCATCTCGTTTTACGATACAGAGCCGCCGCCACCTCCTGTTCTTCATCGGGAGGGCTGATCTGGAGTCCGTTCGGGGCTTCGGAGGGTGGAATCTGTCGCCGCTGTCATCATCAACCTTCCTCCATCACCAATTTCATGATGCTCACCGTCGGGAGTGAGTAATTCCTTCGTAGGCCTGTTGCACGGTGATGTGTTGGATGAGATTTATCATGTAATCGAGTTAGTTTTGTTAGGGCTTGATCCCTAGTATCCACTATGTTCTGAGATTGATGTTGCTATGACTTTGCTATGCTTAATGCTTGTCACTAGGGCCCGAGTGCCATGATTTCAGATGTGAACCTATTATTCTTTCATAAATATATGTGTGTTCTTGATCCTATCTTGTAAGTTGTAGACTCCTGTTACGAGTTATGATCCGCATACCCCAAGGTGACAATAATTGGGATTCTTTCCGGTGATTACTGTAGTTTGAGGAGTTCATGTATTCAGTAACTGCTAATGATTTGTTCCGGTTCTCTATTAAAAGGAGGCCTTAATATCCCTTAGTTTCCTTATGGACCCCGCTACCACGGGAGGGTAGGAAAAAAGATGTCATGCAAGTTCTTTTCCATAAGCACGTATGACTATATACGGAATACATGCCTACATTATATTGATGAATTGGAGCTAGTTCTGTGTCGCCCTAGGTTATGACTGCTACATGATGAATATTATCCAACACAATTATCGATCGCTAATCCAATGCCTACGAGCTTTTCACATATTGATCTTTGCAAAGTTACTTTCGTTGCCGCTACTGTTACAATCACTACAAAACTGCTACTGCTGCTATTACCACTGTTACCATCGTTACTATCATACTACTTTGCTACTAAATACTTTGTTGCAGATATTAAGTCTTTCAGGTGTGGTTGAATTGACAACTCAACTGCTAATACTCGTGAATATTCTTTGGCTCCCCTTGTGTCGAATCAATAAATTTGGGTTGAATACTCTACCCTCGAAAACTGTTGCGATCCCCTATACTTGTGGGTTATCAAGACCTTTTTCTAGCGCCATTGCAGGGGAGCATAGCTCTATTTGCTGAGTCACTTGGGATTTATATCTGTTGATCACTATGAAGAATTTGAAAGATCCAAGAACTTAGATCGTTCCCTCTAGGACGAGGGGAGGTAAGGAACTTCCATCACACTCTGCACTTGATTCACCTTCTGTTTTGAGTAAGCTTGCGACACCAGCACTTGCTATTAATCCTGATATGTCGCAAGTAATTGATGATGCTACTTCTAATATGAATGATGCTACTAGTACTTTGCTTGATAAGACTGTCCACTGGGTGAATTTTTTGATGAACAACTTGCTAGAGCTAAAGATATTGAGAATGCTGAAACTGATGATATTTCTGAAACTGATGAAATTATTGAAACTAAAAACTTTGAAACACCCATTAGACCTATCACTCCTAGATATGAATTGCCTGATATACCTAAGGGTTATGTTATGGATGGAGAGGTAGCTAGGGACTTTCTTGCTTGTAAGGATAGAGAGGATCTTAAGAAATTACTAGTCAAGTTGAAAGAAAAATCTTTGAATGCTAGAATGCAATATGATCCTAAGTTTGCTACTTCACCTATCTTTGTTACCGATAAGGATTATGAATTCTCTCTCGATCCTGAGTTAATTACTTTGGTTGAATCTGATCCTTTCCATGGTTATGAAACTGAAACTGTTGTGGCACATCTTACTAAATTAAATGACATAGCCACCCTATTTGCTCATGATGAAAAAAATCGCTACTACTATATTCTTAAGTTGTTTCCTTTCTCGTTAAAGGATGATGCTAAGATATGGTTTAATTCTCTTGCTCCTAGTTGTGTGCGTAGTCCCCAGGATATGATATATTACTTCTCTAAAAAATATTTTCCTACTCATAAGAAACAAGCTGCTTTAAAGGAAATATTTAACTTTGTGCAAATTGAAGAAGAGAGTCTCCCACAATCTTGGGGGAGGCTTCTCCAATTACTTAATGCTTTGCCTGATCATCCTCTCAAGAAAAATGAAATACTTGATATCTTTTATAATGGACTAACCGATGCTTCTAGGGACCACCTAAATAGTTGTGTTGGTTGTGTTTTCAGGGAACGAACTATTGAACAAGCTGAAGAACTATTGAATAATATACTGAGTAATGATAATGATTGGACTCTTCCCGAACCACCGCATAAGCCAACTCCGAAGAAGAGGGGTATTCTATTTCTCAGTCCTGAAGATATGCAAGAGGCAAAGAAATCTATGAAAGAAAAAGGTATGAAAGCTGAAGATGTTAAGAATTTACCACCAATTGAAGAAATACATGGTCTTAATACCCTGACACAGGTAGTAGAGGTAAATTCCCTCTATAGATTTGATGATGATATTCCTTATGCTAAATCTTCTAGTCAATGCTTGGATGAATTTGATAACTTTATTGTTAAACAAGAAAACTTCAATGCATATGTTAATAGACAATTGAAACGTAATGCTTATATGATTGAATGCTTGGGTGACTATATGTTTAGAACTATTAATGACCTCAAGGTTGTTAGTAAACATGTTTCCTTGATAAAAACTCAAGTAGAACAAGTTCTCAAGGCACAAAATGATTTGCTTAATGAGATGAACAATAAAAAGAATGTTCATGCTGTTTTAGTTATGACTAGAGGTGGTAAAATGACTCAGGAACCGTTGTATCCTGAAGGCCATCCTAAAAGAATTGAACAAGACTCTCAAATAATTAATACTGATGCACCTAGTCCTTCTAGTAATAAAAAGAAAAAGAATGATGATAGGACTTTGCATGCTTCTAGTGAACCTATTGTAGACACACCTAAAAATCCAAATGATATTTCTATTTCTGACACTGAAACACAATCTGGTGATGAACATGAACCTAATAGTAATGATGATGTTCATGTTGATGCTCAACCTAGTAATGATAATGATGTGGAGATAGAACCTGCTATTGGTCTTGATAACTGATGACCCACAAGTATATGGGATCAATTGTAGCCTTTTCGATAAGTAAGAGTGTCGAACCCAACGAGTAGCAGAAGGAAAAGACAAGTGGTTTTCAGCAAGGTAATGTCTGCAAGTACTGAAATTGTAAGTAGCAGAGTAGTTTGATAGCAAGATAATTTATAACGAGCAAGTAACGGTAGTAGTAATAAAAGTGCAGCAAGGTAGCCCAATCCTTTTGAGGCAAAGTACAAGCCAAAACAGTCTCTTATAATAAGCAAAGCGTTCTTGAGGGTACACGGGAATTTCATCTAGTCACTTTCATCATGTTGGTTCGATTTGTGTTAGCTACTTTGATAATTTGATATGTGCGTGGACCGGTGCTTAGGTGCTGTTCTTACTTGAACAAACCTCCTACTTATGAACCCCCCCGCAAGCATCCGCAACTATGAGAAAAGTATTAAGAATAAATTCTAACCATTGCATTAAACTTTTGGATCCAATCGGTCCCTTACGGAATAGCGCATAAACTAGGGTTTAAGCTTCTGTCACTCTCGCAACCCATCATCTAATAACTACTCCACAATGCATTCCCTTAGGCCCAAATATGGTGAAGTGTCATGTAGTCGACGTTCACATGACACCACTAAGGGAATCACAACACACATACTATCAAAATATCGAACACATATCAAGTTCACATGATTACTTGCAACATGATTTCTCCCATGACCTAAAGAACAAAAGTAACTACTCACAAATGATAATCATGCTCAAGATCAGAGGGGTATTAAATAGCATATTGGATCTGAACATATAATCTTCCACCAAATAAAACATATAGTAATCAACTACAAGATGTAATCAACACTACTAGTCACCCACAAGCACCAATCTATAGTTCCGGTACAAAGATTGAACACAAGAGATGAACTAGGGTTTGAGAGGAGATGGTGCTGTTGAAGATGTTGATGGAGATTGCCCTCCCCAAGATGGGAGAGTTGTTGGTGATGATGATGACGATGATTTCCCCCTCCGGGAGGGAAGTTCCCCCGGCGGAATCGCTCCGCCGGAGGGCAAAAGCGCTCCTGCCCAAGTTCCGCCTTGAGACAGCGGCGCTCCATCCAGAAAGTCCTCTCTTGATTTTTTCTAGGTCAAAATGACTTATATACCAGAAGATGGGCATCGGAGGTGGGCCGAGGGGAGCACAACCGACCAGGGCGCGCCTGGGCTCCCTGGCGTGCCCAGGTGGGTTGTGCTCACCTAGTGGGCCCCCTCTGGTACTTATTGGCTCCATTATTCCTCATTTAGTCCATAAAAAATCTCCGTAAAGTTTCAGCTCATTTGGAGTTGTGCAGAATAGGTAGCCTGACATAGCTTTTTCAGGTCCAGATTTCCAGCTGCCGGAATTCTCCCTCTTTGTGTATACCTTGCATATTATGAGAGAAAAGGCATTAGAATTACTCCAAAAAGAATTATTATGCATAAAAACATCATAAATAACAGTAGGAAAACATGATGCAAAATGGACGTATCAACTCCCCCAAGCTTAGACCTCGCTTGTCCTCAAGCGAAAACCGAAATTGAAAAACATGTCCACATGCTTAGAGAGAGAGGTGTCGATAAAAACAAAATACGGACATAGAAGCATCATGTGCATTATTGTAACAACAACAAACTTTAACATAAAACTTTTATCATAGAACTTTTATCATAGACTTCCCATGAATAAGTAACAATTCATCACACTATCGAATTATAAACCATAAACTCTATTAGAAACCAACAAGCTATGTTCTCAGTCAACTTTGCAACTACAATTCATCATATTTTTAGGAAGGGTCATGTATCGGAGCCTTTAGGCAAGTCCACATACTCAACCATCATATAGTATTCTATGATTGCTAACACTCACCGCATACACATGAGCAAAATGTTTCAACCGGACACATAGAAAGATAGGGGCTTTATAGTTTCGCCTCCCAACGTATTCACCTCAAGAGTGATGTCAACAATAATAACTCATGCTACCCATATTCAACTGGACATATGTGCCTAGATCTTTCCTCACCACATGATGCTTGCCAAAGGAGAAAAATAAAAGGAAAAGAGAGAAGAACTTTGACTCTTGCATAAAAATAAATACATAAAAGTAAAAGATATGCCCTTCGTAGAGGGAAGCAGAGGTTGCCATGCGCTTATTTGTTTGTATGCTCAACCCCTTAGTGCAGGAGAACGTCACGTTATATTGCCCCTTGTGATGGCGACCTTTATTTTGTAGTCTGTCGCTTTTATTTCTTCACCATCACAAGTTCGTACAACGCTCAATTTTCTCTTACACTTTTAGAAGCAATTTTTATTGCCTTATTGCACCGATGACAACTTACTTGAAGGATCTTACTCAATCCATAGGTAGGTATGGTGGACTCTTGGAAATAATTTTTGGGTTTAAGGATTTTTGGATGCACAAGTAGTATCTCTACTTAGTGCGGAATTTTTGGCTAGCAAAGATGGGGGGGCAAGCACCACATGTTGAAGGATCCATGACAATATAACTTCTATGTGAATATGAACAAACATAAATCATTAAGTTGTCTTCCTTGTCCAACGTCAACAATTTTGGCATATAATATTTTGATGGGGGCTCACAATCACAAAAGATTTCTAAGATAGTGTATTTATATGTGAATCTTCTCTTCCCTTATTAATTCTTTCATGAGTTGCATCATTGACTAATGCTATGTTTGTCAATCTCTAATAAAAATTTCTACTTATACTTTTCCTTTATGTGGTGTTATCACCTACCATAGGATTAGCATATGATATTTTCATTTATTTCTTTTCTTTTTATTGCAACAAGAAAGTAAAGAAAGCAAAAACTCAAACTAAACTTTATTTTATTTCTCGCACACGATTACAAGGATATATCACTAAGCAAGCTTTCAAAAAGAAAGGATCGAACTAAACTTTTATTCATCTAAAGCAAAATATTGAACTAAGAAAAGTAAAGGCAAAAGGTAGTGGAGGTGATACGATACCGGGGCACCTCCCCCAAGCTTGGTGGGAGCCAAGGGGAGTGCCCATACCCGATACCCAATTTTCTTTTGGTGGTGAAGAAGGAGGTGGTGGTGGTGATGAAGTGGAGGGTTTGTCCTTCTTCTTCAGCTTACGCTTGAGGATGGAATTTTTCCTCCTTCAATTCACCGATCTCCTGCTCAAGCTCTAGTACCTTCTTGCATAAATCTTGCTTATTTTCCTGCAAAAGGAGGAAGGGTATAAATTGAACCTTAGGTCTCTTTGCTTTGTTGGGGAGGCTTGACTTCTTGAATTCCACATGCATGTCTCCAGGTTGAGGCAATGGGGCCTCATCCTCATCCGAGCTTGTCTCCTCCTCTCTGGGATAATAGTCTTCCTCTTCCTTCGAAGTCCAGCCATAATGCTCCACGTCCCCATAAGACATGGGATTTGCAATAAAATCAGCAACATAGCTCTCGCCCTCAGAGTCTTGGGATGACATATTTTCAGATCTATAAAGAAAACAGCAAGAAAAGAAGACAAAAGATTTCTCCACGATACGGTGGTCAATCAGTTCGGGGAGTATATAAAGATTTTTTTATCCTGGGAAACAATCAAACGGAAGAAAAACGGAGTCCGGAAGGTACCCGAGGTGGGCACAACCCACCTGGGCGCGCCTGGCAAGCCAGGCGTGCCCTGGTGTCTTGTGCCCACCAGGGGTGCCTTCCTGGTTGCTTCTTATTTTCCTAATTTTCTAAATATTCCAAAACTGACAAAAAATATTTTTGCGGATTTTTCGGAGTCCGTTTACTTGTCGTATCACGTACCTCCTCTTTTTCACGATTCTGGAGTGTTTCGGAAGGACTCTTTTATGTGTTCTTCCGGTGTCATAGTTTGGATAACATTACTCTCAACATTAATAGGTGTACCTGAGATATAATGTTTTATTCGTTGCCCATTAACAACCTTCGGGTTAGTACCTTCGGCATTATTTATTTTGATAGCTCCATACGGATAAACCTCCTCGATAACATAGGGTCCTTCCCATTTGGAGAGGAGTTTTCCTGCAAAGAATCTGAAACAAGAGTTGTACAAAAGAACATATTCTCCAACTTTGAACTCACGCTTTTGGATTCTTTTATCATGCCATCTTTTAACTTTTTCTTTAAATAACTTGGCATTTTCATAAGCTTGGGTTCTCCATTCATCTAATGAGCTAATATCAAATAACCTCTTTTCACCGGCAAATTTGAAATCATAGTTGAGTTCTTTAATTGCCCAATATGCTTTATGTTCTAACTCAAGAGGCAAATGACAAGCTTTCCCATGAACCATTTTATAAGGAGACATACCCATAGGATTTTTATATGCTGTTCTATAAGCCCAAAGTGCATCATCTAATTTCTTAGACCAATTCTTCCGGGACCTATTGACAGTCTTTTGCAAAATTAATTTTATTTCTCTATTGCTAAGTTCAACTTGACCACTAGACTGAGGATGATAGGGTGATGCAATTCTATGGTTAACATCATACTTGGCAAGCATTTTACGGAAAGTACCATGAATAAAGTGTGAACCACCATCAGTCATCAGGTATCTAGGGACTCCAAACCTTGGGAAAATAACTTCCTTAAGCATTTTAATAGAGGTGTTGTGATCAGCACTACTAGTTGGAATAGCTTCTACCCACTTAGTAACATAATCAACAGCAACCAAAATATGTGTATACCCATTAGAGGAAGGAAAAGGTCCCATGTAATCAAAACCCCAAACATCAAATGGTCCAACAGCAAGTGAATAATTCATAGGCATTTCTTGACGCTTACCGATATTACCTATTCTTTGGCATTCATCACAATATGAGACAAACTTACGAGCATCCTTGAAGAGAGTAGGCCAATAAAATCCAGATTGCAATACCTTGTGAGCAGTTCTGTCTCCCGCATGATGTCCTCCATAAGCTTCGGAGTGACATTTCCGTAGGATTTGTCCCTGTTCATGCTCAGGTACACAACGTCTAATAATACCATCTACTCCTTCTTTATAAAGATGTGGGTCATCCCAGAAGTAATGTCTTAAATCATAAAAGATTTTTTTTTCTTTTGTTGGTAGGTAAAGCTAGGTGGTAAATATTTAGCAACAATGTAATTAGCATAATCAGCATACCAAGGAGTGTTATTAGAAACATTTATTGTAGCTAATTGCTCATCAGGAAAACTATCATCAATAGGTAGTGGGTCATCGAGGACATTTTCAAGCCTAGACAAGTTATCAGCTACGGGGTTCTCAGCTCCCTTTCTATCGATAATATGCAAATCAAATTCTTGTAGCAAGAGAACCCACCTAATGAGTCTAGGTTTAGCATATTTCTTTTCCATAAGATATTTTATAGCAGGATGATCGGTGTGAACAGTCACTTTAGAATCAACAATGTAGGATCTAAATTTATCACAAGCAAACACAACTGCTAAGAATTCTTTTTCAGTAGTAGCATAATTTCGTTGGGCACTGTCTAGAGTTTTACTAGCATAATGGATAACATTTAGTTTCTTATCAACTCTTTGTCCTAGAACAACACCAACAGCATAATCACTAGCATCACACATAATTTCAAAAGGCAAGTTCCAGTCAGGTGGTTGAACAATAGGTGCAGAAATTAAGGCTTTCTTGAGTGTTTCGAAGGCTTCTAAACAATCATCATCAAAAACAAAAGGAGTATCCTTTTGCAAAAGGTTCGTAAGAGGCCTATAAATTTTAGAAAAGTCTTTGATAAATCTCCTATAGAAACCATCATGACCTAAGAAACTACGAATACCTTTGATATCTTTAGGACATGGCATTTTCTCAATTGCATCAACCTTAGCTTTGTCCACTTCAATACCTCTTTCAGAGATTTTATGGCCCAGAACAATACCTTCATTAACCATAAAGTGGCACTTCTCCCAATTCAAGACAAGATTTGTTTGCTCACATCTCTACAAAACTCGATCAAGATTGCTTAAACAATCATCAAAAGACTTCCCATACACAGAAAAGTCATCCATGATAACCTCAACAATCTTTTCACAAAAGTTAGAGAATATAGCAGTCATACATCTTTGAAAGGTAGCAGGTGCATTGCATAAACCAAAAGGCATACGTCTATAAGCATAAGTTCCAAAGGGACAAGTGAAAGTGGTCTTTTCTTGATCAGGTTGAGAAACAGGTATTTGTGAAAAACCAGAATATCCATCAAGGAAACAAAAATGTGTGTGCTTTGACAATCTTTCTAGCATTTGATCAATAAAGGGCAGAGGGTAATGATCTTTTCTAGTTGCTTGGTTTAATTTTCTAAAATCAATTACCATTCTATAGCCTGTAACAATTCTTTGTGGAATAAGTTCATTCTTATCATTTGGAACAACAGTAATACCTCCCTTCTTAGGGACACAATGAACAGGACTTACCCATCTACTATCAGCTATAGGATAGATTATACCTGCTTCTAGAAGTTTTAATATTTCCGTCCTTACCACTTCTTTCATCTTCGGATTTAACCGGCGTTGGTGATCAACAACGGGTTTAGCATCAGGTTCCATATTAATTTTGTGCTGACATAGAGTGGGACTAATGCCCTTAAGATCATCAAGAGTATACCCAATAGCAGCTCGGTGCTTCCTTAGAACTTTCAATAGTCTTTCTTCTTCATGTTCTGAAAGGTTAGCACTAATAATAACAGGATATATCTTTTTTTCATCAAGATAAGCATATTTCAAAGTGTCTGGCAATTGTTTTAATTCAAACACAGGATCACCTTTGGGTGGAGGAGGACCTCCTAGAGTTTCAATAGGCAAATTGTGTTTAAGCAGGGGACGTTGTTCAAAGAAAATATCATCTATTTCATTTCTTTCATGCATATGTAAATCATTTTCATGGTCTAGCAGATATTGTTCTAAAGCATCAGTAGGAGGCACAGCAATAGAAGCAAGACCAATTATTTCATCCTTACTAGGCAATTCTTTTTTATGAGGTTTTCTACTAAACTTGGAAAAGTTAAACTCATGAGACTTATCACCAAAACTGACACCGACAGTTTGTTTCTTACAATCTATTCTAGCATTAACGGTGTTTAAGAAGGGTCTACCAAAGATAATGGGACAAAAATCATCTTGCGGGGAACCAAGAACAAGAAAATCAGTAGGATATTTTATTTTCCCACACAAGACTTCAACATCTCTAACAATCCCGATTGGTGATATGGTATCTCTATTAGCAAGCTTAATAGTAACATCTATGTCTTCTATCTCTCCGGGTGCTATGTCATTCATAATTTCTTAATATAAGGTAAAGGGAATAGCACTCACGCTAGCACCTATGTCACATAAACCATGATAACAGTGATCTCTTATTTTAACTGAGACAACAGGCATACCAACAACGGGTCTATGATTATCTGTTTTATCAGGTTTGACAATTCTAGTAGCTTCATTACATAAGTAGATAACATGCCCATCTATATTTTCTTCCAGGAGATCTTTAACCATAGCAACACTAGGTTCTACTTTAATTTGTTCATCCGGTTTAGGTGTTCTAATATAACTCTTGTTGACCACAGTTGAAACTTTAGCATGTTCCTTTATCCTAACAGGGAAAGGTGGTTTCTCAATATAAGCAGTAGGAATAACTGGATCAACATTATAAACAATAGTTTCCTCTTTAGCTGGTACCGGTTCTTTAACTTCCTTTTTAATAGGTGGGTGATATTTAAACCACTTCTCCTTAGGGAGATCAACATGAGTAGCAAATGATTCACAGAAGGAGGCTACTATCTCAGAGTCAAGTCCATATTTAGTGCTAAACTTTTGAAAAACATCAGTATCCATAAAAGATTTAACACAATCATACTTAAGCTTAATACCTGACTCTTTACCTTCGTTGAGTTCCCAATCTTCAAAGTTGTGTTTAATTCTTTCCAAAAGATCCCACCTGAATTCAATGGTCTTCTTCATAAAGGAACCAATACAAGAAGTATCAAGCATGGATTGATCATCACGAGAAAGCCGAGCATAAAAATTCTGAATAATGATTTCTCTTGAGAGCTCATGATTGGGGCATGAATATAACATTAACTTAAGCCTCCCCCAAGCTAGAGCGATACTTTCTCCTTCACGAGGCCAAAAATTATATATATAATTCCGATCACGATGAACTAGATGCATAGGATATTTTTTTTGGTGAAACTCCAATTTCAATCGATTCCAATTCCAAGATCCAATATCATCGCATAGCCTATACCATGCCAATGCCTTTCCCTTCAAAGATAAAGGGAAAACCTTCCTCTTAACTTTATCTTCGGGTAAACCTGCAAGCTTAAAAAATCCACAAATTTCTTCCACATATATCAAGTGCATATCAGGATGTTCGGTTCCATCTCCTGCATAAGGATTAGCTAGCAGTTGTTCTATCATACCCGAAGGAATTTAATATTCAATATTTTCAGTAGGTGCAGTAGGTTGAGGGGTAATTAATTGTGGTTCCGGTCGAGGTGAAGATACCCCGAACAAACCCCTCGAAGGATTGTTTTCCATAGTAACAAGTGACAATAAATTTCAGCACGTAGTAATTATTTTTCCTTACCAACTTCCACTTACCAAGAGCGCTTCACTCCCCGGCAACGGCGCCAGAAAATAGCCTTTATGACCCACAAGTATATGGGATCAATTGTAGCCTTTTCGATAAGTAAGAGTGTCGAACCCAACGAGGAGCAGAAGGAAAAGACAAGTGGTTTTCAGCAAGGTAATGTCTGCAAGTACTGAAATTGTAAGTAGCAGAGTAGTTTGATAGCAAGATAATTTATAACGAGCAAGTAACGGTAGTAGTAATAAAAGTGCAGCAAGGTAGCCCAATCCTTTTGAGGCAAAGGATAGGCCAAAACAGTCTCTTATAATAAGCAAAGCGTTCTTGAGGGTACACAGGAATTTCATCTAGTCACTTTCATCATGTTGGTTCGATTTGTGTTCACTACTTTGATAATTTGATATGTGGGTGGACCGGTGCTTAGGTGCTGTTCTTACTTGAACAAACCTCCTACTTATGATTAACTCCCTCGCAAGCATCCGCAACTATGAGAAAAGTATTAAGAATAAATTCTAACCATAGCATTAAACTTTTGGATCCAATCGGTCCCTTACGGAATAGCGCATAAACTAGGGTTAAGCTTCTGTCACTCTCGCAACCCATCATCTAATAACTACTCCATAATGTATTCCCTTAGGCCCAAATATGGTGAAGTGTCATGTAGTCGACGTTCACATGACACCACTAAGGGAATCACAACACACATACTATCAAAATATCAAACACATATCAAGTTCACATGATTACTTGCAACATGATTTCTCCCGTGACCTCAAGAACAAAAGTAACTACTCACAAATGATAATCATGCTCAAGATCAGAAGGGTATTAAATAGCATATTGGATCTGAACATATAATCTTCCACCAAATAAACCATATAGTAATCAACTACAAGATGTAATCAACACTACTAGTCATCCACAAGCACCAATCTATAGTTTCGGTACAAAGATTGAACGCAAGAGATGAACTAGGGTTTGAGAGGAGATGGTGCTGTTGAACATGTTGATGGAGATTGCCCTCCCCAAGATGGGAAATTTGTTGGTGATGATGATGACGATGATTTCCCCCTCCGGGAGGGAAGTTCCCCCGGCGGAATCGCTCTGCCGGAGGGCAAAAGTGCGCCTACCCAAGTTTCGCCTCGAGACGGCGGCGCTCCATCCTGAAAGTCCTCTCTTGATTTTTTCTAGGTCAAAATGACTTATATACCAGAAGATGGGCACCGGAGGTGGGCCGAGGGGAGCACAACCCACCAGGGCGCGCCTGGGCTCCCTGGCACGCCCAGGTGGGTTGTGCCCACCTGGTGGGCCCCCTCTGGTACTTATTGGCTCCAATATTCCTCATTTAATCCATAAAAAATCTCCGTAAAGTTTTAGCTCATTTGGAGTTGTGCAGAATAGGTAGCCTGACATAGCTTTTTCAGGTCCAGATTTCCAGCTGCCGGAATTCTCCCTCTTTGTGTATACCTTGCATATTATGAGAGAAAAGGCATTAGAATTACTCCAAAAAGCATTATTATGCATAAAAACATCATAAATAATAGTAGGAAAACATGATGCAAAATGGACGTATCAATAACCCACAACCTAAGAATAAAAGATATGATAAGAGAGACTTCATTGCTAGGAAACATGGTAAAGAGAGAGAACCTTGGGTTCAGAAACCCATGCCCTTTCTTCCCAAATCTTCAAAGAATAAGGATGATGAAGAATTTGAGCGCTTTGTTGAAATGCTTAGACCTGTCTTTTTGCGCTTGTGTTTGACTGATATTCTGAAAATGTCTCCTTATGCTAAATATATGAAAGATATTGTTACAAATAGAAGAAAGATACCGAAAGCTGAAATTTCCACTATGCTTGTTAATTAAACATTTAAAGGTGGAATACCAAAGAAACTAGGAGACCTAGGAATACCAACTATACCATGCTCCATTAAAAGGAACTATGTTAAAACTGCTTTATGTGATCTAGGAGCCGGTGTTAGTGTTATGCCCTTCTCTTTATATCAAAGACTTGATTTGAATAAGTTGACACCAACTAAAATCTCTTTGTAAATGGCTGATAAATCAACTGCTATACCCATCGGTATTTGTGAGGATGTACCTGTCGTAGTTGTAAATGTTACTATCTTAACGGACTTTGTTATTCTTGATATACCTGAGGACGACAGTATGTCGATCATCCTTGGTAGACCCTTTTTGAACACTGCAGGGGCTGTTATTGATTGCAATAAAGGCAATGTCACTTTTCATGTTAATGGTAATGAGCATACCGTACACTTTTCGAAGAAACAGCCTCAAGTGCATAGTATCAATTCTATTGGAAAAATTTCAACAATTACTATTGGAGGTTTTGAATTCCCTATTCCTACTGTCAAAAAGAAATATGATATTCTTATTGTTGGGGACATGCATATCCCCGTTGAGGTAACCTAGTGTTATATGAAGATTCTCCGGTTTCATGTCATTCGAAAGAAGTTTGTTAATAAGACTTGATCAACCTTATTAATGGATTCCTTTTGGTGGGCATGTAATGGATGAATTTAGTAAACACAACTTTCTGTACCCACTTTTTACTTTCTGTTATTTAGAATTAATAAAGTAGAAATTCTATTATTTTACTATTTTCTGAATTATCCATGCAATAAAAAATGACCAAAAAATAAAAGTTCTCCAAATGTCCTGAAAATTTTATATGATTTTTTCTAGAATATTTGAAAAAAATTGGCACTAAACACACCCTAGGGGGGTGCACCTGTGAGCCACAAGCTCACAGGGCGTGCCCACCCCCTGGGCGCGCCATGCAGGCTTGTGGGGCCCACGTAGGCCCCCTCACTTATGCCAGGCACCCATGCTCTTCTTCTTCCTCCAGAAAAAATCACAAACTTTCTCAAACCCGTGTTCTTGCTCATCTTGCTGCCATTTTTGATCTCTTTGCTCGGAGCTCTATTTCTGAAACTGTTTTAGGGGACTGTTCATTGATATGTGACTCCTCCGTTGGTCCAATTAGTTTTTGCTATAGTGCTTTATATATTGCAAATTTTTGCTGCTGTGGTGACCATGTTCTTGAGCTTGCATGTCAAATTTACATGGTTCAAAGTAGTTTTGTTGCATGATATGGCCTCTAGATACTTGTAGGAGTAGTTGCTATTAGTTTTGTTGAGTTTGGTTCACTTTTATTTTGAGTCACTAAAAATTTCAGAAATTTTCAGAGAAAAAGAGAACCATGAGGAGGTGGTTAAGGGGCTCATCTAGTCGAGATTCGGACGAAACTGCGAAGAAAAAGCCCAAGTACAATCTTCCACGTGCGGCGGAAGTTCGGCTGTGTGTATGGCCAAGTGACATATTCTTGAAGGAGGCGGGAATTTATGAGGATTTCTATTATTTGGCGGACAAGGCCGGCATCATTCCCTTCCTCCAAGATAAGTGTGACCAATACCTCCTACTCACTAATACCTTCGTGCAAAAAAATTTACTTTTATCCTAGGAAGGAATCATCCATGGTAGAATTTCACCTGTATGATGAACCTAAAGAAATGACATTATATGATTGTTGCAATGTTTGCAAAATACCCTATGAGGGCAGCGTCAGTGAGCCACGTCCTAGGGACATGGAGGATTTTATTTTTGAAACTACCGTGGGGGAAGAGAGAGGAGTGTCAGAAGCTAGAGTAACTAGTTTACATTTTCCCGTTTTACGTTACTATGCATTATTTGCCAGGAGATGTCTGATTGTTTGTGGGGAGAGTGGAGGCCTTAGTGCACCTGACCTTGCTATTTTGCGTCATGGTTTATATGTTGATAGAACTTTTAGTTTGGGCGCTATGGTTGCTCGGCAGTTGCACACAAACCGTTCGAAGGGTAGTATTTTTGGTGGTGTCTATGCCTCCCACCTTGCTAAATATTTTGAGATTCTTATTAGACATGATGAGAAGGAGGAGATGCTGCTACCTACTAAATATTTAGTTTATGCTAGTATGGTAATTTTATTGACAAGGACAAGCAAAAGCGACTCCTCTACAACTAAGTGTTCAGCCAGGGCACTCGTGAGATTATTACCTTGCCTGCACCTTCTTTGTTCAATATTTATTCAGGAAGGTACATTATTATGTCCGAGGACATTTATGCACACTGGGGTCAGGCACAACCCCCAACACCTGAGCCAGTACCAGCGCCTGAGCCATATCAGGAGCCTGTTTATCAGTGGGAGCCACAGGAGCTCGCCAACTAGTGGAACCCTCAGGACCCTCTGCAGTATCTAGGAGAGGGTTATTTCGCGCCATGGCCATAAACCAACTTAGGCCAAAAGCCTAAGCTTGAGGGAGTACATATTTCTCACCGCATTATATTCATGCATCACACATTCATTCCAGTTGTCGGTGTTCATCCGTTTTAATTGTATAATCCATGTTAGTTTATTTTTCTTGCTTTCTTCTTGTGTGTTTGAAAAACTTTGATAAAATCCAAAAATATTTCTCGCTTCTTTTTAGTTTAATTAGTTGTGGTATTAAAAGAAAACCCAAAAAGATTTCTCGTTCTTCTTATGCTTGTTGGCAGCTTTCCCATGTAAATAGTTTTTCTCGTTCTACTTTCTTCAGAAAAACAAAAACTCCAAAAATATTTCAGTGTGTTTATTTGAAATTCTTTTATTTTTCTTTGGGTCATAAGGAGAAGACCAAGATGAAAATGTTGAGTGGCTCTCATATGCATAATTGTTAATCTAACAAAGAGCCCATATTACCTTGTCTTCTCCTTTGAATAAATGTTTGTAGATTCTAGCTTAGTCCATGACACGTGCAGTCTTATTATTATTCACATCGTTCGGTCGTGCAAGTGAAAGGCAATAATGATGATATTTAATGAAATGATTGAGATGAAGAAAAGCTCGTATGAACTCGACCTATTTTGTTTTTGTAAATATGATTAGCTCATCGTTCTTGATTTAGCCTATTATGAATGAAACATGTTTGCAATGACAATTAGAGATTATAGTTATTCATGCCATGCTTAATTAGCTAGGAGTGGATAATGGTTTATCTTATGTGCCAACATGCATTTAAAATGGTTATGATGTAGTATGATAGGATGGTAACCTCCTTTGAATGATTCAAGTAGCTTGACTTGGCACATGTTCACACATGTAGTTGAATAAAAAACAACATAGCCTCCACGATATTCATGTTCATGGTGATTTATATCCTACTCGTGCTTGCATTCAATGTTGATTAATCTCAATGCATGTTTATGACCATTGTCGCTCTCTAGTTGGTCGATCCTCAATCTTTTTGCTAGCCTTCACTTGTACTAAGTGGGAATACTGCTTGTGCATCCACTTCCTTAAACCCAAAGTTGTTCCATATGAGTCCACCATACCTACCTATATACTGTATTTACCTGCCGTTCCAAGTAAATTTGCATGTGCCAAACTCTAAATCTTCAAATGATAATATGTTTTGTATGCCCGAATCGCTCATGTAGCGACAGGGGGCTGTGAGTATCTTCCATGCTAGGTGGGTTATTCTCACGATGAGTGTTTATTCACTTGTCATTCACAAGAAAGTGGCTGGTAATTGGGATGCCCAGTTCCATGATCAAAATCAAATCAAAATATAACAATGAAACAAAACTCCCCCGATTGTTGTTGGTATGGAGGGTACCCGAGGATTCGGCTAGCCATGGCTTGTGTTTGTTGGTGGAGGGGGAGTAAAACTTTACCATTCTGTTTGGGAACCACCTATAATGTGTCTAGCATGGAAGATAGTGAGATCTCTTAGTTGTTATGTTGACAATGAAAGCATACCCCTCAAAATTATATTCATCTCTGTTTTAAAAGCTTCAAGCTCTGGCACCTCTGCAAATCCCTGCTTCGCTCTGCGAAGGGCCTATCTATTTACTTTTATTGTTGAGTCATCATCTTCTTATTAAAGCACCAACTGGAGAGCACCATTGTCATTTATATGCTTAAGTTTTTATTCGATATTGAGTATGATTGTGACTGGATCTCTTTTGCCATGAATTACAATGTCCAGTCAGTCCTTGATCTTCAGGGGTGCTCTGCATTTATGTTTTGCGGTCTCAGAAAGGGCTAGCGAGATACCATTTTGTCATATTGTATCATCATTGTTTTGAAAAAAGTGTTGTCATCTGAGATATCTGATACGTCTCCGTCGTATCTATAATTTTTGATTGTTTCATGCCAATATTATACAACTTTCACATATTTTGGCAACTTTTTATGTGATTTATTGGACTAACCTATTGATCCAGTGCCTAGTGCCAGTTCCTGTTTGTTGCATGTTTTTTTTTCTTAGAAAATCCATATCAGATGAAGTCCAAACGCGATAAAAATTTACAGAGAATTATTTTGGAATATTTATGATTTTTGGGAGGTGGAATCAACGCAAACGGGGGGCCATGGTGACCACAACCCACCAGGGCGCGCCGGGCACCCCCTGGCACGCCCAGGTATCTTGTGCCCTCCTCGAAGGTCGGTTGGGGCCCTTCTTCTGGCGCAAGAAAGATAATTTATGGAAAAAAATCGTGTAAAAATTTCAGCGCAATCGGTGTTACGGATCTCCGGGAATTTAAGAAACGGTGAAGGGCCAGATCTGGGGAACGCGAAACAGAAGAGAACAGAGAGGGAGATCCAATCTCGGAGGGGCTCCCGCCCCTCTGCCGCCATGGAGACCATGGAACAGAGGGGGAACTCTCCTCCCATCTAGGGGGAGGCCAAGGAAGAAGAAGAAGAAGGAGGGCTCTCTCCCCCTCTCTCTCCCGGTGGCGCCGGAGTGCCGCCGGGGCAAGGATCATGACGGCGATCTACATCAACAATCTTGCTACCGTCAACACCAACTCTCTCCCTCTCTATGCAGCGGTGTAACACCTCTCTTCCCCACTATAATCTCTACTTAAACATGGTGCTCAACTCCATATATTATTTCCCAATGATATTTGGCTATCCTATGATGTTTGAGTTGATTCGTTTTGTCCTATGGGTTAATCGTGATCTTGGTTGGTATGATTGTATATTTTATTTATGGTGCTGTCCTACGGTGACCTCCGTCTCACGCAAACGTGCAGGATCCTCACTGTAGGGTGTTGCAATATGTTCATGGTTTGCTTATTGTCGGTGTTGCAGGGGTGACAGCAGCCTAAACGCGGATAAGTGGGTTATGGCGTATGGGAGTAAAGAGGACTTGATACTTAATGCTATGGTTGGGTTTCACGACCTTAATGATCTTTAGTAGTTGCGGATGCTTGCTAAGGGTCCAATCATAAGTGCATATGATCCAAGTAGAGAAAGTATGTTAGCTCATGCCTCTCCCTCATATAAAATTACAAGAATGATTACCGGTACTTGTTATCGATTGCCTAGGGACAAATGACTTTCTTGTTGACAAAAGCTATCCACTTTTATTACCTTGCAATTTATTCATAGTTTTATTCTTGCAAAGTACTCGTAGTTTTATTCTTGCAAAGTAGTTTCATACTTGTTTTAGGTAAAGCAAACATCAAGTGTGCGTAGAGTTGTATCGGTGGTCGATAGAACTTGAGGGAATATTTGTTCTGCCTTTTGCTCCTCGTTGGGTTCGACACTCTTATTTATCGAAGAAGGCTACAAACGATCCCCTATACTTGTGGGTTATCAAGACCTTTTTCTGGCGCTGTTGCGAGGGAGCAATAGCGTGGGGTGAATATTCTCGTGTGTGCTTGTTTGCTTTATCACTAAGTAGTTTTTATTTTGAGCTCTTGTTTTCTATATTTAGTTATGGGTAGGAAACATAAAATACCAAAAAATTAGTTGTACCTGCTAAACCAATGGTTGAAGAACCACCCAAAATCTATCATACTACTGAAGCTTTCTACTTGGATCATCTTCGATCCATTTGTGCTCGTGCTAAAAACCCAACTAGCTTAGTTGAGGGGAAATCATTAAATGAGCATGCTTATTATGTGCGACACCGCTTATCTCAAAAAGGGAAACTTTTATGGCATCATATGAATAGTTTGTATTGCTATGCTCTGAATTTATGTGAAATACATGATTTTACTTGCTGTTCCGAAGACCCCAAGAAACACCTTTTCTTCCAATGTGACTTTAAGGATAATGGAATCCTATCTTCTTATTCCAAGGGTGTTTATAATTACTTTGATATTGAACAAATTGAAGAATTTGTTGCTTTTATGCGTGCTTATGAAATTGCTTCTTTGATTGAAAAGTATGGTGCTACTCTTTACAAATCTGAAAATTTTGCCATACTTAAATATTGCTATGAAAATTATTCTTCTAATGCTTATATTAAACCATATATTGAGGACTTCTCCGCTGCCCAAGAAGAGACTAATATTTTGCAGGAGTCTATGGAAGAAGAAATTGATGAAACTGTGAGCTCATTGGATGAAAAAGATGATGAGGAGAACGATGAACAAAAAGGAGGAAGAGCGGATTAGCTACCCGTGCCCACCTTCTAATGAGAGTAACTCTTCAACTCATACATTGTTTAATTTCCCTTCGTTCTTACCGAAGGATGAATGCTATGATAATTTCTATGATCCCGCTGATTCTTTTGAAATATCCCTTTTTGATGAACTTGATGCTTGCTATGTTTGTGGCCATGACGCCAATTTGAATTATGCTTATGGAGATGAACTTGCTATAGTTCCTTATGTTAAGAATGACATTGTTGCTATTGCACCCACACATGATAGTCCTATTATCTTTTTGAATTCTCCAAACTACACTATATCGGAGAAGTGCGCTCTTATTAAGGATTACATTAATGGGTTGCCTTTTACCATTACACATGATGATTTTGATGAATATAATATGCATGTGCTTGCTGCTCCTACTTGCAATTATTATGAGAGAGGAACTACATCTCCGCCTCTCTATGTTTCCAACACGAAAGAATTGCAAGAAACTTCTTATGCTATGTATTGGCCTTTATTTGATGTGCATGAATTGTTCTTGTATGACATGCCGATGCATAGGAAGAGAGTTAGACTTCATCATTGCATGATATATGTTGCTTTGTGCTCATTACTAAATGCCAAATCATTGTTAATTAAAAATTGCTTTGATATACCTTGGGATCCGGATGGATTCATTACTTGAGCACTTTATGCCTAGCTTAATGGCTTTAAAGAAAGCGCTGCCAGGGAGACAACCTAGAAGTTTAAGAGAGTCATTTCTTTCTGTTGAGTGCTTTTATAAAGTTTAAAACAAAAAAATATAGAGGGGAACTTAAAAACTTTTTCACAAAAGAGAAGCGATTGGAAGTTATGCATTGGAGAAGTGAGGGTCGACCTTGAACACTTGTGTTCATGCTCATGGAAACAATGTAGAATTTTTCATGAAGATTCTCACAAAAATAATTATCCCCTAGTACAATTCCATTGTATTATAAAAATAATGTGCCAAGATTTGCCTTTAGGATGAGTAGATTGCTTGTTGGTATGTGCGGTGCAAAAACAGAAACTTTGGCTGTAGTGCGCGATTTTACATTTTTTACTGGAATGTCGAAAGTTTCTGAAACCTTTTGCACAGTATTTATATACAAATATTTTATTTTTTTCTAATTTTTCAGAATTTTTGGAGTAACATAAGTATGGTAGATGTTCAGATTACTACAGACTGTTCTGTTTAAGACAGATTCTGTTTTTGATGCATTGTTTTGCTTGTTTTGATGAAACTATCGATTCTATCGGTGGTATAAGCCATGGAAAAGTTATATTACAGTAGCTACAATGAAAAAACAAAATATTAATTGGTTTGCAACAGTACTTAGAGTAGTGATTTGCTTTATTATACTAACGGATCTTACTGAGCCTTCTGTTGAGTTTTGTGTGGATGAAGTGATCAAAGATCGAGGAGGTCTCGATATGAGGAGAAGGAGGAGAGGCAAGAGATCAAGATTGGGGATGCCCAAGGCACCCCAAGTAAATATTCAAGGAGACTCAAGCGTCTAAGCTTGGGGATGCCCCGGAAGGCATCCCATCTTTCTTCAACAAGTATCGGTATGTTTTCGTTCTTGTTTTGTTCATGTGATATGTGTAAATCTTGGAGCGTCTTTTGTGTTTAGTTTTCATTTTTTTATGGACCATGCTGGTATGAGATAGTCCATGTTTGATTTATATAATGCTCATTGCACTTCCCTTATATCTTTTGAGTATGGCTTTATAGAATGCTTCATGTGCTTCACTTATATCATTTGAAGTTTGGATTGCCTGTTTCTCTTCACAAAGAAAACCGTTATTTATAGAATGCTCTATTGCTTCACTTGTACTTGTTAGAGCATGATCTTTTGTAGAAAGAATTAAACTCTCATGCTTCACTTATATCTATTTAGAGAGTCAAAAGGAATTGGTCAATTGCATGGTTAGTCATAAAATCCTACATAAAACTTGTGGATCACTGAATATGATATGTTTGATTCCTTGCAATAGTTTTGCGATATAGAGATGGAATATGTGGGAGGTACTAGTAAACGGTTGTGGTTAGTAAGAATACTGGTGTTAAGGTTTGTGATTCCCGAAGCATGCACGTATAGTCTCTCGTTATGCTATGAAGTTGGAGCATGATTTATTATTGATTGTCTTCCTTATGAGTGGCGGTCGGGGACGAGCGATGGTCTTCTCCTACCAATCTATGCCCCTAGGGGTATGCGTAGTAGTACTTTGCTTCGAGGGCTAATAAACTTTTGCAATAAGTATATGAGTTCTTTATGACTAATGTGAGTCCATGGATTATACGCACTCTTACCTTTCCGCAATTTGCTAGCCTCTACGGTACCGTGCATTGCCCTTTCTCACCTCGAGAGTCGGTGCAAACTTCGCAGGTACATCCAAACCCCGTGATATGATACGTTCTATCACACATAAGCCTTATTATATCTTACTCAAAACAGCCACCATACCTACCTATTATGGCCTTTCCATAGCCATTCCGAGATATATTGCCATGCAACTTCCACCGCTTCCGTTTTGATGACTTGAGTATTCATTGTCATATTGCTTTGCATGATCATATAGCTGACATAGCAGTTGTGGCTCAGCCACCATTCATCATTTTTCGTACATGTTATGCTAGATCATTGCACATCCTGGTACACTGCCATAGGCATTCATATAGAGTCATATTTTGTTATAGGTATCGAGTTGTAATATTGAGTTGTAAGTAAATAGAAGTGTGATGATCATCATTTTTCATTTTTAGAGCATTGCCCCAGTGAGGAAAGGATGATGGAAACTATGATTCCCCCACAAGTCGGGATGAGACTCCGGACAATGAGAGAAAAAAATATATAAAAAAAGAAGAAAAGAAAAAGAAAAGGAAAAAAAGAAAAAAAGAGAGAAGGGGCATGCTAGTTCCACACTTGTGCTTCAAAGTAGCACCATGTTTTTCATATGGAGAGTCTCCTATGTTGTCACTTTCATATACTAGTGGGAATTTTTCATTCTAGGATTAGTTGCACACCCACTTAGTTTTCATGATGAGCTTTCATACACTTATAGCTCTTTGTGCATCCGTTGCATGGCAATCCCTACTCCTCGCATTGATATCAATTGATGGGCATCTCCATATCCCGTTGGTTAGCCGCGTCGATGTGAGACTTTCTTACTTTTTTGTCTTCTCTATATTTACCCCTATCATCATACTCTATTCCACCCATAGTACTATATTCCACCCATAGTGCTATATCCATGGCTTGCGCTCATGTATTGCGCGGGAGTTGAAAAAGCTGAAGCGCGTTAAAAAGTATGAACCAATTGCTCGGCTTGTCATCGGGGTTGTGCATGATAAATACTTTGTGTTAAGAAGACAGAGCATGACAAGACTATATGATTTTGTAGGGATAGCTTTCTTTAGCGTTGATATTTTGAAAGACATGATTGTTTGTTGGGATGCCTGAGTATTGATGTATTTATGTCAAATTATAGACTATTGCTTTGAATCACTCGTGTCTTAATATTCATGCCATGATTAGACATATGATCAAGTTTATGCTAGGTAGCATTCCACATGAAAAATTATCTTTTTTATCATTTACCTACTCGAGGACGAGCAGGAATTAAGCTTGGGGATGCTGATACATCTCCATCGTATCTATAATTTTGGATTGTTTCATGCCAATATTATACAACTTTCACATATTTTTGGCAACTTTTTATATGATTTATTGGACTAACCTATTGATCCAGTGCCCAGTGCCTGTTCTTGTTTGTTGCATATTTTTTGTTTCACAGAAAATCCATATCAAACGAAGTCCAAACGCGATAAAAATTTACGGAGAATTATTTTGGAATATTTATGATTTTTGGGAGGTGGAATCAACGCAAACGGGGGCCCATGGTGACCACAACCCACCAGGGTGCCCCGGGCACCCCCTGGCGCACCCAGGTATTTTGTGCCCTCCTCGAAGGTCTGTTGGGACCCTTCTTCTGGCGCAAGAAAGATAATTTATGGAAAAAAATCATGTAAAAATTTCAGCGCAATCGGAGTTACAGATCTCCGGGAATTTAAGAAACAATGAAGGGCCAGATCTGGGGAACGCGAAACAGAAGAGAACAGAGAGGGATATCCAATCTCGGAGGGGCTCGCGCCCCTCCGCCACCATGGAGACCATGGACAGAGGGGGAACTCTCCTCCCATCTAGGGGGAGGCCAAGGAAGAAGAAGGAGGAGGGGGCTCTCTCCCCCTCTCTCCCGGTGGCGCCGGAGTGCCGCCGGGGCAAGGATCGTGACGGCGATCTACATCAACAATCTTGCTACCGTCAACACCAACTCTCTCCCCCTCTATGCAGTGGTGTAACACCTCTCTTCCCCGCTGTAATCTCTACTTAAACATGGTGCTCAACTCCATATATTATTTCCCAATGATATTTGGCTATCCTATGATGTTTGAGTAGATCCGTTTTTTCCTATGGGTTAATTGTGATCTTGGTTGGTATGATTGTATATTTTATTTATGGTGCTGTCCAATGGTGCCCTCCGTCTCGCGCAAACATGAGGGATCCTCACTGTAGGGTGTTGCAATATGTTCATGGTTTGCTTATTATCGGTGTTGCGGGGGTGACAGCAGCCTAAACGCGGATAAGTGGGTTATGGCGTATGGGAGTAAAGAGGACTTGATACTTAATGCTATGGTTGGGTTTCACGACCTTAATGATCTTTAGTATTTGCGGATGCTTGCTAGGGGTCCAATCATAAGTGCATATGATCCAAGTAGAGAAAGTATGTTAGCTCATGCCTCTCCCTCATATAAAATTACAAGAATGATTACCGGTACTTGTTATCGATTGCCTAGGGACAAATGACTTTCTTGTTGACAAAAGCTATCCACTTTTATTACCTTGCAATTTATTCATAGTTTTATTCTCGCAAAGTACTCGTAGTTTTATTCTTGCAAAATAGTTTCATACTTGTTTTAGGTAAAGCAAACATCAAGTGTGCGTAGAGTTGTATTGGTGGTTGATAGAACTTGAGGGAATATTTGTTCTGCCTTTAGCTCCTCGTTGGGTTCGACACTCTTATTTATCGAAGAATGCTACAAACGATCCTCTATACTTTAGGGTTATCAATATCATATTATTACTCGCTAGTTTGTTATGCTATTGATATGAGTAAATGTGAGACCTAAATGTTATTTTGAATGTGGTTAGTTCATAATCTTTGCTGAAAACCAGAACATTGGTTAGACATATTTGCAACAACAAGATCAAATAGAGTTTGTAAAAGTTTTTCTTTGTCACTTTCAGTTCGTCAACTGAATTGCTTGAGGACAAGAAATGGGTTAAGCTTGGGAGAGCTGATATGTCTCCATCGTATCTACTTTTCCAAACTCTTTTTCCCTTGTTTTGACTCTAATTTCCATGATTTGAATGGAACTAACCCGGACAGACGCTGTTTTCAGCAGAATTGCCATGGTGTTATTTTTGTGCAGAAATAAAAGTTCTCGGATTGACCTAAAAATTTACGGAGAATGTTTCTGGAATATATAAAAAATACTGGCTGAAAAAGATACCAGAGGGGGGCCACCCAGGAGCCACAAGCCCTGGGGGTGCGCCTACCCCCAGGGCGCGCCCCCAGGCTTGTGGGGCCCCTAGAGCTCTGGCAACCCTAAGTCCAACTCCATATATACCTATTCGCGGAGAGAAAAATCAAGGAGAAGGATTCATCGCGTTTTACGATACGAAGCCGCCACCACCTCCTGTTCTTCATCGGGACGGCTGATCTGGAGTCCGTTCGGGGCTTCGGAGGGTGGAATCCATCGCCTCCATCATCATCAACCTTCCTCCATCGCCAATTTCATGATGCTCACCGTCGAGAGTGAGTAATTCCTTCATAGGCTTGCTGGACGGTGATGGGTTGGATGAGATTTATCATGTAATCGAGTTAGTTTTGTTAGGGCTTGATCCCTAGTATCAACTATGTTATGAGATTGATGTTGCTATGACTTTGCTATGCTTAATGCTTGTCACTAGGGACCGAGTGCCATGATTTCAGATCTGAACCTATTATGTTTTCATGAATATATGTGTGTTCTTGATCCTAGCTTGCAAGTTGTAGACACCTATTATGAGTTATGATCCGCATACCCCAAGGTGAAAATAATTGGGATTCTTTTTGGTGATTACCGTAGTTTGAGGAGTTCATGTATTCACTAAGTGCTAATGCTTTGTTTCGGTTCTCTATTAAAAGGAGGCCTTAATATCCCTTAGTTTCCTTATGGACCCCGCTGCCACGGGAGGGTAGGACAAAAGATGTCCTGCAAGTTCTTTTCCATAAGCACGTATGACTATATACGAAATACATGCCTACATTACATTGATGAATTGGAGCTAGTTCTGTGTTACCCTAGGTTATGACTACTACATGATGAATATTATCCAACACAATTATCCATCGCTGATCCAATGCCTACGAGCTTTTCACATATTGATCTTTGCTAAGTTACTTTCGTTGCCGCTACTGTTACAATCACTACAAAACTGCTACTACTACTATTACCACTGTTACCATTACTATCATACTACTTTGCTACTAAATAATTTATTGCATATATTAAGTCTTTCAGGTGTGGTTGAATTGACAACTCAACTGCTAAACCTCGTGAATATTTTTTGGCTCCCCTTGTGTCGAATCAATAAATTTGGGTTGAATATTCTACCCTCGAAAACTATTGTGATCCCCTATACTTGTGGGTTATCAAGGACTAAGGACATGTTTCTCGTTTATGCAGGTGACGAAGAGCTCGTCGTAAAGGGTTACGTTGATGCTAGCTTCGACACTGGTCCGAATGACTCGAAGTCACAGACCGGATACATATTTATTTTCAATGGTGGAGCTGTCAGTTGGTGCAATTCCAAGCAAAGTGTTCTAGCGGGATCTACATGTGAAGCGGAATATATAGCTGCTTCGGAAGCATCACAAGCAGTCTGGATGAAGGAGTTCATATCCAATCTAGGAGTTGTACCTAGTGCATCAGATCCAATGACTATCTTTTGTGAAAACACTGGTGCAATTGCAATTGCCAAGGAGCCCAGGTTTCATAAGAAGACCAAGCACATCAAACGCCGCTTCCACTCCATTTGTAATTACATTAAGGATGGAGACATAGAACTTTGCAAAGTACATACAGATCTGAATGTTGCAGACCCGTTGACTAAACTTCTTCCACGAGCGAAACATGATCAACACCAAGACTCCATGAGTGTGAGATTCATAACTATGTAAACTAGATTATTGACTCTAGTGCAAGTGGGAGACTATTGGAAATATGCCCTAGAGGCAATAATAAATTTGTTATTATCATATTTCTCGTTCATGATAAATGTTTATTATTCATGCTAGAATTGTATTGACCGAAAACTTAAATACATGTGTGAATACATAAACTACACCATGTCCCTAGTAAGCCTCTACTAGACTAGCTCGTTGATCAAAGATGGTTATGGTTTCCTAACCATGGACATGAATTGTCATTTGATAACGGGATCACATCATTAGCAGAATGATGTGATGGCAAGACCCAACCGTAAGCTTAGCATAAGATTGTATCACTTAGTTTTGCTATAGCTTTCTTCATGTCAAGTATCTGTTCCTTTGACCATGAGATCATGCTACTCTCGGATACCGGAGGAATGCCTTGTGTGCTATCAAATGTCACTTCGTAACACAGCAGCAGTAATTATACATCACTATCTAACATCAAAGTAGAGCAGCACAACAACAATACTACTTGTACATTCTTGGCATAGGAGAGTAGTTTTGGGCCAAAATATGCTGCCCAGTTAATCGGCCCAGCCAATAATTTGGCTTGACAACCGATAAATTAGCTTGTCAGACCGATTAACTGGGCCTCCCAGTTAATGGGCCGAATAGTTCTTTCTCGTATCGGAGGGGGGACGAATAGTAGTTAACTGCAGTTAATCGGCCGATATTTGTAACAATGTAATATACTCCCTCTGCCCCATAATATAAGATATTAATTCATCCAATACGTGAGTATATTGGATGTAATAAGATCTTATATAATGGGACGGAGGGAGTGTTTTACTATATCATTGTGCAATTGTTGTTTAGCTTCTAATATTAACTTGGTGCTTGTAGGTACATATGTCATTGGTAAAGATCCGCGCTTCAACCCTTTTTGCGTATGGGGCCATGAGATATTCATGAACCAGCATTAAGTGAGGAATCTGATAAAGATTGTTAGTAAAATGGGTCAAAATATGGTGATTAAACTATTTGTTTACACTTTATCCAAGACAACAGTGAATTGCAGGATGGTAACTAAGAACTCTGCATCCTTCTTTTTACTGCCCATAATGAGTTGTATTAGATGACAATGTCTGAATCTTTTCCTTTGCAGTGGTTCCCAAAGTAGTTTACTCAAGATTACCTCTCAAAGTTATTGATTGGTGGGCATGCAAAGGTTAAAGTATTTCTACCAGAATACTATGACTATCTAGATGTCCTCATGAAGACAATGAAGGATGGGCGGTCGGCCGTCAAAAGGGGTTGGACTAGAGTCGTGTGTTCCTTCTACATGGAGGAGGGCACAATATGGGCATTCCGCTTCACTTTGTTCAGCAACCAGAATGTCTTTCGCCTCTTTCTTTACCGTCTTTAATACAAGATTCATCATTCTTTATTTGGTGCTTATGTAATTTATTTTTTATGTAATCCTTGAACATATGTACCTGTGAATCAAATAACGCATTGGTTGTTGAACCTGATGGATATGAATAAAGTTATAGCCTACTTTCAAAATCAAATTCGGTACAATTTTAAATAGCAACAATTAAATTAGGGTGAAAATACGCCCTGCAGGTCATTACATCGCACACGATCTGTAGAAGCACAACATGTGTGATATACCTCATAATCTGACATGTTTCATAGTGAGAAAACATGTGCGACCATGCACACAACTGCCATTTGCAAAGCGTGTGTGATGTCAGACAATATCACAACCGACGCGAGAAAACTAAATGTTTGTGATAGTCGTCTTATCGTACATGCTTTACAATCATGAACTGTTTCTGATGTCGTACGCATCGTAAACATTATACCACAGAATAGCGTGTGCGATAGTTATCCCGTCTGACACTCGTACAATAATCAGACATTTCATAAACTCATCCGACATATGTACAATGATTAACTTATCTTCTTAATTATATAATCGCATATGATTTGGGAAAAGTGAATGTGTGTGATTGTCTCCTTATCATGCATGTTTTACAATCGTGAACTGTTTGTGAGCACACACGAGTAGCAAGGATGGAGCGTTTGGGATATTCAATATATCACAAACAATTGTCTAAAGACTCCCGTTTGGGATAGATGTGGGCATCGCATACGCTTAGTTCTTCAAAACGTATGCATTCCTACTCCCTATCGCCGACGGTTCCTGGGTCATGTGGGAAGGGCCCCACTATCACACACACAGGCAAGGTGATGGTTTAAAACTCCATCGCGGAAAGGGGTTAAAAACCGTTTGTATACCAGGTCGTTGCACCAGTAGTAGATGCAGAATCGTTTCGGTCTACTTGTCACTGACATAATGCCTATGTACTAATCATGCCATGAGTAACATCATAACTATGCGCTTTTCTATCAATTGCCAAACAGTAATTTGTGTACCCACAGTTACTACGCTCATGAGAGAGATGCCTCTAGTGAAAGCTATGAGGGACATGCCTCTAGTGAAAGCTATGGACCCCGGGTCCATTCACATCATATTGCTAAAACCCTAAATACCTTGCTACAATTTTTTCACTTTTATTTTCTTTTGCAATTTATCTATCTACCTCTACCCGAATTAATCCTTGCAATTAACGAGTACAAGGGGATTGACAACCCTCTTACCCGCGTTGGGTGCAAGTATTTGTTTTGTGTGTGTGTAGGTACCGTTTATCTTTGTTTGCGTCAATATCCTACTGGTTCGATAAACCTTAGTTCTCCACTGAGGGAAATACTTTCTGCTACTATATTACATCACCCTTCCTCTTCGGGGAAATCCCAACGCCAATAACAGGTAGCAGTATCACCTTAGAAAAACTCACTTTGAAGGCAAGGCTAACAATGACTTTGCCCAAACATCACTAGTGGAATATATTATGAACGAAGACTGGACAACCCTTGTTAAACACCGGTATGATCCGAAGTATCAGGTACAGTATATGTATGTGGTCAGATCACATATTGAACTCGTATTTGCGCAAGTGCCTTACAAGTCTATCTTCATCTAGGCTAACTATTTGAGGAACAAGACCAATGATTCTAGAATGAAATTCCAACAGACAATAGGATCTCGTAGCTATATTGCACACTACGAGGCTCTTGTAAATAGCTGCTATTTCCTTCTTTTTGTTGTGCCATATCATAGTATCTATATTGACTTGTTCCAAATACAAAGGAAAGCCCGTGTGGACCAAAAAGAACTTGAACCGAATGCAGTGCAAATATTCAAGAATTGTCACACCAGCAAGATGAAGGGCATGACTACACTAGTCCAAGCCATTGTTGTAAGTCCTTACTCCTCATGCCTTTGAACTGCTTGTTACTATGACATGTGCATTTAACTGCTTGGTTTGCAGCCAATGTCAATTAGACTGTTCACTTTTATACAAAGTTGTCTTGACGTATCATTTCATCTTACACGGTTTAAAAGAGAGGAATGATATTTTTTGTGGGGTCTTGATCTGTAATCTAGCTTTGATATTCACGTGCCCACACAATGATACAATAGCATGTTTGTTTGATATCCGTTTGTGAAAGTGCAACTAATCCCTGGGTGGTTTTGGTAATTCATAACAACATATAGCTCATTGAACTAATATCTATTCAAGATAAATATTTCAGGAAGTTCAATGAATAGCATGGCATGGACTAGGAATGTGGACCCCCCAAAATGCTAAGGACACATATTGGCAAAAGCTCAAGACTCTTCATCTTTGTTTTAGTGATCCAAAATCACTTGAGTCCATAGGAAAGCCAATACTATTAAAAGGGGATGAGGTGTTGCTTAATGGCTTGCTTGCTCAAATGCCTAGTGATATTGCTCCAAAACCCTCAACCACTTTCTCCATCCAAATATGTCAAAACCCTAAACTCCAACTTAGCCCCACCGATTCATTCTATCCGGAGCCACCGAGTTCAAATGACATAGCCACAGCCAGAAACCCTAACAGTTCGGTCACACCGATACGGATCTCGGTCTCACCGAGATGGCCTTGCCAACTCCCTGTTATCAGTTGCAATTATTCGGTCTCACCAAAATTGCAATCGGTCGCACCGAGATGGCTTGACCAATTCTTTGTTGCCCTATTGCTTCACTTCGGTCTCACCGAGTTGATGCAATCGGCACCACCGAGATGAGGTTGGCCCTAAGCCCTAGCACATCGGTCCCACCGAGTTGTTCCAGTCGGTCCCACCGAGATTCCTAACACTCACATTTTGAACTAATCGGTCCCACCAAGTTCATCTATTTGATCTCACCGAGTTGGGTCAAATGTGTGTAACGGTTGGATTTTGTGTGGAGGCTATATATACCCCTCCACCGCCTTCTCCATACATGAGAGAGCCATCAGAACGTGCCTACAATTCTACCATACATTTTTCTGAGAGAGAACCACCTACTCATGTGTTGAGATCAAGATATTCCAATCCTACCACAAGAATCTTGATTTCTAGCCTTCCCCAAGTTGCTTTCCACTCAAATCATCTTTCCACCATATCCAAATCTGTGAGAGAGAGTTGAGTGTTGGGGAGACTATCATTTGAAGCACAAGAGCAAGGAGTTCATCATCAACACACCATCTATTACCTTTTGGAGAGTGGTGTCTCGTAGATTGGTTAGGTGTCGCTTGGGAGCCTCCTTCAAGATGTGGAGTTGAACCGAGAAGTTTGTAAGGGCAAGGAGATCGCCTACTTCGTGAAGATCTACCCGAGTGAGGCAAGTCCTTCGTGGGCGATGGCCATGGTGGGATAGACAAGGTTGCTTCTTCATGGACCCTTCATGGGTGGAGCCCTCCGTGGACTCGCGCAACCGTTACCCTTCGTGCGTTGAAGTCTCCATCAACGTGGATGTACGATAGCACCACCTATCAGAACCACGCCAAAAATCTCCATGTCTTCATTGCGTTTGCACTCTCCAAACCCTTACCTTTACCTTCATATGCAATGTTCTACTTTCCACTGCTTCACTCTTAGAATTGCATGTGTAGGTTGATTGCTTGACATGTGCTAATTGCTAAAATCTGCCCACAACTAAAATTGGGAAAAGGTTAGATTTTTATTTGGTCAAGTAGTCTAATCACCCCCCTCTAGACATACTTTCGATCCTACAAGTGGTATCAGAGCTTTGGTCTCCTTTTGCCTTGATTTTTATAGCTTTGGTGATCATAGCCTTGGTTTCACAACCTAGGAGACTATGGCGTCTAGCGAGGGAAATTACCACCATAGAGTTCCTTACTTTGATGGTACTAACTTTGCTAGTTGGAAGCATAAGATGAAAATGCATATTCTTGGTCATAACCCTGCCGTTTGGGCTGTTGTGTGTATTGGCTTGCAAGGTGATTTCTTCGAGGATGGAAAAGAACCAGATTGTGAAGTAACAATGGAAGAAATGAAGATGTTGCGATACAATGCTCAAGCTTGCGATATTCTCTTCAATGGATTGTGCCCCGAAGAATTCAACAAAAGCAGCCATCTTGAGAATGCAAAGAAAAATTTGGGATACTTTTGTTGATATGCACGAAGGTACCGAGTCCGTCAAGGAATCCAAATTGGATGTGCTTCAAAGTCAACTTGACAAGTTCAAGATGAAGGATAGTGAAGGGGTCGCCGAGATGTACTCTAGGCTTGCTCTCATCACAAATGAGATTGCGGACTTAGGAAGTGAAGAGATGACCGACAAATTCATCATCAAGAAGATCCTAAGAGCCTTGGATGGAAAATATGATACCGTGTTCACCTTGATCCAAATGATGCCCAACTACAAAGATCTCAAGCCCACGGAAGTCATTGGTAGAATTGTTGCTCATGAGATGTCACTCAAGGTTAAGGAAGAGCTCCACAACAAGTCAAGTGGTGCTTACAAAGCTTCAAGTGATGCTCCTACAACATCAAGCGAGAAGCAAGTCTCTAATGAAGAATTGAACTTAATGGTGAAGAACTTCAACAAATTCTACAAGAATAGAAGCAAGGAGAGAAGCTCCAAGTCAAGGTCCTACAATGACAAAAGATCTTCTAGTGATGATCATAATTGCTACAATTGTGATCTTTCGTAGGTCGCCGCCGCAGTGCGCCTCCGCTATGGAGACCGTCGACGGCGACCGGCGCCAGAGGAAGGAGCTCCTCGGGTCTACACCTCCACAGCAGAGGTGGCCGCCGAGCAGCCAAGAACACGAGGCTGGAGTCGACGATGAGGCGAACGGCCCCGGCGACGATGCGTGACGACGACGCTGGCGACCGTGCATGATGACGATGAGGCGGATGGCGCCGGTTGCCGTGCGCGGGGACTCAACAGCGACGTCACAGACGAGATGCACTCGGTTGTGCCGAGGTCAAAGACAACGATGAGGCGGACGACGCAGGTGGCCGCACGTGGAGGCGCAGTTGGTTGTGCCCAGGTCGGAGACGACGATGGGCCGGACAGTGCCGACGGCCGTGCTTGGAGGCACAGTTGTTTTCCTGCTTTCATGCCGCCGTTGCTGCTATTGGCGATGTCCAAAACCCCGATTCAGGTGGTCAGCTCACGCGGACGCGAGGCAAGCCAACCTGAAGGTCGATGGATCTCCTTGTATGTGCTTGGATGGATGTTTGTTTCCCTTCTGTTTGTGATGCTTTGCTCATCTGCATCATGGCTCGATAGACGCCATGCCCCAAGGTGGGCGCCAATTGTCGTGGGAACGATTCCCGCAATGAGGGAGGGTAGGATAAAGGAGCATGATCTATCGAGATGCAAATGTGGTGACACAGTGGTTTTAGCGAGTTCGGGCCTCTCACGGTGGAGATAACAACCCTACGTCTCCTGCTCCGGAGTGGTTTTCTTTTATCTGGTATGAATCCGGAGATTACAATGTGTGAGAGAGGAAGAGGAGAACAGATCTCCATGCCTGAGCTAAGTCCTGAGACTAATAGCGAGAGAGCCAAGAGAGAAGAATGTATCCCCCTAGTCTAGTGGTGGGGGTGGCTTATATAGAGTGTGCCACCCCTCACCTCCTATGTTACAAAGTGGGGCATTGATGCCTTAACGTCAGATGATGCTTCGATTGCCTTGTCGACTGTTGGTCTTCGCATATCCGAGTGAGCCATACAACCGAGTGGTTGACTGTCTTCCGAGTGGACGGTACATTGATATGTCCGAGTGGATAGTACGTCTGTATGAGATTTATCTGGACCCACCTCATGTGTGGACCCCATGCTTTATGATATTTCGACCCTTCGTGGGCCTACCTGTTATGTGTGACCCCAACAACCATGACGCCTAACCGTCTATAAGATGCACAGTCTTCAAAGGCAACAATCATCGGTTCCACACAGGAACAATCTCTTCAGTGATGCTCAATCACTTTGGGTTGTAGGTGTTTTGGTTTTGGGTTTTTCCTCACTGATGATTTTCTCTCAAAGTCGTTGGAGGATGGGATTCTCTAAATGAAAAGTGTCAATTTCTCTCGGAGCAGCCAACCAGCTAGTGGTTGTAGGGGGCAGCTATTTATAGCTGGGAAGTAGCCCGACATGATAAGACATAAATGCCCTTCAATGATATGACCGTTAGGTGGATAAGATATTTGGGACAGCTGGCGCGTAGCACAGCAACAGTCAGAGATTTGAGCTCTCAAATTCCTCAGGGCTATCATGTTCCTCACTTGTAGGCAATCCGCACTGGCGAATTCCTAACTCCTCAGTCAGAACAAATTCCTCAGAGAACAGAAGATCTTCGTCTCTGTCACTGAAGAAATTGACTGAACTGTATGAGATTTCCAAAGGCTTCACTCGAAGGATTGGGTATGTGTAGGCTTTGAGATGAGCATCACATGGAAACTTTTCCTTAGTTTTACCTCGACCCCCTTTAACAGTACGGTGTTTCCTATGACTCAAGAAAGAGAAAATGAAACTATGAAAACAAAAGTCTTCACGCTTCATAATCCTCGCATCAATATCAATGTCTTCAAGGTCACACCAATTTTCTCATTTTCAAAGTCTTCAAGAAAACCAAAGTCTTCAAATGAAGACATTCATTTTTAGGGGTCGACTTTCTTGGGAAATATCAAACTTCTCAGAGACTTATAGAACCTATGTACACTCACAAACACATTAGTCCCTTTATAAGTCTTCAATACACCAAAATCACTAAGGGGCACTAGATGCACTTACAATCTCCCCCTTTTTGGTGAGTGATGACAAATAGGTTAAGTTTTCAACGGGGATAAACATATGAAGTGTAAATACTGATATTGAGGAATTTTATTGCAAGATATAGAAGAACTCCCCTTGAAGATGTGCATATTTGAGGAATTTGCTTCGTCTGCAAATGCACATAGTAGAATAAAATCATGGAGATCTCCCCCTATATCTTGTAATCCATTCACGGATTTAACATATAATATGAAGAATTTGAAATGCATGATGGAAAACGGTGTCTGACAAAATTCAGCATGCATGCATTAAGGTACTTGAGGAAATAAGCATGCAGAAAGCAGTTCAAAAGTATCAGACCACCATCGGACTTAAGTTTACAAATCAACCAACAAACACTTCAGAAGAGCGAGAGTTGTAACTTAACGAAAAAAAGCAGCTCATATATAAGACCTGCTTGAAGACTAACTCAAATTTCTCCCCCTTTGTCATTGAATGACCAAAAGGGACAAAAAATGAGGACTAACGCCCCTGAAGAATATCATCAAGAGGTTGATGGAGGAGCGCCAGCGTTGTCGGGGTCATTTCTCGATGTAGGGCCTGCCGTAGTGTCGTCGAGATCCTCAGCTTCATCCGTCTCACGCGATGAAGAAAATGAACTGGTTACCAGCTGAGGAACTTTCACCTTCTTGAATTTCTTCGAAGGAGGATGAGCCCAGTCAAAGTTCTGCTAAAAGTCCATCTGCTTGAGATCTTCAGCACTGTAGAGATGAGAAAGTATGGCCCAAGTGCGATCGAAGATTTCATGCACATAGTAGTGATTCTTCTTCACAGTATTCTAAGTGACAGTCATGTTCTGAAGAATTGAGCCAAATTGACGCTTGACCCACTTGTGATTGCGATCGACCTTCTGATGAAGACTTAGAAGAAGCTCACGATCAGTCATCACTCATGGAGCAGTGGCTTGAGGATTTTGCTTTGAGGCTTTTGCGGCAGGGTCTTGAGTTGCAGAGTCATCATTGGTGGAGTACGATGCAGCCTTATGAAACTGACCATCCAATGGACGAGTGCCTTCACCAATAATAGCAGCTTTGCCTTTTTCATCAACTGAAGAAATAGTCCTTTTGAGGACTTCAATGGGAGGCAGAAAGCTGAGGTGATTCTGAAAATCTTCCATGTAGTGAATTGAAGACCTGGTTCTGATGAATTTCATTATCCAAGGAGCATAGGGCTTCAATTCAAACGGCGACAGTGCAACATTTGGCAAAGTCCTCATGAAGAAATCATGATAGTTAATGGGAATCCCATGTATGATGTCGAATAGCAAATTCTTCATGATGCCAACAACTTCTTCTTCTTCAGAGTTGTGGCCTTTGATTGGACTGAGGGTTTTGGTCAGGATGCGGTATATTGTCCTGGGCACATACAGCAAATCCTTCACTAGGAAGGTGGTTCTTGGAGCTTGGCCTGATCGCAAAGGCTTCATCAGCACTTGCATGAGATGATTTGGAACTTCAGATTCTACATAGATCAGCCTTGCGCCTTCAGCAGGAGGACTGACAGGAACGGCATGAAGCAATTCAGAGGCCGGGGCTTTATAGTGAGTGTTCTCAGTCATCCAGTCAAGCACCCATGAGTTGACATCAGCCGCATTTCCAGTGAGGTGCAGTGTTGCATAGAATTGAAGAATTAGCTCTTCATTCTAATCACAGATATCAGCACAGAAATTCAGGTGCCTAGCTTCGTGAAGAACATTCAATACAGGTTGGAAGCAAGGAATGGACTCCATATCCACATGAGGAATTTGACGGTGCTGTAATACCTTGTCCTTGTCAAACAGAAGTGACACACAGAAATTCATCTGGATTGCAGTCCAGAACCTCTTGCGTCAAAGTCTTGCTGAGTCATATGGATTTAGATCGGTGAAGAAATGATGCTCAGTGAAGAAATCATCAGCTTTGAATTTTGGCCTTTTTGCATGAGGATTTTGTTGCTTGGGCTGAAGATTTGCAGTTGATGGTTTCACAACCTCTTGAGTCACAACCTCTAGTGCTGCTGACTGAGGAATTGAAGCTTTAGGTTCTTCAGCAGCGGTTTGATTTTCCATTTCTTCAGCTGTAGTAGCTGGAATTTCTTCAGGTATCAAATGGAGAGAAGTTGGATGGCCTTCAGACCCTGTGAGTGTTTCTTCAGTCTGCATTGGGGACTGAGGAATTAGATGCAGAGGTGTGGCCATTGGGGAATTGGGGTGAAGATTTTCCCAATAGTCATCATTTAGCACAGGAGTAGTTGAGCCAATATCCACATCTTCTTCAATTACTTCAACGCCCGCCTCTTCAGCTGTGAACTGGGGCACAGGTGATGATACCAGTGGTGTGGAGACAACATCATCCACATTGATTTCTTCATCCAACTGCTCTGAGGAAGCAGCAGAAGGATTCTCTTTATCAGTGTCATCTGGAATGACATATTCTTCACCAAATGGGACAAGTTCCTTTGATGGTACCATTGAAATTGGAACAACATCAATTGGATCTGTGAAAGAGCTCGTCAAAGTCCTCACTTTCTTGGGAGCTGAGGACTCTGCAGAGGTTGATGCTTTCCTCTTTCTCCGCGGCCTTCATTTTCTTCACTTCTGATGCAGAAGGAAGAGTGATTTTCTTCACCTTTGAGGATTTCACAGGAGGAGCAGATGAAGTTGGTGCAGTTTCTTCAGGCACGACTGATGTAGTCGCCCTGGCATTTTCAGTTTCTTTAGGAGCTGGAATTTCTTCAGCAGCCTTGGTAGCTTCTTCAGCAGCCTGATTTTCATCAGCTGCGCTTTCCGTTTCTTTAGTGTGCTGAGCAGATGCTTCAGCTTGAGGAATTTGATGTTGCGATGGTGCTGCAACGTTTGCCTTGAGGTTCTTGGCAATCTTGACAAATCTGACTTTGGCACCGAGCCAATCTGCATGGTATCGGTCAAATTCATCACTGAGGTCTCTGATTTTCTTTTGCATATTTACAAGTTCTTCAGGAGACATATTTAGAACATTATTCTTCAGAAAGCGCTCTTTCTTGTACTGGTCCTTCTTGACTCGCCTAGACTTTTCAAATTTCCATTTTTCCTCGCCTATGAAGGCAGTCAACATATGACTTTGACCAGGAGTCAGGTTCAAGTCAGGGAGTGGAGTGGTAGGATCCTTATGCCATAGATCTATGAAATCGAGGATTTTCCTCGGATCCAGCATAAGAGGCACAGAGTTGCCTTTGGCTCTAGCGGCCCTTTCTTGCCTGTCTCTGATGATTTCAGTCAATTCCTCATCATCAGCTTCATCATCGTCATCAGACGGGACATGGAATGCCACTTGCTTCTTGTGAGGACTTGGCCTCTTTCCGCGTCCAGCAGTGGTCTTGACCTTCAGCAAAGTTGGACCACTCGAAGATTGTGGTGGAGCTGAGGATGATGCAGAAGCCCCTGAAGCAATAGAAAAGCCTGCAGTCCGCTGACACGTTGCAAGGTGCACAGGTGTTGAGGACTTTGTGGCAGCAGCTGAAGATTTTGAAGCAACTGAGGGGATTGGCACAACCTTTGAAGAAGTTGCTTGAGAATTTTCCCTGAGGACTTTGCCATTGAAGAACTTTGCCATTGAAGAACTGAGGGCATTGAGCTAGAAGATTTCTTCACAGCAGACTTCTTCAGCATGGCCTTCTTTGGTGCAGTTGTGCTAGCAGAGGCCTCAACAACAGCAGCAGTAGCTTGAGAATCCTCATTGAATTTCTTCACTGCTTCTTTAGCAACTTTTGAAAGCTTGGCTTGGCGCTTGGCCCATTACTTTGGAAAGTCCTCACAACGCCTGATGCTGGTGGGATCAGCTACTTGGCCAGCAGCCAAAGGAGGTCTTGTACATGGAGGGTTTACGGCGAATTTCTTTATGTACTTTGGAGTTACATAACGGTATTCCCTCCATTCCTTAGCCCATCTCCTCTCAATTCTCTGTATGCGCACTTTGCGCTGATTCTTGTTTTCCTTCCCATGAGTTTCTTCATCGGGTGTGCAGTATTCATCATATATATCCTCAAGGATTTCAAACATTGTGTTTGTCTCAGGCCTCTTGCCTCCCTTCTGAGGTCTCTTCCCATCTGCCATTTTCCTCACTTGAGGACTTTGAACTTTGGATGTTTCTGAGGAAGTATGCCAATTTTCTTCGAGGAACGCTGCAAATGAGTTAAGTTGATGAGAACCTAGTGATTCAGCAGCAGACATTTTGTACCTGTGGACAGATTATAGGTGCGAAGAATTTGGAGAGGTCATATGCGTTCTCCGAAATTTTTCAAAAGTATCAAGTTTGAGGAATTTGACCATAGGTGTCTTGAAGAATTTCACTAAGCATTCTTGACTTAGGTTCCAGAGTTGTATAGATTAGGAAATCCACACAATTGAGGAATCTTGAAGAAAAACAGAGCTTAGAGAAACAAATCAAGGAACAGAAGCATTCCGATGCTTATGGAGTGGGGAGTTGAAGAATAAACACCTTTTGAGGATTTTGTGAAAATCATAAGAATCAAAGTAGGGTAGTAAAATTAGATTTTAATTACCCTTGACGAAGAACACGACGAACTGGGAGTTAGAACTTGGAAGTTCGTCTGTCCAGATCTCCCAAGCCCTAACTTGGCGGCGGGAGACAGCTACGGCGACGGCGGAGTGAAGATTTCCGCGGCCGGCGCAAGTACGACAGCGACGAGGTCGAGGCAGTGAAGCTCTTCCTCACCGGTGACGATGGAAGTTAGCAGCAGCACTAGGTCTGAGAGCTCAAGCGAGGAGAGTAGCAGTCGAGCGGAGTAAATGAGGTCGGAGGAGGGCAAGGGGTATTTATAGCCGTAGTGAAAAACTGCTCGCCCGAAGATTTTGGACGAACATGCCCCTGACCCTTACTATCCTATCAACATGTGTCACCCATGTACTGAGAGGTGGAGATCTTGGGGGATCGTGGGTGAGTAGTTTAATCCATCGTGGGAAGCGGAACAGTTTGAGCGGCAACAACCAAAAATTCAGATATGAAATTTTTTAAAGTTTTGTTCGCAAATCTTCAGCTGTCAAGGACACAGTGAAGATTTTGAATGGGTTTCAAATAGAACGCACATGAAGAATTTGTGAACAGATTGGGTTGAGTTTAGCTTAGAGGGGGAACGGGTCCGATCACATTCACTTAGAAGAAAATCAACTTGAAGAATTAGCAATAAGTGAATGTTGTTGAGGACATTGAAAACTCATATATATATATATATATATATACAGTCAATGAAGAACACCAATTGAGAAGTTTGAGGAAATTGCAAAGTTGAGAAATTTGAAAATTTGAAGAATTTGCAAAAATGAAGAAAAACTCAAATTTGAAGATTTTCAACTTTTGTTGGTGGCTTGACCCATCGTATAAGAATGATGATTTCAGACACCGCGTACAATTGTTGTAGGGCTCTGAGAATCAGATTCTTCATTAATTTCTTCACACTTAGAGGGTTAGTCTTCATTGATTGAAGAAAAACGTTACTTCGTGTGTTGCACATCTAAGTCATCAATTTTGCGTAAGTGTTAGGATGTGTGTCCTTTCAAAGAACATTCAAAGATTCTAAGATATTTAGCTCACACCGCAACTTGCTAAATCTCTACTCATCCAAGGGCTTAGTGAAGATATCCGCTAGCTGATCTTCAGTCTTCATGTGATCAATGGAGATGTCGCCCTTCAACACATGATCTCGAAGAAAATGATGATGAATCTGGATGTGCTTAGTCTTTGAGTGTTGAACTGGGTTATGAGCAATCTTGATGGCACTCTCGTTGTCTCAGTAGAGTGGCACATTCTTCATGATGCTGCCCTAGTCCTTGAGGGTTTGCTTCATCCATAGCAATTGAGCACAGCAAGAACCAGCAGCAATGTACTCAGCTTCAGCAGTAGAGAGTGATACGTAGTTCTGCTTCTTCGAGGACCAACATACTAAGGATTGTCCAAGGAAATGACATGTGCCTGATCTTGACTTGCGATCCACTCGATCACCAACATAGTCAGAGTCAGAATATCCAATGAGATCAAAATCCGAGCCCATGGGATACCATAATCCAAGTGTTGGAGTGTGAGCCAGATATCGAAGAATATGTTTCACAGCCTTATGGTGTGATTTCTTTGGTGTAGCTTGAAAACGGGCACACATGCAAACACTAAGCATAATATCTGGCCTAGATGCACATAGATACAATAAAGAGCCAATCATGGAGCGATATACCTTTTGATCGAATTCTTTATCATTTTCATCGGTGCATAGATGGCCATTTGTGGGCATATGGATTTTGACGCCTTTGCAATCTTGCATGCCGAATTTCCTCAGAATGTCCTTGAGGTATTGATACGTCTCCAACGTATCTATAATTTTTGATTGTTCCATGCTGTTATATTATCATTCTTGGATGTTTTACAATCATTTTATAGTCATTTTATATCATTTTTTGGTACTAACCTATTGACATAGTGCCCAGTGCCAGTTGCTGTTTTCTGCATGTTTTTTACATCACAGGAAATCAATACCAAACGGAGTCCAAACGCAGTGAAACTTTTTGTGGATTTTTTTGGACCAGAAGACATCCAGTGGGCCGGAGAAGCACCTGGGGGTGCTCCGAGGGGAGCACAACCCACCAGGGCGCGCCTGGAGGCCCAAGCGCGCCCAGGTGGGTTGTGCCCACCTCGGCCGCCTCCCGCACCGCCTCTTTGCTCTATAAATACCCCAATATTCCAGAAACCCTAGGGGAGTCGACGAAAATCAATTCCAGCCACCGGAAGTTCCAGAAACACCAGATCCAATCTAGACACCATCTCGGAGGGGTTCATCATGTCCATTGGTGCCTCTCCAAGGATGCGTGAGTAGTTCTTTGTAGACCTACGGGTCCATAGTTAGTAGCTAGATGGCTTTCTCTCTCTCGTTTGATTCTCAATACAATGCTCTCTTGGAGATCCATATGATGTAACTCTTTTTGCGGTGTGTTTGTTGGGATCCGATGAACTTTGAGTTTATGATCAGATCTATGTTTTATCCATGAAAGTTATTTAAGTCTTCTTTGATCTCTTATATGCATGATTGCTTATAGCCTCGTATTTCTTCTCTGATATTTGGGTTTTGTTTGGCCAACTTGATCTATTTATCTTGCAATGGGAAGAGGTGCTTTGTAATGGGTTCGATCTTACAGTGCTTGATCCCAGTGACAGAAAGGGAAATGACACATATGTATCGTTGCTATTAAGGATAACAAGATGGGGTCTATTTCTACATAAATAGATCTTGTCTACATCATGTCATCGTTCTTATTGCATCACTCCATTTTTCCATGAACTTAATACACTAGATGCATGCTGGATAGCGGTCGATGTGTGGAGTAATAGTAGTAGATGCAGGCAGGAGTCGGTCTACTAATCTTGGACGTGATGCCTATATAATGATCATTGCCTGGATATCGTCATGAGTATTTGAAGTTCTATCAATTGCCCAACAGTAATTATTTTCCCACCGTTTGCTATTTTTCTCGAGAGAAGCCACTAGTGAAACCTACGGCCCCCCGGTCTCTTCTTTAATATATTTGCCTTTGCGATATATATTTTTTTGTTTTTGTTTTCAAATCTATATTTCCAAAAACCAAAAATACCTTGTTGCACTTTATTTTATTTTGCATCTATTCGAGATCTATTTATCCAATCTATTACTACTTTTTCCCGTCCACTAGCCATCTCTGGCGCCGTTGCCCGAAAGGGATTGACAACCCCTTTAATACGTCGGGTTGCGAGTATTTGTTATTTGTGTGCAGGTACCGTTCACGTAGTGTTGCGTGGTTCTCCTACTGGTTCGATAACCTTGGTCTCATCACTGAGGGAAATACCTACCGTCACTGTGCTGCATCATCCCTTCCTCTTTGGGGAAATACCGACGTAGTTCTAGCAGACATCAAAAGGAATTTCTGGCGCCGCTGCCGGGGAGACATCATCAACATCTACCAGGTTCCTAATCACAAATCTCATCTCCTTGCATTTTACATTATTTGCCATTTGCCTCTCATTTTCATCTCCCCCACTTCACAAAAATTTGCCATTTTATTCGCCTTCTTTTTCGTTCACCTTTTTCTCGTCAGATCTCATGTTTGCTTGTGTTGCCATGTGCCTTCTATTTGCTTGCATGTTCGCTTGCTAAAAATTTATTGTTATGGATCCTCATCCACTTGCTAATCTTTTCAAAAGATCCAATTATGATGAACCAATTGCTAGTGGATTGAGTTCACTAGGTTATCTTTATGAAGTTTTGCTTGAGATTTATGAATCTGAAAATTGTGATGAAGTGTTAAACGAAGGAATTTATAAAGTGGTTCATGATAGCTCCTTGAATGAAAAGCATGATTGCAATGATGTTATTATAAATTCTATTAATGTCAATTGTGCTAATAATATGCAAAACCCCAAGATTGGGGATGCTAATTTTGATATGTCCACTACTTATTGCAATGATCATGATTGGGGTGATTCTTCTTATGATCTTGAAAAATTATTTAAGCCTCATGATGAATATGATATTAATAATAGTGTTTGCAATAATATTGAAAGTGGGTTTGGAAGAGTGTCAACTCTAGGTAATAATGATCCCACTACTTTGGAGAGTGTTCAATCTTATGAAATTTTTTATAAAAGTGGGCTTGGAGAGGTCATGACTTTATTTTATGATAATCCCACTATTTTGGAAGAGTGTCAACTTTGCATGCATGTGGATCATGAAGAGAATATTTTATGTGATAGCTATATTGTTGAATTTGATTATGATCCTACATGTAATTATTATGAGAGAGGAAAATATGGTTGTAGAAATTTTCATGTTACTAAATTTCCTCTCGTTATGTTGAGATTGCTATTGTTTCTTTCTTCTTCTTTGCATATGCTAGAATTTGCTTGTCTTAATAATTTGTTTGCTTATAAAATTCCTATGCATAGGAAGTATGTTATACCTAAATGAGTTTGTCACATGTTTTATGATGCTCTCTTTGTGTTTCAATTCTTATCTTTCGTGTGAGCATCGTTGAAACATTATGCCTAGCTAGGGGTGTAAAACGATAGCGCTCGTTGGGAGGCAACCCAACTTGTATCTTTTTGCTTTTTGGTTTTCTTGCTGTTTTCAATAAAAATACCCAATTATGCCTCTGGTTAGATGTGTTTTTTTGGTTTAAATTAGTGTTTGTGCCAAGTGTCGGTGTACTAAGTATTGGGCTAGTAGTACCCCTTACTTGTGCACGGGCAGTTGTAGCCGTCCTCGCGGCAAGGCTTGTCGGGATCAGCTCGAGGTCGATTCAAGTCATCAAGGAAATCATCAAGTCAGAGATCTGAGAATCAGCAGATAAGCAAAGCTGGAAATCGAAGGCCAGCATCCCCGGCAAGATGCTTGCCGGGATGGCCGTGGAGCCCGGCAAGGCTCGGCGCCCGACAAGATTTGGTTCTCGGCAAGGCCTGGCGCCCGGCAAGGTTTGGTGCCCGGCAAGGATCGGCGCCTGGCGAGATTCCGCCACTGTGCCACCGCTTCGGCATAGTAACAAGTCTGACATTCTGGCTCCTTCCCTGGGTGCGTGGCGGCATGCCAGTGGAGGAGAGCTTGAGCGGTGCTGATGGGATGGCCCCTTTTTCCATCCCCAAGAAAGTGAGGACACCTAAACGGACACCTCACGGTGCATTAAATGCGCTTGTCCTAATCTGTCAGGGGTTAGGTATGATACCCTGTAGCTACTTTACACCTCAATGTATGTACATTTTGCCACTGTGGAGACCCCTTTGAGCATATAAAAGGAGGCCCAAGGCAACTGCTACAGAGGAGGAGAACTTCTGGCCCATTCTGCATGCGTAGCTGCTCTTTGAACGTACTGTTCATTGCGAGCGCTCCTAAAGGCTGGGCTCAAGAACATCAATAAGAACACAAAGCAGGAGTAGGGTTTTACGCTGATCAGCGGCCCGAACCTGGGTAAAAACTTCCCGTGTCGATCACTGGTTCTGCTCTTTGCGTATACCTCTCCCCCCGCCAAATCGTAAAGGGGTCTCTCGGGATCCCATAGGTGTCGTACCCTGACATCTTTGGCGCGCCAGGTAGGGGGATTGAAGTTTGCGTGAACCTGATCTGGTGGTCGACGCCCTAGTTCCTTCATCATCTTCATCATCATGCCGCCCAAGAAGAAGAACGCTGCGACAGCACAACCGTCCGGGTCCGTTTTGCCCGCGCCTTCGCAGACAAGCGATGGTGTGGGTGCAGAAGGAAGAGGACTAGAACCCCCGCGGCGTTCTGGTGACCCAAGCCAAGCGAGCGGTATCGTTCGCAGTGGCAGTGGTAACTTGTGTGCCGCTGGATCTAGAGATGGTGTTGTGTTGCCTACGGGTGGCACAACAAACTCTAGGGATCGAAGAGCGCCTGCTGGAGCTCCCGCGCCGGCGCGAGCCTCGCAACCTGCCCAGGTCGTGCGAGATGAGCGACATCATGGCGCTGGTGGTTCGGGGCGTCCCCACGAAAAGGTTTCTGCGCATAGATCCCAAGATGCGCGGGACCAGCATGCACACCGAGCTGCCGGCGAAGGTGGTTCGCGGTCGCGTGACCGTGGCGGTGCTCCTTCTAACTTGGTTAGGAGTCAGAGCACCTCACGCACCTCGCACCTGTCGCCACCACCTACGCCAGCGGAAGCTTTGGCACGTGCACAGCTGCTCCTCGATTTTCCTCCCGCCCCGGAGAAGATGGAGGAGTGGCGAGCTACTATCCAGAGCCTTATCGGCTTCGCTAACAAGGATGGACCACAAGAGGCAGGGCCCTCTCAGCGGAGGCCCGTCGATCCGATGCGAGCCGGTGCAGAGAAAACCGGAGGTGGTGCAATTACAGTGCACTCTCCTCCGCGACATCAGCGGCGGCCGACGACTCAGCAAGTCGACCGCCATGAGCAAGTTTCCACGGCGTCGTTCGATCCACGGATGCGCCGTGATCAGCGTCTGGTTCTCCAGGAAAGAGACAAGGAAGACGCTCGAACAACCATCGAGCGGCGGCGGGAAGCGCGCTATCAGTCTGATAAGCGCGCGGGGCCGGTTGTCGACGAGCCTGCGCCAGGGAACGTAGGAGACTTGCCTTACGAGGTAGGACCTCCGGCGTTTACCCGTGAGCTGCGGCAAGTCCAATGGCCCAATCTCCGAACCTTCAAGCCAGAGGTCCCAGAGAAATACGACGGCAAGACTCATCCCTCGGAGTTCCTGAGCATCTACACCATTGCGGTGCAGGCTGCCGGGGGCCGAGATGACAAGATACTTGCCAACTACTTCCCGTTGGTGCTCAAACCCAACGTTAGGTCGTGGTTGATGCATCTGACGGAGGATTCTATTTCTTGCTGGTCAGATCTGTGCCATCAGTTTGTTGGCGCCTTTGTTGGAAGCCACCAAGCTCCTGGCCAAGAAAGTGATTTGCACATCATCCCTCAGAGGGAGGGCGAGTCCCTGCGCAAGTTTATGCAGAGATTCAGCCGGGTGCAATACAATATTCCTGACGTTCATCCTGCTGCTGTCATTAGCGCGTTCCATCAGAACGTGCGTAACCGCAGGATGCGGGAAGAGCTGGCAATGAACAAAGTCAGGAGTATTGCCGAGCTTTACACTTTGGCCGACAAGTCTGCTCGAGCTGAAGAGGGGAGGAAACTCCCCGGTGAAGCTGTTGGTGCGACAGGCGACTCAGAAGAAGAAGATGCCGTGGCTCCGTCAAGGAAAGGCCGGCGGCAGAACAGGAAGCGCGGAGGCAAGGCCGTGCTTGCCGTCGATGAATCCGGCAACCCTGGCGCCGCCAAGAAGGCCAAGGTTGGCGACCCCGGCAAGGATCTTGCCGGGTGCCCTTCCTGTCAGGCCTTGGCGGCTGCCGACAAGTCAGAGAACTCCGGCAAGCAGTACTGCAAGATCCATCGCACTAAGGGCCACGATCTCCAGAACTGCCGGCAAGTTGAGCAGCTTGCCGAGAAGCAGAAGGCCGAATACGAGAGGCGAGATAAGGAGAAGGCCCAAGATGGTGCTGAGGGGTCCGGCAAGAAACGCGGTGGCCGAGGAGGTCGCCGCGGCAAGGCCAAGCAGCAGAAGGATCGGCCCGCTCGGGGCCGAGATAAAGAAGGAGATGATGATGAAGAAGATGACGAATCCAGTGAGCAGGAATTCCAGAAGGCTACGGAGGCTATGTGCGTTGATGGGGGTGCCTCGCTGCATTCTTCCCACCGCCAACTTAAACAGTGGGTGCGGGAGGTTAATGCGGCAGAGCCATCCCCCGATGCATGTAGGCCTCTGAAGTGGTCCAGCACGCCTATCATCTTTGACGCCGAGGATCACCCTGATCGCACAACTGCGGTCGGGTGTTTGCCATTGTTGGTTTCCCCGACAATTCGCAACCTCAAGGTGACGAAGATGTTAGTTGACGGCGGGGCCGGCCTAAACTTAATCTCACCAGATGTGCTCACAAAGCTTCAGATTCCCGACGAAGACCTCGAGGAAACGGGTACGTTTCAAGGGGTCAACCCGGGAAGAACCCAGCCTAAGGGCAAGATCACGCTGCCGGTAACATTTGGCAGCGAGCTTAACTTCATGACCAAAAAGGTGGTGTTTGATGTCGCCAAGTTCCCCATGTCATACAATGGGATCCTTGGTCGGCCAGCGCTGGCTAAGTTTATGGAGGCATCACACTACGCGTACAACGTCTTGAAGATGCCTGGGCCGTTGAGCGCCATCACTATCCATTCCGATAAGAAGGATGCGCTCATCTGTGCCGACCAACTTTACCGGGAAGCAGTTGCAGCACCTGCCATCAAGGCATCTGCTCCTGCCACTGGAACTCCCGGGGCGAAGAAGAAGACCGGCAGGAACCTTGGCGCCAACTCCGGCAAGCGCGCCTCTTCGGAGTGCTGCGCTTCCGTCGAGGACGTGCCAGAGAGTTCCACCGGCAAGAACAAGAAGTCCAAAGCTGCCCCGCCGGAAACCAAGAAGGTGCCTGCCAGGGAGGGCGGGACGGGGGGAACTTTCACCATAAGTTCCACCCTAGATGACAAATAGGAAAGCGCGCTCGTTGCTTTCCTGCGGGCGAATGTCGATGTGTTCGCATGGCAACCGTCTGACATCCCCGGCGTTCCCAGGAAAGTAATTGAGCACCACCTTGCTGTCTGTCCTCATGCGCGGCCCGTCAAGCAAAGGGTGAGGAAACAGGCTTTGGAGCGGCAAGAATTCATTGCCGAAGAAATTAAGAAGCTGGAGGCGGCAGGACTGGTCAAAGGAGTGCTTCATCCAACCTGGTTGGCCGATCCGGTTGTAGTGCGGAAAGCGAACGGGAAATGGAGGCTTTGTATCGATTATACAGATATCAATAAAGCTTGTCCAAAAGATCCTTTTCCCTTGCCGCGCATC